>CANTUR010000094.1:0-1210090 GCA_947683625.1 Mallotus nudiflorus | reverse complement strand
ATGATCGTCATGTATTTTCCTCCATAATCACCATAAAAAATAACAAAAATTATGATTAGTGAATAAATTATAACAATAATTTAAATAAAATTAAAACTCAATAAAAAAAAAAGAAATAAATAAATCAAGTGAAATAGAATAAGAAGATGATGATGTTTATGGATAATTTTAATGTAGTGCTCCTCAAATTTTGTAAAATCATCATTCTTGATAAGTTTTCGAATCTTATTCTTCAAAAATCCTCCAAAGATCTTTAATTAATTAATTGAGCAAACAGATAATTTTTGTAGATAATGCTTTTTCAAAATATCAAAACAAAAGCGGTGAATAAGAGTACTACTCTTCCAAAATCCCCCCTAAAGGAGCCGAAATACCTCCTTTTATAGTAGAACAACCCTTCAAACCCTACATATAAATTAATTCCTAAAAGAATTCTATTTCCTTAAAAATATCAAATAATATAAAAAATAATTTTAAGAAAATTTCAGACCAATTAGGATTCAAGAAAAATATTTTTTTATTTTCTGAAAAATTAGAAAATCGGACGGAAAATTCTAATTCCGACCAGTATTACATAATTCCGACTACTTTTTTTAATTACAAAAAGGTCCCTAAAAGAATTTAAATTTTGTAATTAAGTCCTTAAAAAAGCAATTTAGTCCATAAAAACATTAAATTTTTTCTTTGAAAAATGCAATAAGACCTCTGAAGTTTTAAAGCTCAAGTATTGAAGACCTATTCATGACATTTTCATCATTGGAGTCCTTTGTCGCATCCATAACTCATGATCCCGAAATTGGGCGAAATATTAACGAAGGAAGATCATATTGTTTAGTTCTATCAGTATCTCACCATAAAAACTATTGCGTGAGAGATCAAACATCTGTAACTTGTCTAAATTGCCAAGGCAGTCTAGGATTTGACAAGAGTGGTTGTTATAACTCAAATTAAGAACTGAACTGAAATGAGTATATGTACACATGTAAATTTTCAAAAATTATTTCTAAATCAATTAAATATTTTGATTTATGAAATAATTTAATTAGATAATTGAATAACTAAATAATTAAATATTTTTAGTCTAATAAATTTATAAAAATTTTAGAACAATTAAATTTGTTGGTTATTATACCAATTAAATTATTTTAATGGCCAATCAAAGTATTTGAAAATATCATTAAGATAATAATAAATAAATGATAATTATAAAAATAATTTATTTGGATAACAAAACTACTTGGTATAGTTGGCCATCTATATGAATAGTAACATAGTTGGCCACGTGGCATGAAATGACATGTACTCATTGCTTATGTGGAAGATACCGACATGCCTCTTATTATGTGGAAGAATGAGTTGGCAAAAAATGAGGAGGGAAAAAGTAGTGTTTTGGAGGGCAAAGATATTAGTTTAGGAGGGCAAAGTGGAGTAATTTTGAAGGGAAAAGTGAAAACCTTTTGTGTATTTATAGTTGTATGCTTACATGTTATGGTTCTTTTTTTCAAGTTTTGTCTCCTAAAATTCTCTATATTGATGGACCTATAGAGGTGTAAATTACTTTAAAAAGTTAAAGAAAAAGGAGAGGTTGCCATCAAAGTGATGGGAACCACAAAATCTTCACTTAAAACACTCAAGTAAGTATTCTTTCACATTAATAAATGAAAATTTGTAAAATTTGAAAGAGAAATTTTATTTAGTTATTTGATAATAATGTATAGTTTAAAATTTTGATTGGAAATGAGAAAGTGGTGATAATTTTATTGCTGTATAAAATATAGGGATTAATTAATTTAGTAAATCAATAATACTAATTTGTTTATTATTAGTGTGATAATTATTTTTAATTTTTAATGTGATTGAAAATTAAAATATGGTGAATAATTAATTTCTTTTATTCTTAATGTTAAAGTAATTATAAGTGAAATATACATCAAATATTTAACTAAATTCAGGTTAATGATGGAAATATTGGAATAACATTAATATTAATTTCTATAAGTGTAGGTTCTATGAAATCTATTTGAATAACCATATTGTTATTCGAATAATTATGTTGAATCTATACATATTTTGGTTATTGTTGGAAATATTGGAATAACATGAATATTATATTTGAATAACTATGTCGAATAGCCCTTTAAGTGTAGGTTCTATGAAATATATTTGAATAATGATACTTTTATATTCGAAGATAGACATTAGATATTTTCATATTTGTATGTTTGTTAATGTATGAGTTTTATACTAAAATTATAAAGTAGTGGAGTGGAGTTAAATTAAAAAATATTACCATAAAATATGGTATTGATGATAATATTAGCAATATCTCATTTGTGAATGTGTTGTCAATAAAAAATGTACTATTGTTGGGAATAAAAAATAATAGTTTTTTATAATTTTTTAGTATGAGTTGTGAAGAAAATAACTTGCATGATGGATGATGAATTTGTTGAAAAAAATAACATTGGAGGAATCATTTCAATTGATGGTAATGTTGAAAAGTTTTTTTTTTATAAAGCAAACAACAATGATGCCAGAATTGAAGAACCATATGTTTGGGATGATGTAGAACTAGTTTGAATTATACCAAAAATATGCTAAATAGAAAGGCTTTAGTGTGATAAAAGAGTAATAAGGAAAGGATGGCAACGGTGTATATAAGTATCAACAATTTGGTTGTCATCATTCAAGCAAACCAACTCAATATGGTACTAATACTCTTAAACCACAAGCTTCTCATAGAACCGGTTGCAAGGCAAAGATATGCACATCATTGCAAAATAATGGACAATGGAGGTTAAATATGGTGGGTGAATGATTATAATCATGATATGACACTATAACAGTCAAGATTTTTATTGTAAAATAATCAATTGAGTTCATATGTGAAGAGAAAACTTAAGATTAATGATTTAGCTAGTGTTTGCCTTAGCAAATTAGTGTGTTTTTTTTTTTTTTGTCTTTAAAGATGCAGGTTTTGAGAACATGAGTTGTTTAGAAAATGATTTTCGCAACCACATTGAAAGTGTTAGAAATATACGACAAGGTGAGGGTGATGCTTAGGTTGTTAGTGATTTTTTTGTCAAAATGTAAGAAGGTAGACGCAATTTCTACTATGCCGTAAAAACATATGATGATGGGAAGATGAAAAATGTTTTTGGGCTAATGTAAGATTAAGAGCTGTTTAATGAGAATTCAATGATGTTATTTCCTTTGATAGTACTTATCTTTTAAATAATTACAGCATGCCATTTATGCCATTTTTTGGAGTTAATAATCATGGACAGTCGATTTTACTTAGTTGTGCACCAATATCTATTGAAGAGACTAAGACATATCAATCGTTGTTCAAAACTTGGTTATGATGTATGTATAATATTCCTACACCAGCTATCATTACATATTAATGTCCTAGTATTGGTAATATGATTAGGGAAGTATTTCCAAATCCTCACCAGATGTTTTGCTTGTGGCACATACTAACTAAATTTTGGATAACATGAAAAGTCAAAAAAGGTACAAAGAATTGAAGAACTCATTTATGGATTGCATTTATGATAGCATATAAAGAAAAAAATTTTGATTCTAAATAGGATGAAATGCTTGATGAATATGGCCTACACCAAAATCGATGGTTGCTAAACTTATACACATGTATTGAGCATTAGGCACCTTTTTATATCAAAGATCAATTTTAGACTTGCATGTCATCTACACAAAAAAAGTGAGAGTATGAATGCATATTTTGATGGTTATGTGCATTCAAAGACCACTTTGAAATAATTTGTTCAACACTAGGATTTGGCACTATGAGTAAAAGTGGAGAAAGAGAATCCAACAGACTTTTGAACTATGAATTCGACACTTCCATGTGTTATAAACTTTGGGTTTGAGAAGCAATTTCAATCGACCTACATAAATGACATATACAGTAAAGTGTGTGATGAAGTTAAAGTATCATAATGTATTGTGAAATAACCCTAAACCGAGTGGAACAACCTATAATGAGATACAATATGAAAGAACTGATTTGTTTTAGAGGAAGTACAAGAGAATGTGAATTTAAGGTTAGATATAATGTCATTAATGGTGATATATATTGTAGTTGCAGGTTATTTATGTTTACAGGTATTCTTTGTAGGCATGTGTTTAGAATTCTTGTAATGCATGACATTGATATGGTCCTTACAAAGTACATTTGTCAAAGTTAGAGGAAAGATATTAGGAGGAATCACAGCAAGGTTGCTATATCCAATAATTGGTCGGGGGTTGACAAAAGAGATGAAGTGGTTGAGAAAAATATAAAAAAACTGATGTTGGATTTTTAGATATCAAAAATGAGGAAAATTAAAATTATTTGATTAATGCATTAAAGGATAGCATGAATGAATTGGATAGAAGACTAATTGCTAGTAGAAGTAGTGAAAGATCCTTGTAACTATGTAAATTACTTGTCATATGTATTACAATGCTGCCACTATATTGAAATAAGTGCTCAATAGATTGAATAAAAGTTGATTCATTACATACAATATCACTGTCAATAATATTTGAATAAAAGGTGGTGTTCATTTGAATAAGCATGTTAAATATAGGTAATTGTTGTTTGTTGTCACTTATATTGGAATAAAAAGTTTAATGTATTCGAATTAGCAAGTCTAGTACCTCTACACTTGGCCACTGTATTCAATAATTGCAACTTATTATTATTTATTAAAGTATTACGTATGTCTAATAAATCATTCATTGTTAATTGTATTGCAATTGAACCATCATCATAATGTGATATTACAAAATCTAAGTTTTAATCATAACTCAAACATCTTTTACATATATAAAGTCAATATATTATAAATCAAAGTAACACTACTAGATAGACAAGAAAAGTATTAGGGTCAACTAGTTAAAATTCTAAAACCTATCCAACTGCAAATTTATGTGTTTTAACAAATTTAGGAAATCTATTATTTAGTGTTATTTCTTTGAATTCATGGAAATTTGCCATTCCAAAAAACCAAACTTCATCTTCAAATACCATATTAACTTCTCCAACATTCAATAATGAATTCTCAACAGTAACTTCATATAATATTAGCTGCAATTTGAGTAAGAAATATTAGAATATCATCAAATATATAATGAACTAAACATGATAAGGCATAATACAAAAATTGAAGTCAAATATTAAGTGTATTATTGATATACCATATGTGAATATTAAATATGATCCAAAATTAGTTGAATTTGGAAATGCGAAAGGACTGTATATCTATTTGGGTTTATTTTGATTGTCTCACAATGTACAGCTTAATGTACAAGATATTTTGAATTTCAACTAAATTATAGTACAATATACTAATGTGTAACATGTCACGACTTAAAAGTTGCGATATAAAAAGTGACCAACTTCAATTTTATGATGCATAAAAAAATCATCTCAATTGAAATTGTTCTCTCTAATGTAATAGTGAACTTGCAACCATCTGCTACTTAGAGATAAAGTATATCATATATGATTTGTCCATACTCCAAAACAATAGATGTTGGTAAAATCTACAATTGAAAATAGTAGCTTGAATTTTGTGATTAATCTTATAACTTTCTGGAAAAAAAAAAACAATTAAGACAATAAAGCAAAAATCTTACTATTTTTTTGTCTTATATGTTAAAATGCCTTATTTGTGTCATAAACTTTTTAGATGGCATGACATGCTTAGTTTTACGTAATTTAACTATAAATTTTCTTATTAACCTCATAAAATTAAGAAAAAAAAATCATAAGTATTAGCACCCCTTAAAGACGTAACTCCATTGTGTGTGTATATATATATAGTGTGTAAGTATGGGTTATGCACTCATTCTTGTATAAATTGTGCCATTAGAAATCTTTGCTTTAATATTAGTTTTCTAGTAAAAAAAAAGTACACTTTATACTTTTATTGTACCTTTTTATAGAAATATGTGTATAAAAAAAATCTCATTTTAGAATTGAGAGTTTTGTGAAAATACAAATGCATTTTCAATACCTCTATAAAATATAAGAAATATAAAATAATTAAATGTACTCATAAAAATACGTGTACAACAAAAAAACTACTAATGTTCTAATCGAGATTTCAATTTAAAAATGTAAAAGTTAGTTGTACATGTTAATGCATTATATGTATAGTATTGCATAGGAAACTTAAAATCTCATTTTAGAAAACAAATTTTTGTGTGAATATAAAATTTGCCAATAATACAAACAATTTTTGACATTTATAAAAGGATGTGTTAATACAAAAATCTCATTTTAGAAATAAGAGTTATGTTTTAACTACAAATATCATAAAAAATATATACTACTATTAATTGCTTGTATTATAAAAGTACAAGTATTACTACAAATCTCAAATATGAAGTGAGATTTCTATCCACTGAAAATAGTTACTTGTTCCCTTTAGTTTATTACTTTTAAACTACTTCGACAATGACTAGAAATCTAATTTATAAATTGAGATTTCTGTGAAATTAAAAAGTTATTATGTTTTGTATTGTAATTCCATAAGTGACAAGAAGGGTGACAAATTGGATTTTTGAACAATATGGCTAATTTTGATTATACCCCCAAGAGCAAACCAAAAATAGAGTTAGAGCTAAAATGAATGAAGAAGAAAAGCAATAAAACCACAAAGGATTTATAGAGGTTCGGCCCTCCAAGCCTAACCACAAGTTGAGAATTTCAATCCACTAACAATCTACTTGAAGGTGTGGATCAAACCTTTATAAGCTTAAGTTAAATTACCCAAGTGTTTTCCCAAGGCTCATACTTAAGCCTAAGTGTTTTTATAAGGCTCACACTCCAACCTAAGTATTTTCACAAGACTCACACTCCAACTTAAGTATTTTCACAAGGCTCACACTCAAACTCAAGTGCTAAGATTAATCCTTTTAGCTTACAAGTATTTTCCCAAGGTTCACACTCAAAACTAAGTTTTTTTTAATGGCTCACACCTAAACCCAAATGTTTTTCAATGGCTTACACTCAAACCCAATGCTAAGAACAATGCTCTTAGCTTACAAGTGAATAAAACTTTAACCTAACTCACATAATCTCACTATTGAGCTATTGAATGCTGCTCTTACACACTCACCAACCCACACTTAAGAACACTCCTCAGATAGAAGAAATTTACAAGATTTCAAGATTAAGAACGTGGGTGGTTGAAGATAAAAATCAAGAGTAAATACTCAAAGATGGCTCTAAATGTGTTTGCTCAACTTCCTTCTTTACTTTTAGCTTTGTTATTTATAGTATTTAAACCTTTTAAAAGAAAAAAAAAAAGCTATTGGAGGTGCATTAAATGCAAATAGAGTTATTCATGACTCATAAAAAATCGTTATTAGTTATGATAGTCAGGGTTCCAAGAGATAAATTCAAATTTGCGCATTTTTATAAGTTCATTTGCTTATAATGCTAGTGATGACATTAGTCATTAATCTTTCTACGACTTTTGGACTTTGTTGTTATTACTCATGACATTGCCATCATCACTCATGAAGAGTGTTTTATGACTTACTTGCACATGACAGTGGTGGTGACTACTCTCGGGAATTTTAGAAAATTTGCAATTTTGAACTTCATAATTTTCTCTAAATAATTTTCAAATGAATGGAATTTGATTGTGATCATTTGTAATGAATATTCCTATCATAGTTTACCAAATTTGACTTTAGATTTTTGATGAAAATTTTGATCTTTGATTTTGTTTCTATCATCACTCATGAAGGCTTTGTCATCACTCATGACATAACTGCTGACTTGGAAAATTAACATCTTGACATTTCATTGCTTTTGTCCAAAATTTTTTCAATTTTAATCCACTTGAATATGGACACTTAAATATATAGTTTAAATATAATTTTACTCAATTACTTGTGACCATCAAAAATGATTATTTTACCTCTCAATGTTTAACGATCTCCCCCTTTTTGATAGTAACAAATAATTCTATAATATTAGGGTATAAATAAGAACGAACATGGTAAATTCTATAAACGGTACTAAAACTTTTCCCTTGATCACAAAATGATACCATTACTTCAATGTGTATCTTTTTTATTCCTAAACTTTAATTTTAGTTTCACAAGGAAGTCACCCACAACAAACCAGCTAATTTTAATAACATAGCAACCATATTTGTCCCGTTTTATGCCACATCAATGTGACTCAATTTTTTATTTTTTATTTTTTTGACAAAAGGGATAATTAAGTAAATTCAACTTTTTCTCTTTTTTGTTGATTAAAGTTGAAAAAAAGAAAAAAAAGTTGAGTCACACTAATATAGCTTATGATGTGTCATAAAATGTGGTAACTTTTGGTTGTCATGTCATTTAAATTGGTTGAATTGTTGTATCATACTTCCCTATGAAACTAAAATTAAAGTTTAGGAACTAAAAAGATGCAAATTAAAGTAATGGTACCATTTTGTAATAAAGGGAAAAGTTTTGGTACCATTCATAGAATTTACCTAAAAGGAACAACTACCCCATAAAATAAGCCTACATTTAAAAATTGCAAAAATCAATTAGCAAGTTCATTTTACATATTTGATCAACCAAGGCATCAATTATTGAAAATTATAAATAGAGCATTGTCATACTCTAAGCAATCACAGTTCAATTTTCAAGCATCAACTAAAATATATCCAAAGAAAATATATTTATGAACTAACCATTTTCATTATCCATCCAAAATGTATTAAAAAATAGTTCTAAAAAGTTATGCTCCCCCTTTGCAATAAATATAATAAAAAAATTCAATATCCAAGAATAATCCTTTCTCTCATTTTTCCAAGGTAGACCTTAACCTTTCTCCCAAAACACAATTCACAAGATCAACAAATAATCATAAACATTTTACCGCTTTCTCTACATTTGTTACTATTAAAAATAACAAAAGAGAGTTATAATAAGAAAGGTTCTAAAAAAGTGAAATGCCATAACCATATCAAGTACTAAAAAGACTTGAAAAAAAATCTAGTTAAAAAGAAAAATAAAAATCCATAAGATGACATGGAATGCAATATATAAAATCAATTGTTAATTGC
This sequence comes from Mallotus nudiflorus, assembly GCA_947683625.1. Lineage (NCBI taxonomy): Eukaryota > Viridiplantae > Streptophyta > Magnoliopsida > Malpighiales > Euphorbiaceae > Mallotus > Mallotus nudiflorus. The sequence continues at coordinate 1,201,001 of CANTUR010000094.1, read as the reverse complement.
TCCAAGCTATGACCTCGAAACTAAAGAGAGGTCCTAATAGGCCTAAACTTATAAACAAAAATGTAGCAAACTTTATATCCAACATCACAGTCACACAATCAATATCAAATCACATAAACAACATTTAATAGCCAACATTTACTAACAAATACTAAATATCCACTTAATCAATTATCCACATCACAGAATATTAATGGTGCCAAATATCCAAAAGTTCATCAACAAGGCTAATAATGTAATACCCTATATATATATATAATTATTTGAATAAAAAGGGACATATATTTTTTTCTTTTTTTTCTCCCAAATAGTACTAGTAATAGTTATTTTTGCATTATATTATAGTATAATTGTGTTAACATTATGTTTTAGGTTAAATATTGGTTTAAATGTGTATATCTATTCATATGTAGGTATATATATATATATATATATATATATGTACACTAATAAATACTTGAATACACATGTATATATATTTATATGTGGTATATATGTAGTATATTTTTATATAGTTATAATATAGTATATATAATTAGTAGTTATAATATAATATAGTTATAATTAGTGGTTATAATATAGTATATATATATATATATATATATATATATATATAAATTTTTTTTTTTTGACAGAAATAAAGCCAAAGCTCCTCCCTCTCCCCCATCCGCACGACGCCCTCGACCGCCACCATCACTATGCCTCCCCCCACCTTCGGGCGCCATCTGCTGCTTCCTCTTCCTTCTCCCTCGCCTCCGATCGCCTGCAGAGCCGCCGGAAGCCGCTGGAAGAGAAGAAGCTGAGAGTTTGCTCCAAACTCACCCAAGCTTCATCCGGCCACCATTTTCCTCCATTCGGGTGCCAATCTCCTCCCCTTGCACCGGTGAGACTCATTCTAAGCTTAGTTTAAGCTTTGGCCATAAATTGATTGAGTTTTGGTTGATTTTTGGTTTTGAACTCTAGGGTTTTGGAAAAATTTTTAGCTCGATTTAGATGGATTCATGCAAACTCCCTTTACAAATGTGATTCCTAGTAGCTCAATCTACCTCTAGGAATTTTTGTATAATTTTTGGAATTTATTTTTATTTTTGGTGAATTTTTTGAATATTTTAATATTATTTTAGGAATTTTCGGGAATTAATTATAAAAATAATAAATAATAATAATAATTGGTATTTTGGTGTTATTATGAGTTGATATAAATTTTAGGGTAAAGAAAATAAATTTTTAGAATATTATACAATTTTTAGGAATTTCTATACCTTATGTCAAAATTTAATAATTAGGCTAATTTCGAAAATTATGGTTAAAAAAAATTATGAAATTTTAATAATTGAGGTTATTAGTAAATATTATAAATTTTAGAACTCAAATTATAATTTTTTGAGATTTTTATACTATTTTTATAATTATATTTGAGTTTATGCCAAATTTGATTTTTGTTAAATAATAATTTTTGGGAGAAAATTTTTGGTTGATTAAATATTTTAATTGTATTATGGAGGTTTATTTTAAGAAAATAAATTTTTGGGATGATTAAATAATTTTAAGGAATTATTCTAGTATTAAAAGCACATTATGTAATTTATATATATACTAGGGGTAAAAGTGTAATTTTTCACTAAATATGGTAAAATATATATTTTAATTAGTCTTATTAATATTTAAAGGGTTTAGACAATTTTTATAAATTAATTGATATAATTACTTAAGTAGAGTAAATTTTTGAATATTGAATTTCAAATAATATATATATATATATATATATATATATATATATATATATATATATATATATATATATATATGTGTGTGTGTGTGTGTGTGTGTGTGTGTGTGTGTGTGTGTGTGTAATTTGAGAAATAAATATTATTAATTAATTCTCGATATTTTATTTAGTTGGGAACTCGGTCGGGGAAAATTGTAGTTTTGGAACCCACATTTGGTTTAGAATCATACCTCTTTCCTTTCAATTGGCTTTCCACTTTCATGGCCAAATTCACCATATCTTCAATCTCCACATAATGTTGCAAATCAACAACATCAGCAATGTTTTTGTTTAGCCCTCTCAAGAACCTTGCCATGGTAGCTTCATGATCTTCTACCACATTTACTCTAATCATAGCCTTCTCCATTTCTTTGTGATACTCCTCCACACTCATGGATCCTTGAATTAGAGTTTGTAACCTTTCATGAAGCTCTCTATAGTAGTGGCTTGGAACAAACCTCTTTCTCATGATTTGCTTCATTTCCCTCCAAGACTCCACGGGTATTTCTCCATATCTACGTCTTTCCTTGCAAAATTGATCCCACCAAACAATTGCATAATCACTAAACTCAACAGCAGTAAGTTTTACCTTTTTCTCCTCCGAATAATTGTGACATTCAAAGATGAGTTCCACTTTCCTCTCCCATTCAAGGTACACATCTGGATCATTTCTTCCTTGGAATGAAGGAATCTTCATTTTGATGCTTCCAAGGTTGCGATCAACATCATCATTAGGACGTCCTCTCCTAGCTTGTCTCTTAGGATTGATTTGTTGTCCCACCAAGGTGACTTGATCATCATCCAATTCATCCTCTCCTTCATAGTCCTCTTGGTCAATTGGTGGACGTCTCCTTTGTCTAGGCTCTCCTTGTAATTGGTTAAGGATGCCATCATGCCTCTCCAATTTCTCATTGACTCCCGCCATCATGTTAAACATTCTTTCGAATTGTTGTTGCATAGCTTGAATCACATGATCATTTGTAGAAGAAGAACTTGTGTCTTTTGACATGATTGTAAAACCTAAAATTTTAACAAAAGAAAATAGAAAGAAACAATCTCACAACACTCCCTCGCGTGTTTCACTCAAACTTGATGTATACCACTCGTGTTTACACTCAATTTTTCCTTTTTCTCTAATGATCTCACACTCTTGCCTTTTACCTCTCAAATTTGCCTTTTGATTTCTTAGATGAACTAAGTTTCTCAATCAAACAAAATTCAAGAATGTAGTAATCAATGATAAAAAAAAAAAAAGGTAAGCTAACAAGAAAATAATAAGGTAGGCTTAAAGAAATGAACAATTTGTAACAAATAAGCTAATAGAAATAAAAAAAACAAAGATAGATCATCAAAGAACACAAAGAGACAAAATTATAAAGATAGATATCAATGGAATATGAAGAGTCAATTTTTTTTTAGTGTAAACTGAGATCTAACACAAGAATATCAAAGATAACATATATTTTTTTATGGACGAATTTCTTTTTTTTTTTTTTTGATATATGCACGAATTGAAAGGTATCACAAAAATCTCAAAGATAACAACTTTTTTTTTTATATATGCAAACAAAATCTTGAGATAAGAAGAATAAAGATAAAAAAAATAACAAGAACAATAGATAGCAAGAAAGGTGAAAAATATAAGATGAACACAAGATATTGAGAACTAAAAGATAGTTTTAGATACGCAAACCTCAATCTTGAGCCAATGCTCTGATACCACTTATGATGGGAAATGTAGATTTCATCAATTAACTCCCCAACAGCAAGAATACTATGATAAGTTAAATTATAAGAAAACTAGAAATTACCAATTTAATCCACAAATTTGGATCGTTCAAAGATTGAAGTAAGAAGATAGATGCTACTTAACCCCTTTACCAACAAGGATAAAGATACTAAGATAGACTTTGAATTTAGATAAATAACAAGAAAACAAAGATTTAGATTTTGACACCACAAGCTAGAATAAAGCTTGATAAGTGACAAAGTTTATGCAAGAAATTAAAGACAAAATTCCTCACAATAAAACTCAAACAAAGTTATAATTCATATATCAAATTCATTCATGCTATAAAAGAAAGAAAAGGACTTGTTTATATAGAGTACAAGTCCATGCACACACTACTAAAATGGACTCACACACATAGGATTACTTATACTCTTAATTGGCCTTAATAACCACCACCCACATTAATAGCCATTACTTGGTATTAATTGCCCCATTAACTCTTAATAACCACTACCCACATTAATAGCCATTACTTAGTATTAATTTCCCCATTAACTTGTATATCGTGGCTACATGTAACCCTAATTGTTATTAACACAAAAACAAGTTAAATATTATTCCTTGGGCCTCCATGGATGCTTTATTGGGTTGAATTTTTTGAGCTTTCCAAATGCCCCTAATTAAACCCAATATGGCTTCTTGAAGCTTCTTAGATTTGGACCTTGTCATTGGGCCTTCTTGTACTATTAATGGATCTTGGATCTCTTTAGGCTTTGAACTTGGATTCACATCACTCCCACACACTTATTCAATGGTGAGTCTCTTTTCCTAGAATTTTTTATTTTAGCCTTAATATCCACAGGGGATATCAAGAATCGACATGCATGCCAAATCTCTTAAAATAGTAAAAACATAGAAACAACATTTCTAGGTATAAAAGATTAGCCCAATCTTTATTAGCCCAAATGGGCTTCTAAAGTATAGGCTTGGGCTTTTATAGATAAAAATACCTTATGGCAACATTTACAAGCAATTTGGGTAAATCCTAGGGGAAGTTACTAGGCCACTACATGAGTTAAGTCCGGTGATGGCCTCCTTTAAGACTTGAATTAAGGTTCCCTTAGTAAGATGCCCTCCTTTAAAACTTAAGTTGCAGGCCAAGGTCAGAGGGGCCCAACATCCTTTGCAAACTCAAGAGAAGACTACCCCCCTTTAGGACTTGGGTTATAGACTCTGGTCAGATGAGCTCGGCAATCTCTCTTGCACCGAGTTAAGGCTAAGAGTGATGGTTAGCCAATTTACAACTCCATGAAGTTAGTGGAATCATGGAATCATAAACCAATGCCATCAGTTAATAGGGACATGCATAATGAATGCAAGAATAAAATAATAATTAATAAAATAACTGTAAAGAACACAAGTAGAATCAATATCTCTTATCCCTAGTGGAATCACCACTATAGATGATAGGGTTTAGTGCACGCCCAAGATTTTAGCAACCGTGACACTGTTTAAGCTCAGGGCTCTAGAGAACACACTAACCATGGTCATAAAGACATGGCATGGAGATGAAAAGTCACCACCTAGGGTAATAATTGGGATAACTAAAAATAGTGGTACTCGATTCTCTAAAAGAAAGCTAGCACCACAACCAAGAGATTCTGGATACGGAATACTAACTTCTTTCAATCTTATGTTCATTTAGAATTACTTTATAAATTACTATGTCATCCTCTATTTACAAGCAATTTCATATAAACCCTTATTTAAAACAATTAACTCCAGGAAAACTAGTCATGAAAATACATGTAAACAATGCATTCATTTAAATTCATAATCCCTAAGTTAGTCTAATCTACATTGATTTTAATTAAATGATCTAAATCTACATTATTTAATTTACAAGTGAACCTAAATACTAATGGGCCTAATTACCTATTTAATTTTAATTAAGTGAACCTAAGTATACTTTTTTGAATTTTAAAAGTGGGCCTAATTCTACAAATTATGAAATATTTAAATTAGTGGGCCTAATTCTACATGTTTTAATTCTAAGGTGATATTAAATCTACAAGTTATGGAAAAGGCTTTTATTTAATGGGCTAAGTCGAAATTAATTAAATTAAATTAGGTGGGCCTATATCTAATTAACTAAATGGGTCTAAATTATCTCTACCCTAAATCTAGTTAATTATAGGCCTAAAATGTATTTCAATTAAAATCTAGACCTATTAAATGAGATGGGTTAATAAAGAACTACTTAAACCTAAAATTATTTAAATGGGTTAGAGCCTAATATAGGTCTAGGGCTCAAAACACATAAAGAGAATAAATAAGCCCAAAAATGATAAAAAAAATCAAAACAAACAAATAAAAAGATCAACCTTGCAATTAAATTATTTTATCTAAAAAAACCCTAATTTTAATTAACATGCAACCTAAATTAATCTAATTCCTCCATTGATTTTAATTAGGGTTTACCAAATTGAACCTAATTTACTAATTAAATTTTTAAGAACAAGAACTAAATTTTCATTATTCTCACTATCAGGGCTATTACAAAATCTACCAAAATAATAAAGAAAATAAAATTAAAATATAACCCTTAAGAAGATAAATTAAACAAATTCAAAACCTAAACAAATAAAATAAAATAAAATAAAATAAACTAAACAGAGTAAAATAAAATTAAATTGGGATATTGACTCTTGGCTTTCATTCATGGATTCTTCGTGAGTTTCCTTAGTTCAATTATGTATTCGTCACTAGAATCATGAAACACAAAGGAAAAGAAGAAAATAATACTATAATTAATGGACAAAGAAAAGAAAATAATGAAAATAAAACTCGAATAAAAAACATAGAAATAATAAAATAAAAAATAATAAAAAGAAAATGATGACATAAAAGAAAGAACTAATAAAAAGAAAGGAGTAGAAGATAAGTAATGTTGTGCAAATGTTGTTTGAATGCCCCTCATAATGGTATTTCACCGTTTTGAGAAAATTGACTCTGCGCTTTCTTAATATATGGACTTTTTAAAAGAATGTACTTTGTTTCTTTTTTTAAAAAAAAAAGGGTTTTGAAATAAAAGTATCAAGTTAGGTCTTCTCTCTTTTTCTCAATCCACCTCTATTGCAGTAGTTGATTAGGGTTTTTTTTTACCCCAGTTTCCCTCTCTCTTCTTCTCTGCCAATTTTTTTTTTTATATCTCATTCCAAAGCTAACTGCTTATATGATCACATGAGTTATGCGATCACAATAGCTTTGATCTCTCCCTTTCCAAAAAATAGGATAAGAATTTTAACTTAAAAAAAAAAGATTATATGCGTAAAAGATGCGTACTATACCGAAACCTACAGATAAATACTCAAATCAATTTATTTATAAATTAAATTTGGACCAATCACAGTGACAAAATAAATTTTTACTGAATTTTTTAACGCCTCAACATTCCAAAATGTACTAGCATTATGTAATGTCTATTGGCATTATGTAATGACAATTGGCATTGTGTAATGCCAATTGGCATTACATAATGCCGATCAGCATTGTGTAATGTCGATTGACATTGGATAATGTTGATCAGCATTATGTAACGTTGATTGGCATTACATAATACTAGTTGCACATTTCCAAATATACCCCTATAAAAGCTAAATTTTTACCAAAAAATGTTGTGATTTAGTCCTTAAAATCACGAAACTTAACACTAAAGGTCAATTTTTTATGAAATTGTCATCATAGAGGCTTTTATTGCATTCATGCACAATTGCATCCTAAAATTGGGTGCTTACAATGATTTCTTAATAATTCCAAGTCCATTAATGATCATGTCATGCATGTGCATAGGGTTTTAGAAGTTCTTAGGGTAGAAAGGTTGAATGCCAATTTGAAAAAGTGTAGCTGTTGTGTGGACAAAATTAATTTCCTTAGTTTAGTTGTTAGTTCAAAGGGTCTAGAGGTTAATGTAGAGAAGGTGGAAGTAATTAGGGAGTGGCCAACACCTGAAAACATTAGCCAAGTTAGGAGTTTTCATGGTTTAGCTAGTTTCTATAGGAGGTTCATTATGAACTTTAGTAGTATAGCAACACCTTTAAATGAAATTATCAACAAAAATGTAAGGTTTAATTAGGGTGATGCATAAGAACATGCTTTTAATATGCTTAAAGATAAGTTGTGTAATGCTCCTTTATTAGTTTTACCTAACTTTGACAAAACCTTTAAGATTGAGTGTGATGCTAGTGGCATTAAGATTAAGGCTACTTTAATGCAAGAGGGCAAGCCTATATGCTAGTTTAGTGAAAAGCTAAATGGAACAGCCCTTCAATACCCAACCTATGATAAAGAACTCTATGCTTTGGTTTGGGCCTTACAAACATGGCAACACTATTTATGGCCTAAGGAATTTGTCACACACATGGATCATAAGAGTTTAAAGCATCTCAAGGGGCAAGACAAGCTAAATCGAAGACATGCCAAGTGGATGGAGTTCATGGAGACATTCCCATATGTGATCAAGTACAAGAAAGGTAAGGAAAATGTGGTTGATAATGCGCTATCTCGTAGGTATGCTTTACTTACTACTCTTGATTGTAAATTATTAGGCTTTGAGTTCATAAAAGTTATATGTGAGTGATAATGATTTCAGTAACATGTTTACAACCTGTGCTAATGGGGCTATTTCTAATTATTTTTATGTGTTTGAGGAATTTCTTTTCAAGCAAAATAGTCTTTGTACTCCTAATTATTCTTTACAGGTTGTACTAGTTAGGGAAGCATATAGGGGCGGTTTAATGGGTTATTTTGGGGTGTAAAAGACTTATAATATTTTGATTGAGCATTTTTAATGGCCATGCATAAAACGTGATGGGCATAAGAATTATGGTCAATGCATTGTGTGTTTGAAAGCTAAGTCTAAATTACAATCCCATGGGTTATATACACCTTTACCTATTCTTGATGTTCCTTGGGTAGATTTGTCTATGGACTTTTGTGCTTGGTTTGCCAAGATCTAGAAAAGGTAAATATAGTATACTTGTTGTTGTGGATAGGTCTAGTGAGATAGCTCACTTTATACCATTCCATAAAAGTGATAATGTTGTTCATATTGTTGATTTATTTCTTAGGGAAGTTATGCATTTACATGGAATACCTAAGACCATTGTTAGTGATAAAGATGTTAAATTTTTAAGTCACTTTGGGTGTGTTCTATAGGGTAAGTTAGACACTAAATTGCTCTTTTTTACTACTTGCCACCCACAAATAAATGGACAAACTCAAGTTATGAATAGGACTTTGGTTCAATTGCTTCATGTTTTAATTTCTAGGAATTTGAAATCTTAGGAGGATTTATTGCCATTTGTTGAATTTGCATACAATATAGCTGTTCACAACACTACACACTTCACCATTTGAAATTGTATATAGCTTTAATCCTTTAACTTCCATTGATTTTATTCCTTTGCCTCTAAACAAGCTTGTTAGTGTTGATGGTTTTTCCAAGGCAAATTTGGTTAAAAAGCTACACAAGTAAATTAAAGAGAGAATTGAGAAGAAAGAGGGTTAATAAAGGATGAATTTTTATGGTGTTTCCAACCTGGAGACTAGGTTTAGGTTTATCTTTGAAAGGAAAGACTCCTAAATCAAAAAAATTCTAAGCTAAGTCCAAGGGGTGATGGTCCATTTCAAGTCCTATAGAGGATCAATGACAAGGCCTACAAGAATGATTTGAAAGGCAACTATAATGTGAGTGTTACATTTAATGTTTGTAATTTAAGTCCTTTTAATGTAGGTGATAAGCTTGATTCGAGGACGAATCATCCTAAAGAAGGAGGGAATGATATGGATATGGCCAAGCTTAAGGATGGTGATGGTGGTGGCATTTCTAGAGATAAAGCTAAGGATGGGCTTGATGGAGAGGACAACAAGAAAACCAAAGACAAAGCTATAGATCTATTAAGCATGCCACAAGGCCCAATTACAAGGTCAAGGTCCAAGAAGCTATAAAAAGCTTTAATTTGCTATATGTAAGATTGGGCTAGTCAAGGAAGTTCAATTGATCATGCTAGGTTTGGCCGAAGTGAAGACATAATTGAATGGGCTTTGTTTAATATTTTGCAAGTCCAAATACATTAAGACTAATGTGGGCTAGTATATGGGCTGAAATCTCTTATGTAAGTTCAAAAATATGTTATTTGTTATTATGCTTATATGGTAGCTAAGTTTAATAGTTTCATTAAGGTTTCTTGTGTTAGGATGTTATAAAAACACCATTTATGGTTTGTTTTATTCATATTGGAATTTTAATAAAAAAAATAGTTTTTGTTTCCTTTGCATATTTGATTGAATTCTTGAAATCTTATTAAATTCATAAACCACTTATCAAGGAATTAATCTATCCTTGTGGCGTGTTAAGGGTTAGTTTAAAGAACATAGTTTTCTTTAGGTTCTAATCTTGATCAACCAAACCTTTACAATATGATCTAAGCGATTCTTAGCTTTGAAATTCAATTTGTTATTAGGTTTGCAAGATAGTAATTCATGGATTCATAATCATTAAGGTTTGTGGTTCTAATCCTTGGAGGTTCTTAACATCAAAGAAAGGGTTTTTATTCAATTCAATAAAAAAATTATTGTCCAAAATGGGTCGATATACAATTTAATAATAAGCCCACAATGAAAATAATGTAAAATATGCAAAAATATTCAAAGCCTTTAAAGCAAATTCAAACAATCAAATTTTTCCCTGAAATTGCCTATAACAAGCAAGCCTTATCATAGATGTAGATCTCTATATGAGCTTTTATTTGATTTATTATGGGCCCTATAACTCTTTTTGAGTCAAAAGTTATGGCCTTTTAAAGCCGACCTGCACATGACTCTATCCAACTGCTCCAAATACACTAAGGTGTGCACACCTATACATGGGCCCATATCAAAAAAGGAAAGGAAGTGTATAGAAGACAGTGAAATATCTATATCATTAAAAGGGTAAATAAGGTAAAGGCAATCATGAAAATGAAGAAATATAAGAGATTTTTCTCCTTCTTTGTATATTCTGCCAATTAGCTTTTTTTTCCCGAATACATGAGAAGCCAAAGTAGGTATGCTTTAACATTGGTGGATCTAACACCTCATCAGACACGGCCAATAGCGTCAGCCAATTAACTCCTCTTGTTTTTTTTTTATGCTGAGGCAATGAAGAGAAGCATTGTCCCGTTGATTTGATGGTAATGATTTTGATAATATATTTTTAATTTAATTTAAATTTTTAATAATAAAAAAAATTTTCATTGCTAACTTAATTTTATTATTTAAAATAACTTTATTTAGTAAAATTTAAGTTAAATAATAAAATTTAGGTTTGATCATTGAATGCCTTGCTGTTGTTACTTATGATGTCAGAGCCTCTGATACAGTTTGTTAGACAGATGACCATGCTAGCAAGTGGGATCTATGGCTCGACGTTGGAGCTTGTGATTAACTGATGCATTGTTGAACGTTTCCTTTTGCTATTCTTTTATTGTATAATACCCGATGTATTTGTATACTTCTTTCTACCATGAGATCTCTTATACTGGCTCTTATACTTTAGTGTTCCTTTTTGGCTTTTTGAATGCAGACCTACTATTCTATAATTTGCCCCCAAAATTACATTTTGCCCCCAGTTTCATTTTGGATTCATTCACGCTATTCTAGTAGTCTTTTTTCATATGCAAGAGACCTAATTCGTTCACTGTTGTTGTTGATCATTTGACTTACTAACCCTATTAGTTACAATCTCATGCATTAAAAATGCAAGGGAGTGGGCAAACTGACTAAAGCGAGTTCTTGCTAATGAAATCAATTGGACTTGTTTTTTGAAGAGCTCTTGAGTTGAACATGAGGATTGATGCTGGTGTAATGATTAATGATGATTATAATGTATGGGTTGCAACATAAGTTATTGAGCCATATGAATTCCCAAGGTATAAGGGGACACTAAGATTATAGACAAAATCATAAAGGGGTGGCAAAAAAGAAAACATAACTAAAATAATGACTCATAGCTCTTATTTAGCTTTCATTATGTATTGTCTTTCCATTCAGATACTTATGCAGTAAGATAAAGATGAATATGTAGCATTTGAATAAAAATTTCAGATTCAATTTTACTCATTCATTAGGGCAAAAATGAGAACATTCATTACATCACATGGTACAACTCCTGTTATCAGCCAGTCCTAAAATTTTCTTCTCTCTAATTTTTACCTTACTATTCTTTTTTTCTTTTTCTCTCTCTTTGTTTTTTCCTTTTTTTTTCTTTTTCATTCTTTTTTGTCCTCAAATTTCCTATAATCAAAAGTTACATCATATGATATATGGATGTTCTCTGAATTTGCATTTGTTCCCATTCTGAATGAATTTAATTGAATTGAATTTATGTTAAACATGTAGATGCAATCAATATTATAATGCATAGTACCATTAGGATGTACATTACATAAGTAAGCATGATCAGAATTCATATCATTGATCACTAAAACAAAAAAGTTTTTAAGAAACTAAAATTTTATTCAAAGAAGACAATAAGAAAATTTATTTCTTACTCTAGATGTTAGGGATGTTGAGTCTCATAATGGTTGTCCTTTAAGTGGCTAACATAACAACTATTCTTCCATCTTCTTGCCAACTGTCTCCATGACTTCATCTTTCTGTACCTCAAATGTGCATTTTTCTTTCTTGTCTAGCAGTTCTCATCATCAAACTCATCACCCCATCCTATAGGCACAATCGACTTGAAGGGTACGCCAAAAGAAGGTGGTTTTGTATAAACACCTTATAGTCAAAGTTTATGTTCCTATTTTGGGTTTTTTTGCCTTTTCTTCCTTTTTTGTTTTAGGATTTTTTTTCCTAAACTCTATTTATTTGTCTCTTTAGAATTGTTTGAGGACGGCTTTTGTTGAATTGATAAATTAAATTTATTTTCTTTTAATATTTGGTATTCCTTTGTGTGAATCAACGATTATTGATGCCTATTTCTTGGCATTTATGCATAAATCAACAAGTTATAAAAGATTGTTAGATGGTAATCGTGCACGATTCAACATCGAGCAGTATTTATCTAATTTCCTAGGCTTCCGCTACATTAAAAGCTAAGGATGGGCTTGATGAAGAGGACAATAAGAAAATAAAAGATAAAACTAAGGATCCATTAAGCATGCCATAAGGCCCAATTACAAGGTCAAGGTCCAAGATGCTATTAAAAGCCTTAATTTGCTATATGTAAGATTGGGCTAGTCAAGGAAGTTCAATTGATCATGTTAGGTTTAGACTAAGTGAAAACATAACTGAATGGGCTTTGTTTAATGTTTTGCAAGTCCAAATACATTAAGATTAATGTGGGCTAGTATACGGGCTGAAATCTCTTATGTAAGTTCAAAACTATATTATTTGTTATTATGCTTATGTGGCAGCTACGTTTAATAGTTTCATTAGGGTTTCTTATGTTAGGATGTTATAAAAACAACCTTTATGGTGCGTTTTATTTAGATTGGAATTTTAATAAAAAAAATACTTTTTGTTTCCTATGCATATTTGCTTGAATTCTTGAAATCTTATTGAATGCATAAACCACTTATCAAGGAATTGATCTATCCTTATAGTGTGTTAAGGGTTAAGGTTTAAAGAACTTATTTTTCTTTAAGTTCTAATCTTGATCAACCAAACCTTTGCAATATGATCTAAGAAATTCTTAACTTTGAAATTCAATTTGTTATTGGGTTTGCAAGATAGTAATTCATGGGTTCATAATCATTAATGTTTGTAGTTCTAATCCTTAGAGGTTCTTAACATCAAAGAAAGGGTTTTTATTCAATTCAATAAAAAAAATTATTGTCCAAAATAAAAGAAAACATACTTATAACATTTAACAATTGAAAACCTAAAAATAAAAGGGTCAATATACAATTTAACAATAAGCCCATAATGAAAATAATCTAAAATATGCAAAAATATTCAAAGCCTCCAAAGCAAATTCAAACAACCGAATTTTTCCCTCAATCTAGCTATAACAAGCAAGCCTTGTCATCCATGTAGATCTCTAAATGAGCTTTGATTTGATATATTATGGGCCCTGTAACTCTTCTCGAGTCAAAAGTTATGGCCTTTTAAAGCCAACCTGCACATGACTCTATCTAACTGCTCCAAATACACCAAGGTGTGCACACTTATACATGGGCCCACATCAAAAAAAGGAAAGGAAGCATATAGAAGACAGTGAAATATCTATATCATTAAAAGGGTAAAGAAGATAAAGGCAATCATGACGATAAAGAAATATAAGGGATTTTTCTTCTTCTTTGTATATTCTGCCAATTAGCTTTTTTTTACCGAATACATAAGAAGCCAAAGTAGGTATGCTTTAGCATTGGCGGATCTAACACCTCATCAGACACAACCAATATCGCCAGCCAATTAACTCCTTTTGTTTTTTTCATGTTGAGGCAACGAAGAGAAGCATTGTCCTGTTCATTTGATAGTAATGATTTTGATAATATATTTTTAATTTAATTTCAATTTTTAATAATAGAAAATTTTTTCATTGCTAACTTAATTTTATTATTTAAAATAACTTTATTTAGTAAAATTTAAGTCAAATAATAAAACTGGGTAAAATTCAACTTAATTTTATTGAATAAAAAATTTTAAGTCAATAAAATTTAAGTTATATTTTTAAATTAATTTATGAACTAATTTAACATAATTGTATTAAATTAAAACATTACATTAAATATAAAAACAACAAATATATTATTATTATTATTATTATTATTAAAAAGAGCTAAATTCGAGTTGAAGTCTAGTTCTTATGAGCCAATGTCGAGTCAAGTTTAAATATACAAATAAAATTTCTACATGAAATATGTTTCATTAAATAGTTGCATTACACAATATTTTATTGCATGTGTTTTGTATATGTTTGTTAAAGGAAGTAAAACTTAATTAAATGTAATAATTCTTTAAGGATCTCTTGAACGACACTTGAAAAGTTTAAATTTAAAGGAAATAATATGACATGACAATATTTTGATGGAAAATCTGTTTAAATTTAATGAGTATCATATTAAGGATGTAAAAAATTATAAAATAAAAGATTGAAAACTCAATTAAAGATAGCAATTCAATAAGAACCAAATAGAAAGAAAACCGAAAAATTTAGAGATCTTAAAATGGTTTAAGCTTTTAATCAAATATAATTTTCGATTTTCATTAACAAAAAATGTTCTAAATAATGATAAAAGTTATATTTTTAAAATATTTAAAATTTTAAAATTTTTATGGACTAAAAATAATGAAATGTAATAATAATAATAATAATTATTATTATTATTATTTGCTAGTATTATTATTATTTAGTAAAGAAGGGTAGCATTGTCAAATAATAATAATATGCTCTTCGTGGTGATATTATCTTATGTACTACACTGTAGTACTCTCTTTGAAATAGGGTCAGCTAAGGAGAACCAGTTTTAAATTCAAGTAGGAAAGGTTTAATCTTAGTTAATTAGTCCAAGTAGGTCAAGGATTAATTAACCTCTCCAATTAGGAAAAGAAAAGGAATAATCTGTAGCTGCACACCTTAAATAGGAGCCAGAACTGCCGAAGCCTACCACCCAATCTCTATATATCGACGAAAGTATTCTTGCATTTGCACACCTTCCATTGTACACATTTACTGTTGAATCAGCAAAGAAAAAAGATCGATATGTCGAGGCTTGTGGATGGATATGATGACTTTCCTTTCATGTACATCATGGAAGAGATTGAAGAAATTTTAAGGGAAAAACCGGAGGAAAAGCTCACCATCCTCACCGAGCGAATTCTTGAAGAATTTCTGCCGTTTAATTCATACAAAAACCCTACCAACAACAATAGCAATCTTCCGCCTCCTTCTACTCATAACACATTGTTAAAATGTCTTACATCTGGCTGTGAGATACCGAAGAAAGCGAGAGTCGGTGGTCGGAAGAAAATGGTTATACGAGAAGAAAACTGCGTTAGACTTTTTGCAAACGCTCCTAAACCGAAAGAAACAAATGGTTTCAATTTCGAGCACAAGCAGAAGAAGCAGAAGACAAATAATAATGATACTGATGAACCTGTCTGGCCAAGTGTGTTAAGGAGGACAATAGAAGAAAAGGGAGGTAGCGAAGTTCATCTGGTAATAACGAAGAAATTGACAAAGACTGATGTGAGTGAAGTTCAAGGTAGGGTTTCAATACCAATTAATCAGATGAACAATGTTGGATTTCTTAGAGAACATGAGAAAAGGACATTGAGTGAACGTGAATGTGGCGGACACTGCAAAGGTATAGATGTGATGTTGATAGGACCATCTGAATCTGATGATCTGAAGGGAACTAAACTGAAATTGAAGAAGTGGGATATGCATGGTAATAGCAGCCACTACAACATAGTTTCTGGGTGGTACTCCAAAGTAGTCAGAAATAACATTAAGCTGCTCCAAAATAATTCTACTCTTCAGTTTTGGACGTTTCGTGACAACGCTGATCAGCTATGGTTCCAACTTGTTATTGTCAGAGATAATGGAGAAGAGAGTGCCAGCTCTACTATTTCTGCTGCCGGAGATCATCAAACCCCCGCGTCAAGTTAAGTTGACTAGCTATAGGGTGATTCAATGTAATGAATTTCTATGTACTCGTAAATTTCCAATATCTATTGGGCATAAGCAATATATAAACTAGAATTTCCAATTTCTATGTACTCATAAATTAATTTTATGGCACATGCCTGCAAAACCAAAATTACAGTTAATGTAGTTAAAAGTATATTTAGCCATTTTAGTAAGCAATATTGTCATATTTGTTAGTACTCTTTCAACTATCATAAACATCATCACATCAAGGCTCAACGTCCACTCTAAAACAAAACAAATTGAACGAGATGAGATACAAGAAAGATTTAAAATGGACAATGTATACAGACCAATTGCTGAGTAAATCACTATTGTGCCCTGCATTAAAGATTTTGAGAATTTAACCCATAGAAACAAATTACTGAACGCATCAATATAGTCCTTTGGATTAATATTTGAGAATCTAACACGAATTATATATTATAAAAGATACGTTGCAGTCTTGGCATGTAAATTTCATTTCAAAGCAAACGTGCTTATGCCAAGCAGAAGCAGCAGCAGCAGCACCAACACCAACAACAATAATTCACAACTGATCAACAAAGAGAACCACCACAGGATTCTAATCTGTTTATCTTTCATTTCTCAGATATAATTTTCACAATATCACGTTAATTATTCAACTTGATAAGAGAAACTACAACATTTCTCAGGGAGGGTCTTGTATCAGTTACTGTTTCAGTGCTTTTAAGGCCAATTCCAGCAATCTCAGAGCTTTTTTTTTGCACATCAATTTTTTAGAAGCTAATTTCTTCATCTAAAAAGAAAATGTACTCATCGTTCTCTTGCAACTTCCTCCTTGTGCAGGATACAATATCCTCACCTTCTTCGAAGCTTTGGACTACATGCATTTTTTCGGCAAAGGAGCTCAAACAAAATGACTCATAGCTGTATACATCAACTTTCTCTGTCAATTGGGTTGTGTTTGCATTTTCTGCATTGTAAAATTGGAAAATAGAAAGCTAACAACAGTGAGCCTGTGCCTGCAATAAACATGTTATGAAGTAAATAACATGCTAGAATGTGGCATAGCTGGTGCTATGTAACCTAATTTTCCTACTATTGTAGATCTTGATGAGTTTGAATCAGAACCAAGAATCTTGCCATCCCAAAATCTCCAATCTTTGGTTCTAATCCTGAATCCATCAAAAGGTTATCTGATTTTACATGTCTATGTATAATTTGTGGGACACAATCATGGTGAAGGTAACAAAGGCCTTGTGCAATTCCGAAAGCAATGCGATATCTGGTTTCTCAGTCCACAACCAAACGTGGTTCTTCTCTATGAATTACAAAAAAAGTGTGTCTCCAGCCATATATTGGTTGACAATGAGGCCATACCCGTCTTGGACGCAATAACCTGCCATTCTAACTAAATTTCGGTGCCTAACCAAGCTCAAAGTTCTCATCTCAAAGCTAAAGTTTACTTGAGACAAACTTACCTTTTTGACATCCCAATGCTTTCTCGAGTTCAGAGATTTTGTTCTGTAAACTGTTCCATGCTTGCCTCTCCCAATTATATATTTGTCAATCCAGCCATCAGTGGCCTGCATTATATATTCAAATTTAGAATTTGCCTGTAAATCTTCAGTTATTGGTTGCGATTCACTAATAAGTGATTGATCACAACTATATTTTTGTTGCAGGACTCCAACCACTATTAAGTAAATTGAAACACAAACCAAAGATATTGAGACAACTGATTCAACAATTACACCAGCCAGCACTTCTTTTTACATGACCTTCTCTAGCTTCACCACAATATATTGCAACATTGCTGGAAATAGCGGGGTTTAGAGCACGTCTAAAATTTTAATAACCGCAACACTGTTTGAGCTTAAAACTTTAAAGAACACACTAACCACTGTCATAAAGATATGACGTAAAGATGAAGAGTTGTCACCCAGGATAATAATTGGAACAAATCAAAAAGGTGATACTCAATTCCTTAAAAAAAAACTAGCACCACAACCAGGAAATTTTGGGTACAGAATAGCAACTTCTTTTAGTCTTATGTTCATTTAAAATTACTTTAAAAATTACTATATTGTCCTCTATTTACATGCAATTTCAAATAAACTTTTATTTTAGTAATTAACTCTAAGACAAACTAGTTATGAAAAATACAAGTAAATAATGCATTCAATAGAACATATAATCTCTAAATTAATCTAATCTACATGTATTTTAATTAAATTGGCTAAATCCTAATGTTTAAATTTATAAGTGAACTTAGAAACGAGCTTAATTAAATGATCATAAATCTATTTATTGTAATTCTAAAAATTAGCCTAAATCTACATTTTATGGAGTATTAAATTAGTGAGCCTAGTTCTACATGTTTTAATTTTAAGGTGATCATAAATCTACAAGTTATGAAAAAAGACTTAAATTAAATGGGCTAAGTCTAAATTAAATTAGGTGGACCTATGTCTAATTTGCTAGACTGACCTAAGTTATCTCTAACCTAAAGTCTAATCAATTATGGGCCTAAGGATATGTTTTAATCAATTAAACCCTATTTAATTATTAAGTGAGATGGACTAAAAAAGAATAATCTAAACTTAAATAAATAAATTAAAGCCTAACATGGGTTTAAGACTCAAAATACATAAAAATAAATAAATAAGCGCAAAAAAAAATAAAACATGCCAAAACAATTAAATAAAAGATCAAACAACTAATTAATTATTCCTTCTAAAACTCTAATTTTAATTAACATGCAATCATAAATTAATCTACTTCCTCCATTGATTTTAATTAATTACCCAACTGAAACCTCAATTTTACTAACCAATTAATAAACATAGACATGCAATCACACACAATTTCACTATTCTCACTATTAGGGCTATTACAATAATCTATTGAGAATAATAATAAAAATAATTAATACACCCCAAAAAAATATAAATAGAATAAAGCAATAAATAAAAAATAAAAACCCTATATATTATGTCTCTACAAGGTCTTATCCATAACATTTCATTGACTTCTTATGAGTTTAGTCCTCTAAACATGATCGTCATGTATTTTCCTCCATAATCACCATAAAAAATAATAAAAATTATGATTAGTGAATAAATTATAACAATAATTTAAATAAAATTAAAACTCAATAAAAAAAAAAGAAATAAATAAATCAAGTGAAATAGAATAAGAAGATGATGATGTTTATGGATAATTTTAATGTAGTGCTCCTCAAATTTTGTAAAATCATCATTCTTGATAAGTTTTCGAATCTTATTCTTCAAAAATCCTCCAAAGATCTTTAATTAATTAATTGAGCAAACAGATAATTTTTGTAGATAATGCTTTTTCAAAATATCAAAACAAAAGCGGTGAATAAGAGTACTACTCTTCCAAAATCCCCCCTAAAGGAGCCGAAATACCTCCTTTTATAGTAGAACAACCCTTCAAACCCTACATATAAATTAATTCCTAAAAGAATTCTATTTCCTTAAAAATATCAAATAAATATAAAAAATAATTTTAAGAAAATTTCAGACCAATTAGGATTCAAGAAAAATATTTTTTTATTTTCTGAAAAATTAGAAAATCGGACGGAAAATTCTAATTCCGACCAGTATTACATAATTCCGACTACTTTTTTTAATTACAAAAAGGTCCCTAAAAGAATTTAAATTTTGTAATTAAGTCCTTAAAAAAGCAATTTAGTCCATAAAAACATTAAATTTTTTCTTTGAAAAATGCAATAAGACCTCTGAAGTTTTAAAGCTCAAGTATTGAAGACCTATTCATGACATTTTCATCATTGGAGTCCTTTGTCGCATCCATAACTCATGATCCCGAAATTGGGCGAAATATTAACGAAGGAAGATCATATTGTTTAGTTCTATCAGTATCTCACCATAAAAACTATTGCGTGAGAGATCAAACATCTGTAACTTGTCTAAATTGCCAAGGCAGTCTAGGATTTGACAAGAGTGGTTGTTATAACTCAAATTAAGAACTGAACTGAAATGAGTATATGTACACATGTAAATTTTCAAAAATTATTTCTAAATCAATTAAATATTTTTGATTTATGAAATAATTTAATTAGATAATTGAATAACTAAATAATTAAATATTTTTAGTCTAATAAATTTATAAAAATTTTAGAACAATTAAATTTGTTGGTTTATTATACCAATTAAATTATTTTAATGGCCAATCAAAGTATTTGAAAATATCATTAAGATAATAATAAATAAATGATAATTATAAAAATAATTTATTTGGATAACAAAACTACTTGGTATAGTTGGCCATCTATATGAATAGTAACATAGTTGGCCACGTGGCATGAAATGACATGTACTCATTGCTTATGTGGAAGATACCGACATGCCTCTTATTATGTGGAAGAATGAGTTGGCAAAAAATGAGGAGGGAAAAAGTAGTGTTTTGGAGGGCAAAGATATTAGTTTAGGAGGGCAAAGTGGAGTAATTTTGAAGGGAAAAGTGAAAACCTTTTGTGTATTTATAGTTGTATGCTTACATGTTATGGTTCTTTTTTTCAAGTTTTGTCTCCTAAAATTCTCTATATTGATGGACCTATAGAGGTGTAAATTACTTTAAAAAGTTAAAGAAAAAGGAGAGGTTGCCATCAAAGTGATGGGAACCACAAAATCTTCACTTAAAACACTCAAGTAAGTATTCTTTCACATTAATAAATGAAAATTTGTAAAATTTGAAAGAGAAATTTTATTTTAGTTATTTGATAATAATGTATAGTTTAAAATTTTGATTGGAAATGAGAAAGTGGTGATAATTTTATTGCTGTATAAAATATAGGGATTAATTAATTTAGTAAATCAATAATAATAATTTGTTTATTATTAGTGTGATAATTATTTTTAATTTTTAATGTGATTGAAAATTAAAATATGGTGAATAATTAATTTCTTTTATTCTTAATGTTAAAGTAATTATAAGTGAAATATACATCAAATATTTAACTAAATTCAGGTTAATGATGGAAATATTGGAATAACATTAATATTAATTTCTATAAGTGTAGGTTCTATGAAATCTATTTGAATAACCATATTGTTATTCGAATAATTATGTTGAATCTATACATATTTTGGTTGTTGTTGGAAATATTGGAATAACATGAATATTATATTTGAATAACTATGTCGAATAGCCCTTTAAGTGTAGGTTCTATGAAATATATTTGAATAATGATACTTTTATATTCGAAGATAGACATTAGATATTTTCATATTTGTATGTTTGTTAATGTATGAGTTTTATACTAAAATTATAAAGTAGTGGAGTGGAGTTAAATTAAAAAATATTACCATAAAATATGGTATTGATGATAATATTAGCAATATCTCATTTGTGAATGTGTTGTCAATAAAAAATGTACTATTGTTGGGAATGAAAAATAATAGTTTTTTTTATAATTTTTTAGTATGAGTTGTGAAGAAAATAACTTGCATGATGGATGATGAATTTGTTGAAAAAAATAACATTGGAGGAATCATTTCAATTGATGGTAATGTTGAAAAGCTTTTTTTTTATAAAGCAAACAACAGTGATGCCAGAATTGAAGAACCATATGTTTGGGATGATGTAGAACTAGTTTTGAATTATACCAAAAATATGCTAAATAGAAAGGCTTTAGTGTGATAAAAGAGTAATAAGGAAAGGATGGCAATGGTGTATATAAGTATCAACAATTTGGTTGTCATCATTCAAGCAAACCAACTCAAGTACTAATACTCTTAAGCCACAAGCTTCTCATAGAACCGGTTGCAAGGCAAGGATATGCACATCATTGCAAAATAATGGACAATGGAGGTTAAATATGGTGGTGAATGATTATAATCATGATATGACACTATAACAGTCAAGATTTTTATTGTAAAATAATTAATTGAGTTCATATGTGAAGAGAAAACTTAAGATTTATGATTTAGCTAGTGTTTGCCTTAGCAAATTAGTGTGTTTTTTTTTTGTCTTTAAAGATGTAGGTTTTGAGAACATGAGTTGTTTAGAAAATGATTTTCGCAACCACATTGAAAGTGTTAGAAATATACGACAAGGTGAGGGTGATGCTTAGGTTGTTAGTGATTTTTTTGTCAAAATGTAAGAAGGTAGACGCAATTTCTTCTATGCTCTAAAAACATATGATGATGGGAAGATGAAAAATGTTTTTGGGCTAATGTAAGATTAAGAGCTGTTTAATGAGAATTCAATGATGTTATTTCCTTTGATAGTACTTATCTTTTAAATAATTACAGCAAGCCATTTATGCCATTTTTTGGAGTTAATAATCATGGACAGTCGATTTTACTTAGTTGTGCACCAATATCTATTGAAGAGACTAAGACATATCAATCGTTGTTCAAAACTTGGTTATGATGTATGGATAATATTCCTACACCAGCTATCATTACATATTAATGTCCTAGTATTGGTAATATGATTAGGGAAGTATTTCCAAATCCTCACCAGATGTTTTGCTTGTGGCACATACTAACTAAATTTTGCTTGTGGCACATGAAAAGTCAAAAAAGGTACAAAGAATTGAAGAACTCATTTATGGATTGCATTTATGATAGCATATAAAGAAAAAAATTTTGATTCTAAATAGGATGAAATGCTTGATGAATATGGCCTACACCAAAATCGATGGTTGCTAAACTTGTACACATGTATTGAGCATTAGGCACCTTTTTATATCAAAGATCAATTTTAGACTTGTATGTCATCTACACAAAAAAAGTGAGAGTATGAATGCATATTTTGATGGTTATGTGCATTCAAAGACCACTTTGAAATAATTTGTTCAACACTAGGATTTGGCACTATGAGTAAAAGTGGAGAAAGAGAATCCAACAGACTTTTGAACTATGAATTCGACACTTCCATGTGTTATAAACTTTGGGTTTGAGAAGCAATTTCAATCGACCTACATAAATGACATATACAGCAAAGTGTGTGATGAAGTTAAAGTATCATAATGTATTGTGAAATAACCCTAAACCGAGTGGAACAACCTATAATGAGATACAATATGAAAGAACTGATTTGTTTTAGAGGAAGTACAAGAGAATGTGAATTTAAGGTTAGATATAATTTCATTAATGGTGATATATATTGTAGTTGTAGGTTATTTATGTTTACAGGTATTCTTTGTAGGCATGTGTTTAGAATTCTTGTAATGCATGACATTGATATGGTCCTTACAAAGTACATTTATCAAAGTTTGAGGAAAGATATTAGGAGGAATCATAGCAAGGTTGCTATATCCAATAATTGGTCGGGGTTGACAAAAGAGATGAAGTGGTTGAGAAAAATATAAAAAAACTGATGTTGGATTTTTAGATATCAAAAATGAGGAAAATTAAAATTATTTGATTAATGCATTAAAGGATAGCATGAATGAATTGGATAGAAGACTAATTGCTAGTAGAAGTAGTGAAAGATCCTTGTAACTATGTAAATTACTTGTCATATGTATTACAATGCTGCCACTATATTGAAATAAGTGCTCAATAGATTGAATAAAAGGTTGATTCATTACATACAATATCACTGTTAATAATATTTGAATAAAAGGTGGTGTTCATTTGAATAAGGATGTTAAATATAGGTAATTGTTGTTTGTTGTCACTTATATTGGAATAAAAAGTTTAATGTATTCGAATTAGCAAGTCTAGTACCTCTACACTTGGCCACTGTATTCAATAATAGCAACTTATTATTATTTATTAAAGTATTACGTATGTCTAATAAATCATTCATTGTTAATTGTATTGCAATTGAACCATCATCATAATGTGATATTACAAAATCTAAGTTTTAATCATAACTCAAACATCTTTTACATGTATAAAGTCAATATATTATAAATCAAAGTAACACTACTAGATAGACAAGAAAAGTATTAGAGTCAACTAGTTAAAATTCTAAAACCTATCCAACTGCAAATTTATGTGTTTTAAATAATTTGGGAAATCTATTATTTAGTGTTATTTCTTTGAATTCATGGAAATTTGCCATTCCAAAAAACCAAACTTCATCTTCAAATACCATATTAACTTCTCCAACATTCAATAATGAATTCTCAACAGTAACTTCATATAATATTAGCTGCAATTTGAGTAAGAAATATTAGAATATCATCAAATATATAATGAACTAAACATGATAAGGAATAATACAAAAATTGAAGTCAAATATTAAGTGTATTATTGATATACCATATGTGAATATTAAATATGATCCAAAATTAGTTGAATTTGGAAATGCGAAAGGACTGTATATCTATTTGGGTTTATTTTGATTGTCTCACAATGTACAGCTTAATGTACAAGATATTTTGAATTTCAACTAAATTATAGTACAATATACTAATGTGTAACATGTCACGACTTAAAAGTTGCGATATAAAAAGTGACCAACTTCAATTTTATGATGCATAAAAAAATCATCTCAATTGAAATTGTTCTCTCTAATGTAATAGTGAACTTGCAACCATCTACTACTTAGAGATAAAGTATATCATATATGATTTGTCCATACTCCAAAACAATAGATGTTGGTAAAATCTACAATTGAAAATAGTAGCTTGAATTTTGTGACTAATCTTATAACTTTCTGGAAAACAAAAAAAACAATTAAGACAATAAAGCAAAAATCTTACTATTTTTTTGTCTTATATGTTAAAATGCCTTATTTGTGTCATAAACTTTTTAGATGGCATGACATGCGTAGTTTTACGTAATTTAACTATAAATTTTCTTATTAACCTCATAAAATTAAGAAAAAAAAATCATAAGTATTAACACCCCTTAAAGTCGTAACTCCATTGTGTGTGTGTATATATATAGTGTGTAAGTATGGGTTATGCACTCATTCTTGTATAAATTGTGCCATTAGAAATCTTTGCTTTAATATTAGTTTTCTAGTAAAAAAAGTACACTTTATACTTTTATTGGACCTTTTTATAGAAATATGTGTATAAAAAAAATCTCATTTTAGAATTGAGAGTTTTGTGAAAATACAAATGCACTATCAATACCTCTATAAAATATAAGAAATATAAAATAATTAAATGTACTCATAAAAATACGTGTACAACAAAAAAACTACTAATGTTCTAATCGAGATTTCAGTTTAAAAATGTAAAAATTAGTTGTACATATTAATGCATTATATGTATAGTATTGCATAGGAAACTTAAAATCTCATTTTAGAAAACAAATTTTTGTGTGAATATAAAATTTGCCAATAATACAAACAATTTTTGACCTTTATAAAAGGATGTGTTAATACAAAAATCTCATTTTAGAAATAAGAGTTATGTTTTAACTACAAATATCATAAAAAATATATACTACTATTAATTGCTTGTATTATAAAAGTACAAGTATTACTACAAATCTCAAATATGAAGTGAGATTTCTATCCACTGAAAATAGTTACTTGTTCCCTTTAGTTTATTACTTTTAAACTACTTCGACAATGACTAGAAATCTAATTTATAAATTGAGATTTCTGTGAAATTAAAAAGTTATTATGTTTTGTATTGTAATTCCATAAGTGCCAATAAGGGTGACAAATTGGATTTTTGAACAATATGGCTAATTTTGATTATACCCCCAAAAGCAAACCAAAAATAGAGTTAGAGCTAAAATGAATGAAGAAGAAAAGCAATAAAACCACAAAGGATTTATAGAGGTTCGGCCCTCCAAGCCTAACCACAAGTTGAGAATTTCAATCCACTAATAATCTACTTTAAGGTATGGATCAAACCCTTATAAGCTTAAGTCAAATTACCCAAGTGTTTTCCCAAGGCTCATACTTAAGCCTAAGTGTTTTTATAAGGCTCACACTCTAACCTAAGTATTTTCACAAGGCTCACACTCCAACTTAAGTATTTTCACAAGGCTCACACTCAAACTCAAGTGCTAAGATTAATCCTTTTAGCTTACAAGTATTTTCCCAAGGTTCACACTCAAAACTAAGTTTTTTTTAATGGCTCACACCTAAACCCAAATGTTTTTCAATGGCTTACACTCAAACCCAATGCTAAGAACAATCCTCTTAGCTTACAAGTGAATAAAACTTTAACCTAACTCACATAATCTCACTATTGAGCTATTAAATGCTGCTCTTACACACTCACCAACCCACACTTAAGAACACTCCTCAGATAGAAGAAATTTACAAGATTTAAAGATTAAGAACGTGGGTGGTTGAAGATAAAAATCAAGAGTAAATACTCAAAGATGGCTCTAAATGTGTTTGCTCAACTTCCTTCTTTACTTTTAGCTTTGTTATTTATAGTATTTAAATCTTTTAAAAGAAAAAAAAAGCTATTGGAGGTGCATTAAATGCAAATAGAGTTATTCATGACTCATAAAAAATCGTTATTAGTTATGATAGTCAGGGTTCCAAGAGAAAAATTCAAATTTGCGCATTTTTATAAGTTCATTTGCTTATAATGCTAGTGATGACATTAGTCATTAATCTTTCTACCACTTTTGGACTTTGTTGTTATTACTCATGACATTGCCATCATCACTCATGAAGAGTGTTTTATGACTTACTTGCACATGACGGTGGTGGTGACTACTCTCGGGAATTTTAGAAAATTTGCAATTTTGAACTTCATAATTTTCTCTAAAAAATTTTCAAATGAATGGAATTTGATTGTGATCATTTTTAATGAATATTCGCATCATAGTTTACCAAATTTGACTTTAGATTTTTGATGAAAATTTTGATCTTTGATTTTGTCTCTATCATCACTCATGAAGGCTTTGTCATCACTCATGACATAACTGCTGACTTGGAAAATTAACATCTTGACATTTCATTGCTTTTGTCCAAAATTTTTTCAATTTTAATCCACTTGAATATGGACACTTAAATATACAGTTTAAATATAATTTTACTCAATTACTTGTGACCATCAAAAATGATTATTTTACCTCTCAATGTTTAGCGATCTCCCCCTTTTTTATAGTAATAAATAATTCTATAATATTAGGGTATAAATAAGAAGGAACATGGTAAATTCTATAAATGGTACTAAAACTTTTCCCTTGATCACAAAATGATACCATTACTTCAATGTGTATCTTTTTTATTCCTAAACTTTAATTTTAGTTTCACAAGGAAGTCACCCACAACAAACCAGCTAATTTTAATAACATCGCAACCATATTTGTCCCGTTTTATGCCACATCAGTGTGACTCAATTTTTTATTTTTTTTTCGACAAAAGGGATAATTAAGTAATTTCAACTTTTTCTCTTTCTTGTTGATTAAAGTTGAAAAAAAGAAAAAAAAAAGTTGAGTCACACTAATATAGCTTATGATGTGTCATAAAATGTGGTAACTTTTGGTTGTCATGTCATTTAAATTGGTTGAATTATTGTATCATACTTCCCTATGAAACTAAATTTAAAGTTTAGGAACTAAAAAGATGCAAATTAAAGTAATGGTACCATTTTGTAATAAAAGGCAAAGTTTTGGTACCATTCATAGAATTTACCTAAAAGGAACAACTCCCCCATAAAATAAGCCTGCATTTAAAAATTGCAAAAATCAATTAGCAAGTTCATTTTACATATTTGATCAACCAAGGCATCAATTATTGAAAATTATAAATAGAGCATTGTCATACTCTAAGCAATCACAGTTCAATTTTCAAGCATCAACTAAAATATATCCAAAGAAAATATATTTATGAACTAACCATTTTCATTATCCATCCAAAATGTATTAAAAAATAGTTCTAAAAAGTTATGCTCCCCCTTTGCAATAAATATAATAAACAAATTCAATATCCAAGAATAAACCTTTCTCTCATTTTTCCAAGGTAGACCTTAACCTTTCTCCCAAAACACAATTCACAAGATCAATAAATAATCATAAACATTTTACCGCTTTCTTTACATTTGTTACTATTAAAAATAACAAAAGAGAGTTATAAAAAGAAAGGTTCTAAAAAAGTGAAATGCCATAACCATATCAAGTACTAAAAAGACTTGAAAAAAATCTAGTTAAAAAGAAAAATAAAAATCCATAAGATGAAATGGAATGCAATATATAAAATCAATTGTTAATTGCTCCAAGCTATGACCTCGAAACTAAAGAGAGGTCCTAAAAGGCCCAAACTTATCAACAAAAATGTAGCAAACTTTGCAAAATCAATATCCAACATCACAGTCACACAATCAATATCAAATCACAGAAACAACATTTAATAGCCAACATTTACTAACAAATACTAAATATCCACTTAATCAATTATCCACATCACAAAATATTAATGGTGCCAAATATCCAAAAGTTCATCAACAAGGCTAATAACAAATTTAATATCAATAAATATGGACCACAGTCACCAACACTTCCTTTTTAGCCAAATAGAAAATCAATAGCAATATCTAATAACCAACCAATAAAACAAGAGTAGTCATTTCTAATAACAATACACATAATCAATATTCCATTGTAATCAACTACAAATACCATAAATATCAAATATCCATATTAAATATTCATATTGAATAATTTTAGAACAACTAAGAAGCCTAATTTGCCTTTTTCCTTTTCTCCCCCTTTGTTAGTACCAAAACAACCAAGCAAGGGGGAAGCCATGGTCCAAGGCAACAAAAGTACAAAAAATATATCCAAGGCTATAACCATATTAAGATTTATAAAAAACTTGAAAAACAAAAATAAAACCAAAAATAATTTTTTTATGAAATAAGGTGCATGATGTAGACTTAATGATACACATGAGAGGCAGGGGATGGGTCTTTAAAAAAAAGGCCACATCAGCAACAAAGGTAGAGGAAGCTTCTTCTTCTTAGCTCAACTTACTTTTTAGAGGCCTGAATTTTAGTGCGGTTCTTAGAGGCAGAGGGAGCTTTACCTTCAACCATCCTTTAAAATTTTAAAGAATCATAATCATACTAAATTAATTTACCCTATTTATCCATTTCTTGCCAATAAACAACACCATTTACATTTATAATTTTTTTAATTGCAAAATTTCTGGCCCAACTTTCCTTTTGTTTTTTTGATTTCAAGTGAAGATAGGAAGGGATCATGTGGGCCTCATTTCTGACAACTTTTAACTGAGTTCCCTTATTTGTTGGCTCTTTTGGATGTTAACATGGTGATAGATCGATGCTTATGCATACTGATTTTAATGGGGACTAACAAACAAATGGGATTTGTTTCTAATTTAAAATGTCTACTTAAAGATAATGGTGTGATAAATAATGATTACTAAATGATGATGAAAGTGATGTAGAATTAGGTTAAAAACTAAAGTAAAAAAGGAATCTTAAAAGAAAAAAATTGGTTAAAAAGGAAGAGAGTAGTGGTGTGCAGTGCTTGAGGTAAAGGATGAAAGATTAGGTTATAGAAAAAAATGCTTTAAATATCCCAGTATTAACCTTAGCAGCATCACTAGTGGTGAATAGGGTGTCATGACCTTGACAAAAAAATTTACAACACAGTTAAAATAAATTTGATTATGACTGATCATAAGATGAATTATAATAATGATTTAAATCTAGAATTTTTAAAAAATAAAACTTTAAACTTGGGTTGAGCCATTTCAAACATAATAAGGGCCAATTCATATAGCATCACAATTAATCAAAGTTTAAGGATATAACAAAATTAATCACTCAAGGTTCAAATAATTGATTAACATGACATAAGCAAACATTTATCATAATGAATTACCATCCAACATTCTATGTCTTAATTAAAGAAATAAAGCTAAGACTATTTAAATTCTTTAGAGAGTGTCTAGTAATTACCCCTTTTGATGGCTCACCAATGATCAAATCCCTGGGATGGTCTTTCTTAAAGTGTCATTCCATAAGAAGATCTTCATGCATAATTGAAGTTGTGGGAGCTACTTGTTATTCTATAACTTTTTCCTTTTAAGTATCCACCACATTATGAGCCTTGATCAAGGGGGAAATAGTTTGATCATTCTCCATTGCTCCTTGTTATTGGTTTAAATCTTCAAGAATACTTTATCCTTTTGGAACTTCACATTGGGGAGGGCCATAACATGATTACCTTTTCTTAGAACTCTAATGAGCTCTATGTTAGTATGACCAAGTCTCTTATGCCATATCTATGCATCATCCTTAATGGCAACAAAGCACTCAACACCTTGGTTAGTCAAAGAGGATAGATCAATAGTATAAACATTGTTAACTCTTTTACCATTAAAAATGACTTTGTTCTCTTCCATATGAGTTATAAAGCATTTCTTTGATTCAAAGTCACTCTATTACTTTATACATAATTAATTAACATCAAGTAAATTGTGATTTAAGCCATCAGCTAAAAGAATATCTTTAATATGAGTAGAGTCTTTCTTACCAAATTAACCAATGCCTATGATCTTACCCTTGGCATTGTCACCAAATGTAACTTTGCCCCCCTTTTTTGTCCCCATATGAGTGAAGAGGTTAGCCTTCCCAATCATGTGCCTTGAACATCCACTATTTACATGCCACCTTTCTTTGCACATTATGGACTCCAAGCACACCTACAATAAATTGCTTTATTATACTTTAACTACCCAAGTGTATTTATGACCTTAAGGGTTAATATTAAAAGATTCATCATTTGAGTACCCTAAATGACTCTTTCTAATATAACATCTAGAATTCTTATGCCCTATGACACCATAATAATGGCATCTAAAATTTGGTGCATGCTCTTTCATTATAAAACTATAAAAACCATAAGAATGAGTATGACTGGGTTTCCTAGGCTTAGGTCCTCTTAAGCTCTTAGCTCTAGATTTGTTAGTCTTAGTACCATTAGACTTTCTTAGGTCCATTAGTTTTAAGACTAGGCTCTTAGTAAACCTTAGTAATTTAAGTACTTAGGTTTATAAAATTTGATGAACTAGTGTGAGTATTTTCAAAGCCAATGTCACTTTTAGATTTCAAAGAGTGGAAGTCATAGAAATCATCCTATCAATAATTTCCTTTCCTTTATTAAATCTTGAGATGGACTCCTTAATATTGCCATTTTCATTTTCTAAAAAGAGATTTTGTTCAATAACCTTTACATTTTTATTGGCAATCTCAATTTTCTTATAATTACTTTTATTCAATGAATTAGTTAACTCTTCATTAGAGGACCTTGATTTCTCAAATTCTTCTTCTAGAGTTTTTACTTTTTCTTTGAGTGAATTAATTCTAGATAAGTATTTATCATATTTATGTACCAATTTTTCACAAGCAAGTAGTATCTCATCACTGGATTCAAAGTCTAGCATTACCTTATCACTTGAAGCTTCCTCCAAAGCCATAAAGTAAAGATGTACAACTTCTTCATCAATTTCATTATCACTAGACTCACTTGAATCATCCTAAGTTACTTTAAATGCATGCTTCTTTTCCTTCTTGTGCTTATTATCTTTCTTAAAGGATTTCTTTAACTTTGGACATTCAAATTTAATATGACCCAATTTTTTGCATTGATAGAAAATCATTTGATCCTTCTTGCTTATTGAATCCTATTCTCTTCTTCATGATGATATCTCTTACTTTTCTTAAAATTATAGCATACTCATCTTCATTTTCACTTAAGTCACTATCACTAATGTCTCTACTTGCCTTGAGAGCAATGCTTTTGTCATTCTTAGCCATCTCTTCCTATACCACTTGATTCATTTTGATTTTATGAGTGAGAAGCTTCCCAAGTAGTTCATTCATAGGTAGAATATAAAGATCATTTACTTCTTTAATTGAGGCTATCTTAGCTTTATAAACCTATTGAGGCAAACTCATAAGAATTTTATTATTAACATCCTCATTTGAAAATTTATTGCCAAGTTTTCTCATAAAATTGATGAAAGTAATAAGCCTACTATACATATCACTAATTTTCTAATAAGGCTTCATCTTAAAAAAATTCATACTCTCTTCCAAGTAGTTATAATTTCTTATTCTTGACTTAACTAGTGCCTTCATGCTTGGTATTCAAACATTCCTAAATCTCTTTAGCGGATCTCAAATGCTTTATTCTATTGTATTCTTCCTTACTCAAGCCACAATAGAAGATGATGATTGCTTTTCTATTTGTCAAGTTGGCTATTGATTGCTTATCACTCTATTCCTTTCTAAGAATGATCACCTAATTGCTTCATTGTCTTTCTTTGTTGGAGGACTTTAACCCTCTTTAATAATATCCCATAAAGTGACTCCTTCACTATCCAAGAACATCTCCATCTTATTTCTCCAATATGCATAATCAGTACCATCAAAGAATAAAGGTCTTGTATAGCTAGAACCATGAATATTGAGGGTGATAATAACATGACTTGTGGAGGCCATAATCTTTCCTCCAAAATGGTTAAATCTTTAAAAATGGAGACCAAAGCTCTAATACTAAATGTAATTCCATAAGTGCCAAGACAGGGGTGAATTTGCTTTTTAAACAATATGGTTAATTTGAATTTTACACCTAAAAGCAAACCAAAAATAGAGTTAGAGCTTAAATGAATGAAGAAGAAGAGCAATGAAAATACAAAGGATTCAAAGAGGTTCAGCCCTCTAAGCCTATTTCCTCTCCTCAACCATAAGTTAAGGGTTTTAATTCAATATTAATCTACGTCAAAGTGTATATCAAACCCTTACAAGCTTAAACCAAGCTACCCAAGTGTTTTTCCAAGGCTCAAACTTAAACCTAAGTGTTTTCACAAGGTTCACACTCCAACCTAAGTGTTTTCATAAGCCTCACACTTAAACCCAAGTGCTAAGAAAAATCATCTTAGCTTACAAGTATTTTTTAAAGGCTCACACTCAAACCTAAGTGTTTTTCAATGGCTCACACTCAAACCCAAGTGTTTTTTAATGGCTCACACTCAAACCACAATTCTTCTTTAGGCATGGAGATTTCTATTAAACTGAAAAGTTATTTTGTTTTTTTATAAATAAACATATGTGTTATGTTTGTATTTTTGTTTCAATTACAAAAGTGGTACTATGACTTAATTGTATGCATCAAAATATGTGTACAACCATAAATCTCAATTATCAAATGAGATTTGTTTTGTTTACTCTAAAAACTCATTTTGGCGCTGAGATTTCTGTATGCAATACAAATTTTTCTTTAATAGAATATAATAAATATATGTTATTTTATTGTATTCATAAAATTATATTTCTAACCACAATTTTCCTTTAGGCATGGAGATTTTTTGTTAACTAGAAGTATGTAACTACTTCATACATTTATTTATATTATCTCATAAATTATGTCTACACCCACAAATCTTATATAAGAATTGAGATATGTATTGTGTTTATACAAAAATTTTATTTTTGAAATGAGATTTTTGTTTCAACTGCAAAAGTGTTACTATGACTTGATTGTATACATTAAAATATGTGTACAACCACAAATCTCAATTACTAAATAAGATTTCTATTTACACTAAAAACTAATTTTGGAAATGATATTTATGTATACAATAAAAATTTTTCTTTAAAGAATAAAATAAATATATGTTATTTTATTGTATTCATAAAATTATTGTTTCTAATAAAAATTGCATTAATTTACTGCTTAGTGCAAAACATGATGCATATAAGGTAATGCTTTAAGTAATTCCTCACACAAATCTCTTAATCTTTCAGTCCTTATGTGTAACAAGGAAGATTTACTTCCATGTCCACTTCCATGCACAAGGTTTTGTTGTTTTTTTTGTTAAACTATACAAAAATTACATAGTAAAAAAGTATGATATTGTAAAATTTATAAAAGTATATGATTCATGTTTTATACATTATTATGCATTAAATATAATAATGAACATGACATATTTTAGGCTAATTTATTTATAGAAGATTTTAATTTTAAGTAAAAAAAAATTGTTGTACAATAATGACAAAGATGAGTAAAACAAACAAAAGTTACAACAGTTTTAAATAATCTTTTTTTTACATGCATATGTAAAAGAGTCCTAGAAGTGGGGTGAATAGGACTATCGAACAAAAATAGAAAATTACAAGAATTATTTGCAAGAATTGAGTAAGAGTTAAGAAGGAAGAATGAAGGACACAAATATTTAAGGAGTTCAAATTCAACAACAATCTTATATCTCTACCTAACTTATCCCCAAGTTAGGATTTTAATCACTCACAATCTTATTCACAAGATTTAGAATACACAAGAGTTTTATGGCTCACTCTTACAACCTTACAACTTGAGTTTTCAAGGCTCACTCAAAAACTAAATCCCAAGTGTTTTAATAGACAACACTTAAACAAATTCCTTTAGAAATAAATCTCACTTCCCTTATAATCTATCCCAAGATTTAAGATGAAGATAAATTATATTTCTAACACAAATAACTCTCACAAGAGTTTATATAACAAAATTGTTTAAGAAAATTTTGAGAGCTCAATTGAATGCTTAAGAGATAATAAACAAGTTTCCTAAACTTTCAATTGAATTCTAAGGAGTGTTTATATAGAAAAACACTAAAAATTATAGTTTTTGGATGTATCAAACATGCCTCCAATTTCTATATTTTATTTTGAATCAATATTGGACTTAAAGCTATCAAAATGATGCTCACAAGTAAACAGTGCTCGTAAGGGTCACGCCTTGGCTCATGAGGGGCAAGAATATGTCCATTGGATTCAAATATTTTTGTTGAAGGCTGAAAGTACTGCCTCATGAGCAGCTCATGAGAAAAAATGCTCGTAAATTTGTCTCGTGAGCAGCATTGCCCCTTTCCTCAATAAGAACACCAAAAAAGAGGATAGCTCATGATCGGCTCATGATATGCTCATGAACGGGACTGAAGATGATCGAATCATCCTTAACTTTCTTCATATAATTTGTAGATAATTGTCTTATATTTCTATAACACTTTGAATCATCTCAATTGAACATTGGTAGCTCAAGATATTGCTGAAATACTAAGACATGCTCAATCTGAAATGCAAATTACATATACTGATTTCAACTTAAGATTTTCATACCCAAATGAGCTTGGATTTTGATAAGCAAACTCAATTTAGAAAGCTTAATATGTCTAATTTAAAATTTAAGAAGATTATTTTCTCATTATAAAGATTTAAAGATGTCAAAAGTCTTCTTGAATATCACAGGTTGAATTAGCCTAAAAAATCACTATTCATCCAAAAATATATATGCTTGGTATATGTTTGGTATATAATTCCTTACACACTTAGTTAAAATCATTAGTATCCAAATTTTTTATCAAAGTTCAAAAATAGAAGTTTGATCATACAAATGATCAACAGTATGCATAATAAAATAATTAATATGAGATATGTATGAAAATTTTGTTTACAAAAATTGATAAATTTTTATAAAAGTAATATTTATGGCACATTAATTAGTACTTTCAACTGAAAAACAACCAAACCTTTTGCATTGCTTCTCTCCATTGCCTCTAGAGTTAAAGGGAGAACAAGACAAAAAAAATTCTTATTTATGTATGCTAGTGCCTTAAACAAAGAAATTAAGACACAAAAAAGGTACATAATTGTCCTATTTATATTGTCTAAAAGTGACATTCACATTTCACATGTGACTTTCAACAACCTCATTAAATTGTATACGTAAAAAAATGTCATTCTTTGAATCTTTTACATGTTAAACAATTAGAAATTTCATTATTCATTTTTTTACATATTAGACAATAATATAGCTTTATTGATGAAAAGACAACTCAATGTAACAAAAGTAATATGCTAGTTTTTAAGTTAATTTTCAATATTTTATATTCTATACTCATTGCAAGTACTTATTATTTTCAAAAACTGTAGCAAAAAGTTACACTCAAGTGAAACATCGAGAAGAGTCACTTCTTACCTCTGTTAAGGAGAGGGGGATAGCTAGTTTGTCATCCAAGATGAAGTGTATTAATCTCGGGAAGAGATAAGGGATGCCAGGATGTCATAAAGAAATTTACTTAATTATATATATGGTTATTCTATACTCAATGTATAAGCTTTACCAAGGTTGTAATATTTGACAACTTATTGTTTAATCCTGCATGGTCATTACTCACAGTATTTAAAAAACTACATACACATAATTTTGCTCATTAATTTGGTGCTTTATTATAATAAGTTCTCATATGGAGTTACATAATTGAACATTTATGATCTATGGCCCAATAAAAAATGATTTATTGAAAATGCAAAATGTTCATCAATCAAATGCAATATGGCTTAATGAGGTTAGTAATATTTTATTTTTACAAAACTAGTATTTGCATAATACATCTTACGTTATTTATAAACATCATGAATTTTTTCTTATAATTTGCAAGAAACAGACAATGTGTTATTATTTAAAAAAGTTACAAATAAATAAAAAATGCTTATAATTAATGGAAGAGTGGCTAAGTTGTTGGAAATTATTGGATTACTTGATGTTACAAGGGTAGGATTTATACAGGTTGATTATTATTTGATTAATGGTTCAAGATTAAGATTAAGTTGGATTCAATAAACTTTCCTTTTTTTTTTTTTGCTAAAAGATACTAAAGAACATATCATTAAATATCATGCATGATCAATCGCATTACAAATAATTGGAAAAATCATTTTTCCAGATAGGTCCTCATCAAAGCTCTATCTAATGTGCCTTCCTTTACTTCAAGATTTCATAGAGGCTAGCCTTTATAATTAAAGAGGTGCATGCCTTGCATGGTTATATAAGGAGTTATGTCATGTAATAAACCCTACTATGAAATATGTATGAGGAGCCACTTTTATGGTGCAACTATTGGTTTAGGAGAGAATTCACTTACTAGCTCCACAAATTCATAATTTATTGCCATTAAAAAATAATGTCCTTTACGAATCACGATATTATGTTTTTTCATCTTTTTGTTTTTGCATTTTAACAGTACTATTCTTTACATAAATCATTTACTGATGTCATAAATATCTTCATTTTAAAGTGAACATGCCCTTTAAAAACTACTATAATTTCAATGAATGTAGTGAAGTTCTACCGTCTAACACTTGACACCCAACGTTATGATGAGATTATATCTTAACTGTTACTTTATTTTCTTGCTAATACTATAATCATTAAATGAAATTTTCAATAAATGAAATCTATTTTCTATAATTGTTGTAGATGGTGTGGCAGTCGTACTTAGAAACTGAGACCACTTTAAATCTAAACTTAATATAACTAAATTTGTTTAGAGAGCAATTGTTCCTTTAATATGCTTTCACATTGTTGAGTGGCATCAACCTAATAGTTGCATCAGGAAATTTGGTTTAGAATAGCCAATCCTTCTTCTCCCATTACAA
Organism: Mallotus nudiflorus; assembly: GCA_947683625.1. Classification (NCBI taxonomy): domain Eukaryota; kingdom Viridiplantae; phylum Streptophyta; class Magnoliopsida; order Malpighiales; family Euphorbiaceae; genus Mallotus; species Mallotus nudiflorus. Next base: position 1,163,461 of record CANTUR010000094.1, on the reverse strand, counting down.
GATAACATACTGTATACTTTCAATCCTTGTGGACAAGGTGGCACCATTTAGGAAGATTGACTCTCACCATTCATCGAAGCATAGAATGAGCATCATTCATAAATTATTAACTACAAAAAATTAGTGGGTACATTGTGTTTGTGGTCTAAATATCTACAATGGTATGTCACTCATACACGAAGATGGATAACACCACAAGGAGCTGTGCATGTCACATTAGCAAAGCTATATATACATACTTCCACTTCTATTGTATTAGCAATTATTTTTTTCTAATATTTTATTTTTTTAAGCTAACGCTTTCCATCATATACACATTAACTCATGTGCACATACACAAATGAATATATGTCAAATGTGCATTCATTAGCTTCGATGACTTTACGTGCTATAATAGAAGAACATTATTTAGCACCATAACATATTTCATAACCACCACCTCAACCAATGGAATTTTCTCGTGTGGAGCCAAAGGATAGGTCAATGAATAAACAACAATAAATCTCTATGGCATTATAATGAGAATGAGTATTTATACTAATAAACGAAGTAAATGATGTGCCACCACCTCCGTCTTTTAACACAATTCAATATGATTAATTCAAATTTCATATTGCTCCAAGCAAGATTATTTTTGCACAAAATGAAGGACCTACATCTGACTCACAAGCAAGTAATGTTATCCTAATGGTGAAACTTAATGAAAGGCATGTGCTTTACCTTAACATACCATCTCCTAATATTTTTCCAACTTTCCATCGCACTTTGCCTTTTCATGGTGATGACTCAACTCAACTATGGACTAACAAACAACAACTTCACTCTTAGAGGACTCCTTTCAAAATATAATTGGTAGTCCATTTCCATTTAGTCCAACTAGTAACACTAACCTTATCGAGGCCACAAACAATGACCCTAACTCACATCAAATTATTGAGACCTAAATAGGTATAACTTCTCAAAAGCGTGCAAAATGAAAAATTATGCCTAAAAAATGTAGAACAAAAGGTCATTTGTGTTAGTAATTTCCTTTCATGATTTGTGTTACTAATTCTCATTAATGTTTATTTTTTCAAAGTTCCAAATAGTTTTTTATTTGGAATCTTATCTCATCTCTTTTTTTCATTTAAGTAATAAGCTTATTTAATAATATAATTTTTTTCAAAATATAAATGATAGCTAACATGTTGATACTATATTATTAATGTTAATTTTAATTAACATATATCTAAGCATACATCTGAACCAAGGAACGAATAATGTAATATACATATTTATTCCAATAGAAAATTTCAGTTATTAAAATATAAATAACAGATATTACAAATATCTTTAGTCTTTCTTCCTATTCGAACAAACATTTCTTTTAATTCAAATTATAAATGATAGATATGTCAACATACTGACCCATTATTGTTTATTCCAATAATATACCTCCTTTATTCGAATATAATTAGTAGATTTCCATTGGCTGAAATCCTTTTTTGTATTCAAATAAGAAATTATGAACTGAATATTATAATACAAATCTCAGATGTTATGTACCCTTTTAGTGTATTCAAATACTAACTTCAACTTATGCCAATACAAACTATAGACATTATGCATCTACCCCACTGAATATATTTATCTGAAAAAAAAATTACGTTAATTATGCATATATGATGCTTGTTCAGATTTTTTTAAAAATAATAATATTATAATAATTTCAAAAGTCTAATTTATACATTTCTATAGCAAATCATACAATATACATACAATATTAGTCAACGTACAACATATAATTAAACTACAAAGTATACATTCATTATTTAAAACAAATTCAAAATAATTTAAATATCATTTTATAAATTTAACATTACAATAACAGTACAAAAAAATACACAATTATAAATAAAATTAATACAACATAAGGATAAGCCATTGTCACTTTTAATTTGTTCCAAAAATCACTTTTTTCACTAGCAACTTCAAGAAGAATATCAACATTTCTTTTTTCAATTTTCATCAGTTGTTACTCAATTTACTTTCTATGTTGCTTCTCAATAATTTTAGATTTACCAACATTATTCTTCTTAAGTATTCCCATATGAATCAAATTTGTCATATTTGCTACACGCCTTCATATTTTCACCTTCCAATGGCACACCAACTTTCGAAATAATCAACATAATCTCTCATAAGGTAATGCCTTATTTTTTTTATTAACTACTTTAACAATTTCTTTCAAAAGTAATTCTAGTAAATCAATTAGTTCTCTTTTAATTGCATGCCATAGTAACTTCAAATCTTTATCATTGATATGATTATTGTTAATTTTTCTTGGAAAAATTATATAGGTGATTAAGTGGTTCAAAATATAATGATCTCTCAATAGTTCATTTGTATGTGGATTTGTCAAGGTTGTTAAAGACTCAACCTTTAACACATCCATCAATGTCGAGGTTTACCCTTGCTCAAACACCTCCTATACTACTAAAGTTATTATCTTTTCCATCTTCATCAAAGTCACATAAAAAAATTTTCCTTTTAACAAATCTAAAGTCATAAAAACTTTTTCCTTTTCACATTAGACATTATAGTATAGGGATCATGCTCAAAATATTTAATATTTTGGTAAAATTCTTTTACCAAATTGATGCACATAGTGCTAGAGTTGTCCATCCCATATCATAAAAAACTTTCACAAAATTAAAGCTATTTTCCTTCAATATACTCCAATCAACACACACTCCACTAAGCATAGTCCAATTTGTTTCCTTCTCTTGACTTTTAGACTCTTTTTTTTTTCTTTCCCTTTCCTTTAATGCCATTGTCTACATAATCAATTTCTTAATTTTCAAAATCAACAATGTAATCATTTTTACACTTTTTAAGCATAAAAAACTACAATTAACAAACTCATTTGGTAACAAATTAAATCAAAGATCTTAATTATGCAAATTTCACAATTTCATTATATAACAAATATTACATCATCTACCAATAATCAATCTCAAATTAACAATTATAACAATAACTTAACAGAACTTCCATCAAATTCATTAATTATTTTTATTAAAATTTAACTTGGATTACTAAAAAAATTTTAACTAATGAGTTCTTAATTATTTTTATTAAGTTTGTTGATCAAAGATATTTTTTTTCTATACCCATAATCTAATAATCAAAATTTAACTAAACTAATCAAAGCATAATCAATATTAAACCATATACATTACTAATAAACTAAAATTACAATTTAACAATACCCGAAAACTAATCAAAGCATAATCATTATCTAATACTCAATACTAAACAATTTACATCACTAATAAACTAAAATTAAAATTTGCCCATAATAATAGAAAATTTAACTATACCCATAAACTAATCAAAACATAATCATTATCTAATACTCAATATTAAACCATATACATTACTAATAAACTAAAATTAAAATTTACCCATACTAATCAAAAATTAACTTTACCCATAAACTAATTAAACCATAATCATTACCTAATAATCAATATTAAACCATAGACATTACTAATAAACTAAAATTAAAATTTACCCATACTAATCAAAAATTAACTTTACCCATAAACTAATCAAACCATAATCATTACCTAACAATCAATATTAAACCATATTCATTACTAATAAACCAAAATTAAAATTTACCCATACTAATCAAATTTTAACTTTACCTACAAATTAAACAAACCATAATCATTATCTAATTCTCAATATTGAACCTAAACCATATACATTACTAATAAACTAAAATTAAAATTTATCCATACTAATCAAAATTTAACAATACTCATAAACTAATCATAACATAATCATTATCTAAAACTCAATATTAAACCATATACACTACTAATCAACTACAATTAAAATTTACCTATACTAATAAAAATTTAACAATACCCATTAACTAATCAAAGCATAATCATTTAATAGACTAAAATTAAACATTCCCCATACTAATCAAAATTTTACTATATGCATAAACTAATCAAACCATAATTATTATCTAGTACTCAATATTAGACCATATACACTAAAAATTTGCTCTTAATTAACAAATATTATGAAATCTTTTTAAAAAATATAAACCAATTAAGAGAAATAGAAACCATCCAAATATAAACAAAAATGAAATGAGAATACATACCAGATGATGGACGTGCTAATCGACGGGACATAGACCAACTAACACTGTTGATTATCGAAGTGATGGAGAAGGATAGTGATGTAGAAGGATGACGATGGAGAAGGATAATGATTAGAGTATGATATAGTGCAAAAAAGAAAAGAATGTCGATTGAGACCAAAATGACGAAGATGGAGATGGTGGCAAAATAATGAATAAAGTGTCAGTGATGCGAGATTGACAATAATAATATGAAGAAGACAATTAAAAAGGTAGAATTAGGGTAAAGTTAGTTTTTTTTTTTTAACTCAAAGTAAAAGTAAAAAAAGTAAAGGAAAATTTGAGTTAGTTTAAATTTCAAAACATATATATATATACACACATACACACACACATTTAAATAAAAAAAGGCATATAGGATTATGTACATATACATACACCTAATTCAAAATGCCATATGGAAATGACATATTTGCCTAATTGGCCAACTATATTACTATTCATATAGTTATACAACTATACCTAGCATTGCTCTTTAGATAATGATGTAGATGAATTAATCAAATTGCATCAAACATGGTTAAAGTCAATCCTACCACTAGAGCTATGAAAATTTATAACACTTGCACTACCTTTAAAAATATTTATAAATAAAGGTGGCTATCAAGCTCTTAAATGATTTCAAGAGAGTAAGCCTTGAAGCTCTGTCATATTCAAATACCAAGGATAAGAAACAAGCTTTGAAGCTTTTCCACATTCAAGACTCATAGTTCTCCAAGATCATCAAAGGTGTTCTTCAAGTTCTATAAGATCACCAAAGGTGTTCTTAACCAAATTCATATTTGATTTAAAATCAAGCTATAAAAAGCCCTTGATTCAAGTTATTTCAATATCAAACTACAAAATTCCCCTTATTCAAGTTAGTTCAAGATCAAGCGATAGAGCATTATAAGACTCAAATCAGATTATTCAAATTATTTCTAATAAGAATTTTATAAGGATTGTAATTCACTTTGCAAGATCAATAAGATTCTTTATTTGTTTCTCAAATTTTCTTGTTTGATTTTTCATACTTGAATTTTGTTTGTACAAATTTTTGGCACGCCTTGTAGAACTTTTCTACCTCTCATCTCCTTTTTCACAAATGAAATATTTAAAGAATATGATACCAAAGGAAAATAATATGATGACTTCCAAGAAGTACGACCTTCATTGTCGAGTTGGCCAACCTGACTTTTTGCATGTTGATTCTTCTAGTAATAGTAGTTATAATGTTATAATGAAAACCAAATCAACTAAGGAGTTGTATGAACAAATAGTTTTTCTTCCTTAATAATCCATTGTCTCTCTAAAAGCATAAGGAAGAAAAATCTTTTTTTTTAAAGATAATGACATTTTCTAATCATTTAAATCTTATGATAAAAAGGAAAACTCAAGTGCGAGTTCTATGTTGACTTCGCCTTACCATGGTTCAACTTTAAGTTTTGTTTTTGGTACCATGTTTGTTATAATAACTAACACAACATCAATGGAATAATAAATTGCAAACTTGATTAAAGATTATGGAAGAGCTCATAAATAACTCTAAAGAGAAAGATGCGCAGATTGTATATTCAATTACAAACTTAGAAAAAAACTGGAAAAGCAGCCATTGGTGCAACAGTTGACTTGCCAAAAATACCAATAGAAGAAAGAAGTACTCACACAACCGAAGCTAAGGATAATGCTCAATTGGAAATTAAAAATTCAATTTTTTATACTAAACTCAAAGAATTTATCAAAGAAGTTTTAAAGTCTAGGTGGAAACTCTTATTCAATTCTCTTATATGAATGCAAAGTCGTGCATACAAAGAATTTATATTCTAAAATGTCTCCAAATTACCAACCACCAAAGTTTCAACAATTTAATGGCAAAGGCAATCCAAGGCAGCATGTTGCTCGCTTTGTTGAAACTTGTAATAATGTTAGCACATGGTGATTTGCTCTCTAAGCAATGCCTTTTACTAGTACATATATCTAAAAGCTAGTATAATAGATACTTGGGAACAATTGGAATAAGAATTTCTTAATCATTTCTATAACACTCATTGCATAGTCAACATGATTGAGCTTACTGCTACTCACTAATGGAAAGATGAGCCTATCATTTATTATATTCAAAGGTGGAGAAGCCTTAGCTTGAACTATAAATATCAACTTTCTGAGTCATCTACCATTGAAATGTGCATTAAAGGGATGAAGTGGGGTTTATCTTATATTCTTTAAGTAGTTAAGCCAAACACTTTTAAAGAGTTAGCTACCCGAGCTCATGACATGTAATTTAGTATCTTGGATATCAGAAATCAAAGCATCATATGCAAAAGCCAAATAAAAATAAAGATAAGCAAGAATCACACAAGAATACTAAGTGTAACACCCACCTAATGCATATGCATTTATTTGCATAACATGCATATCATATAGACATGAGAAATGCATCAAATATGTGTGGTATTAATTCCAATATTATATAGCAAAAGATTATATAAATGTTTATAATTAAACTCATAATAAGAATTAGAAAGTGAAGGTTTTAAATTGATTAATGGCAAAAAAAGGGCTTAATTTATTGACCTGATTATATATATACATATATATATATATATATATACACACACACACACACACACACACACTTGATTATTTAACAAAATAAATAAACAATAAATAATAATAATAGGAAAATGCTAGAATTGGGTATGTGGCAGCCATCTAATTAGTTAAAAAAAGAAAAGAAAGGTGCATCTGGATAGAAAATAAGGAAGAAAGAAGAGAAAAGAAAAGAGAGTAAGAGTTTTGAAAGAACAAAGGGGTTGTCAAAAGAGCTGAATTTGCAAGTGAAATTTGAACATTTAGAACCCATTTCAAACCATAATCTTCATCTTCAAAGGCCTTATAGGTTCATTTGGTAAGTAATTTTAATATTTTTATTGAATTGATTTAGGATTTAGAAGATGCAAAATTTGAGTTCTAAGGACTTAGTTTTTCAATCTCATTGTTTTGATCATATCCTAAGCTAGGAAGCTTCAAATTGAATGTTATTTGATGATATGGAAACTTTGAAGAGTTATATAAAACTATTCTTATTTTAGCTTGATTTGATTTAGACTCTATGTTATTATAATAAGAGAAAACATTTTATTACTTAGTTTCTAATGCTGGTTTGAGTATGGTGGATTATTTCTTAGAGTTCTTTCTCTATACGCCTCCAATTAAAGCAAAATAAATTTTAAATTACTTCAGACATATAGGGTTAATGATATGGAAAGTTTCATTTTGAAATTCATTGTATATAATTTTTAGAGAATTTTTAAATTCATCCTATTAAATTTGTTCTAGTTGGCAGGCTCATATGTTTAGGTAGTTTAGTGATGTTATCATGCTAGAAGAGTCTCCATTGTTATTAGGTGTTCAAAACAAGTGAATTATGATATATTTCAATTAAACCAATTAGGAATGAGGCTAACACATAAGTAAATGCAAGCAAAGGCAAAAAAGCAATTAAGGTAAGTGAATAACCTTAATGTTATATGTGAATATAACACTTAAGCTAATAATTTATAAATGTCCTTGTTAAGCTGATTGGCTAAGGGAAATTTATGTGCTTGGGAAATTTGTGTGTTAAAAAAAATGTGTTCTAATTGATAGATGCTAATTTTTTTATTATTGTTATGATGGTTGATTATTCTTGAGATGAGATTGTATATATGAATAATGGTTGCTAAATTTAGGTGCCCTATTTAGTGGAAAATAACAGACTTATTTGAGTTGTATCTGGAGTTCTACAACTTCAAATGGAGTGTTGTTTAATCTTGTAGAAACTTTGAGTTGTGACTTACAAAATTGATAGAAAGAGAGGAAACTTAATATTATTGTTTTAAAGGCCAATTTGGATTATACTTTTTATTACTTAGTTTTATTGATAGTTTGACCCTGTTGGATTATTATTGATGTTTCTCCTTATATACATATCCAATTAATGTGAAATTAGTTATAAATTAATTTAGACTTATAATATTATTGATCTAAGAATATGGTTTTGAAATTCATAATGTATAATTTTTGGTATATTTTTTGAATTTACCTGTTGAATCTGCCATCTCGAAATATGGGTATATTTTTAGTATATTTTGGTATATTATTCTTTTTATGTATTATGGGATGTTAATTGTTTAATGGAGTGGTATGTGATGTATATGTGAATATAAGAAATGTCATTAGATGAGTATGAGGACATAATGCTACTTGTGAATAACGCAATGTTATATGCATTATGGAATTCCCTTGATATGCTATAAAAATGCTAAAAAAATATTTTATGCAAGATTATGGCAGACTATGTGCATATGGAGATCCATGAATAATTGAGAGAAGCTATGGTTTTACTTATAATTCACAAGTTCATTGTTGTCCAAAAGAAAACGCTATGATTATGTACATATTATAAGTTCATAGTTAAACATTGAATAAATTGATAATTGATAATATTACATGCTTGAATGTGTTATTTTTCATAGGATGTTAAGTTATTCATTTATTGAGTTGCAAGCTCACTCCTCTGTATAATTTTTCAGGATTAAAAGAACTATAGTCAATCTCGAAGAAACATTTGTATCAATTACACTAGTATTGTGTCAGGTGGGTCAGCAAGAGGCCATCCTCAGTTATTCTTGAACATTACATGCCTTATGAATTTTGTTATAATGTATTAAGGTTACCATATTGTATGCATATAAAATAAAGGAAAATGTGAACTCCTTAATGTTGTGAGCTTCTTAGTGCATGTTATATATATATTACATATGTTGACTTGTGAGCTAAAGTTAGATTTTAATAAATATGTTATGTAATAGTCATATGCAAACAATGTATACCAGACATCCTTAACAGGTGTCATACTAAGTCAAATGCAACTGAGAAATCTTTTACAATTAGATAAATACATATTAAAATGAATTTAAAGGGTACAAAGAAGGGGGTAAAGCATAATGTTGCTACTCAATCACAAGGAAAGAAGAAGATTTTTTTGAAAGAAACACAAAAAAGGAAATATTATTTCTATGACTCTAACATTTCAAGAATATTTAATGAATTACTTAAAGTAGATCTCATTGAGCTCCTAAAGATGAAGAGTCCTAGTGAAGCTAATGAAATTAATGATCCAAATTATTGTAAGTGTCATCATTTGATTAGCCATCAGATGGGAAATGCTTTATCCTAAAGGATAAAATTATTGAGTTAAAAAATGAGAAATTGACTTTGATGAAGAAGAAGCAAGTGTGAACATGACTAGTATTGTAGATTCAAGTCCTCATGCGACATCTTCAAATTTAATAAATAGTTTTGGAACATTTAATCCAATAAGTTTTGAAATTCCTTCTTATAGTTAAAGCATAATGGAACATTAAAGTTATTTATAATCAAATATGCAATCATTATTGAGGGAATTATTTAAAGTGATGAAAATATAGTGCAAGGAAAATATAAAATGTATTACTAGGGCATTGTCTTATTCATGAAAATATGATGGCCTCATCTACACTCCATCAATGCTTCAAATATTACAAAAATAGTGAAGTAAGGATTGTTGTGGTTGATACTAATTCATTTAATCAAGTAGAATTGCATTATGCAGACGCTAAGTTCTACTTTGAGGAAATAATAGATAATAAGATACAAGTTGAAGTTCATTCAAAATATTAACTTAAAAAATAACTTAGTAAAAAGGGAAAAGTGGCATTTAAGGAATCTCATTCATCTTTAACCAAAAGTTGAGAGGAGAAGAAAGAAGTTCAAAAATGATATAGTAATCTTTTGTAAATGGTTTTTAAACTTTGATGCATTCTAAGAAAAAAGAAGGTAGAAAAATAAGATTCCTTCAAGAGCCAAGATGAAAATGTTGTTAAGGAACTAAAAGATTTCATCCTTCCTATCACAAAGCTTATGGAAAAAAAAGAAACTCAATGACCATTAAAAGGTTTCATAAAACCTTCTTAAGGATCAACTATTAAGAATGGATATTTTCCTACCAAATGTGTAAATGGCTTTGATCTTGATACTTACAAGTTATTATTTAAAGTAGAATTTAACTAACAAGGCACTTTATTATTAAAAGAGCAAGAGAAATCTCAATAGGATAAAAACCTTTCCAATAAAATTTAAAAGGTTTGGATGGAAAAGGAAGCAAATCCTTAAACCTCTAAAAAAAGGTCTTGGATACCACCCTTTAACTCCCTTATGCTTAAAGATTCATAAAAGTGCTTCTAACTACATCATAATTGAGGATGAAGGAAACAAGTATGTTAAAGCCAAGTCATTAATTTTTTATTGGTTTAATCATATTAGAACATCAACAGGTGATAGTTCAAAAGTTAAAATAGTTTTTTGCCAAAAATAGACATTGAGTGTTGAAGAGCAAAACAATTAAGAAGGCTAAAAGAAATTCCCTTTGCCACTGATATGTAACGAGATTGAAAGTAAGTGCCATCATGTATGATCCATCAAAGCAAATAGGTTGTTACAATTGTTGAAGTACTCAAAGTAAAATAATAAATAATGGTGATCACTAACACATTCCCTAAAAAAGAGAAGAAAGAAGAAATTGATGTAATGTAATCATATCATTTTACTATAAGTGATTATGATTAAAAAGATCTAACTATTGAGGAAGATGCAGAAGAAGCTCCATTAAACTTTAAAGAAGGTAATAAAGCTACAATGGATGAACTAAATGAGACTAACTTAAGGACTATTAAAAATCCTCAACCAATCCTCATAAGTATGAATTTATTTCAAAAAGAAAAGGATGCTTATAAGTAACTCATGATCAAATACAAGAACATTTTTGCATGGTTATACAAAGAGATGCGTGACTTAGATCCAAAGGTGGCAATTCATTATTTGGCAATTAAAAAAGTGTCAAATCCAATTAAGCAACCTTAAAGATGCTTTCGACTTGAGTTAATTCCCCAAATTGAAATTGAAGTTAATAAACCTATCGATGCATGTTAATTAAAGAAGTCAAGTATCTGAAATGGATTTCAAATACTGTCCAAGTAAGAAAGAAGAATGATCAAATTTGAGTGTGTGTTCACTTTTAAGATCTTAACAATGCATATCCTAAAGATGATTTTCCATTGCCTATCATTAATATCATAATTGATGCTAATACTGGCTATAAAAGATTATCTTTGCTTAATGGGACATCTGGATACGATCAAATTCCAATGGAAGCAGAAGATGCGAAGGCAACTGCTTTTTGAATGCTAAAAGGGATTTATTATTATAAAGTCATGCCTTTCGGTCTTAAAAATGTAGGGGCATTATATCAATGAGATATGCAATAGATTTTAAATGATATGTTCTATAAAAATGTTAAATGTTATGTTGATGACTTGGTTATAAAGTCTGAAAAGATTAAGAATCATCTACAAGACCTTTGAGAGGTATTTAAGCATCTTCAAAAGTATCAGCATCAAATAAATCCACTTAAATATGCTTTTAGAGTCTCTTTAAGAACATTCTTGGGTCAATAAGGCATTAGCATTAACCAAACAAAGATTGATGCCATTCTTAAGATTTTAGAATAAAGATACATCCATTAACTCAAAAGCATAAAAGGAAAGTTGGCATACATTAAGAGATTTATTTCAAGGAAGATGTCAGCCTTTCAATTGATTAATGAAAAAGGATGCTATGTTAGAGTAGGATGACGCATGTAGCAATGCTTTCAAAAGCATTAAAATATATCTCTTAAGTGCACATATTTTAAAAGCTCTAATTTTAGGACATCCTCTCATCCTTATATATTTGCACAAGATCACTCATTAGGAGTTTTGCTAGCTCAAAAGAAGGATAAAGGAAAAGAGCATGCACTTTACAATCTTAGTAAAATGTTGAATGGTGTTGAGTTAAAATACACACTAATTAAAAAAATGTGATTAGCTTCAATGTTTGTCATAAAGAAGCTAAGACATTATTTCCAAGCTCATTCTATTCATCTAATTTCTCAAGTAAATTCTATTAAATACATCATATCAAAGCCATTTATGTTTGGAAGATTAGATAAATAGGCACTGTTACTACAAGAATTTGAAATTGTATAAATCCGTCAAAAGGAAGTTAAAGTTTAAGCTCTTGTAAATTTTCTTCTTAATCATTCAATTCCCGATGATTGGGAGTTCTCTAAAGACTTTCCAAATTAAGATATTTACTTTATAGAGCTTCCAAGTTCTTAGAGAATATTCATTGATGGAGCAACTAAACATGATGGTACATGTGTTGGAGTAATTTTCATTAGCCCAGATGGAGATCTTTTACCCTTTGCCTTTAATTTAAAAGAAATTTGCTCAAATAATATGGCAAAGTATTAAGCATTAATTCTAGGATTAAAGATGATAATCAATATACAAATTTCAAATCTCAAAATTTTTGGAGATTCAAAGTTAATCGTTAATCAACTTCTTATGCTCTATACAGTAAAGAATTTTGAGTTAATGCCTTATTTCAAGTATGCCTTAAAGTTTACTCAATTAGATACCTTATCAATTGAGCATTTTTCATGAAAAGAGAATTGAAAAGTAGATGCCTTATCTAATTTGGCATTAACACTAGTTGTATCAAATAAGGGAGTTAAAGTCCTAATTTGTAAATGAATGGTTATTTCATCATCAATTGAAATTGAAGATGAAGATGAAGCAAATCTTATTTCTATCTATAAAATTGATAGGGATGATTAGTGCCAACCACTCATTAGTTATCCAAAAAGTATAAAATTATCAAATAATGTGTGCTATAAAAATGAGGTTAAACATCAAGCTCTTAGATTCATATACTATAAAGGAACCCTTTATAGATGTTCCTTTGATGGTATTCTCCTACGTTGTTTAGGAGAATAAGAAGCTACTAAGGCATTATAGGAGGCACATTTTGAGATATGTGTAGCTAATCAATATGGTCTAAAAATTCACTCCAAAACTTTAATATTGTCCCACAATTTGAAAACTATATGGACTTTGCCAAGAGATGTAAAAAGTGTCAGTTTCTTATAAATTCTATATGCCAACAACCAAAACCACTTCATCCTAAAGTTATATCTTAGCCTTTTAATGCTTTGCAACTTGATGTTGTTAGACCATTGCTAAAGAGCTCCTGTGGTCATCTCTATGTTCTAACTACAATAGATTACTTCTCTAAATGGGCTGAAGCTATAGCATGCAAAGAAGTCAAAAAGGAAACTGTTGTGAATTTTATTTGAGTAAATATTATTTATCTTGATGGTGTTCCTCAATGTATCATAATTTATAATGCCAAAGATTTCTATTATAAGCCAATAAATAAGTTATGTGAACAATTTGGCTTCAACTAACATTATACATCAATGTATAATGCACTTGCAAATGTGCTAGCTAAAGCATTTAATAAAACCTTTTATAATCTTCTTAAAAAGATTATAAGTCATTCAAAAAGGGATTGGCATAAAAAGAAAAGAGAAGCATTATGGGCTTATCAAGCTGCATATCAGACACTAACACAGGCTACTCCATATTCAATTATTTATGGTGTGGAAGTTATTCTTCCATCAAAATAACAAGTTCCTTTTGTAAGAATTACAATTAAAAAAGGACTTTCAAATGAAGAAAATGTTATTTTTCACCTTCAAGAATTGGAAGCATTGGATGAAAAATGACTTAAAGCTCAACAATATTTAGAATGTTATCAGGCTACACTATTAAGAGCATTTAACAAGAAAGTGAGGCCACGATCTTTTCAAGTTGGAGATCTCATTCTCATAATAAGAAGGCAATTCATTATGACTCATTGCATTGGAAATAAATTTCTTTCAAATTGGGATAGATCATATATTGTGTAAAAAGTCTATTCCAATGGAACATACAAGATAGTAAACAAAGATAAAGTACGCGTTGGGCCTATTAATGGTAAATTTTTGAAAAATACTACTCTTAAGACTTAATGTAGCCCATGGCTTGCATGAGCTAAAACTATAAACATAAAATAAAAAAATCAATTGAACTACATTATGACTTTATCATTCTTAAGAAGGTATGTAGGCAGCTTAGTATTTAGCTAAGTTCAATCATAGGCAAAAAAAAAGAGGAACTACATTATGACTTAATCCTTCTTAAGAAGGTACGTAGACAACTTGGTATTTTGCTAACTTCAATCACACTAAAAAATAATTTGAACTATGTTATGACTTGATCCTTCTTAAAAAGGTGCATAGGCTGTTTAGGATTTTACTTAGTATTAGGAGTCAATCTAAAGTTATAGTGCAATACAGAATTACTAACCATCCCTTTGTAATAACCTGAATTTTTATGATGATGATGATGATGATGATGATGATGATGATGATAATAATAATAATAATAATAATAATAATAATTATTATTATTATTATTATTATTATTATTATTATTATTATTATTATTATTATATATAAAGTGGGCAAGAAGAAAAAGTTAAAGTGGGACAAAGACAATGATGTGTGTGCATGTAATAAAGAAAGAAAAGAAGGTTATTGTAGTAAAAGGAGAGGTTGCAGCGGGAGAGTACAGTGTTTAGGGAGAAATTACCTTTTAGTACTTGAACTTCTTCTACTTCTCCGTTAACCACCCCAATGACTTTTGATCACCACCAAATTTGAACCATAGCTTATTCTAATCATCCTCAACAATCTAATGGCTTTTTTTAATGAAATTTGGCCTAGAATAGTGCAATTTTGCCTTTAAAGGTTCAGCCACTTTTGTCATCATCGGATTGTTGCCATCACCGTCGTTCAACTCCAACCCGTACTAGTAGCTTATTAGCCATCTTCCCAAGAGTCTATAGACATAAGCCTTGAGTCCTTACTCAATCATTTGAATTTTCTATGATTTTTTTGAAAAATTTCATTTAAATTTATTATCTCTAAATTTTGTACATAATTTTGTGTGTTTTAGGCTATATTTTTATTCTACAAATTATTAAGAATGCATTGGTATATCCAACTTAGTTGGGTGACATATTTCTAGTAATGAATCCAGTGAGTTCCACCTAAATTTTGGTGAGTAAATAGTACAAACCCGATACAAATTATGAAACTATTTTTGGTAAATAGTATAAATTATTGTGATCAATTTCTATAAATCGAATTTAGTTTAATTCCTTACGAATTTTGAGAAATAATTCTCATAATGTTTTTTCCAGTGGCAAAAATTATTTACATTGGCTCTAGTCTTTAATGAATGCATCTAACTGCCCCTGATTTAGTTGGAACAAAAGTCATTAGCAGGAAGACCGTATTGTGGTCTTCCTAGTTGACAACAATGGTTAACCTATCACGACCGTAGTGGGTCAAATAGAAATTTTATAAAATGTTGTTCCTTCTATTTGTTTCTTATCCCATAAGATGGATAAGAAACCTATATTACGGTATCGGTCATACTTATCAAGCACATTTATGTTCCTTTACTTTTTAGATAATATAGTTCCTATGTTATGTTAGTTTCGTCTATATATTTTTTGGATAATATAGTTCCTATGTTATGTTGGGTTTACTTATATATTTTTTTGAGTGAAACTCGATTGGGTATCCTTGCAAATTATGATAATTCTCCCTTATTAACATAAGTTGTCCATCAGGTGATCTCATATAATGTGATAGCTTGATATTTTCTTTATACACTACTACCTTGGCCTCCAATAGTTAAAAGTCTGTGAGGCTATACCAGACTATAGAAAAGGCATACCTAGCATGCTGGATACTAGTATGGGATCTAATTTTCCTGTATCACTAGTTGTGATTTCAGGTGCCTAAACCCTATATAAATCAACATCACCTCTAGCATGTAGACTAGAGACCAACCTTTATATTATCCTAAAGGGTATAAGGAGTGAGGGAGTACTTGTCCTACCTTTATATTATCCTAAAGGGTATGAGGAGTGAGGGAGTACTTTTTTGCCTGCAGTCGCTAAGTGCTCCTCAGCCGATTAGGCCAAGCAGCACTCAGCTTCTCATCAAAAATAATCTTTAAGCCTTAAAATCAATTATTTAGCACATTCACAAGTCAATTTCAATAATTCCTTCATTTTTATGATTTTTAGGAATTTATTTGGAGGTATTTACTTGAAAAAATATTGTGGTTATATAGGGGGTTCATGAGTAAGAGGTACAAAGTTAAGGCAATTAAGAACACGTTGGTCAGCATGCACCACCTGTGAGTTAATTTTCTAAAATGTTTTTATTGAAAATATGATAATATAAAATTGAATATTTAATTTATTTGATAAATGTGGCATAAATATTATTGTGGAATTTTTGAATTGCATTTATGTATATATTCCATATGAGCTAATTTTGTTATTGAGGAATTTTGGAAGAATTTTTTAGTTTTCTTATTTTATTTAAATATATAACTATGTTTTTAGAGGATTAGTAGAACGTGTTGCCTGATGAGTGTCACCAGGACCACGTGAGCATGGGTATAAATCTGGGTAAGATATATGTCAGTGGTTGGCTCGGTTGAGCTTATTTTCTTGGGCAATATCCGTTTAAAATTTTAAGCTCAAAGGAGCTTGTTCTCCTGGGAAATTGATAATGGATTACTTGATTCTATTGTGGTTGTAATTTAATTGAGCTTGATTTCTCAAGATAGTAGCCATTCGAAAAAAGCGAGCCAAAAGGCCAGTAGAATTGAGGTTTAGGGTTCTACCATAAACTCCAACCAAAGATTTTATTTCATTAATAAATATTATTTTTACATGAGTTATTTTCATATTTAAGAGATCTATAAAATTTGAAGATTATATTTTATAAAATTATTTTTAACAAAATAAAGGATTTTTGAATATTTATTTATTTAATGATTTTAAATAAGTGTTTTAAAAACCAACATGCATTTTATAACATTAATTAACTTGGTGAGGTCTGATTCCCCTCAATTTGATTTTTCTAAGGATCTCATAGTCAAGCTAATACTTCTCATCATCTGTGCTAGGTTTCTTCTTCTCCAGCTATATTATATAGGTTTATTTAAAATATGTATTATGTACTTGAATTCTAGATACTGTAATAGTATAGTGTTTCCATAACTTTGGGAGTGTTATTTCTATTTAGATTTGTCTCATTACATGGGGAAACTCTACTGAATTTTCTTTAGAATTTTAAAGTTAATTACATTTATCTAATAATTTCTTTAGCTTACTATGGGTTTCAGAAGCTTCATACTTTCCCATTCCCTAGTGCCAGTCATGTGCCATTGGGGTTTGGGTTATGACACCCTTTCATGCCACTAAAAACTACATTGACTGGCAGTCCAAAGAATGGTCTCAGGCTTTTCATTCTATCAATTGTAGCCCTTTTGATCTACCACCTGATTTATTTAATTCAAGTAGAATTCCAAAATATATTCCTCATGTTGAATCAACAAAACTAATTTTTGAAACTAAAAAAGAAACATCTATACCATGTTAAAGAAAAATAAAGAAATCTCAAACAAAGAAGGAAGTGGTGAGTCAAATACTAAGAATTATATATCTCCTTAGTGGAAAAGCATCTTAAAGAATAAAATATCCAACACATCCTTGACAAAGATGTGAGTGATCTTGAAAGCAATTTTGGTCTTGGTTTGGGAAGAGCTAAAAGCCAAGAAAAGGATCTTCCTCATTTAGCTAACTTAACACACCTTAGTGATCTTCTCAACTTATCTTACTTTCAAGGAATTCCTTTTGGAGTAAGCTTTCTCTTTAATATTTTTTTATTTTTTATTTTTATTCTTTTTTAATATTTTCATTTTTTTAAGCTAATAGAAATGAAAAAAAAAACTCTTAAAAATATTACAGTTTCTATAAATTATACTACATCATTTGACAAAATTGTTGATAGAATGGAGGTTGGAAATTAGTTATCAATTAAAACTAATAATGCTCCAGAGGAAAATTTGTCAACACCAAGAGTATAGAAATCTTTAAAAGAAAATGGTGCTACACCTTCCACACTTTCTTAATTTCATAGGGAAGATTTTCTTTTTAAACGTCATTGTGAACTTTTTGCATATGCATGGATAGATTTATAAAGCAAAATTACTAATGTAACTTTCTCAAATCTTTTTTCTTTTACTAATAAAATATTGAAAGTCTTTGATGAAATTCAATCATTAAGAAAGTTAATACCTATGATCCAAAGAAAAAATTTGAACAATACTTTAAGAAGATAAAAAAAATTGAGAAATTGAATATCAAATTGTCTTCAAGAGGTCCAACATCTAGCAACACTTGGAAAACTTAAGGAGAAGCACAATGAAATGAAAGTTTTAGAGAATGCAGCTTTAAACAAACACTAATCCATTAAACATGAATTAATCCAAGTTAATAAAAAGCTCTAGAAATTGATTTACAAAAACAAAGAACTAAAAGTATCCTTGCAAAATACGGAAAAAGAATTTCATGCCAAATAAGGAGATATTTATAAAACCAATTATGAAATATCTAAAATGGTAGATGCCCCATTTCTTGATGCAACAGACAAATGCTTTTTACAAGAACTTTGAGATTTTCTTGAAAGGGAACGTGATGATTTGAAAGACTTTAAGTGGAGTCCATAGAGTTTTTTAGACTTTTTTTTAATTAAACATTTTTTTACTTTAGTAAAATTGTCCCTTTAAACTTATTTTGTTTCATACTTATGAATATCAATTATATGATAGAATTTCTTCATATAATTTACTTATGAAATTTTTTTTTTGTTATTGAACTTAGCAAAATATTAAGTTGCCTATGTACATTCTTAAGAAGGATTAAGTCATAATGAAGATCAAATTTTATTTTTTTTGTGATTGAACTTAGCAAAATACTAAGTTGCCTTTATACATTCTTAAAAATGATCAAATCATGATGTAGTTCAATTTTTTTCTTTTTAGTGTGGCTAAACTTAGCAAAATACTAAGCTACCCTTGTACCTTCTTAAAAAGGATCAAGTCATTGTTAGGATTCATGATTCCATACGCAACGAAAAAATAAAATTTGAATCACAAACTTGAACCCAAATCTAAGTAATTCAATTTCTTTGATTAAATCTAGGTTTTTGTATTCTCATTAAAAATGTAGAAGAGGCAAGAAATCTAGAAGGAAGATAGGAGGTTCACTCCGATGAAACCCTACCTCGAGCTTTTAATTTAGCAGTTCAGATTTGAAATGTCTCTAAAAGAATCCATCCTCCATAAGTGTCCACACGAACAACCCTTGATATTGAAAATGAATATTTGTGTGTTAGCACCTCCTCTTGATTTCCCATAGATCAAGAATTAAAAGGAACTTTGTATTTTATTTTCTAAAAGAGAGAAAAAAATTTTGTGGTAGAATAATGAGAGTCTATAAAACCCTAGAGAATATAACATATTTATAGACATTTAAATTACGGTTTCACTTGCCAAAATAACCTTTTGTTAATTTCTCACTTATTCTTATTTTAATTTTATTTAAAATTAAATAAAAAATATTCTATTTATTTAAGATAACTTTTACCTTAAATAAATAAATATTTTATTTATTTATTTCCACAAAGCTTATTTGGGCTTGTTAAACCCATATTCGTTTTGGGCTTGTTCAAAGTGTGTGACCCTGTAGCTTCACATGATGTTAGCAGTGAGCCTTAAATCTCTATTTAGGCCTAAAAGTCATAAGTGGCCTCTAGCAAGACATTATGACTGCCTAAGTCATGTGAAATCAATAATCCGAGATAACCTAATATACAATGAACATTCTAGTCCCTTTATCACATGATATCTTAATTAAATATAAGGCATAGATTATGTCATCCTTATAGAATTCAATCATATAATTTCTTGATTCTAAGTAGACTGAGAATGATAACTCTTTATCAATTTACTTTAGCATGGCCATAGATTTTCCTCAGTCTATCTTATCAAGGAGCCCATAGATATCTACTCATATTAAATGAGGGACAAATTTCTTCTCAATCACTCACATTACTAAAATAACTCATTTTATACCCAAGAACAACCTATTTTATCATCTGGTTAAAGATAATGTAAGATTATGTCAAAATATAAATTAGTTATATAAAAATCCATGGTGATTTCAAGGTTAGAGGACTAAGCTAATACTACTATGATGAGAATTACATATGATAATTATCTACGTAGTATTCTCATGATTGGTCATTCCAGCACTTTATTTCTCAAATAAGTACCTATGAGTTAACTTAATATCTCATATTCATGATTAGTAAAACATAATCATCAATCAACACCATACTAGCCATAATATATTGTTATGACTAAGGATAATTTGAATAGAACTCATATTTAATCTAAAGATTTTACTATCAAGTCACATACTTGATGACCTTAGTAAGAAATGACAATTCAAGTAATTATCATAACACAAAATGATAATGAAAAATGCCTCTTTATTAAATAAAATGATAAAGTTAAAACATGGTCATACATTATTGACCTAGTGCATATCATTAATTGTCATAACATAGTTTAATTTTTCTTTTTATGACTGAACTTAACAAAATACTAAGCTACCTATATACCTTCTTAAGAAGGATTAAGTTATAGCATAGTTCAATTTGTTTTTTGTTTGTCGTTCATAGTTTAGCTCATGTGGGCTAAGACATTTATTTAGCCTTAAGCATAGTATCTTTTCAGTAATTTGCCATTAATAGGCCTAATATGCACTCTATCTTTATCTACTATCTTGTATACTCCATTTAAATGTACTTTTTATATAAGATATGGTATGTCCCAATTTGAAAGAAATTTATGTCCCATATGATGGGACATAATGATTAGCCTTCTTATTGAGAGAATGAGATCTCCAACTTGAAAAGATTTTTCTTGTTGAATGCTCTTGATAGTCTAGCCTAATAACATCCTCAAAGTCATTTAATCAGATAACAAATGAAAAATTTAAAAAATATTGAAAAGAAAGCATACATCAAAAGGAATACCCTGAAAGTATGAAGAGTTGGGAAGACCATCATGGTAGTTTAAGTTAACTAAATAAGCAAGATCCTTTTCTTAGGTTTTATCTTTTTTCCATCCATAATCAAAACTACTTTCAACATCGCTCACATCTTTGACAAGGATGTGTTGGATATTTTCTTCTTTAAGACACTTTTCTGTTGAGAAAACAGATACATTCTTAGGATTTAATTCACCATTTCCTTTTTTGTTTAAGATTTCTCTTTTCTTATTTAGCATGGTAGGAGATAGTTCTTTTTCAACTTAAACTTTTAGTTTAGTTGATTAAACATAAGGAATATGTTATCAAATTATATTTGATTAAAATAAAATAAGTAGTGGATAAAAAGGGTTGTGTTTGGAAGAATGAAAATATTGAGACCATTCTTCGAACCAATAGTCAATATAGTTTTTAGTGGCATGAAAGGGATCCTTAAGAATTCTATATTGCACTATGACTTTATATTGACTCCCAATTTTTGTAAAAGAATTTCAAAGGTGAATTACTTTCTTTAAATATGGGGTGTCAATTACATCTTTAAAGAATCTAGGAACATCTTGATAAAATCTAAATTATTTGCTAAATCTATAAGGATTATATGGTTGGATGTAGAATACATCTTTAAAACAAGAAGCCAAATATCCTGATCGAAGATTAATCAAATACTCTGCCTAAATGGATAAATTTTGACAAAGAGAATTATCACAAGCTACTAATTTTTCTCATTCTAGAAAAATTTAATACTTTTTATAATTCTCATTCTTCAAAATGCTTGTGTACTTCAAAATTCTTGTAGAATCGAGCCATCCTCAGTCTGCCATAAGAAGACATGTTTTCTCTTTTCTTATATCTTTTTTTAGGATAATGAGTATCAAACTTACTTACCAACCAACAGTGCACATAAAGCACTATAAAGTAAATTTTATCATCCTTCGCATTAGTATATATGGATATTTGATGTAGTCCCTGGTAAATGCTTGCCAAAATAGTAACTACTAAGCAAAAAAAAATCTCATGTTCCCATCATGCTAGCAAGTTGAAAAGTGCTAAAGTGAATAAGATTGGAAGATTAACAAGGTATAACAAATTTTCAAAGCTAACATGAAAGGAATGCTGCTGAGTAAATCTCTTCTTGTAAATCATGATTCTTCACTCTAAATAAATCAAAGGTCTTTGCCAATTCTTATCATGTGGCAATGGTTTGTTAATGATTCTATAAAGGGCAAAAGGTCTTCTTAGTTGCAGAAGTTCTCTTCAAATGATTATAATATTTCTCAAGAGGTTCTAAATACCTTCCTGGACTTTAAAACCAAAAGTTGATCTAATCAACATCATTAGCAACTAATTTTTTTATAAAATTTTTTTATAATTATGTTAAATTTATTAAAAAAATTAATATTATAATCATTTTTATTTATTAAAAAATATTATTATAATTATCTATAATAAAATATATTTATAACTCCAGTATTATAATTTTAAAAAATTATTGTAAAAATTATTTATTTTTTATAAATATTTTTATTTAAATGTTTAATACATATTATTATTAATTTATATATTTTATTTATAAATTTTAAAAATAAATGTTAATATTTAAATATTTAGCCAATTTATAATTGATTTGACTTGAGTCTTTAGAAAAAGAAATCATTCCTTAATAATAGGAGGGGAATGGTGATTCCCATTGATGGGGGTATCATATTCTCATTCTCATATTGAAATTTACCCAACCAAACACTATCATCCATTCCAATTTTAATTCTCACCCTTATTTTCTACCAAATAAACAGACCCCTAGTTTATTATGAGCTAATGAAATAAAGTTTAGTTTTTTTTCTCAAATGGATGATTCCAAAAGGGATTCTACCAGTCAAATTGTTGTTGTAAATGGCTAACTGGACACGGTTACCCATTCTATCTACTTGGCTAGGATTATGGCCTTTAATATGATTATTGAACCAAAAAAAGCTCTTGAAGATTAAAAATTTCAAGAGGGACGATCCCACCAATGAAGTTATTCTAAATCCTAAATTTAATAAGTGACCAGCAATTTCCAAGCTCAAGAGGAAGTGACTTATTAAAGAGAACTAGATTGCTCAGAAATTTGACATTTCTAATTGAATGAGGAATCTAACTACCTTGATTATTGCTAGATAGACTAATATCCATTAGCTGATGACATTGACTTATTATCTCAAATATTGAACAGTTATGCCTATACATTACAGAAGGAGGCAGTGAGAAAGATGAGACTAAGAGAAAGTTAAAGAACATAAAAAGATAAAATAGGCATAATGAGAACATGATTATAGAGTTAAGCATAGGCTTAAAATTTAAACATAATTAGTGAAGTAATGGGCTTTTGGTAATCAGATTAGATGTTGTTTCATGTTGCAATGTTACGGTGGTCATCCTTTTTAGAAACTATAATGATAACAACACATATATATAGTTTTAACTAAAGGTGTTTATTTTAATCGCTTGCTACAACATTAAGATTTGATCACCCATCAACTTATTTGAACAATGAAATAATGTCCTTTTTATCATTCTCAACCTATATTTAATTGTGCACTTTTATTTGGTAAAATGTTACATGTTGCTACTCATGAGATGCAATAATCCTTCGTAGGAATAAAAAATTCAAGTGATGTAATTCCATGAATCTGTAACTCGTAGAGTTAACCAACTTGTAAGTAGCATATCCTAAGGGCATTTTTAGTAAAAAAAAAGGTATGGCAAAGTAGATGACTAAAAATGATAAATCAATTTGTATGAAACAAATGTGGAAAGAATGGCATAACAAACAAAAGGAGGATATAAATCTATCCGTCATGGATTTGGTTAAGGTGAACCATGGTTTGACCTTGGAGAATAAGACCAACATCATGGTAAGGGTGAGAAAATGGGTTCCAGTCACTAAAATTAGTCATTTACTAAAAGAATGGAAAATTAGAAGGCTTGAAGAAACCTACCTTTTGATGTAGGCATTGAGGAAATTGCAATTCGATTTATGGAAAATTATGAAAAATTACACTAGTGGCATTTTCATAATCTTTTGCAACAATGGAGTTTTAGATTTTGGCACAACAGAAGCCCAATTTGCTTATAAGCTCCATTGCTTTTTAGGAAAATTCCATCGTTTAGACCTTTAAATGGGCAATTTTCTATTTTGGTTGTTTTAGGGTTTTCTTTTCCTTTTTTTTTTTGGATTCTTTTGTTCAGGGTTTTCTTTTCCTATTTTGTTTGGGATTCTTTTGTTTAAGGTTTTCTCCCTATTTAAGCTATGTTAATAACTTTTAGCAGTGTTGTTGAATAATAAGAAAATTTCAAATCCCTTTCAATTCCCAAAATTCTTTGAATTTTGATGCCTATTGCCTGAAATTGTGAGTTACAAGTTATATAAGATTAGTGTTTGGTAGTCATGCATGATTTAATGAACATTAACTCATTGTTCCACTCTTCCGCTATGTTAGTTTAGTATCAGAGCTGTGATCCTCGGACAAGATGTCTTGTAGACGATAATAGCAACAACCACAACTATAATGTATAGAGGAGGTTTATGAACTTGATGACCTACATCGGCTTGAGTAGAAAGTGGAGTAGATTTATCAATGGTTTGACACCCTCATAGAGCAGCTCACAAAGAGGATAGGTGAACTGTTGGCTAATCAGAATAAGGGGCAGCAAAATCAACACCAGATCCCTAATGTGGATGATCATATCAACCCTGTTGTTGCTGAAGATGAAGATGACTATAATGATGACTCTGATGACATCCCACATAGGCATCCACAGTAGCATGCTGAGAGTGATGATTATAGACGATTAAAGGTAGGTATGTGAACTAAAATCCCTAAATTTCATGGCACTTTAGAACTAGAAGAATTCATTGATTGGTTGGCCACGGTAGAAGAGATATTGGAATTCAAAGGAGTACCTAAGGGCCAGTGAGCGCCTTTGGTGGCCATGAGATTTTAAGATCGAGCAATGGCTTAGTGGCAGCAGGTTAAACAGACACGAGTTTGATTGGGGAAGTTAAAAATTATGACTTAGGAGAAGATTAAGAAGTAGATGCAAGTCGTGTTCCTTCCCTTTGATTATCAACATTTGATGTATCGGTGTCTACAAAATTTAAGACAAGGTAATCATTCAGTTGATGATTATACCACTAAATTTTATTAGTTGATTACTCGCAATGAAGTGTATGAGATAGAGAACCAATTGGTTTCTTAGTATATTAGAGGGTTAAGGGAACAGATTGCAGAGACAGTCAACATGTTCAACCTTATGTCTATTTTCATAGTGCACCAATGGGCATTACAGATTGAGAAGTGGCGAACAGGTAGTTTAATATAGGCCTCTGGATTTATGAGTGCAAGAGGTGGTGGCACTATGAACTGTGCGACTGGCAGAATGACCCAAGAAAGTGCTATGAATAAAGCTAGGGCAATACCAACCATTGCATAGAAGAATAGTTCGAGTAAAAGTATTAAGTATTTTGCTTGTGGGGAAGTGGGTCATAGGCAATCTGAATGTAAGAAGAAGGGAAAAAGAGTGATGTTTATTGAGGCAGATGAGCAATATAAAGATGAGGATGTAGTTGACCTAACTGGTGAACCAATATTTGATCCAGATTCTGTGAATGAGGAGATTGTGACTGGTGATGTAAGGGCTACTTTGGCTATGCAAAGATCTTATCTAACACCTAGAGTTGTTAATAACAATTGGCTGTAAAATAATATTTTTCAATCCAAATGCACTATCAAGGGCAAAGTATACATATTTATGATTGATGAAGGTAGCTATAAGAATATAATTGCAATAGAGGCAATCCAAAAATTAGGGATTCCAACTGTAAAGCATCCTAAGCCTTACAAGTTAGCATGGCTGAAAAAAGGGGGCGAAGTGACAATGTCAAAGCATGCCTTAGCTTCCTTTCCTATCAAGGCAAAGTATAAGGATGATGTTTGGTGTGATGTGATAGCCTTGGATGCATGTTATTTGTTGTTGGAATGACCATGGCAATTTAATAGAGACGTAACTCATAACGGTAAGAATAGCACCTACAATTTCATGTTCAAGGGTGTGAGGATTGTGTTAGTGCCTAATAAGGATCATGATCAGCCTGAGCAAGTGCAGGAAGAAAAACTAGGGTGGTGTAATTTTATTAACCCTGGCACAATTTGATAAGGTAGTGCAGAAATCTAAAATTTTTTATGTCCTTCTTAGGAAGATGGTGGATAAGGAGGTGGTAGTTCCTGATGTAGTAATACCACTTTTGGAAGAGTTCAATGAAGAATTACCAGAAGGGCTGCCTCCAATGAGGGATATCTAACATCAAATTGACCTTGAACTAAGTGCAGCCTTGCCAAATTGACCACACTATAAGATGAGTCCTACTGAGTATGAAGAATTAAGAAGGCAAGTGGAAAATTTGCTAGCATGTAATATCCCGTGTTTTTTTTAAATATTTTTACCCTGTACCGGGATATACAGTGTCAATAATTTTTATTCATTATACGATATTTTTATGAGTTGATATGTATTTTAAACCTATTTTAATTACTGTCTATTATTTTCAGTATTTTACGTAAAATTTTCCCGGGACTTTCATTTTCGGGGAAATTTCCACGTAAACAATGTATTATTAATTATTTTAAATGTATTTACGGGTTTGCATGAACTCATACATATTTTTAAATTATTAAATAAAGCCTGTGTGTGTATATTTATTTAATTAGGGTTTATTATTACCCTAATATTTTATTATTTATTTATTATTATTTGATTATTTTATTTATTATTAAATTATTAAAATTTATTATTTTATTATTAATTATTTATTAATATTTAATTATTTTAATTTATTTTTTTTTTCTTTTTTTTTCTTTTCCTTTTTCTTTCTTTTTCTTTTTCTTTCTCTTTCCTTTTTCTTTCTTTTTCTTTTTCTTCTTCTTCTTCTTCTTCTTCCCGCGGGCGCCGACCACCACTATTCTTCACCGCCGTTTCTCCCTCCTCCGGCCACCGTTTTCGACACCGCCGGTCTCTATCTTCTCCTTGAGCTCCGGTGAGTGTTATTCTAGCTTTGGTTTGAGCTAAAATGGTCTAGAATTGCTTAGGTTTCGATTTGAAATTTTCGGCCTCTTTTGGTTTTTGATTTTTTTGAGCTTCGATTTGGATGATTCATGGAAACTTCCTTCACAAATGTTGTTCCCGGTAGTTTAATCTTCATGTATGAATTTTTACAGAATTTTTGGAGGTTGTTTGGATTTTTGGGTATTTTTGAATATTTTAATATTATTTTCTAATTTTCGGAAATTAATTATTTAAATTATGAAATTGGAGTTTATGGTTGAATTAGGTGTTGAAATGAATTATAGAAATTTATTTGGAATTTTTATGAATTTCTAAGTATTTATTTTTAATTATTGAAGTTTATGTGATTTTGTAAAATTAAGTTAATTGTGTTTTTATTTGAATTTAATTGGTTAATTAAGTTTAATTATTGATATTATTGATAAATATGTTGAGAAAATTAATTTTGGATAATTGTATGATTTTTGGTGAATTTTTGAAGTAATTTAGGTATATATATATATATAGGGGTATTTTGGTAATTTTATCCTAAATTGTCTAAAAATGTAATTTAATTGGTTTTAATATTTATTTAAGGTATAAAAATGATTTCTACAAAATATCTAGTATTTTTAACTAATTAAAACTATTTTTCGGGAATTATTTTCAATTATATATATAATATACGGTTTTTCTAATAAAATGAGTTTTAATCGGTTTTTACAGTGTTTCAAGATTTATTATGTAATTTCTACGTATGAAATGTATTTTTATGATTTAAGGATATTTTTGGTATATTTGAATATATATTCTGTGTTTGTGGACCCCGGTCGACAGATTGTAGTTTGGAGTCCGACCGAGGGGTTGTGATTGATTGTGGTGTTTATTTTTGAAGTGTATTTTCTTTGCAGGGTCGGCTCTACTCTTTTGAGTAGAGAGATGTCCGTTTTACAGGGGAGGTTCTGCCGGATTTTCGGTAGAATTCTCGTAAAACGTGATATCCAGTCGAACCCTAATTTTCGATTCTGTGTTGAATACTCTAGATTTAATTCTAGGATTTCTGTTAGGGTTATTCTGATGTCGATTAATTATTTCTTGTTTAGTTGCGCCGAGACCGAGGGTTATGGACCAGGCCCGTCGGACCTGTCTCGTGGAGCGCATTAGGTGAGTTACTATATTATATATATATACTTAGGATGCATGATTTAGAAAATGCATGTTTTATTTTGACTGAATATGCATAAATAATATGATTTATATTCAAGTATATTTTTGGTATATTTTTGGTATATAATAAATTATATACATGTTTTATTAATAAAATATATTTAAAATGTTTTTAAATATATTTTTAGTTTAATTCATGATTTGATTGGATTTATTTGACATATATATACTCAAAATATACCAGGTTTATGTTTGGTATATTTTCGGTATATATATGGTTTATATTGCTATTTCATTTATATCCATGCATCATTTATTTTTGTGAATGAATGTTTTATATTTAAGAATGAAGGATATCAATAGAACGTGCTACCTAGTGGGCAGCACTAGGACCGAGTACGTACCGGTACGCCTATAGCTTTAGGCTATATTACTAACTTATTTATGGATATCGATTTGATTATGATTATTGATATGTGTGAGATGTGGTTTGGGTGTGATTGCTGGAGCTCGGTTGACCAAGTGTCTCGGGGCCAATCACACTGGCAGTCAGACTGCTGGAGTTCGGTTGACTTAGTGTCTCGGGGCCAGTCTACTGTCCATATGGATTAAGTGGATATATTTGGAATCAGTAAGCCTGTATGGCTAGAGTGTTGTTTAACACTATTTTTCTGAGGTTGCGATATTCTAGGGTTCTATGTGATCCTTCATAAAAGTTGATTTTCAGACAAAATATATAAAATGATTTTTCTGCATCTGTATGAACTTGCCTGTATATATACATACTACTCATATACTGTTGACTGTATGCATTATCACTTAGAGTGTATGTATATATATTATAGTAATTCACTCAGTGAGGTCTGACTCCCCTCCGTTGACTATTTTTCAGGAGAGTCAACTTCCTCAGACCTCAGTAGCAGGTCGATACGCCGGATTTCTTTCGCCCCGGCTTCTTTATGTAAATTGTATACTTGAGTCTTATTTATTTTATCTAGACACTGCAGTAGTTGTGATTTTCAGTAGTTGTAAATTAAAGTATTTGTTTTAAAGAGATGTATTATAGTAAAACTGGATTTGTATTAAAGATTATACATTTATGAGATTATATATGTGATGTGATGAATTTTGAATTGAATCCAGTTGATATGGATGATATTGTAATATTTATGATTTTTATTTTCCGCTGCATATTATATTTTTATGGTTATTATTGCATATTTATTTTATTTTTAGGCTTGCTACGGGTTCCGGATTCGAAAGAATTCCCGTTCCCTAGCGCCGGTCATGGCCCCTGTTTTGGGTCGTGACAAAGTTGGTATCAGAGCGAAGTTCGTTTCAGAGTGGAGTTCTGTGTCAGGGCTTAGTTATGTGAGTTGTGGCCCTAGTTTTAAAGTTGTGTTTTCTGTTGGACTACTGCAGTGTATTAGGTTCGAGTATGTCTTGATGAGTATTCCTTGCTGTAGTTTTCAGCGTTATTCCTCCGTTGTCTATTTTGTCTGAATCTTTCCGTTTGTCTTTTCAGAATGAGGAGGCGAGCGCGTGTCACTCCACCGGTCGTTGAGGCCGAGGATGATGAGTCTTTTCAGGACGAGGTTTTACCTCCTGAGCAGCCAGTTAGACGTAGAGGTCGTGGCAGGGGTAGACCTCGAGGAGCGGCAGGTCGCCGTAGGCAGAGAGAGTTACAGGACGAGGAGCCTGTTGAGCCTGAGTTTGATGTTCCTGTTCCTCCTGTTGTTCAGCCTGCCTATCAGCAGGGTATGTCTGACCCTGAGGCAGCTTTGTTCTATGCCAGAGTTGGCAGAATTGTTTTTGATGGTACTTCCGATCCTTTAGATTTTCTGCATGCGATTGAGACTAGGACTCGGACTGCTCATACCGAGTACCAGCGGATCATGATTGTTGAGTTGTCTGTTGAGGGACCAGCCTTGGATTGGTTTATTCAGATGATCCAGCCTTATATGATGACGATGACATGGGCTCAGTTTCGAGAGCGATTCATGAGGAGATTTTGTCCAGAGCCTCTTCGTTTGAGCTATCGTCTCCGTCTGACCAGTATTTCTCATGGAGATCGATCAGTAGAGGAGTATACCCAAGAGTTCCTTCGTCTGGGTAGATATGCTGAGGATCTGATGCGAGATCAGTATTTTGCTGTTACTACCTATGTTACTGGTTTGGGTTCAGCTTTTGCTGGTATGCCTACAGCAGGTCTTACTCTGGAGTCGGTGATTGAGCTAGCTAAGGAGATCGAGCTGAGGTTAGTTAGGCAGGGAGCGATGCCTGATTATTACCAGTTGGGAGTTCAGTCGAGTGGATTGCAGGCTACTCCGTATTCGAGTTTTCATGTTGGTTCGAGTAGTCAGCAGCGAGGTTCGACTCAGCAGAGTCAGAGACAGCAGCAGCGAGTGCATCGGAGCAGTAGACATGGTCGTGGAGGTCAGCGTAGATCATTTAGATTTGGGTCAGGTGCTTCGAGCAGCAGCAGTGGTCGTAGTTCTGGATCAGCGGCCAGTGTTTGTCAGACTTGTGGTAGAGTCCATCAGGGACCGTGTTATCTGACACCGTTGACATGTTTCAGATGCGGGCAGACAGGACATTTTGCCAGATCGTGTCCTTACCCCGGATATCAGCAGCAGCAGATTCCGCGATTCCCACAGCAGTCGATTGCTAGTGCAGCACCCGTGCCATTTCAGTTGCCACCAGCCCAGCATCAGAGTTCTACTCAGTTTGTTCCACAGCAGAGTCGTGGTAGAGGTACTAGAGGAGGTGCTAGAGGCGTTGGCCAGGCTTCTACCAGTCAGCAGGGAGGTCGAGGCCAGGCGAGAGTCTTTCATCTGACTCAGCAGGATGCTCAGGCATCTAATGCAGTCGTGGCAGGTATTCTTTCTGTTTGTTACCTGGATGCTTTGGTTTTGTTTGATCTGGGTGCCACGCATTCGTTTGTTTCTCCTGTTTTTGCTTCTAAATCTTGTTGGCAAGCTTCGAGGATGGCTTTTCCTTTGTCTGTTGCCACTCCTCTGAGTGATTCTTTGGACGCCGATATTGTTCTTTCTGGTTGTCCAGTTCTCGTGGGAGATAGAGAATTATCCACCGATTTGATTTTGTTGGATGTGATGGAGTTTGATGTTATTTTGGGAATGGATTGGTTATCCCAGCATTATGCCGTGGTTGATTGCATGAATAAGGAGGTGATTTTCAGAATTCCTGGTGAAGTAGAATTTAAGTTTGTTGGTGACAGGAGTTCAGCACCTCAGAATCTTATTTCTGTTATTTCAGCTAGGAAGTTGTTGAGGAAAGGTTGTCAGGGGTTTTTGGCATTGGTTAGGGATACGTCAGTGGAGAAGTTGTCACTCACAGATGTTCCTGTTGCTTGTGAGTTTCCTAATGTTTTTCCCGAGGAGTTGCCAGGTTTACCACCTCATAGAGAGATTGAGTTCTGTATAGATGTGGTTCCAGGTATTACTCCTATATCTATGCCACCCTATCGTATGGCTCCTGCAGAGTTGAGAGAGTTGAAGGAGCAGTTGCAAGAGTTGTTGGAGAAGGGTTTTATCAGACCTAGTGTTTCTCCTTGGGGTGCACCAGTCCTGTTTGTGAAGAAGAAGGATGGTACCCTGAGACTGTGCATTGACTATAGAGAGTTGAATAAGGTGACAATGAAGAATAAGTATCCTCTCCCGAGGATTGATGATTTATTTGATCAGTTACAAGGTGCACAGTTCTTTTCTAAGGTTGACTTGAGGTCGGGTTATCATCAGCTGCGGATCAGTGAAGCTGATATTCCTAAAACAGCGTTCCGCACTCGATATGGTCATTATGAGTTTCTGGTGATGTCTTTTGGTTTGACTAATGCACCAGCAGCTTTTATGGACCTGATGAACAGAGTATTCCGACCGTATGTGGATCAGTTTGTGGTAGTCTTCATTGATGATATACTAGTATATTCGAGGAGTATGGAAGAGCACGTATATCACTTGAGGATTGTACTACAGACACTAAGAGATCATCAGCTTTATGCTAAATTCTCGAAGTGTGATTTCTGGATGGAGAGTGTTTCTTTTCTTGGACACGTAGTGTCTAAAGAAGGTATTCAGGTTGATCCACAGAAGGTTGAAGCAGTATCTAAGTGGCCTAGACCTACTTCAGTTACTGAGATTCAGAGTTTTCTGGGTTTAGTCGGGTATTATAGGCGGTTTGTGCAGGATTTTTCCAGGATAACAGCCCCTATGACTCGCTTGACTCAGAAGAATGTTAGATTCGAGTGGTCAGAAGCTTGTGAGAATAGTTTTCAGTTGTTGAAGGAGAAGTTGACCACAGCGCCAGTATTAGCTTTGCCTAATAGTGTGGATAAGTTCACAGTTTACTGTGATGCCTCTAGAATTGGTCTTGGTTGTGTGTTGATGCAGAATGGAAGGGTGATAGCCTATGCTTCGAGGCAGTTGAAGAAGCATGAGCAGAACTATCCTACACATGATCTTGAGATGGCTGCAGTGATCTTTGCTTTGAAGATTTGGAGACATTATTTGTACGGGGTGACTTGTGAGATATTTACTGATCACAAGAGCCTGAAGTACATTTTCCAGCAGCGAGATTTGAATTTGAGGCAGAGAAGATGGTTGGAACTGTTGAAGGATTATGATTGCGAGATTCTTTACCATCCGGGTAAAGCTAATGTGGTAGCAGATGCCTTGAGTAGGAAGTCCTCAGGTAGTCTTGCTCACATCGGTGTTGAGAGGAGACCATTGATCCAGGAATTGCATCTGATGGTGGATCAAGGTCTGATGATGAAGATTAGTAGATCAGGTGGACTGTTAGCTCAGTTTAAAGTACGATCTGTGCTAAGGGATAGGATTAAAGCAGCTCAGAGCCGAGATCCTATTCTGGAAGAGCTTACAGAGAATGTCAGAGCAGGGAAGTTCACTGATTTCACACTCGATGATGATGGTGTGTTGTGGATCAGTGGTAGATTGTGTGTTCCTGATGTGGATGATTTGAGAGAGGAGATTTTAGAGGAAGCACATTCTACAGCCTACAGCGTTCATCCTGGTGTCACTAAGATGTACCACAGTATCAGAGATCTATACTGGTGGGATGGATTGAAGAAGGATGTTGCTGATTATGTTGCTAAGTGCTTGACGTGTCAGCAAGTGAAAGCCGAACATCAGAAGCCTTCTAGGAAGCTTCAGCCTCTTCCTATTCCCGAGTGGAAGTGGGAAAGGATAGCTATGGATTTTGTGGTAGGTTTACCTCGTTCGAAGGATGGATACAATTCCATCTGGGTGATTGTAGACAGGTTGACGAAGTCTGCACATTTCTTGCCTGTGAAAGCCACATATTCAGTTGCTAGATTGGCGAAGTTGTATGTGAAGCATATTGTATGCCTTCATGGAGTACCTGTGTCCATTGTGTCAGACAGAGGTTTAGTGTTTACTTCTCGTTTTTGGCAGAAGTTGCAAGAAGCGATGGGCACTAGGTTGGATTTCAGTACTGCTTTTCATCCTCAGACAGATGGTCAGTCTGAGAGGACGATCCAGACACTAGAAGATATGTTGAGGATGTGTGTCTTGGATTTGGGAGGTAGCTGGGATGATCATTTGTCGCTTGTTGAGTTTGCTTATAATAACAGCTACCATAGCAGTATTGGCATGGCACCATATGAGGCGTTGTATGGAAGGAAGTGTAGATCCCCGTTGAGTTGGGATGAGATCGGTGAGAGAGTTTTGACTGGACCAGAGATGGTTCAAGATGCTGCAGAGAAAGTCGCCATGATCAAGCGTAGATTAGAGACCGCAGTTAGTAGACAGAAGAGTTATGCGGATCCTAGGCGCAGAGATGTGGAGTTTCAGGTTGGAGATTTCATTTTTCTGAAGGTATCTCCGATGAAGGGTGTGATGAGATTTGGCAGGAAGGGTAAGTTAACACCGAGATATATTGGACCGTTTGAAATTCTGGAGAGAGTTGGCACTGTTGCATATCGGTTGGATTTGCCTCCGAGTATGTCACAAGTGCATCCAGTATTTCATATCTCGATGTTGAGGAAGTATATCTCAGATCCTTCACACGTGTTGCAACCTGATAGTGTGGAAGTGAGTGAAGATTTGACGTTTGTGGAAGAACCTGTGGCGATCGTAGATTTTCAAGTACGACAGTTGCGATCGAAGCAGATTCCGATGGTCAAGGTTTTGTGGCGTAGCGACAGAGTTGAAGAGCATACGTGGGAGACTGAAGCTGAGATGCGAGCTTCTTACCCGTATCTCTTTCCTTCCTGATTCTGTAATCTTCTTTTTGGAATTCGGGGACGAATTCTTGTAAGGGGGGAAGACTGTAATATCCCGTGTTTTTTTTAAATATTTTTACCCTGTACCGGGATATACAATGTCAATAATTTTTATTCATTATACGATATTTTTATGAGTTGATATGTATTTTAAACCTATTTTAATTACTGTCTATTATTTTCAGTATTTTACGTAAAATTTTCCCGGGACTTTCATTTTCGGGGAAATTTCCACGTAAACAATGTATTATTAATTATTTTAAATGTATTTACGGGTTTGCATGAACTCATACATATTTTTAAATTATTAAATAAAGCCTGTGTGTGTATATTTATTTAATTAGGGTTTATTATTACCCTAATATTTTATTATTTATTTATTATTATTTGATTATTTTATTTATTATTAAATTATTAAAATTTATTATTTTATTATTAATTATTTATTAATATTTAATTATTTTAATTTATTTTTTTTTTCTTTTTTTTTCTTTTCCTTTTTCTTTCTTTTTCTTTTTCTTTCTCTTTCCTTTTTCTTTCTTTTTCTTTTTCTTCTTCTTCTTCTTCTTCTTCCCGCGGGCGCCGACCACCACTATTCTTCACCGCCGTTTCTCCCTCCTCCGGCCACCGTTTTCGACACCGCCGGTCTCTATCTTCTCCTTGAGCTCCGGTGAGTGTTATTCTAGCTTTGGTTTGAGCTAAAATGGTCTAGAATTGCTTAGGTTTCGATTTGAAATTTTCGGCCTCTTTTGGTTTTTGATTTTTTTGAGCTTCGATTTGGATGATTCATGGAAACTTCCTTCACAAATGTTGTTCCTGGTAGTTTAATCTTCATGTATGAATTTTTACAGAATTTTTGGAGGTTGTTTGGATTTTTGGGTATTTTTGAATATTTTAATATTATTTTCTAATTTTCGGAAATTAATTATTTAAATTATGAAATTGGAGTTTATGGTTGAATTAGGTGTTGAAATGAATTATAGAAATTTATTTGGAATTTTTATGAATTTCTAAGTATTTATTTTTAATTATTGAAGTTTATGTGATTTTGTAAAATTAAGTTAATTGTGTTTTTATTTGAATTTAATTGGTTAATTAAGTTTAATTATTGATATTATTGATAAATATGTTGAGAAAATTAATTTTGGATAATTGTATGATTTTTGGTGAATTTTTGAAGTAATTTAGGTATATATATATATATAGGGGTATTTTGGTAATTTTATCCTAAATTGTCTAAAAATGTAATTTAATTGGTTTTAATATTTATTTAAGGTATAAAAATGATTTCTACAAAATATCTAGTATTTTTAACTAATTAAAACTATTTTTCGGGAATTATTTTCAATTATATATATAATATACGGTTTTTCTAATAAAATGAGTTTTAATCGGTTTTTACAGTGTTTCAAGATTTATTATGTAATTTCTACATATGAAATGTATTTTTATGATTTAAGGATATTTTTGGTATATTTGAATATATATTCTGTGTTTGTGGACCCCGGTCGACAGATTGTAGTTTGGAGTCCGACCGAGGGGTTGTGATTGATTGTGGTGTTTATTTTTGAAGTGTATTTTCTTTGCAGGGTCGGCTCTACTCTTTTGAGTAGAGAGATGTCCGTTTTACAGGGGAGGTTCTGCCGGATTTTCGGTAGAATTCTCGTAAAACGTGATATCCAGTCGAACCCTAATTTCCGATTCTGTGTTGAATACTCTAGATTTAATTCTAGGATTTCTGTTAGGGTTATTCTGATGTCGATTAATTATTTCTTGTTTAGTTGCGCCGAGACCGAGGGTTATGGACCAGGCCCGTCGGACCTGTCTCGTGGAGCGCATTAGGTGAGTTACTATATTATATATATATACTTAGGATGCATGATTTAGAAAATGCATGTTTTATTTTGACTGAATATGCATAAATAATATGATTTATATTCAAGTATATTTTTGGTATATTTTTGGTATATAATAAATTATATACATGTTTTATTAATAAAATATATTTAAAATGTTTTTAAATATATTTTTAGTTTAATTCATGATTTGATTGGATTTATTTGACATATATATACTCAAAATATACCAGGTTTATGTTTGGTATATTTTCGGTATATATATGGTTTATATTGCTATTTCATTTATATCCATGCATCATTTATTTTTGTGAATGAATGTTTTATATTTAAGAATGAAGGATATCAATAGAACGTGCTACCTAGTGGGCAGCACTAGGACCGAGTACGTACCGGTACGCCTATAGCTTTAGGCTATATTACTAACTTATTTATGGATATCGATTTGATTATGATTATTGATATGTGTGAGATGTGGTTTGGGTGTGATTGCTGGAGCTCGGTTGACCAAGTGTCTCGGGGCCAATCACACTGGCAGTCAGACTGCTGGAGTTCGGTTGACTTAGTGTCTCGGGGCCAGTCTACTGTCCATATGGATTAAGTGGATATATTTGGAATCAGTGAGCCTGTATGGCTAGAGTGTTGTTTAACACTATTTTTCTGAGGTTGCGATATTCTAGGGTTCTATGTGATCCTTCATAAAAGTTGATTTTCAGACAAAATATATAAAATGATTTTTCTGCATCTGTATGAACTTGCCTGTATATATACATACTACTCATATACTGTTGACTGTATGCATTATCACTTAGAGTGTATGTATATATATTATAGTAATTCACTCAGTGAGGTCTGACTCCCCTCCGTTGACTATTTTTCAGGAGAGTCAACTTCCTCAGACCTCAGTAGCAGGTCGATACGCCGGATTTCTTTCGCCCCGGCTTCTTTATGTAAATTGTATACTTAAGTCTTATTTATTTTATCTAGACACTGCAGTAGTTGTGATTTTCAGTAGTTGTAAATTAAAGTATTTGTTTTAAAGAGATGTATTATAGTAAAACTGGATTTGTATTAAAGATTATACATTTATGAGATTATATATGTGATGTGATGAGTTTTGAATTGAATCCAGTTGATATGGATGATATTGTAATATTTATGATTTTTATTTTCCGCTGCATATTATATTTTTATGGTTATTATTGCATATTTATTTTATTTTTAGGCTTGCTACGGGTTCCGGATTCGAAAGAATTCCCGTTCCCTAGCGCCGGTCATGGCCCCTGTTTTGGGTCGTGACAAAGTTGGTATCAGAGCGAAGTTCGTTTCAGAGTGGAGTTCTGTGTCAGGGCTTAGTTATGTGAGTTGTGGCCCTAGTTTTAAAGTTGTGTTTTCTGTTGGACTACTGCAGTGTATTAGGTTCGAGTATGTCTTGATGAGTATTCCTTGCTGTAGTTTTCAGCGTTATTCCTCCGTTGTCTGTTTTGTCTGAATCTTTCCGTTTGTCTTTTCAGAATGAGGAGGCGAGCGCGTGTCACTCCACCGGTCGTTGAGGCCGAGGATGATGAGTCTTTTCAGGACGAGGTTTTACCTCCTGAGCAGCCAGTTAGACGTAGAGGTCGTGGCAGGGGTAGACCTCGAGGAGCGGCAGGTCGCCGTAGGCAGAGAGAGTTACAGGACGAGGAGCCTGTTGAGCCTGAGTTTGATGTTCCTGTTCCTCCTGTTGTTCAGCCTGCCTATCAGCAGGGTATGTCTGACCCTGAGGCAGCTTTGTTCTATGCCAGAGTTGGCAGAATTGTTTTTGATGGTACTTCCGATCCTTTAGATTTTCTGCATGCGATTGAGACTAGGACTCGGACTGCTCATACCGAGTACCAGCGGATCATGATTGTTGAGTTGTCTGTTGAGGGACCAGCCTTGGATTGGTTTATTCAGATGATCCAGCCTTATATGATGACGATGACATGGGCTCAGTTTCGAGAGCGATTCATGAGGAGATTTTGTCCAGAGCCTCTTCGTTTGAGCTATCGTCTCCGTCTGACCAGTATTTCTCATGGAGATCGATCAGTAGAGGAGTATACCCGAGAGTTCCTTCGTCTGGGTAGATATGCTGAGGATCTGATGCGAGATCAGTATTTCGCTGTTACTACCTATGTTACTGGTTTGGGTTCAGCTTTTGCTGGTATGCCTACAGCAGGTCTTACTCTGGAGTCGGTGATTGAGCTAGCTAAGGAGATCGAGCTGAGGTTAGTTAGGCAGGGAGCGATGCCTGATTATTACCAGTTGGGAGTTCAGTCGAGTGGATTGCAGGCTACTCCGTATTCGAGTTTTCATGTTGGTTCGAGTAGTCAGCAGCGAGGTTCGACTCAGCAGAGTCAGAGACAGCAGCAGCGAGTGCATCGGAGCAGTAGACATGGTCGTGGAGGTCAGCGTAGATCATTTAGATTTGGGTCAGGTGCTTCGAGCAGCAGCAGTGGTCGTAGTTCTGGATCAGCGGCCAGTGTTTGTCAGACTTGTGGTAGAGTCCATCAGGGACCGTGTTATCTGACACCGTTGACATGTTTCAGATGCGGGCAGACAGGACATTTTGCCAGATCGTGTCCTTACCCCGGATATCAGCAGCAGCAGATTCCGCGATTCCCACAGCAGTCGATTGCTAGTGCAGCACCCGTGCCATTTCAGTTGCCACCAGCCCAGCATCAGAGTTCTACTCAGTTTGTTCCACAGCAGAGTCGTGGTAGAGGTACTAGAGGAGATGCTAGAGGCGTTGGCCAGGCTTCTACCAGTCAGCAGGGAGGTCGAGGCCAGGCGAGAGTCTTTCATCTGACTCAGCAGGATGCTCAGGCATCTAATGCAGTCGTGGCAGGTATTCTTTCTGTTTGTTACCTGGATGCTTTGGTTTTGTTTGATCTGGGTGCCACGCATTCGTTTGTTTCTCCTGTTTTTGCTTCTAAATCTTGTTGGCAAGCTTCGAGGATGGCTTTTCCTTTGTCTGTTGCCACTCCTCTGAGTGATTCTTTGGACGCCGATATTGTTCTTTCTGGTTGTCCAGTTCTCGTGGGAGATAGAGAATTATCCACCGATTTGATTTTGTTGGATGTGATGGAGTTTGATGTTATTTTGGGAATGGATTGGTTATCCCAGCATTATGCCG
Organism: Mallotus nudiflorus; assembly: GCA_947683625.1. NCBI lineage: Eukaryota > Viridiplantae > Streptophyta > Magnoliopsida > Malpighiales > Euphorbiaceae > Mallotus > Mallotus nudiflorus. The sequence continues at coordinate 1,123,751 of CANTUR010000094.1, read as the reverse complement.
TGGTTGATTGCAGGAATAAGGAGGTGATTTTCAGAATTCCTGGTGAAGTAGAATTTAAGTTTGTTGGTGACAGGAGTTCAGCACCTCAGAATCTTATTTCTGTTATTTCAGCTAGGAAGTTGTTGAGGAAAGGTTGTCAGGGGTTTTTGGCATTGGTTAGGGATACGTCAGTGGAGAAGTTGTCACTCACAGATGTTCCTGTTGCTTGTGAGTTTCCTAATGTTTTTCCCGAGGAGTTGCCAGGTTTACCACCTCATAGAGAGATTGAGTTCTGTATAGATGTGGTTCCAGGTATTACTCCTATATCTATGCCACCCTATCGTATGGCTCCTGCAGAGTTGAGAGAGTTGAAGGAGCAGTTGCAAGAGTTGTTGGAGAAGGGTTTTATCAGACCTAGTGTTTCTCCTTGGGGTGCACCAGTCCTGTTTGTGAAGAAGAAGGATGGTACCCTGAGACTGTGCATTGACTATAGAGAGTTGAATAAGGTGACAATGAAGAATAAGTATCCTCTCCCGAGGATTGATGATTTATTTGATCAGTTACAAGGTGCACAGTTCTTTTCTAAGGTTGACTTGAGGTCGGGTTATCATCAGCTGCGGATCAGTGAAGCTGATATTCCTAAAACAGCGTTCCGCACTCGATATGGTCATTATGAGTTTCTGGTGATGTCTTTTGGTTTGACTAATGCACCAGCAGCTTTTATGGACCTGATGAACAGAGTATTCCGACCGTATGTGGATCAGTTTGTGGTAGTCTTCATTGATGATATACTAGTATATTCGAGGAGTATGGAAGAGCACGTATATCACTTGAGGATTGTACTACAGACACTAAGAGATCATCAGCTTTATGCTAAATTCTCGAAGTGTGATTTCTGGATGGAGAGTGTTTCTTTTCTTGGACACGTAGTGTCTAAAGAAGGTATTCAGGTTGATCCACAGAAGGTTGAAGCAGTATCTAAGTGGCCTAGACCTACTTCAGTTACTGAGATTCAGAGTTTTCTGGGTTTAGTCGGGTATTATAGGCGGTTTGTGCAGGATTTTTCCAGGATAGCAGCCCCTATGACTCGCTTGACTCAGAAGAATGTTAGATTCGAGTGGTCAGAAGCTTGTGAGAATAGTTTTCAGTTGTTGAAGGAGAAGTTGACCACAGCGCCAGTATTAGCTTTGCCTAATAGTGTGGATAAGTTCACAGTTTACTGTGATGCCTCTAGAATTGGTCTTGGTTGTGTGTTGATGCAGAATGGAAGGGTGATAGCCTATGCTTCGAGGCAGTTGAAGAAGCATGAGCAGAACTATCCTACACATGATCTTGAGATGGCTGCAGTGATCTTTGCTTTGAAGATTTGGAGACATTATTTGTACGGGGTGACTTGTGAGATATTTACTGATCACAAGAGCCTGAAGTACATTTTCCAGCAGCGAGATTTGAATTTGAGGCAGAGAAGATGGTTGGAACTGTTGAAGGATTATGATTGCGAGATTCTTTACCATCCGGGTAAAGCTAATGTGGTAGCAGATGCCTTGAGTAGGAAGTCCTCAGGTAGTCTTGCTCACATCGGTGTTGAGAGGAGACCATTGATCCAGGAATTGCATCTGATGGTGGATCAAGGTCTGATGATGAAGATTAGTAGATCAGGTGGACTGTTAGCTCAGTTTAAAGTACGATCTGTGCTAAGGGATAGGATTAAAGCAGCTCAGAGCCGAGATCCTATTCTGGAAGAGCTTACAGAGAATGTCAGAGCAGGGAAGTTCACTGATTTCACACTCGATGATGATGGTGTGTTGTGGATCAGTGGTAGATTGTGTGTTCCTGATGTGGATGATTTGAGAGAGGAGATTTTAGAGGAAGCACATTCTACAGCCTACAGCGTTCATCCTGGTGTCACTAAGATGTACCACAGTATCAGAGATCTATACTGGTGGGATGGATTGAAGAAGGATGTTGCTGATTATGTTGCTAAGTGCTTGACGTGTCAGCAAGTGAAAGCCGAACATCAGAAGCCTTCTAGGAAGCTTCAGCCTCTTCCTATTCCCGAGTGGAAGTGGGAAAGGATAGCTATGGATTTTGTGGTAGGTTTACCTCGTTCGAAGGATGGATACAATTCCATCTGGGTGATTGTAGACAGGTTGACGAAGTCTGCACATTTCTTGCCTGTGAAAGCCACATATTCAGTTGCTAGATTGGCGAAGTTGTATGTGAAGCATATTGTATGCCTTCATGGAGTACCTGTGTCCATTGTGTCAGACAGAGGTTTAGTGTTTACTTCTCGTTTTTGGCAGAAGTTGCAAGAAGCGATGGGCACTAGGTTGGATTTCAGTACTGCTTTTCATCCTCAGACAGATGGTCAGTCTGAGAGGACGATCCAGACACTAGAAGATATGTTGAGGATGTGTGTCTTGGATTTGGGAGGTAGCTGGGATGATCATTTGTCGCTTGTTGAGTTTGCTTATAATAACAGCTACCATAGCAGTATTGGCATGGCACCATATGAGGCGTTGTATGGAAGGAAGTGTAGATCCCCGTTGAGTTGGGATGAGATCGGTGAGAGAGTTTTGACTGGACCAGAGATGGTTCAAGATGCTGCAGAGAAAGTCGCCATGATCAAGCGTAGATTAGAGACCGCAGTTAGTAGACAGAAGAGTTATGCGGATCCTAGGCGCAGAGATGTGGAGTTTCAGGTTGGAGATTTCATTTTTCTGAAGGTATCTCCGATGAAGGGTGTGATGAGATTTGGCAGGAAGGGTAAGTTAACACCGAGATATATTGGACCGTTTGAAATTCTGGAGAGAGTTGGCACTGTTGCATATCGGTTGGATTTGCCTCCGAGTATGTCACAAGTGCATCCAGTATTTCATATCTCGATGTTGAGGAAGTATATCTCAGATCCTTCACACGTGTTGCAACCTGACAGTGTGGAAGTGAGTGAAGATTTGACGTTTGTGGAAGAACCTGTGGCGATCGTAGATTTTCAAGTACGACAGTTGCGATCGAAGCAGATTCCGATGGTCAAGGTTTTGTGGCGTAGCGACAGAGTTGAAGAGCATACGTGGGAGACTGAAGCTGAGATGCGAGCTTCTTACCCGTATCTCTTTCCTTCCTGATTCTGTAATCTTCTTTTTGGAATTCGGGGACGAATTCTTGTAAGGGGGGAAGACTGTAATATCCCGTGTTTTTTTTAAATATTTTTACCCTGTACCGGGATATACAGTGTCAATAATTTTTATTCATTATACGATATTTTTATGAGTTGATATGTATTTTAAACCTATTTTAATTACTGTCTATTATTTTCAGTATTTTACGTAAAATTTTCCCGGGACTTTCATTTTCGGGGAAATTTCCACGTAAACAATGTATTATTAATTATTTTAAATGTATTTACGGGTTTGCATGAACTCATACATATTTTTAAATTATTAAATAAAGCCTGTGTGTGTATATTTATTTAATTAGGGTTTATTATTACCCTAATATTTTATTATTTATTTATTATTATTTGATTATTTTATTTATTATTAAATTATTAAAATTTATTATTTTATTATTAATTATTTATTAATATTTAATTATTTTAATTTATTTTTTTTTTCTTTTTTTTTTCTTTTCCTTTTTCTTTCTTTTTCTTTTTCTTTCTCTTTCCTTTTTCTTTCTTTTTCTTTTTCTTCTTCTTCTTCTTCTTCTTCCCGCGGGCGCCGACCACCACTATTCTTCACCGCCGTTTCTCCCTCCTCCGGCCACCGTTTTCGACACCGCCGGTCTCTATCTTCTCCTTGAGCTCCGGTGAGTGTTATTCTAGCTTTGGTTTGAGCTAAAATGGTCTAGAATTGCTTAGGTTTCAATTTGAAATTTTCGGCCTCTTTTGGTTTTTGATTTTTTTGAGCTTCGATTTGGATGATTCATGGAAACTTCCTTCACAAATGTTGTTCCTGGTAGTTTAATCTTCATGTATGAATTTTTACAGAATTTTTGGAGGTTGTTTGGATTTTTGGGTATTTTTGAATATTTTAATATTATTTTCTAATTTTCGGAAATTAATTATTTAAATTATGAAATTGGAGTTTATGGTTGAATTAGGTGTTGAAATGAATTATAGAAATTTATTTGGAATTTTTATGAATTTCTAAGTATTTATTTTTAATTATTGAAGTTTATGTGATTTTGTAAAATTAAGTTAATTGTGTTTTTATTTGAATTTAATTGGTTAATTAAGTTTAATTATTGATATTATTGATAAATATGTTGAGAAAATTAATTTTGGATAATTGTATGATTTTTGGTGAATTTTTGAAGTAATTTAGGTATATATATATATAGGGGTATTTTGGTAATTTTATCCTAAATTGTCTAAAAATGTAATTTAATTGGTTTTAATATTTATTTAAGGTATAAAAATGATTTCTACAAAATATCTAGTATTTTTAACTAATTAAAACTATTTTTCGGGAATTATTTTCAATTATATATATAATATACGGTTTTTCTAATAAAATGAGTTTTAATCGGTTTTTACAGTGTTTCAAGATTTATTATGTAATTTCTACGTATGAAATGTATTTTTATGATTTAAGGATATTTTTGGTATATTTGAATATATATTCTGTGTTTGTGGACCCCGGTCGACAGATTGTAGTCTGGAGTCCGACCGAGGGGTTGTGATTGATTGTGGTGTTTATTTTTGAAGTGTATTTTCTTTGCAGGGTTGGCTCTACTCTTTTGAGTAGAGAGATGTCCGTTTTACAGGGGAGGTTCTGTCGGATTTTTGGTAGAATTCTCGTAAAACGTGATATCCAGTCGAACCCTAATTTCCGATTATGTGTTGAATACTCTAGATTTAATTCTAGGATTTCTGTTAGGGTTATTCTGATGTCGATTAATTATTTCTTGTTTAGTTGCGCCGAGACCGAGGGTTGTGGACCAGGCCCGTCGGACCTGTCTCGTGGAGCGCATTAGGTGAGTTACTATATTATATATATATGCTTAGGATGCATGATTTAGAAAATGCATGTTTTATTTTGACTGAATATGCATAAATAATATGATTTATATTCAAGTATATTTTTGGTATATTTTTGGTATATAATAAATTATATACATGTTTTATTAATAAAATATATTTAAAATGTTTTTAAATATATTTTTAGTTTAATTCATGATTTGATTGGATTTATTTGACATATATATACTCAAAATATACCAGGTTTATGTTTGGTATATTTTCGGTATATATATGGTTTATATTGCTATTTCATTTATATCCATGCATCATTTATTTTTGTGAATGAATGTTTTATATTTAAGAATGAAGGATATCAATAGAACGTGCTACCTAGTGGGCAGCACTAGGACCGAGTACGTACCGGTACGCCTATAGCTTTAGGCTATATTACTAACTTATTTATGGATATCGATTTGATTATGATTATTGATATGTGTGAGATGTGGTTTGGGTGTGATTGCTGGAGCTCGGTTGACCAAGTGTCTCGGGGCCAATCACACTGGCAGTCAGACTGCTGGAGTTCGGTTGACTTAGTGTCTCGGGGCCAGTCTACTGTCCATATGGATTAAGTGGATATATTTGGAATCAGTGAGCCTGTATGGCTAGAGTGTTGTTTAACACTATTTTTCTGAGGTTGCGATATTCTAGGGTTCTATGTGATCCTTCATAAAAGTTGATTTTCAGACAAAATATATAAAATGATTTTTCTGCATCTGTATGAACTTGCCTGTATATATACATATTACTCATATACTATTGACTGTATGCATTATCACTTAGAGTGTATGTATATATATTATAGTAATTCACTCAGTGAGGTCTGACTCCCCTCCGTTGACTATTTTTCAGGAGAGTCAACTTCCTCAGACCTCAGTAGCAGGTCGATACGCCGGATTTCTTCCACCCCGGCTTCTTTATGTAAATTGTATACTTGAGTCTTATTTATTTTATCTAGACACTGCAGTAGTTGTGATTTTCAGTAGTTGTAAATTAAAGTATTTGTTTTAAAGAGATGTATTATAGTAAAACTGGATTTGTATTAAAGATTATACATTTATGAGATTATATATGTGATGTGATGAGTTTTGAATTGAATCCAGTTGATATGGATGATATTGTAATATTTTTGATTTTTATTTTCCGCTGCATATTATATTTTTATGGTTATTATTGCATATTTATTTTATTTTTAGGCTTGCTACGGGTTCCGGATTCGAAAGAATTCCCATTCCCTAGCGCCGGTCATGGCCCCTGTTTTGGGTCGTGACATAGCAAGAGGGTACATTCAGGAAAGCTTAAGTCCATGTGATGTACCAGCCCTTCTAACACCAAAGAAGGATGCTTTTTGGCAAATATATGTTGATAGCCAGGCCATTAACAAAATAACTATCAGGTATCGCTTCTTTTTTTCCTAGACTGGATGACTTACTTAATAAGCTTAGTGGGGCCAAGATTTTTACCAACCTAGAACTACAAAGTGGCTATCATCAAATTCATATTTGGGCTAGCAATGAGTGGAAAACAACCTTCAAGACAAGGGAGGGATTGTATGAGTGGTTATTTATGTCATTTAGGTTATCAAATGTACCAAGCACTTTTATGCGTGTTATGAATCAGATTTTGAGGCCTTTCATTGGTAAGTGCATTGTTGTGTACTTTAATGATATTTTAATTTATAGTACTAGTTCAGATGAGCACCTTAGTTAGTTGTGAGATGTCCTCATTGTGTTGCGTAGGGAGAAGTTCTATGCAACCATTAAGAAGTGTGTATTTTTTGTTGCCAGTGTGTTGTTTCTTGACTATGTGGTGTTGGGTAAAGGGTTATAGGTAGATGAATTGAAGGTAGACGCTGTGAGATGTTGGCCAAAGCCTATCACCATTACTAAAGTGAGGAGTTTCCATGAGTTGGCTTCATTTTACAGGCATTTTATTCCACATTTTAGCATCATTATAGCACCTATCACTAACTATATAAAGCAAGTGGGAAGATTTGTATGGATAGATAAGGCAGAAAAGGCATTCAAGTTTATCAGACTATGCCTTACTACAACTCCCATTTTAGTGTTCCTTTTCATCAACCTTTTGAGCTACATTCAGATGCTTCTAAAGTGGGAATTGGGGCTATTTTAAGTCAAAATAACAAGCCAGTAGTGTATTTTAGTAAGAAGTTGTCAGGGCCCAGATTAAGATATAGCACCTATGATGTCAAATTCTATGTTGTGGTTCAGGTGATTAAATATTGGCATCACTATTTATTTAAAAGGGAGATTATCTTGTATACAAATTATGAGGCATTGAAGCATTTACACAAGCAGGATAAAATTTCTACGAGACATGCTAATTGGGTTGCTTACCTTTGGAGATTTACCTTTATGGTGAAGCATAAATTGGGTAGACCAATAGAGTGGCTGATGCATTAAGCAAGCGAAAGAGTTTGTTGGCTCAAATTTCCATTAAGGTACCTAGTTTTTTTCCTTTGCAGAATTACTTGAGACTGACCCATATTTTTTTGATATTATGGCTAAGGCTAGAGTAAGGGAGAGAACAGATTTTCTATTGCATAAAGGATTTCAATTTAAGGGAAATCAGCTATATGTCCTAAATTCCAATTTGTGTTTGAAGATTATTAAGGAATTACAAGGTCTAGGGCATGCAGTATGAGACAGAACCATGCAGTTGGTGCAGGCTCAGTATTTATGGCCTACCATTCATAGAGAAATGGAAAAATTGGTGTAGCGATGCTGGATTTGCCAGGTTTCTAAAGGGACAGCATCCAATGTGAGTTTGTATATGCCCTTGCCAATTCCTTCGCAGTCTTGGGTAGAGCTCAGTATGGAATTTGTGCTAGGATTACTACACATACTGTGAGGTAATGATTATATATTTATGGTGGTTGATCGATTTTCAAAAATAGTGCACTTTGTTCCATATAAGAAAACCATAAATGTTGTACATGTTGCTCGATTGTTCTTTAAGGAAATTTATAGACTACATTGGTTGCCTACATCTATTATGTCTGATTGAGATACTAGGTTTCTTAGTCATTTTTTATGCAACTTATGGAAAATAGTGAATACATAGCTTAATTTCAGCAGTGCCTATCATCCATAAACAGATAGGCAAACTAAGGTAGTGAATCAGTCTTTAGGGAATCTTCTAAGGTGTTAGTAGGTAAACATGTAAAGAGTTAGGTTCAAAAGCTATGTCAAGCAGAGTTTGCTCATAATTTTGTAGTCAATCGGAGCATTGGGTTTAGCCCTTTTACTATGGTGTATTCTATGGTACCAAGAGGACTACTAGATTTAATTCCTCTTCTAGAAAAAATGAGGGTTCATGGCAAGGCAAAGGATTTTGTTAGTGGATAACAGGAGGTTCATAAGACTGTCCATGACAATTTGATCCAAGCTACCTCCAAGTATAAGCAAGTTGTTGATAAGAAAAGATGACATATTGAGTTCGATGTGGGAGATTATATATGGGTTATCCTTATGAAGGAGAGATTTCCTATAGATGATTATAACAAGTTTTCTACCAAGAAGATTAGACCAGTGGAAGTCATTAAGAAGATTAATCCTAATGCCGACCATTTGAAGTTGCCTAGCCACATTCGCACTGCGAATGTTTTTAATGTTAAGCACTTGATTCCCTATGCAGGTGATTCTTCAAATGAGTCAGATTCATAGGTGAATTTTGTTCGCCCTGGGGAGAATGATGCAGACATTGAGCAAATTACAATTCAGTTTATGGAAAATTATACTAGAGGCATTTTATAATTTTCAGCAACTTTGGAGTTTTAGATTTTGGCATGACAATAGCCCAATTTGATTAGAATTAGCCCAACGAGTGAGCTCCGTTGCTTTTTGGGAAAATTCCATCATTTAGGCTTTCAAATGGGATATTTTCTGCTTTGGTTGTTTTAGGGTTTTCTTTTCCTATTTTCTTTGGGATTCTTTTATTTACGGTTTTCTTTTCCTATTTTATTTGGGATTCTTTTGTTTAGGGTTTTTTTCCCTATTTAAGTTATGTTAATGACTTTTGGTCATGTTGTTAAATAATAAGAAAATTTTAAATTCCTTTCAATTCCTAAATTCTTTGAATTTTGATGCCTATTGCCTGAAATTGAAAATTATAGGTTATAGAAGATGAGTGTTCGGTAGTCATATGCAATTCAACAAACATTAATTCATTGTTCCACTCTTCCACTATGTCACCTTTCCTCACAATTAATCAAGGAGTTATATTGATTCTCATGATAATAATTTATCAAATATGTGTTTAGTACTTTATGTATTTCTATTTTGTAAATCATGGCATTAATTGGTTCTACCTTCTTAGTGTTGCTCTTAATGATTTCATTAAAGTATGAATGCTCACTCTATTGATTCTCTATGTGTAATTTTAGTCTTTTTCTTTAGATTTATTATTATGATTTTACCTAAGGCCTTATATGAATTGAAGGCTACTACTAATTTGATTCTTACCTCTGAGTTACCTGATAATATGAAATGTATACAATGTACTTGTGATGCATCGCTAGATGTGAATCAATTTGATAGAGATTTTATATCAAAGTAGACATGTCATTTATGTCAAATGCTTTATTATTAAATCATCAGTGTTAAGAAAATTTGTTAAAAACACAAACTTTATATTGAACTCATATAGAATATACTATTTATTGGGACTATAGCTTGCAGGGTACTCAAATTGAAAGAAAAAGAAAAATAGAAAAATTTATGTAGTTAAGGCTTTGTTCATGGATGACTAAATAACTTTTTCATTGCATTGATTATATCCTTCAAAGACATTACTTTACTATTTTGTAGATTAATGTAAATACATATATTATCATATGGTTGTGCATGCTTGAATATGCTAACGAGAATATTTTTATTATCAGAATCCATTCCATTTAATATAAAAAAAATGTTATTAATGTGTTTACAAATTGTAACTAAATAACAAGAGATGCTTATAGATTTTTTTAACATAACATTATGAACATTATGAATGGATGATATATTCTATACAACAAGTAGTGAAATTGGATCGTTGGTCAATGCAAAATAATGAATTTCTTACCTCAGATAGGTCAACACCATTATACAGTTCATGGTTACACATAGTGTATCATTTTATATGAGTTTACATGATATTATAGTGTAAATTCAAATAAGAGATGACATTCAAAGACAAATTGGTATGTCTTAATTGTGCATTAATTTAAAAAAAAAGAGTTATTTTGGAGGTGTCCATGAAAGTGTTTATGCCATGTACTACATCCAGTAATGATAATAGGGATTGTGCATGTTATAAGATAGTGAATGATTTTTAGTTGAAACAACCAATGATATGGTAATTTCATAATAAGGTACGTTACCACTATGGAATGTGTCGTTAGGGTTTGATTATCATGGATAGTAGCATTATTATCATATTTATTAGATCTTGGCAAACAAGTGCATACTGTATTATCTATGATCTATTTGCAATTTTGGCAATTTTATAAAATTTTTATGTTGTTTCATGATAGATATAAGACTCACCCCCATTCAGGCTCATTTACAATCATTGTCCATGATAATTAATCCTTTATCTAGAATAAGAGCAACATAACAAAACAAAACATTGCAATTACTCTAAACTAAGATTTTTAGAAGGATATAAGACTATCAGTTCAACTATAAGAAAACAACATCCTAATTAAAAAAAAAAAAGAAGAAGACACATGTCCAATGCCATAGAAATGTGACGTGGTGGAATAGTGATAAAACAAAAATTAGTGATTGATGAATCATGCATGACTACCAAACACTAATTGTCTATAACCTGTAATTCACAAACTCAAGATATAGGCATCAAAATTCAAAGAATTTTGGAAATTTGAAAGGAATTTGAATTCTATTACTCATAACGACGGCCATAGTCCTAAAAACAAGCGCTTAAATAGAAAAACCCTAAAAATAATCCTAAATGAAATAGGAAAAAGAATCCTAAAATAACTAAAACACAAAATTGCCTTTTTAAAGGCCTAAATGATTGAATTTAACCAAAAATAAATAGAGCTCACAAGCAAAGCTTGTGACTTATGATCATTAGGCCAATTCCAATCAAATTGGGCTCCGATTCCAAAATGCCATTACCTCAATTTTTCATAGTTTTCCATAAATCGAATTGCTTTCTCTTTGAAGCCTACATCATTCTCCCGAGTGTGGATAGAATTCACCCATGAATCTAACTCATTTAAAGAATCACTTGCATCAAATGCTTAACATTAAAAACATCTACAGTGCGAATGTGGCTAGGAAACTTCAAACGGTAAGCATTAGAATTGATCTTCTCTATAACTTCCACTAGCTCAATCTTCTTGGTAGACAACTTATTATATTCACCCGTAGGAAACCACTCCTTGGTAAAAATAGCCAACACATAATCCCCACATCGAACTCGACATGCTGCCTCTTCTTGTCAATTACCTATTTATACTTAGAGGCAACTTAGACTAAATTATCATGGATAGCCTTATGAACGTCCTGTAATCCACTAACAAAATCCTCTACCTTGTCATGAACCCTCATTTTTTTGGGAAAGGAATCAAATCCAGTGGTCCCCTTGGCATAACAAAATACATCACAGCAAAAGGCCTAAATCTAGTGCTCCAATTGACTGCAGGATTATAAGCAAACTCTACTTGACACAACTTTTGATCTCAGCACTTCACATCTCCACCCACTAAGCACCTTAACAAATTACCTACAGATTGATTCACCACTTTAGTTTTCCCATTTGCTTGTGGATGATAGGCACTACTGAAATTAAGCTGTGTGTTCACCATTTTCCACAAACTTCGCCAAAAATGACTAAAGAACCTAGTATCTTGATCAGACACAATAGATATAGGCAACCTATACATTCTATAAATCTCCTTAAAGAATAACTAAGCAACATGAACAACATGTGTGGTTTTCTTACATAGAATAAAATGCACCATTTTTGAAAACCGATCAACTACCATAAATATAGAATCATTACCTCACTGTGTCCATGGTAATCCTAGCATAAAATCTAAGTTGAGCTCCACCCAAGGCAATGAAGGAATTGACAATGGCATATACAAACCCGTGTTAGATGTTGTTCCTTTAGAAACCTAGCAAATCTGACATCTCTGTACCAGTTTCTCAACTTCTCAACGAATGGTAGGCCAAAAATAATGAGCCTACACCAATTGCATAATTCTATCTCATCCCACATGCCCTAGACCATGCAATTCTTTAATAATTTTTAAATGCAAACTGCAATCTGGGACACATAGGTAATTACCCTTAAATAGAAATCCATCATGCAATAGGAAATATTTTCTCTCCCCTGCTTTAACCTTAGACACAATAGTAGAAAAATATGGATTAGTCTCAAATAATTCTACAAAGGAATCAAAACTAGGAACCTTAATGGACATTTAAGTCAACAGACTCTTTCATCTGCTCAACACATCAACCACCCTATTAGTAACACCAAACCTATGCTTCACCAAAAAAGTAAATCTCTAAAGATAAGCAACCCAACTCACATGTCTACCTGAAATTTTATCTTGTCGAAGTAAATGCTTGAATGCCTCATGATCTGTGTGCATGATAAACTCCTACTAAAACAAATAGTGAAGCCAATGCTTAATAGCATGAACCACAACATAGAATTCAACATCATAGGTGCTATAACGCAATCTAGGCATCGATAACTTCTCAGTGAAATACACTACTGGTTTGTTGTTTTGACTCAGAACAGCCCTAATTCCCACCTTAGAAACATTTGAATGTAGCTTAAAAGGTTGATAAAAATTAGGAAACACAATAGGAGCTATAGTGAGGCATAATATGATAAACTCAAAAGCTTTTTTTGCCTCATCTGTCCATACAAACTTTCCTACTTACCTCATGCAATCAATAATAGGTGCCATAATGCTGCTAAAATGCAAAATAAAATGCCTATAAAATAAAGACAACCCATGGAAACTCCTCACCTCAAAAATGGTAGTAGATTTTGGCCAATGTTTCACAACCTCTACCTTTGATTCATCTACCTGTAGTCCCTTACCCAACACAACATAGCCAAGAAATAACACACTAGCAGGAAAAAATACACACTTCTTAATGGTTGAATAGAACTTCTCCCTACACAACATAATAAGAACATCTCGCAGCTAACTAAGGTACTCATCTAGGTTAGCACTATAAATAAAGATATTGTCAAAGTACACAACAACGAACTTACTAATGAAAGGCCTCAAAATCTAGTTCATAACATGCATGAAAGTGCTTGGTGTGTTTGATAATCCAAATTGCATGACTAGCCTTCATTTTGAAGGCTATTTTCCATTCATCACTAGCTCGAATCCGAATCCAAATTTGATGATAACCACTAAGCTAATCAGAATTTAGTAAAAATCATGGCCCCACTAAGCTAATTAGGTCATTCATTTAATCCAAGAATAGGAAAATGATACCTAATAGTTATTTTGTTAATGGCTTGGCTATCAATGTACATCCACCAAGAACCATCCTTCTTTGGTGTTAGAAGGGCTGGTACAATACAAGGACTCAAGCTCTCTTGAATATATCCTCTAGTCAGCAACCCTTCCACTTGCCTCCTCTACTCTTCATGCTCAATAGCACTCATCCTATAGTGTGGTCGATTTGGCAAAGCTACACCTGGTTCAAGGTCAATCTGATGTTGGATATCCTACACAGGAGGTAACCCTTCAAGTAATTCTTCTGGAAAAAAATCACTAAACTCTTCTAGAATTGGTAAAACTACATCAGGAACCACTAATGCCTTATCCACCCTCTTCCCAAGCAGGACATAAAAGATTTTAGATTTCTGCACTCTCTATCAAATTGAACTAGAGTTAATAAACTAGCATAGTCCTTATTGTCTTCCTACACCCATTCAGGCTTATCATGATCCTTAATAGGTACTAACATGATCCTTACTCCCTCAAACATGAAAATGTAGGTGTTAGTCTTCCCGTTATGAATTACATCTTGATCAAATGGCCACAGCCATCCCAATAACAAATCGCATCCATCCATGGCTATTACATCACACCAAATGTCATCTTTGTATTTTGCCCTAACATAAAAGGAAACCAAGGCACGTTTTGACACTATTACCTCACCCCTTTTTTCAGCGATGCCACCTTGTAAGGCTTAGGATGCTTTACAGTTGGAATCCCCAATTTTTGGACTACCTCTGCTGCGATTATATTCTCATAGCTACCTCTATTGATCATAAATTTGCATACTTTACCCCTGATAGTGTAAATAGACTAAAAAATATTATTTCGTAGCCAATCATCATCATCAGCTCTAGGTGTTAGGCAAGATCTCCACATGACCAAAGCAGCCCCTACATTACTAGTCATGACCTTCTCATTAACAGAATCTAGATCAAATACCAAGTCATCAGTTATGTCAATGACAACTTCATCTTCATATTGATCATCTATCTCATCAAACATCACCCTTTTTCCCTTCTTCCTACATTCAGCTTGCCTGTGACCCACTTCTCCACACGTAAAACACATAATACCACTACTTGAGCTAGCCTTCTATGTAGTGGTTAGTACTACCTCGGATTTGGTCATAGCATTGTCTTGGGCCATTCTGCTAGTCACACGGCTCACATTACTACTGCCTCCTACACTTTTGATTCTAAAAGCCTACATAAAGCCACCTGTTCATCTCCTTTCAATCTATAACACCCATTGGTGCACTACAGAAATAGATGTAGGATTAAACATATTGACTGTCTTTATGATTTTTTTCCCTTAAACCTCTAATATACCAAGCAACCAATTGGTCCTCTATCTCATGCACATCATTATGAGCAATCAATTGATAAAATTTAGTGGTGCAATCATTAACTAAATGGTTCCCTTGCCTCAAATTGTGAGAATACTGGTACATTAAATGTTGATGATTAAAAGGAAGGAACGTGGCACAAATTTATTTCTTAATCTACTCCTAAGTCCTAATTTTCTTACTTCCCTAATTGAACTCAGGTCTTTTTAATTTGTTGTCACTAAGCCATTACATGATCTCGAAACCTCATTGCCACTAATGGTACTTACACTCAATTTGGTACTCCCTTAAACTCTAAGATCTCTTCTACCATGGCCAACCAGTCAAGGAATTCCTCTGGTTGTAAGGTACCATAAAATTTAGGGATTTGAATTTGCATACATGCCTCCCACCATCTCCTTTCCTCATTCTCGATATGTTGTCGATGATGTCTATGTCGTACATCATAATTACCATCACCGTAGTCATCTTTATCAGCATTTCCTTCAGTAAAAGGATTGACTTAATCATTAACATTAAGGACTCATCATCGATTCAGTTTACCCCTATTTTGATTGACTAATAACTAACCCATTTTCTCTATGAGCTATTCTATAAAAGTGTCAATCCACTAATCCATTTATTCCATTCACTGTTCAAACCACTGCTCAAAGCAACGTAGATCATCATGCTCATAAACCTTTTCTACACATTACTATTGTGGTGTTGCTACTACTGCCTTCTGCGAGACATCTTGTCTAAGGAGTACAACTCTAATAGCAAACTAATGTAGCGAAAGAGTGATAAAATAAAAATTAGTGATTGTTGAATCATGCACGACTACCAAACACTAATCATCTATAATCTACAATTTGCAAACTCAAGATATATGCATCAAAATTCAAAGGATTTTGGAAAATTAAAAGGAATTCAAATTCTATTATTCATAACGATAACCAAAGTCCTAAAAACAAAAGCTTAAATAAAAAAAATCTAAAAACAAGCCTAAATGAAATAGGAAAAAGAACCCTAAAATAATTAAAACACAAAATTGCCTTTTTGAAGGCCTAAATGATTGAATTTTCCCAAAAAGCAATGGAGCTCACAAGTAAAGCTTATGACTTGTGATCATTAGGCTTATTCCTATCAAAATTGGGCTCTAATTCCAAAATGACTTTACCATAATTTCTCATAGTTTTCCATAAATCGAATCACTTACTCTTTAACACCCGCATCATTCTCCCCAGGGTGGATAGAATTTGCCCATGAATTTGACTCGTCTAAAGAATCACCTACATACAAAATCAAATGCTTAACATTAAAAACATCTACAGTGTGAATATGGCTAGGCAACTTTAAATGGTAGGCATTAGAATTTATCTTCATGATCCACTAGCCCAATCTTCTTAGCAGATAACTTATTATATTCACCTATAGGAAACCTCTCCTTGGTAAGGACAACCCACACATAATCCCCCATATTAAACTCGACATGCTGCCTCTTCTTATCAGCAGCATGTTTATACTTGGAGACAGCTTGGACTAAATTATCATGGACAGCCTTATGAACTTCTTGTAATCCATTAACAAAATACTCTGCCTTACGATGAACCTCATTTTTTCTAAGAGAGGAATCAAATCAGGTGGTGCCCTTACCATAATAGAATACACCATAGCAAAAGGGTTAAATCCAAT
This sequence comes from Mallotus nudiflorus, assembly GCA_947683625.1. Taxonomy (NCBI): domain Eukaryota; kingdom Viridiplantae; phylum Streptophyta; class Magnoliopsida; order Malpighiales; family Euphorbiaceae; genus Mallotus; species Mallotus nudiflorus. The sequence continues at coordinate 1,107,221 of CANTUR010000094.1, read as the reverse complement.
GCTCTAATTGACTACATAATTATGAGTGAACTCTGCTTAACATAGCTTCTAATCCTAGCTCCTCATATGTTCACCCACTAAGCAACTTAGCAAATTACCTAAAGACTGATTCACCACCTCAGTTTTCCCATAGGTTTGTTGATGATAGGCATTACTAAAATTAAGCTATGTGTTCACCATTTTCCATAAACTTCACCAAAAATGACTAAGGAACCTAGTATCTCAATCAGATACAATAAATATAGGCAACCTATGTAGTTTATAAATCTCCTTAAAGAATAACTGAGCAACATGAATAACATCTGTGGTTTTCTTACATGGAATAAAATGCACCATTTTTTAAAACTGATTAACTACCATAAATATAGAATCATTACCTTAATGTGTGCATGGCAATCCTAGCATAAAATCCATGTTGAGCTCCACCCAAGGCTACGAAGGACCTAACAATGGCATATACAAACCCACGTTAGATGTTGTTCCTTTAAAAACCTGGCAAATCTGACATCTCTGCACTAGTTTTTCCACTTCTTTGCGAATGGTAGGCCAAAAATAATGAGCCTTCACTAATTGCACAATTCTATCTTGTCCCATATGCCCTACACTATGCAATTCTTTAATAATTTTAAAATGCAAACTGCAATATGGGATATATAATTGATTACCCTTAAATGGAAATCCATCATGCAATAAGAAATCTATTCTCTCCCCTACTTTAACCTTAGCCACAATAGCAAAAAAATATGGATCAGTCTCACATAATTCTACAAAGGAATTAAAACCAGGTATCTTAATGGACATTTGAGTCAACAAACTCTTTTGTTTACTCAAGGCATCAGCCACCCTATTAGTAACACCAGACCGATTCTTCACCATAAAAGTAAATCTCTTAAGATAAGCAACCCAACTCACATTTCTAATAGAAATTTGATCTTGTCGATGTAAATGCTTGAATGCCTCATGATCTATGTATAAGATAAACTCCTGCTGAAACAAACAGTGACACTAATGCTTAATAGCCTAAACCACTGCATAGAATTCAACATCATAGGTGCTATAACACAATCTGGGCCCTAATAACTTCTCACTGAAATACGCTACCGGTTTGTTGTTTTAACTCAAAACAGTCCTAATTCCCACTTAGAAGCATTTGAATGCAGCTCAAAAGGTTGATGAAAATCATGAAACACTAAAATAAGAGCTGTAGTAAAGCATAATTTGATCAACTCAAATGCCTTTTCTACCTCATCTATCCATACAAACTTTTCCAACTGCCTCATGCAATCACTAATAGGTGCCATAATGCTACCAAAATATGGAATAAAATGCCTATAAAATGAAGCCAACCCATGGAAACTCCTCACCTCAATAATGGTAGTAGGTTTTGGCCAATGAATCTAAATTCAATGATAACCACTTTTCAAATCCAATTTAGTAAAAATTATGGTCCCACTAAATTGATCAAGTAAGTCATCCAATCTAAGAATAGGAAAATTATACCTATTATTTTGTTAATGACCCAAGTATCAATTCACATCTACTAGGAACCATCCTTCTTTGGTGTCAGAAGGGCTGGTACAACACAAGGACTCAAACTCTCTCAAATATATCCTCTAGTCAACAACCCTTCCATTTGCCTCCTTAACTCTTTATACTCAGTAGGACTCATCATATAGCATGGTCAATTTGGCAAAGTTGCACCTAGTTTAAGGTCAATCTGATGTTGGATATCCTACATAGGAGGTAACCCTTTAAGTAATTCTTCTAGAAACAAATGGTCTACTTATAAGCTGCCTCACGAACTGGATTGATAAGTATGCTTTTAGGCTAATTCGATCTTTGACATTTAAGGAGGCTTTTTGACATCCCTAAAGCTTTATAATAAGAAAATGATCATCATCACTTTTGAAGTAAACATCTTAAGCTCTCTAAATTAAGCTTATTTATCAAAATCTAAAGATGATTTGGGTATGCAAATCTTGTCAAAGTCAGCATATGCAACTTTTATCTTAAGTTGTATAGATCTTTGTATTTCAAAAATATCCTGAGCTACAGAGGTTCACTTGAGGTTCTTCAAAGTGGCGTGCAATAATAAGACAATTAACTATAATTTTATAAAGAAAGTTAAGGTTGATTCAATCATCTTCATTCTTAAAAAGCCATCATAAAGTACTATCTCAATCAAACTCAACATAGGGACTAAATTGCACAAAACATACAAATCCTATCATGGTCCTGATCGAGACCAAGGTAGACCAATTTCTATAAAACTTCAATTTTTGGCTAATATAATCCCAATCCAATGTTCCGATCGATACAATGCCTAGGACAATGATATCCCAACTAGGACATTGATATCCCGACTGGGACTAATGCAAAAATTCAAATACAACAACTTGTAATGGCTACCCAATGCTCATCTTGATTGGGACTGAAGATATCATGATCGAGACTTGTCAAATTGCAATTCAAAAGTCCACATTTCAATCAAATGGACTTTGATTTTCTTAGGAATGAAATTATTGCTTCCAACAGCTATAATTAAACCTTTCAAGTATAAATATAACCACTGAAGATTATTTTAAGGTTAAGAAACTTTTTTATTCATTATATACTTTCAAGCATTCAATTCAGCTCTCTAAACTCTTTTAAAATTCATTTTATTGTTGTATACTTTTCTGAGAGTTTGTGAGTGTTAGAATATAAATTCTTAGTCTTCTATTTTCTAGGGTTCAGAAAATGGGAAGTGAGATTCAATTCTAAAGTATTTGGTTTAAGTGTTTAGCCATTAAAACACTTGGGAATTTATTTTTAGTGTGAGCCTTGAAAACACTAGTGAATTGGTTTTTGAGTGAGCCTTGAAAACTCAAGTTGTAAGTTTGAGTTAAGCCTAAAACTTAAGTTTTAAAAATCAATTTAGGGAAATAAATTATAATGATTCAAAATCCTAACTTAAGGATAAGTTAGGTAGAGACGTAGGATTGTTGAGAATCCAAACTCCTTAAATTCTTGTGTTCATCATTTTTCCTTCTCAACATTTCTTTTAATTCTTATTCAAAAATTTTAATTCTTATTATTATTTGATAGTCCTATTCACCTCCATCTCTAGGACTCTTTTAATTGGAATTAAAGCTTGGATTCTAGGAACTTAATTGCTAGAATACAAGATCATGGGGAGTGAATATCAAAATATTTCTTCACTTAGACCATTCTTTGATGGTAGTGATTATCCTCATTAGAAGTTCAAAATGGAACTATATATAGATTGTGATTCTGTTAGACTTAGGAAGTTTTTCTCAAAGGTTGGAAACCACCAAAAACTATCAATGATGGTGTATAAACTACTCTTTCAAGAAGTGATTACATCAATAATCAAAAGGAAGAAAACTATAAAAACAAAAAGGTTATGATCACTCTACTTTCTTCCATGACAATAGAAGAAGGAGGAAAGCTTCAACATTGCATTTCGGCTAAGGAAATGTGGGAGACCTTAGAAAACTATTATGAAGGCAATGTACAAGTAAGAAGCAAAACTATTTAACTTCATATGTATGAATATGAACTCTTTAAAATAAAGCCTCAAGAATCAATCACAGAGATGACAAACCATCTCAATGCTCTCCTCACAACCCTCAAGAAACTTAGAAAATATTTCTCCAATGAAGAGGTGAACAATAAGATTCTAAGAATCCTACCTAAGAAGGATTGGAAATCTTGAGTCATTTCAATTGAAGAAGCTCAAGTCCTCTCTACCCCCTCAATCGATGTGCTTATTGGTAAGCTCATAACAAATAAGCTCATAATTGAGCAAAGAGGTGAAGAGTAAGAAGATAAAGAAGAAAAGAAAAAGAGTATAGCATTAAGGGTCTCACAAAAAGAAAGTAAAGATGAAAATTTTAAAGATTCTAGTCATGAAGATGGTGATATTGCCATACTCACTAGTAACTTCAAAAAGTTTTTGACAGAGAAAATTTTCTTAGAAACAAAGGACTTCAATAAGAAATTTAAAGGAGATGGCAAGAAGAGAATCCAAAAAAGTTACTTGCTATGAATGCAAGAAACTATGACACATCCGAAGTGAGTGCCCCAAACTCAAATTCAAGAATAAGGGAGCAAAGGATAGGAAGAAGGCCTTCAAAGCTACTTGGGATGACTCCTCTAAATCTGAATATGAATAGGAAAAACAAGAAGTGGCCAATTTTTGCTTCATGGTCCTTGAAGATAAAAATTAGGTACCATCTACTTCTAACTCAACTTGTGATGATTATTTTAATTATGATGAATATGATGATGATGATGTTGAGAGCTCTATTGTGAGAAAACTCTTGCTCAAATACAAAAGCTTATTATCTAAAAATAAGCATTAAAAGCATGAGTTAGCTAGTTTGACCAAAGAATTTAAAAGTTTAAAAAAGGATTTTGCTAAACTTGTTTAATCAAATGAAAAACTTGTTAGTAACGCAAAATCTTCTAATTCCTTAGAAGATCAACTCAAGAAAACAAGTGATGAAAATCATAAGCTTTCTAAGGACGTATTAGAATTAAAGAATTTCATTGCTAAATTCAAGAGAGGAAAAGAAGCTTTGGATAGTGTTCTTGATTCTTAAAAATTTCATAGAGATACCCATGGAATTGGATATAAGAATGGAATGCCTCTATCATCATCATCATCACACATTAATTTTATTAAAACCTCACATGACTCCACTCCTTCTGCCTCCAAACTCAATGAGATTCAAGCTTTCAAAGATAAAAATTCTCATGTCTCAAATGACAAAGGAAAGTATTATAAGACTCTACCTTTATTAGCATAAAGAGGCAAGACATATGTTAAAAGACTGCAACCTAAACATGTTTATATGTACACTAAACACAACACTCATAAGCATGTTACATAACACAATGCACCTAATGATATTACTCAAACCTATCAAAATAAACATTGCTATTGCCAATGTATGTCTCACACCATGACTCAAAATAATAGGAGACACACGCCACTACAATATAAAAGCCCTATTTCATACACTAGGAAAGCATATCATCCTAGGAGAAACAAATCAGAAAATGTTGTATGTTCATATTGCATGATCAGAGGACATATTAACAATGTGTACTTCTATAGAAGACTACACATGAATTTACTTCTTTTGGATTATTTTAAGACTAACCAACCTAGATCGAGAAAGGTTTGGGTTCAAAAGAACACTTAATTATTTTTTGTAGGTGTGCTTGAAATCCATAAAAATGAAAAGCAAGTGGTATCTTGATAGTGGATGTTCAAGGAACATGACAAAAGGCAATAAACAATTCAACAAGCTTGATGTAAAGGATGGAGGACATGCCATATTTGGAGGCAATGTCAAAGGAAAGATAATGGGCATTGGAGAAATAGGTAATCCTCAATCCTTATTTATACATCATGTGTTGTTTGTTGATATTCTCAAACATAATTACATAGTATAAGTCAATTGAGTGACATGGAAAATAAAGTGACTTTCTATCCTAAAAATTGCTTTGTTAGTAGTCTTGATGAAGATAAAATAATGTTTAGTGGTGATAGAATAGACAATGTTTATGTTATTGATTTGGACAAGATTGATAACAAAGATATCAAATGCTTAATGTCTATTCCCCATGACACATGGACATGGAATATAAGGTTAGGATATGTAATTTTTGAGCTTTTGAATGATCTTTGTAAACATGATGTGATTTCTTTACCTAAGCTTGAATTCACTAATAATAAATCTTGTGATGCTTGCTAAAAGGGAAAACAATCTAAGTGCTCATTTAAGCTAAAAAATATAATGTCCACTTCTATACCACTTGAACTTATATATATGGATTTATTTGGACCAACTAAAGTTGCTAGTCTCAGTGGAATGCACTATACATACATATTGATTAATAAAAACTATAGATTTACTTGGGTATATCTTCTTACTCATAAAAATAATGCATTTAAAGCTTTTGAAAACTTCTAAAAAAGAGTTCAAAAAGAAAAAGGTTTTTGTATTTCTTCTATTAGAAGGGATAATGGAACCGAATTCCAAAAAGAGTTTTTCAAAACCTATTGCAATGAAAATGGTCTTTCACATTCTTTTTCTTCTTATAAAACTCCTCAACAAAATAGGGTATTCAAAAGGAAAAATAGAACTTTTGCGGAAATGGCTAGAACAATGCTTCATGAGTATAATTTAACTCTATACTGTTGGGCAAAAATCATTAACCTCTATACTTTTGGGAAAAAGTTGTTAACACATCTTGTTATATTTTAAATAAAGTTTCACTAATTTTAAATTAAACTTCTTATGAGCTGTAGAACAATAGAAAACCCAAAATCTTGTATTTAAGAGTATTTGGATGCAAGAGCTTTATATTAAACATAAAGGATAATCTTGGAAAATTTGATTCCAAAGTCGATAAAGAAATTTTTCTAGGCTATTCTATTTCTAAGAAAGAATATAGAGTTTTTAATAAGAAAACTCTATTAGTTGAAGAATTAATGCATGTTGTATTTAATGAATCAAACTCACTTAATCCTAGAAAGGATGTTTGTAATGTTAATGATTTTATAGGTAATAATGAGATTATGGAAATGCTAGAAAAAATGCTAATAAGTCTTTGGAACTTGAAGGTCTAAGCAAAAAAGATAATGAGGAGACATCTCAACCTACCTTGAAAGATGAACTTTCTCATCCTCAAGATCTTATCATACGTCACACTACAAAAGGGGTAACTACTAGATCTCAATTAAATTCTATTATTAATTTAGCCTTCAATTCTTAAATTCAATCCAAAAATATTGATGATGCATTAAGTAATGAATTTTGGGTCCCTACTATGCAAGAAAAGTTAAATCAATTTGAGAGAAACAAGGTTTGGACCTTTGTTCCTAGACCAAAACATCATCCTATTATAGGCACCAAATGGGTGTTTAGAAATAAGATGAATGAACAAGATGTCATAACTAATAACAAAGCTAGACTAGTAACTAAAGGTTATAATCAAGAACAAGGTATTGATTATGATGAAACCTTTACCCCTATTGCAAGGTTAGAAGCTATAAGAATGATACTTGCATTTTCATCATTCATGGATTTTAAACTTTATCAAATGGATGTTAAAAGTGCATTTCCAAATGGTTTTATTAAAGAGGAGGTATATGTTGAGTAATCTCTGAGTTTTAAAAATTTTGATTCTCCAAATCATGTTTTTAAATTGTCAAAAGCATTGTATAAATTGAAATAAACTCCAAGAGCTTAGTATGAAAGACTGAGCTTCTTATTAAAGAAAGGGTTCTCTAAAGAAAAATTTAACACAACTCTTTTCATAAAGAAATCCAAGCATGATTTATTAATTATTCAAATATATGTTGATGATATTATTTTTTATACTACTAACCATTACTTGTATGAGGACTTTTATAAGCTAATGCAAGGAGAATTCAAGATGAGTATGATGGGAGAACTAATCTTTCTCATATTATAAATCAAGTAATGCAAAGATGGGATTTTCATCAATCAAACCAAATATGCAAGAGATGTTCTTAGAAGTTTGGCATAGATGGAGCTAAGACAATCAAAACTCCAACGAACACCACAACCAAACTCAACAAGGATGAGAATGGCAAACCAGTTGATGAAAAATGATTTAGTGATATGATTGGATCCCTTCTTTTTTAACTACTAGTAGACCCAATATTATGTTTGCTACTTGCTTATGTGCTAGACTTCAATCAAATCTTAGAGAGCCTCATTTTAATCTTATCAATGGATTTTTAAATATCTTTATGGAACAATGCATATAGGACTGGTATCCTTAAAGTTCCTCCTTTGACTTGATTAGTTATTTTGATGCAGAATTTTTTGATAGTTTACTAGATAGAAAGAGCACTACTGGAACTTTTCAATTTTTAGGATAGTGTTTAGTTTCTTCGTTTAGCAAGAAATTAGTTTCGATTTCCTTGTCCATTGTCGAAGCTTAATATATTACAACAAGTCTTTATTGTTCATAAGTCTTATGGAAAAAACTATAATTTTTAGACTATGATATAAAAATTGATCACATTCTAATCAAATGTGAGAATGCAAGTGCTATTAACCATAGAAAGAATCCCATTCAAGATTTTATAACTAAGTATATAGGCATTATACATCATTTCTTATGTGATCATGTTCAAATTGGCGATATCTCACTTGAATTTATTGATACAAATAATCAATTTGCAAATATCTTTACCAAACCTCTCAATGAATAGAGATTGAATTTCATTAAGTATGAACTTAGCATGATTGATAGTTTTAGTTTGTCTTGATTTTATGCTTAATTAATGGTTGGATGTTTTTATATGAAATCATGTTATGCCTATTAATTACTTTAATTGTTAAATGTTTTGATTTTGACCTTAACAATTTTAAAAAAAAAAATTTAAATTTTCATGCAATTATATATGTTTAAATGTGCATTTTTTTTAATTCCTCCTACTCCTCATCAAGACTAACTTCTTTTTATATGTTTTTATTAAGTTTGTCATCAATTTCTATTTGGTTTATTTTCAGTATATTTTTCCTATCTAAACATTGAGCTGTTTATTTATTTTTATAATTATTTTGTGACAGTTTATGTTTAGTTTATTTTCTAGATATTTTTTCTAGATATAAGTCATGAGCTATTAGTTTTATGTCTTATTATGTTTATCTTTAGTTTATACTTGGTATTTTAATATCATTGTAACTCTATCCTTTTCATTAATGTCTTTTTATTTTCTTTTACAATTTTCCTTTCTTCAAAATGTCAATTTCTCTAGCATTCATTCTTTTTTATTTTTAACAAAGGACGAAGAAATAATTGAGTTTGCATGAGTATTTAGCTAATTTCTTTAAAGGGAAACAATTTTTTTTTTTACAAAGATGTGTTCATGTTAGTGACATAACTATATGATAGTGCGTCCTTAATATCAATTTTTTTAATCCAAACCTTATTCTATTTTTTTAATTTGAAATAGAGGGAGAAAATTGTTTGAATTTATTTTACATAATTTTGTTTATGCATGCATAGTAACTTTGTAAGTGTGGCTAGTTTTGTCATATATCACATGTGATAAAAGGTCTTGTTTAAGTATGGCATCGATTTTATAAAGATTTGGTTTCATTGTTTTGGTTCTTGATCTTTTATTCCCTCTAGATTTTTTTTTGTCCCTTTAGGATCATTTCCCTTTATATCTCTCTTTTTTCTTTTTGTCTTTGACAAAGGGGGAGAAGAAGCTATGTCATAAATTGTGCTTAGTGTTTGTATTTGTAATATTCTAAGTGTCACATGATCATTTATTATTAGCTAGCTAAGCTCTATATGATAATATGAGGTTGTACAATATACTATTTTTGTGATGCATTATATGAATATATGTTTGAAATTATTTCCTCATATTGCCAAACATTTTTATTATTTTTCTAACACATTTCTTATGTTAGGCCATAATTCTCTCATGATATATTTTATATTTTTGTCATGGAAAATAAATTTTAAATTAAATTTATATTTCTTATCATGTCTACAAATGGAAGAAATAAAGAAATATATTTTCATATAAAGGAGAAAATTTTTATAACTATCATTTAAATTGGTATCGTTCCTTAAAACCATCTCCTTTTTAATTATTTAATATTTTTTCAATTTCTTTAAATCCTTATATATGCTCTGTTAATTCTTCCATGTTTTGGTACAAGATATTGATTTTATGCATATATTAAGGGGCAACAATTTATTGCATCTATTTATTTTGAAAGGGGGAGCTATTTTAATTTAACATGCTTATTCATATTATTTATTTTTGACATGCACGCACATTATTTATTATCTTTTCAAATTAGTTGTCAAAGCTAAAAACGGGAGATTATTGATCATTTACATTATCAAACTCCTAATTTTGGACTTTGACAAATAATTTTGATTCTAATGATTTCATCTAAATGTGCAAGAAGTTGAGCTATCATGAAGTTTAATTGTTAAATGATTGGAGAAAATAAAACAATCCTTGAAAGAGTATAAATATGCATTTCAATAAAATATCTCGATCTATACAAATCCATAATCATTGAGAAAAAATTACATACCAAAAATATACATTTTTGGATATATAGTGGTCGGCTCACAAGCTGCCTCACAACCTGGATTGATAAGTATACTTTTGGGCTAATTCGATCTTTGAGATTCGAGGAGGCTTTTTGTCATCCTTAGAGCTCTATAATGAGAAAATTATATTTATCGTTTTTAAAGTAGACATCTTAAGATTTCTAAATTGAGCTTACTTGTCAAAATTTGAGCTCATTTAGGTATGCAAATCTTGAGTCGAAGTCAGCATATGCAGCATTCATTTTAGGTTACATAGCTCTAAGTATTTTAGTATTATTTTAAACTACAGAGGTTTAATTGAGGTGATTCAAAGTGATAAGGATAGATAAGATAATTATCTACAACTTTTATAAAGAAAGTTAAGGCTAATTTGATCGTCTTTAATCTCAAAAAGACATCACAATGCACTATCTCGATTGAACTTAACACATGGGCTAAATTGCATAAAAAGTTGGTCTCGATTAGGTATTCTCAACTGGGACCAAGGTAGGCCAATTTCTATAAAACTTTAATTTTTGGAAGAACTGATCCTGATCTAATGTCTTGACCGGGACAATGATATCCTGACTAGGACATTGATATCCTGACTAGGACATTGATATCCCAATTAGAACTAATGCAAAAATTCAAATACAATGGTTCATAATGGCTATTCAATGCTCATCCCGACTGATATTGATGATATCCTAACCGAGACCTGATAATTGCAACTCAAAAGTCCAAACTTCATTCAAATGGACTTTGATTTTTTTACGAATGAAATTATTGCTTCCAACAGCTATAATTGAATTGCTTAAGTATAAATATAACTTGTAAATATTATTTTAAGGTTAAGAAACTGGTTTATTCATTACATACTTTCAAGCATTCAATTAACCTCTCTAAACTCTTTCAAAATTCATTTTATTGTTGTATACTCTTGTGAGAGTTGGTGAGTGTTAGAATAGAAATTTTTATTCTTCTATTTTATGGGGTTAAGAAAATGAGAAGTGAGATTCTATTCTAGAGGAATTGGTGTAGACAACGGGGTTTAATGCACGTCCAAGATTTTAGCAACTGCGACACTGTTTGAGCTCAGGGCTCTAGAGAACATACTAACCACTGTCACAAAGACATGGCATGGAGATAAGGAGTCCTTTGTTGTATCCATAACATGTCATCTTGAAATTGGGTGTCTACAGTTGCCCCCCTCTGTCGCTGTTTGCTCAACAAATTGCTACAAAGCAAAATAGCACCCAATTTCTAAATTGAAAGTTAGGATACTTACCTGTTCCGTGAAGTTTCTACTTATGAATTTGTTATTCTCAGATGTATAGCATTTCAAATGACATATCATACTCATTCATATGATATTGATTATACTCGGTCATAAAACCTTAGGTAAATGAAAAACATTATACTCAGATGTACAATGTTTGACTATACTAGAATGTATAGTATTGAATTGAAAAATTACATCATACATGGTTGTATGATACTAATTATACTTAGTCATATAATTGATTGAGGATACATTGCACTCGGCCATACAATGCTGACTACACTTGGTCGTATAGTCTTGATTAAAAAGGAACATTATACTCAATCGTATAATGCCAATTATACTCGGTCGTATAATCGATTGAGGATACATTGCACTCGATCGTACAATGCTGACTACACTCGGTCGTATAGTTTTTTTTAAAAAGGAACATCACACTCGGTTGTATAATGCTGATTATACTTGGTCATATAATCAATTGAAAACACATTGCACTCGGTCATACAATGTTGACTACACTCGGTCGTATAGTCTGATTTGAAAAGATGCATCACACTCGGTCATGTGATGCTAATTATACTCGGTCGTATAATTGATTGAAGATACATTGACAGTTTTAATAATTCCATAAATTGCTAAACTAAAAAGCTTTACAATTTAGGACTAAATTGCAAATAATCAAATGGACCTAAGTGTAAATAAAAGTTGAAGGACCAAATAGGATATTTTCCCCTTTATATATTCTTTCCTTCTTTTTCCAATTCTTCTTCTCTTTTTTTCTTTTCATTTTCTCTTGATTTTCAAATTTTCTCCTTTCAATTAAACTCTCATCCAATGTCCGATTTTGGATATGTATGATCTTATGGCCCACCCACAACATAGGCTACGCGGGAGTTGTTACAGGCAATTAGATTATTTTCACTTGGCACAAGAGTTGTTCCATGACTTGTCTGGAGAGGTAGCACAGCATGTCTGGGCATTCGACTTTCAACACTTTGTTGCTGCTTTACCAACTGCTCGAGGTAGGTCAGATCACTATTCCTTTTTTGCATTTATCGAGAAATGGATGGACACTACTCACACCTTCCACACACAAGTGGGTGAGCTGACTATTTCTCCAATGAGTTTTTCTGCCATCACCTATATTGCATTCAGAGGTACCCCGGTTCCTTTTGATGTCCATTACTGCACTCTTCCGAAGGATGCTAAGAGTCGTTACATCCATGACCTACCCGGGTTTGTTCCAGCATGGAAGAATAGGAAGAATGTGCTTCTTTCTTCCCTTGCACAGGGTTTCAGGAGACTACCTACCACTACGCCTCGCCAGATTCTCCAGAAGGCAAGATGTTTCTTATTGATTTTGCTTGGCACTACCGCTTTTGTGAGACTAGTCATGAGGTTAGCATCGCTCTTCTTGGCCCTCTTCAAGATCTTTCGAGGGTCTGTACTTTGGATTGGGGGTCTGCAGCACTTGCTGACCTCTACTATAGACTGGAAACTATTTGTAAAGGCGCTATGATGATGTGCGGCTTCTGGCATGTCTTGCATGTATGCTTTTTATCCTTTTTTTAACTTTTTACTTACTTTCACCTTCCCCTCTTTATTTCCTTCATTTTCCCCTTTTTTCAGATTTGGGGTATTAAGATTGGAGTAATTCAAGGTTCAGTGCCATTAGCTCTGACAGGAGTCTCCCCTGATGCAAAGATGGGGTTCTTCTCATCTTGCTAGCATTAAACATGATTTGCAGAATTATCAGGATCAGCTGAACTCCTTAGAGTGGAACCTGGTAAGAACATTTTGACTTTTAGCATTTCATCAATTGTAGAAGTCTAACAAATTTAAATGAATGAATTCACAGGTTAGATTAGATTGGTTGGCTAGTGCTGAAGACATTCAATGATATGAGTTTATGACTGTAGCTATGAGACTTCTGACTATGAGAGTTCTACTTCCTAGTTATGGCTGTCAGTTATGGTATCTTAGTGAGTGTGTTTATCACTGGCATGTGGGACCTTCCAGGAGGCGTGTCCATTCTTCTATTCCTCCTTCAATGTTACAGAGTAGCATCATGACTGGCCCTAAGCTTAGAGCTGCTCTTGAGGGATATGATGCTTCAACAATCCTTGAGCGTTCTCGTCATTATTAGGAGTATATTTGAGAGAACCTCTTAGAGCATGTTCCTACAGACCCGTCTTAGGTATGCTTTCTCTCATTACTTTACTTTAATTCTCTCATCATTGTTGACATTTGGTTCTCTGTATAGTTTGAAGGAGTCCCTGATGCTGCTATGGGGGAGACTGAGGAGACTGAGCTGGAAGTTGAGCCTATTCATCATAGTGGGACTACTCATGGTGAGGCTCCCTTGGGTACTATGTTAGGTGATATTCCCCCATTTGATAGGTCGACGTATTATTGGGCTCCCATGGTACAAACTCCTGTTGAGTGACACATGTATTTTGATACACTCAAATTCCTAGCTTCTCACCTCCTGATGCTTCACATGTAAGTTTAATTTGCTCCCTAGCCAACCCGGCACAAACCTGCACTTATTGCTGAATTAGTAAAATTTATTTTATAGGTCCTTAGGACACAGGCGGAGTATTTGTATAGAATTACCTCTTCCCAGAGATTGTTTACTATACAGATTACTGATACTTTAAGGGTTAGTATTCATAAAAAATATGCAAATGTATGCATGTTACGCATGATATACATGATTCTAACTATTTTCTAATGCAACAGAATTATGCTGGGGATTTGGAGCATGAGAATGAAAGGCTCCGGCGACAGCTTGCTAGCCTTAGTTTTGATGGATACAATGTTGGGACTTCTATGCCCCCAAATCAGAGTGACGATCCAGCTAGACAGTGGAGCCCCTGGCCAAACACTGGAGCTCAGGATGACTGACTTTCTTTAGGGGTTGTATTAGTGTGACTGTACTTTGAGATATTTCAAAATTGTCTCTTTCCATGCACCAAACCGTAATTTCCCTTTTTTTTCTTTTTTTTTCGCCTGCCGATGTCCTAGATTTTTTATCAAAAATCTAGAATTCCGATCAGAAATCTCGATTCTGATTCGGTTTTTTTCCTACTCCAACGTGAATTTGGTCTAAAAATCAATCCTAATCCTTTCTGTATTCGATTTACAGCCTATATAAGAACCATAAGACAAATATGCTACATCAATTCCATTCTTCGCCTCCTTCATAACACAAGCCATGCTTACATTGATGGAGAAGTTTCTCAAGACCCTTAATGGAGATGATTGCAATAAAATTCTGCCCTTTCATGCTAAACCCTTAAAGTCCCTTCAACATATGAAGATAGAAAATAATTTCTTACACGCTGCTGCCACTTTCTGGTATGCTAAGAATCATGTATTTAGATTCAATGGACAAGAGTTGTGTCCCCTGATAGAGGAATTTGCTGCTATTCAGGGATGTTCACTAAGTTCTTCTACTACCTTGCTCTCCCAATTATTAAGATTGAGTTCCCCGGCAAATTAATAGAATTCTTTGATATGCCTCCAAATGTTATCTGCATGCACGCACATAATACCAGAACCATTAGTCTTCCCTTTCTGATTTCCTCTTATGGAACTAGAGACAAAACCAATGCTACTTGGGTCAGAACTGTTACTTTCTGCCTATATGCTCAATTTCTACTAGTGTCTTCTCATGGAGATGCTGATGTAAGGATTATCAGTATCTTGGAATAAGTAGAAACTGGAGCTAATCCTGTGCCTATCAAACTTGCTAAAACTATCATTAGGTTAGATAATTTCAAAGTTCAAAATCGACTCTCAAGCAGTCTGCTTCTCCTTCAGGATGTAACCCTTTTTTTTTTAAATTTGGTTACAGGAAAAATTGATTCTGCTTGATGCTCCTCCCAATGCTTTGATTTATCAATCTCATCATCTACAATCTCATCCTTTGAAGATAAAGGATAAGCACACTACGGATCAATGGACTGATGGGAAAAAAGGCATTGTTGATACTGAGATTACTTGGATTTTTCCTTGGTGGAGATTAAAATTCATGACCATCAACTTGTATGACAATTGTGTCCCTATTCCTAAATTATCCTTTTTGACCATTCTTTCTCCTTCATGCCTCTACCATCAGTATGGTCACCCTCAATTCATTGTTACTGTTATGACTGACTTCAAAGTTTTCCTCCTAAGACAACATTTCTTGGACAAGGTGAAAAACTTGTGGCCTCGTAGAGCTTTGGAACGCAATATATACCTAGATGTTGACATGACTACTGATGACAACTACAAGACTTGGGTTACTATGCAATCTACAGAATCACCAAAACTTATTAAAAACAAAAGGACTCAAATATTATTAGATGAGTGAAGAAAGAAACAAAAACACAAGTAGTGGTCTCATAAGTCCAGTTTCTTATGATTTATTTTTTCCTTCAAGTCTTTATGTCTAGTAATAAAGATAGAATATGCAATATTTAACAAAAAGGTCTTTTTAATTCATTTCATTAACCAGGGAAAAAATGAGTACATTTATTACATCAAATGACACAACTCCTATTATCAGCTAATCCTTTCAGATTTTCTAACTGAACATTTTTCCTCCCATTTTCATTTCCCTAACTTTTGCCTGATCAACCCTTTATAGGTTTTCTGAACAGCGAGAATGTCCTCACTTTTTTCTAACCAACCTTTTTAGGTTTTCTAGTTGGTAGACTCTCTTTTTTCTTTTCTTTTTTTTTCTTTTAAAGGTAATATTTCTTAAGGCAATCGAGGTTGATTGGCTCAGTGAATTCATTCCCTTCCAGATCTGATATCTTTGTGGCTCCCTTAAGTAAGATTGTCTTGACTAAATATGGTCCTTCCCAATTTCGTCTGAATTTTCCTCTCTGGTCAAACACCATAACCCTTGCGTGCTTTAATACCATATCTCCAGCTTTTATCTTTCCCAACTTAACCTTTTTGTTGAACGCTATTGTTATTCTCCTTTGATAAATCTAAGTGTGAAATAAAGTGTCCATGCTTTTCTCATCCAGAGATACAAGGTAATTAAACCTCTTTTGCATCCATTCACTCTCAGGGATTTTTGCTTCCATAACCACCCTCAAGGATTTAATTTCTATCTTTATGGGTAGAACTGATTCATAACCATATACTATTAAGAATGAAGTTTGTCCTGTGGCAGTACGTGTTGTAGTTCTATATCCCTATAAAGCAAAAAGGAGGTATTCAGACTAGTCCTTATGTGTCTTGACCATCTTAGATAGAATCTTCTTTATGTTCTTATTAGCCGCTTCTACTGCACCATTAGCCTAAGGTCGATAAGGTGAGGACTTATGATGCTCAATCCTGTATCTTTGTAACAACTCAACGGTTTCTACCTGAAACTGAACTCCATGGTCTATCATAACATGGTGTGGGATCCCATACTTACAAATGAGGTTCTTCTCAATGAAATTTTCCATATGTCTAGCTTTTAAGGTGCTAAAGGATTCTACTTCTATCCATCTTGGAAAGTAATCGATTGCGATTACTATATATTTATACCCGTTTAAAGCAGTTGGTTTTACTTCCCTTATTATATCTATTCCCCAGGCTGCAAAGGGCCATGGAGATGTTAAACTGTTTAGAATTATAGGGGGAAGGTGATTAAGGTTCCCATGTACTTGACATTGATGGCATTCTCTCACTATTCGGATGCAGTCCTTTTTTATACTCCCCCAATAGTACCCTTACTGAGTAATCTTCTTTGCCAGAATTATCCCATTCATATGTGATCCACAAACTCCTACATGAATTTCTCTCATCACCTGCTCTGCTTCATCCTTCTTGAGACATCTCACCTGTATTCCATTCAGCATCCTTTTGTATAATGTTCCATCATGACTTGCATAATGACGTGCAAGAACACGAAGAGCATATCTATCTTTGGAAGTTGCTTCATCTAGGTATCTTCTTTCCTCGATAAATCTCTAGATGTTATAAAACTATGGCTTTTCCTCTAGCCCTATCTGAATATTCATGACATGTTCTTTGCCATAACATGGAGCTTGCATTTTCATTATCACCAAAGGTTTCATCATTAATCTTGTCGGTTTATCCCACATTAAAGAAAGTGTTGCCAAAGCATCTGCCATCTAATTCTCATCTCTTATTAAATGCATAAAGAGACATTTAGTGAAATTCCTTATTATTTTTCTCAAATAATGGATGTAAGGTTTTAGCCTTTCTTCTTTTACATCCCACTCTTCATTAGCCTGGCTGATGACCAACATGGAATCTCCGTAAACCAATAGATCTTTTGCTCCAACTGCCAATGTTGCTTCCATGCCATAGATACATGCCTCGTACTCAGCCATATTGTTGGTAACCCTGAAGTCTAATTTCTAGGCCATTGGGATGGTTTTTGCTTCTAGTGTGACAAGAATTACTCCTAACCCTGCTCCTCTATTATTCACTGCTCCATTAAAATAAAGTTTCCATTCTCGATGTTCTATTACTGCTAGGTTCTCATCTGGAAACTCTAGATTCCATTGCTCATTTCCTTCGACTGCATTCTGGGCTAGAAACTCTACTACAACTCTGCCTTTAATGACCTTTGTAGTGACATATTCTATATCAAACTCAGTTAAAAGTATCAACCATCTAGACATCTTTCCAGTCAAAGTCAGTGTTTGGAACAAGTATTTTAAAGGATTTATCCTTGAAATAGCTTGTACTTTGTAGGACTAGAAGTAATGCCTTAACTTCTTTGTAGCCTAGATCATTATCAAACATGTCTTTTCTACAAGATCGTACTTTTCTTCATATGGTAGGAACTTTTTACTAAGGTAATATATAGTGTACTCCACCCCTTCGGGCACTTCTTGTGCTAGCATTGCTCCCATCGCCTTTTCTTCTAAAGCCAAATATAAGATTAAAGGCTTACCTTGTTTTGGTGGCCTCAATACAGGTAGGTTAGTAAGGTATTCCTTAATCTTATTAAAGGCTTTCTGGCATTCTTCATTCCACTCCATGGGCTAATTCTTCCTTAAGTGCTTGAAAATTAGGGTCATAAACCATAGTAAGTCTCGTAATGAACCTACTGATGTATTGCAGTTTTTTTATAAATCCTTATACTTCCTTCTCTGTTTTTGGTAATGGCATCTCTTGGATGGCTTTGATTTTGTCTAGATCGACTTCTATTCCTCTATTACTGATTATATGCCCCAATAACTTTCTTGAAGTTACCCCAAAGATGCATTTCTTTGGATTAAGCCTTAGGTTATATTTTTCTATTCTTGCTAAGAACTTATCCAAAGCCTCAAAGTGTCCCTCTCTTATTTCAGACTTAACCATCATGTCATCAACATAAACTTCCACTTCTTTATGCATCATATCAAGAAATAAGGCAGTGGCTGCTCTTTGATAAGTTGCTCCTGCGTTCTTTAATCCGAAGGGCATCACCTTGTAGCAGTACGTTCCCCATTCCGTGATGAAAGTAGTCTTAATCTTGTCCATAACTGCCGTCATTATATGATTATAACCTAAGAAACCATCTATAAATGAATACAATGCACTAGATGTTGCACTATCCACAATCACATCAATAAGGGGTAAAGGAAAATCATCCTTTGGACATGCCTTATTCAGGTCCCTAAAGTCCACACACATTTGAACTTTTCCATATTTTTTGGGAACTGGTACTATATTTTCCAACCATTAAGGGTATTCCACAACTTCTAGAAAACCAACTTGGATTTGCTTAGCGACTTCTTCCCTTATCTTTTCTATCCACTCGGACCTTAACCTACGAAGTTTCTGCTTAACAGGTTTAGCTTCAAGATATGTTGGAATATGATGCTCTGCAATTCCCCTATCTAACCCTGGCATATCCTCATAGGACTAAGCAAATACTACCTTTCTTTTTATTAATATTCTCTCAAATTTTTCCCTCTCTTCAAGAGTTAAGTCATGTGATATAGAAATGTGTTTTGGTTGTTCACTTATGCCCATGTTTAATGAATCTAATTGAATATAATTAATGTCAAACATGCATGAACGATCATTATTAAAATGAACAAGACCATCAGAATCAACATCACACAAGTAAGCCAAACCAGAATTTATATCATTGACCATAAAGGCAACAAAGTTTTCATCCTCAAACAGACCAAACATTATTACATTAGTTTCTTCATAAAAAAAACATCAGTAAAACTAATATTAATAATACTAGCTAATTCCTGTGGTGGTTCTTTATTAGGTTGTAGACAAAGCAGTTCTTCAATGTCTTCAGTTTTCATCTTTTCGGCAACTGTCTTCATCACCTTGTCCTTATTGTCTTGTACTAGCTTTTCAACTATCTGTTCCTTAAAAATATCAAATCCAGGGACATCCACACCATCTACTTGGACAAGTTCCTTTGCACCCTGGTAGAACTTCTCCATTCCTTTCTTGATAAAGTTACCTTTCAAGGGTCCCATATTCCCTAGGCCATTCTCGTTGAAAAACCTTCTTCTTACCCTTTTGCTGCTAAACCCAGCTCCAGTATAGCCCAATCCTCTTGTGTCATCCTGGGTTTTGAAATTTGGTAGTTCTGGGCTTCCTTGCTCATTTTTCCCTAGTCCTTGTCCTGGTCGGTAATTCATCTTCTTGATCATGTTCATAACCCTTGGATCCATTGTGACTCCTTCTAAAATTATGGCCACCGGGTAACCTGGGGGAGTGACTACTTGTTTCTAACTATCAATAACTGCGGACACCGTTTTGCCCTTACTAGCATCTAAAGTCACCACTTCCCCATCTAGTAGGAATTTCACCTTTTGATGCATGGTCGAAGGCACTCCTCCCAAGACATGATACCAAGGTCTACCCAAAAGAAAGGCATAGGTGATAGGAATACCTCGTATAGTGAATTTCACCATTACTTTTATAGGTCCAATCTTCACAGAAGCCACAAAGGTTCCTTTTACACTGCTCGTGCTATCATCATAAGCCCTTATTACAAGGTCTGATTTTGCCAAATCCTCCACCTTCACTCCTAAATTAGGTAGGATCTATAGTGGACAAATATTAATTGTAGACCCATCATCCACCATCACATAATTAGCCCTCTTCCCTCTTACTTCAACTGTGATGAATAGTGCTTTATTATGGTTCCTTCCTTCCATAGGTAAATCCTCATCCGAGAAAGCAATGACCTCGTGCTTTTTCTCAGTAACCTTGGCCACTATTACTTTAGGAGTTATTATAGTTTCAATAATCATCTTAGTCAAGGCCTTAACCAGAGCTCTTCTATGGCTGCTTGAATGCATCAAGAGCTCCCAAATGCTTACATTAGCCTTTGTTTTCTTGAGTTGTTCGAGAATCAAGTCACCACCCTGTTCATTTGAGTCTTCTCCTTCAACAACTTCTTCCCTCTCTATGGCTTTCTCTACTGGCTTATAACCCTTCCCGCTTCTAGTAACATGGTTGACTTCGGGATTATCTACCCATACATCATACCCTTCAATGCCTTCCTCATCCAAACTATACCAAATATTAATCATCCCTATAGTCTGATCTTTCTTTCCTTCTTTCCATACCTCGACCATACATTTTTCTTTCTTGACTAGCAACTTTTCATCATCAAACTCCTCACCCCATCTTATAAGCTCGATTGTATCAATAGATATGTCAAAAGAAGGTGGTTTGGAGTAAAACACCTTATAACTAAACTTGCCTGAGGGCTGACCCAGTAAGTCTTCTACCTCTTCCACACCTTTGGGAGCATTAGGAGATTTCTCAGTAGTTTTTAGGTTTAGATAATCAAAAGAGTTTAGCACTTTTTCTTTGCTTACTCCTGAGTTGATCATCATGGTGGTTGGGGGTGGCACGTTTCGATAATTTAGGAAAGGATTGTTTCAGGTGTTTGGGTTCGGGCTTGTCTTTTTAAGCTCTGTGATTTTTTTAGAGTCTATAAGGTTTTGGATTTCATGTTTAAGACGCATGCAAGAGTTAGTAGAATGACCAGCAACTTGATGAAACTTGCAATAACTATTTTTATCAAAATTAGGGAGGTTCGGGTTTGGTGGTCTAGAAGGGGTTAAAGGTCTAAGGAGGCCTTTTTGAATGAGACGGTCTAGGACTTTGGATAAGGGTTGGTTGAAATTTGAGAATCTCCTAGGTTGTTTGATGGCATGAACTCCTATGACTCAGTTGGTATTTCCTTGCTACGTGCCCCCAGTTGGGTAATTTCTCACTCCAGTGTTCCTAGTGGCCTTCTTTTTCTCATTTTCAATCTCTTCAACCTGTAACCCATCATCATAAAGGTCCACGAACATCTTGGGGTTCATCATTTGCAACCTCTCCACTAAGTTAGGTGACACATTTTGGACTATCATTCTAACCTGGTCCTTCTCTGCCAATTTATTCTTTATCATTCTCGCCTTATTCATGAAGCTAGTCATAAAATCTAAAAATGATTTGTTGGGCTTCTGCTTGGTTAGTTCTAGATCTCTTATAGACACCTCAAGCCTAGTATTATAGTCATATTGCTTTAGAAAAGCAGTGCACAACTCCCTCCAATCTGCTCAGACAGACTTCTCTAACCCATGATACCAGTTAACGGTTATACCTTCCAAGGACAACACAAACAGCTTAGTAACCACAGCCAAAGGAGCCTTTGTGGTACTCATAGTAGTTGTGTATTGACTAAGATGAATCCTTGGGTCCCCAGTACCATCAAACTTCTACAGTTATGGCATTTTGAAATTGTCAGGTAGCATGTCTTCCTCAAATTACATCACATCATCAAAGTCAAAAGGGTATCCTAGGCCTTATCCCCTCATCAACTCCTCCATCTTAGACATCTTCTGAGTTAATGCCTTCATCTGTCTGGATTCTAGCCCTTGAACTTGCTCAAGTGATTCCTTTTTCACTTTTTCAACCATGTAACTCTCAACATCCTCGAGTTTCATTTCTCCAACATTGTCATTATTAATAGGTAGTGGACCCATAGCAGGCAGGTTGGCCGCGGTAGGTGGTGTAGCAGTAGCAGGTGGTGGCATTAGTCCTGCTAGAGCTTGTCTTAACTCATCTTGCTTCATTGCTCTCATATCATCCATCAGTGCTCCTTTGACATCTTCTAGGGTCCAGTTCCTCCCTCTTATTGTTCCATTCTTTTAAGTTGTGTAGCTTCTAAATAAAGCATATTAATGGGGCTCTTTTCCAATCTGCTAAGGATCTCTTTCGTGATCGATTGAGGGCTTGAATTAGTTCTCACCAATCTACCACCTTTTTGATTCCAAACACAAGAAGATCCGGACAAATCTATGATGGGTATAAGACAAATTGTTAGTATGATGCATGAGATGCATCTATGCATCTATGCATGATGCATGTGCTATATAATAAGTAGCAAGTAACAAGTTAGGTATAAATACATCCTTCCAACCTTATTCCTCCCACACACGTATTCAATGGTGAGTCTCTTTTCCTAGGATTTTTTGTCTTGGTCTTAATATTAACAGGGGATATTAGGGTCTGATGCGCATGCCAAATCTCTTAAAGCAATAGAAGCACAAAAACAGTATTCCTAGGTGTAAAAGATCAGCCCAACCTTTATTAACCTAAATGGGTTTCTAAAGTATGGGCTTGGGCCCTTATAGATAGGAATACCTCATGGAAACATTCACAAGCAATTTAGGTAGATCCTAAAGGAAATAACTAAGCCATTATATATGGTTAGGATCCAGTAAAAAGGTCAAGGTTTCCTTAGCAAGATGCTCTCCATTATGGACTTTGAGTTACCAGCCAAGGTCAGAGGGGCCCAGCATCCTTTGCAAACTCGAGAGAAGACTACCCCTTTTAAGGACTTGGGTTACAGGCTCTGGTCAGATAAGCCTGGTAATCTCTCTCGGATCTAGTTAAGGCTAAGAGTGATTGTTAGCCAATCTACAACCCAATGAAGCTAGTGGAATCATGGAATCATAAACCAATGCCATCGGTTAATAGGGACATACAGAATGAATGCAAGAATAAAATAATAATTAATAAAATAATTCTAAAGAACACAAGCAGAATCAGTATCTCTTATCCCCAATAGAGTCGCCACTGTAGATAGCGGGGTTTAGCACGCGTCCAAGATTTTAGTAATCGCAACACTGTTTGAGCTCAGGGCTCTAGAGAACACACTAACCACTGTCATAAAGACATGGCGTGGAGATGAGGAGTCCTTTGCTATATCCATAACATGTCATCCCGAAATTGGGTGTCTACAATTGGTTTAAGTGTTTATCCATTAAAATACTTGGGAATTTAGTTTTAGTATAAGCCTTAAAAACACTTGTGAATTGGTTTTTGAGTGAGCCTTGAAAACTCAAGTTGAAATGTTTAAGTTGAGCCTAAAACTCAAGTTGTAAAGTCAATCTAAAGAAATAGATTATGGTGATTTAAAATCCTAACTTGGGATAAATTAGGTGGAGACATAGGATTATTAAGAATCTGAACTCCTTAAATTCTTATTTTCATCATTCTTCCTTCTTAACATTTCTTTTAATTCTTGTTCAAATATTTTAATTTCTTATTATTGTTCGATAGTCCTATTTACCCCCCTCTAAAACTCTTTCAAGTGTGAATTCCTTTCTACTAGGTTTACATTGTTTATACTGGTTTTATGTGTTATGTGTTATAGGCAAAGTGGTTCCTATGCTTATTAAGGTCATTTTAAGCCTGATGATGAAAAAGCTAAAATTTCTCATCATAGAATCAATTTAACAAAGATAAGTACTTTTTAAGGCTTTTTATATTCAACTGAACCACTAAAACTTATACAATTACTAATGATACCTTATCGAGACTAACATAAACCCTAATTGTAACCTCTCAGTGTTGAGAAAGAGGTTTGAGAAGAATGTAAAGAAAGAAGTTCACTTGTGTCTTCTTTTCTAAGTCATTAAGTGTAGTGTTAAGTAAGAACTATTTACAGTCTATTTTTTGTATTTTTCAATATGGTTTTGGCTCATAAAGCTTAAGTTTAACCTTATTAAGCCTAAAGTACAAAAGTCAAACTATGGTTAACAAAAGGTTTCAGTTGTCAAATATCCTAGAGTCAAATTTCAATATGAAACTACCTCCTAAATAAAAAAGTTGAATCTATAGAAGAACCCACATGCGTGGATTAGAATATGCACAGCCATGCATGTGGTTCACACAACTTATAGAAGAACCCAATCCACGTGTATGGTTCACATAATCCACGCTTATGGATAGATGAATCAAGTGGGTTTCAAAATCCACACGTTTGCATTGGCTCAACTATGTTTTTGGGTCGATTTTAGGTCATTTTTTAAATCCTTAAAGCTTTGGGTATCTTTTGGACCCACTAGGTTCAATTTAGTGATTTCTTTATGTTCTTAAGGTTTTTTTGGGCATTTAAGTGCGATTTGAACTCTAAAACGATAAACTAGACCTTAAAAATTTTAGTTTAACTTCTTAAGGCTTTAATTTAAGGTTTTTGAGTCCTAATTTTGCACGTAAGGCTCCATTTTCAAAGTAGAACACTTACTAGGATATTTTAGAAAAGCAGTTAGTCTTTTGAGCTTTTGGTTCAATGCTTAAGGCTCCCAATTTAATTGTTCGGGTGTCTAGTTCAATGATTTAGATGTCTGGTTAAGGGTTTTGGAGTTTGCTACTTCAGAAGCACACTACAAATAACCTTTTATAACGTTATCTTCTGTCTAGTCAATTGAAAACTTATATTATTGGACTGCTTTTAAAGGACTGCTAAAAATCAAGTGTTAAAAGAGGGGATATATTTAATTAGAATGATGTTTACAGTCCAAAAAAGGAAAGTGGTCTTGGTTTGAAGAGAATATTTGAATGGAATAAAGTAGTTGTTGTTTGATATATTTAGGATTTAATTATCATCAAGGTATCTCAATGAGCTACTTCATATAATGACAATAAGTTCAAGAAATTGAGCTATTAGGGAATTATTGAGCCTCATGATGCATCATAGGTTTAGAGACATCTATTTAAAGCTAAGATATAAGGTCAAAGATTACTTTCAATATAAAAAATGAGGTTTGAAAGCCAATTTTTCATTTTTATATGATCCTTGGGCCAATGGAAAAGCTTTGTTGGATAGATTTCCCAATATCTATATTGAAGATAGTGATATTCATGCACATTCAAATGTATATAAAGCTAGTAGAAAAGGGATAATTGTAAACACCTAATTACATAATAGACCAATATGGGATGCTACCAAAACCTTGATAATAAAAACTGACTATGAAATTAGATTAATTTTATATGATTAATGAGTTATAGGCTAAATTGCAATTCTTTAGGATCTATTTGTAAATTTTATTTAATTTTGATTAATTAAAAAAAAATTAATTTTAATTTCGATCAGAATTGGCACAATTCTGATAAGAGGAATTAAAATTTTCAAAAAAAAAGGCTAAAGAGGCCTATTAGTGTGGTTTTGAATTTTTTCCGACTGAAAATAGTTATTTTCAATCGAAAAATAGCTATTTTCGATCGGAAATAGGTCTAGAATTTCTTTATCTTTTATTTATTTATTTATTAAATTATTTTATTTAGTATTAATCTATATCTAAGCAGATAATCAGTTGGATTTTTGGTTTGACAAACTATATATGATCAAATATATTTTAATTTTCTAATTTTATTTTTATAGCTCATCTAATTTAGTCTATAAATAGGGGTGAGCTTATAGGACATGAGGCTTAAAAAATTAGATTACGTACAAAATCTCCTAAAACATTCTTTGCTTTTACCCAGATTTTACTAGATCCTATTTTCATTTTGAAAGACACACTATTTTTTTATTTTCTTTGTCTGCACCAAATTTCTTCTAAAATCATATCCGACAAAAGCCTAAGCCACAGTTATCAAACAACAATGAATATAACTTTCGGAGGGAAATCATGAGTATTTATCACTCAATTTTCTTTTCTTTTTTTAATCTTTTGTTTTATTTTTGTTTATTATTTTTGAATTAATATTAACTTTTTTATGTATTTTTTTTTAATTTCATAATGGGTGATTGAAAACACGATGTGCAGAGAAACCTATACGATGACAACCGAAGATATATCAATTACAACAGTTTTTTTTTTTTTTATTCTTTTTGCTTTTTGCTTTTTTTGTTTGTTTTATTATTAATGTATTTGTTTGTTTAATTTTTGTTTTTTATTTTATATTTGTATTTTTTTTTTTTACTTTCTATTTTTATTGTGACTACCGAATAATGGAAAATAGTGGAACAATTTAATTTTTTGTTTTTATGTGATTTAATTAATTAGTAAATTAGGTTTATTTTGTAAAATAACAAAATCAATCGTTTTAGACATTTTAATTAGGGTTGTTATTAAAATTAATTTAGATTTAGGAGATTAGGTTTAGGGTCTTATTTAATTAATTAGATATAGATTTAATTAGAATTAACTTTAGACCCATAATTGATTAGATTTAAATTATATTAAATTTAGGTCCATTTAGTAAAACTAGACTTAGGCCACAAAGAAATTATAATGATAGAAATAAAATCATTAATTTAAAGCTCATTTTAGAAAAATTAAAACTTATAGATTTCAGCCAAGTAATTAAAAGTCTATGCATAATAAATAGATTTAGTCCATAAAATCAATGTAGATTAGGCTTAATTTAGAGATTAAATGTTTGAATTTGTTTGTTTATGTGCTTTTGCATATGATTAGTTCCTTATTATGTTGCTATTTATTTGGGTTTTAATAAAATGACATGTAATTAGAAGGACATAACTTTGATTAACAAGATAAATTTAAAAAACATGAAACTAAAAGAAATTAGTATTATGTATCCATAACTCTTTTGATGTGGTGCTAACTCTCTTTTAGGGAATCAAGTTACCATCACTTTAAAAGTTACCCCAGTTATTGCCCTAGGTAGCAACTCCTCATCTTCATGCCATATCTTTGTGATAGTGGTTAAGTGTTTCCTAGAGTCCTAAACTTAAATAGTATTATGGTTGTAAGAGACTTGGGCGTGCTTTAAACCCTACTGCCTACAATATTGTTAGAAATTCTAGAGTTAACGTAATGGAATACTAATAATAAAATACTATAGAGACAATAAAATAAAGTGACACCAATATTTTACGTGGTTCACCTTGATGTTGGGCTATATCCATAAGACAAAATCTGGAATTTCTTCCACTATCAAAATAATAGATACACAGAAAGAGTCATCTCTAGAACACTAGAAGAATACAAGAATAAAGATCTTAATAAAATAATGGCACTTAAGGTGTTTCCCACTTAAAACAACTTCCTCACTTTTTCATCACTCGCCGTTCAAGAAATAACTTTCTTAGACACTTAAAAAACTCTCATAAATTTTTTTCAAAGAAAACTAGCTTTGATTCACACAATTCTCTTCAAAAAAAATCGTGCATTGGTTCTCTACTCTCATGCACAAATAAGGTGCATGGAATACCTATTTATAAACAAAGATATGTCTTGTCCTTAAAGACTAAGGATTGACTTGTCCTTATAGGCTAAGGATTAACTTGTCCTTGTAGTCCAAGAATTAGCTCCTTTCTTCCTCTTTTATTATTGTTTTGTTTTTATATTTTTTCTTTTCCTAATTGCTTATGGAATCCTTATTTAGGAGGGACCCATAATAATTCTCCCCCTCCTGACTACATGGAGGATACCATAATTCTGGCAAGTAATTAATAAAATTCAAACTTCTCCTTTAGTAGAATTTTTGTCAACATATATGAACCATTTTCATCTCTATGGATCTTCTCAAATTGCAATAACTTCTTCTCCAATAGATCTTGTATCTAGTGACATCTCACATCGATGTGCTTTGACTTTGAAAAAAAGGAGAAATTTTTAGTAAGGTGAATAACACTCTGACTATCACAAAATAGATCATATCTTTCCTACTAAAAACCAAGTCCATTCAAGATCTTATTTATCCATAACAAATCTTTACATGATTCAATTGTTGTGACAAACTCTACTTCAATGGTCGACAAAGCAATACGTTTTTATAATTTTGATTGCCATGACACAACTCCCCTACAAATGTAATAAGATAACCTGAAGTTGACTTCCTTAAATCAACATTGCCCACCATGTCTAAATTTATGTATCCATCTAACATAGGTTTTACATCTTTATGTACCATGAAGATACTTGAAAATTCATTTTACTTCAACCCAATATTCCTTTCTAAGATTTGAAAGGAACCGACTCACAACTATAATTGTGTGTATGACATCTAGCCATGTGCACACCATGGCATACATCAAACTACCAATTGTTGAAGTGTATAAACTTTATCCATTTCTTCCTTCTCTTTATTAGTGGAAGGGCTTTATTGAGAAGTCAATCTAAGGTGATTAGCTACATTACTACTAACTACTTTAGCATTGTACATATTGAACCTCTAAAAGACCTTCTCAATGTACTTTTTTTTACAACCACAGTTTCTTAACACCTCTATCTATGATAATCTTCATGCTAAGAATATGCTTAATTGGTCCTAAGTCTTTCATGGTAAAAGACTTACTCAACTGCTTCTTCAAGCTATTAATTCTGAAAATATTTCAACCAATAATCAACTTGTCATCCATATAAAAGCAACAATATAATAAAATCATCATCAAAGAATTTCTAAACAAATACATAATGGTCTGAAGTGGTCTTTTTATAGTCTTACTCCCCCATGATGAACTCAAACTTTTTAAACCTTTGTCTTAGTGCTTATTTTAAACTATATAATATATATTGTCTTCTCTATACAAACATAGTCCTTTTTCTTTTACTATAAAACCCTATGACTGCTCCATGAATATCTCTTCTTTTAAATCACCATGAAGTAAGGCAATCTCAACGTCCATTTACTCATTCTTCATATCAAAACATGCTACTAAACCTAGCATAGTATAAATGGATGTCATTTTTACGATTAGAGAAAAAATTTCATCAGAGTCAATACCTTATCTTTGGTTAAATCCCTTTACAACCAGTCTAGCTTTGAATCATGATTGAAGATGTTAGTGACATGCCCTAAGCTAATTATGGCAATATTTTAACTTTGTCATATTTCCATTTTATTAATAAAGAGGTATTTTCATTATTACTAGCTAATTCTAATTTTATCCTTGAATAGTTAATTCTATCTAAGATCATTAAGTATGTGACTTAATAGTAAAACTCTTAGGTGATACTTGAATTTTATTCTAAATTATCCCTGGTTAATCATTGTTGTGAGAATAATAATGAATAAAGGCTAGTATAAGGTTGGCTGATGATTATATTTTACTGATCATGTATATGAGATATTCAGTTAAATTCATAGGTTCATATTTAGAGAAATGATGTACTAGATCGACCCACTATGAGAATACTACATGGATAATTGTCATAAGTAATTCTTATTATAGTAGTATTCTTTAAGTCCTCTAACCTGAAATCACCATGGTTTCTTACATGATGAGTTCTGTGTTTTGACACATCACTACATTATTTTTAATTGGATGGTAAAATAGGTTATAATTGGATATAGAATGAGTTATGTAAGGAATGTGAGTGATTAAGATAAAATTTGTCCCTCAGTTATTTTTAAGAAGATATCTATGGGCCTCTCGATAAGTTAGACTAAAGAGAAATGCATGGCTAAGCTAGAATGAGTTGATAAAGAGTTATTAGTATTAGTCTACTTAAGATCAAGAAATAATATAATTGAATAATATAAGGATGACATGATCCAAGCCTTATGTTCAATCTAGATATTACGTGACAAAAGGACTATAATACACAATGTGGATTCTGTTTGTCGGATTATCGACCTTCACATAACTTGGATAGTCATAATGTCTTGCTAGAGGCCACTTATGACTTGTGGGCTAAAATGAAATTTTATGCCCACTGCTAACATTGTGTGAACCTATAGGGTCACACACTTAAAACAATTCCAAAGCATACTTAGGTTAATTAACCCAGCAATAATCTCTCTAATAGAATAAATATATATATATATATACTCTCTATTAAAGAGACTGGAATTAGAATCAAATTAAAAAAGGAAGTTTACTCTTACGAAAACTTTTTTATTAAGTAAGTGGTAAAAGAAACCCTAGAATGGATGTCTATAAATACATCTCATTCTCTAGGGTTTTTGTAAGCTCTTACTCTCCTCCTTCTTCCTCCATTTTTTTGTGAAAATAAAATACACAGAGAGAAAAAAATAAAAGAGTCACCTTTTTTTATAAAAGTGCTAGCACTCCAATATTACTTTGGTCACCTTGTTCATGTGGATACCAGTAGATGGCCAATAAAGGCAATGCCTTAATTCGACAAGACCTATACAAAAAGTTCGAGGTAGGGTGTCATCAATGTGAACCCCCTTACTTCCAACAATCTTACCATTTTTTATTTATAGTGAGGTTTTGGAAACCCCTAATTAAATCAATTAATCGAATTATATGGATTTTGTAAAAGTGGTTTCATGATTAAGGTTTTAATTTTTGTTATGTTTTGTAACACAAAATCCTAACAGAATATTGTGTTCTTTATACTTAATCCTGAACACTCACTTATTCTTCAAAGAACTCTTGCCTTCATGCAACTTCACCAACTCAAACGTCTTCTTCTTATATAGAGACTTCAACACATCCAGCATGGATTCAAATACTTTTTTCTTGTGCTAATGATTCATAGCTTCTTCAAAGCCTTCTAGCTCTCATCCCTCTATTAGTAACAAAAATTGGTCTTTAGGATATCTAGTAGAAAGTTGTCTAATTCTATCATATCTCCATAATGGTACTAGAGAATCCTCATTTGTTGGCAGTTGTTCATGAATACTACCATCATCTTCCTCAATTGGAATCTCAATGGAAGAATCTGCATTTGCCCACATTAGGTAGCATAATTTCACCTTCATCTCCAACTTTTTTAGCAATATTTTTTAAGGAACTAACTTTAAGTTTATTGAATCATCATCAAAGCTAGATATTCTTTTCAACTCTAGCAATATGCTCAATCATCATGCCTTTAATAAACACAATATTATGACTTCCAATAAGTTTCTTCTATACTGGATCATAAAATCTATAGCCAAATTTATCTTGACCATAGCAAATGAATACATATTGTTATGTCTTGACATCAAGCTTGGACCTTTCATCTTTAGAAATATGCATAAAAGCCTTAAGACAAAAAACATGTAGATGATCACAAGAAACGTCCTTTTGTTTCATCTATATTTGTCCTTTTACTTAATATTATTATTATTATTATTATTAGACCTCTGGAACAAGGATATGAAAATTAATATTATGTAAATATACTTTAATGTATTAATTAAATAATATATATTTTAATGTATTAATTAAATAATATATAATACTAATTTAGTATAGTAACTATATAATAATTTTAAATTAGTATTAAATAATAAGTAATTATGCATGATTAAACTAATTACTTTTATGGTATAAGTTAATATTAACATTACATAAAATTGTTAAATAAATTTATTTTATTCAATAAAATTACACAATAAAATCATACAGTAAATTTATTACTCAATAAAAATTTATGGCAATTAAGAAATAATATTATTGAAACTTGCAAGTAATATTCATTGTTGGGTTGTTGTTGCTATTCTTTGTCATTTCCTAGTTTTTTGGTTGTTGTCCGATTGCTTTTGGATTATTATTGTTGTTTTATAGTTTTTGTGAGGATGTCTTATAGTTATTTATTGTTTTTAGGTTATTAAAGGATTTTTTTTTTATACAAAGGAGGGGGACACTCAAAAAACAAAACTCAATTAGTTACAACAAAACTGAGACCATCCTCAAAGAGAAAGTTTCTCCACACCTACAGGAGGTAAATTTAACTCTTGAAATTCATTACTGCAGACTAATGAGAGGGAAGTGAGGGAGCTAACAACTCTATTACCCTCCCAAAACATATGCTAAACTCAGATACACCAATGTTGATGAATAAGTTTATAACAATCATGAACTAAGTTGGATGTCTCTCGATAAATAAACACCCCAGAATTGAGTATCTGGACAGCCTTTTGCAATCAAGCTCTAAGATAATATGACAATATCCTTTTATCCAAGCTAAACAAATATTAAAAATAGTTGCCTAAAGCTCTCCAACAATTTGAGAGAAAACATTAATAAACCTAGGGAAACCAATCATCCAAACCCCATTGGAGTCTTTAATCAAACCACTATAACCAGCCTTCTTGGGATTACTTTTATAGCACCATGTGCATTAATCTTCAGCTAACCTGAAGCTAGAGGACTCCACCCAGTGAAACTTAATCTCAATGGCCTAGATAAGCCATTAGAATCCCTAAGACTCTCATTATCAATATCCATATCTTGCCAAAGCTTGAAGAGTTAAGATAATTTTTATGTTAAAGGGAGCTGCAGTTTTTGGAAGACCAGCTCATTTCTCTATTTCTAAATATACCAAACTATTATTATAAATTTTTCTAGCCTAGCACTCTTTCGATCACCAATATTCATCATAATCCAGTCACTTCCATTTGTATTCTTGAAATGACACACTTATCAATAATGCGGATCCAAACTTCCCACGTAAGCTGACAATCTCTCAAAACATGAAACAAAGATTCATAATTACCATAGTAAACACAACTAGCATCTAAAGTGAAATGGCAGACACATTTCTCATTATTCGTCATTAGTTTGCCATGCATGACAAGCCATATTGTGACTTTACACCTTTGAGGACATTTAAGAGACCAAATATTTTACCAAAAACACATCTTAATATCCCTGTAATCTAGACATGTAAGCTCATAAGTAGATTTAATGGTGAAGACACCCGAAGCATAATTGTTCCATAAGACCTTGTCTAAAGCAACATTATCATTTTGAAGATAAATAGCATTAAGCTTATGTAAAATCTCAATGAGTAAAAAACCTTATAGATGACTCCAATGCCAAGTACTACTAGTCCAATAGTTAGCAATAATAGAATTAATGTCAAGGAAAGAAATCTCTTTTAAAGTAAAATTGCTCAGATTTTCCTCCAAAAGCCAAATATCTTTCCAAAATAAAACATTCTCCCTATTTTCTACTGCATGACAAATCCTCTATCTTAGCAACGATGAAGAAGCCACCATTCCCCTCCAAATAAGAGAAGTTATGTGTTTCTTTTACAAGCTAGACAAACCTCTCTTGTCATTGCTATATTTAGCATGAAGGATCCTACACCATAAAAAGATTGGCTCAGATAAAAAATTCTAAGCTAGTTTCTATAAGAAAGCAAAATTAGCTAACTACATTGGGTGCAATCCTAGACCACCATAAACTTTAAGGCACGAAGCAGTCTCTTAGTTAACCAAATGGATAGCCTTCTTCTCTATGTTTTGCCCCTAAATAAAATTTTTGTAAATTCTATCCCACTTCTTGCATAAAGAAATAATAATTATAATAGTTTGCATATAGTAAGAAAGGATTACATTGATCACATATTAAGCTAGAGTAATCTGGCCTGCCATAGAAAGAGCTTTAAATTTCCATCCCACCAGTCTACTTTTCACTTTGTCTAATATGAACTAAAAATTATTCCTTGAGGCTCTTCCTTTCCATGTCAAAATGCTAAGGTACATTCCCAAGTCCAAATCTCAGGGAATTTGAGACATTTCACCAATTGGGTTGCAAGCCCTTTTCCAACATTCTTTGAAAATGATTCAAGACTTCTCAAAGTTGACCAATTGACCTGAACTTAAGAAAAAAATATCTAAGCATTTCTTCATAACCTTCATATGCTCAATCGTAGCTTCTCCAAATAAAATTATGTCATCAGCAAAAAAAAAGGGAGAGAGAGGGGCCACCTCTACTGAACGGAATAGCCTTCCATTCCTTAGTAATAATTGCACTATAAATAATATTAGTAAGACATTTAATACAAAGCACAAAAAAATAAAGGAAGAGCAGGTCACCTTTCCGAATTCCCCTTGTCAGAATAATTTTCTTAGTAGGTAAACCATTCCATAAAATATTGAATGAGCTAGAAGTAGTAAAATCTATAATTAGAGAAATCCATTTTTCAAGAAACCTAATAGCTTGCAAAGTGTTGAATAGAAAGTTCCAATTCAGTCAATCATAGGCTTTCTCTAATCACCATTGAACCTTTTCCTGACCTGTTCTTATTCATAGAGTGAAGCACCTCCTGCACTATGATGACATTGTCAGCAATTTGCCGGTGAGGAACAAAGCTGCTTTGAGTAGGGGAAATCAAGGAGGGAAGAATGATTTTCAATCTATCCACAAGAACCTTCATAATCAACTTGTAAGATACATTGCACAAGCTTATAGGATGAAAGTTGTTAAGTTTAATTAGTTTCTCCACCTTTGGAATAAACACCACTACTGTATCATTAATCTCATAAGGAATGTAACCCGTGATAAAACAATTTTGAACAAAACTAGTTAACTCTCTACCTACCATTGGTCAAAATTTTTGGTAGAAAAGAGTTGGATAACCATCTTGACCCGGTGCCTTGCAAGGAGCCATAGAGAATAAAGATTTGTGTACATCTTCAATATCCACTTCCTAGAAAGAATCAATGAGAATCTAGGCATTAACCATGGGAAAGGCATTATGAAGCAATTTCGGCCTATTAATTACACCTCATAAAATAAATTTCTAAAATGTGACATAACCATACTACTCAACTCTTCTTCAGCGGTAATCTAAATGCCATCTTTATTTTCTAAACCTTGGATCTTATTTTGGTTACCCTTAATGACTATTGATACATAGTAATAGCGAGTGTTCTAATCCCCTAATGTCAACCATTCACTTTTAGACTTTTGAAACCACATTAGCTCTTCTTGAGATAAAATTAAATCTAGCTCTCTCTATACCTTTTGGTTCAACTTCAAAAGATTTGGAGACTATTATAGTGCCAATCTTCTCTGGATGCCTTCTAATCTTGCCCAGACTTTCCTCTTTCATTTATTAAGGTCACCAAAAACCTCATTCTTCTAACTAAGCAACTTCGAGGTGAGGTTAGTGTTTTTTGACAAAAAGGAACCATTATTAATGTCCAAATTATCCTTGATCGAACTCAAAAAATGAGGATAAGATAACCAAGCAGTCTAGAATTTAAAGTGTTTTTATTAATTCTGATTGGGTCCCCCTATATAGATGTGAGAAGGATCAGTTAGTGATCCGATTGGATTCGAGGAAGGTGTTGGATAGTTGCATGAGGAAAAAGACATCACCATGCAATGTCACTTAGAGCTCTATCCAGGTGAGTGCCCATGAAATTCTCCTAAGACTTGTCGTGATACCAAGTGAATTTCTGACCATAAAAATTGATGTCCACAATCCCATTTTGATCTATCTAATTACTAAAACCATTATGACATAGTGGAAGCCTAAGAAATTGGATAAATACTGCTCGACGTTGAATCATGCATGATTACCGTCTAACAATCTTCTAAATCATGTTGATTTGTGCACAAATACTAGGAAATAAGCATCAATAATCATGACTCACACAAAGGAATACTGAATATTATAAAAAATATAAATTTGATTTATTAATTCAAAAAAGGTCATCCTCAAACAACCCCAAAGAGACAAATAAATAGAGTTTAAGGAAAAACCCTAAAAACTAAAAAGGAAGAAAAGAGTAAAAAAATCCCAAAAAGGAACATAAACTTTTAAGCCAAATTTAAGGGCCCAAACAAAAAACTTTGGTTGCAAAGATGGGTTGCTACAAATAAAGTGTGTAGCACTCGTTATAAGGCTCTAAGTTAGTTTTGATTTGATATATTATGGGCCCCATGGTTCAATCATGGTTGCTACACCATCTATTTGAAGCCCAAGTGCGCATGCCTACTTTATCAAATCCATCCATAAATGACAATGCAACCTCATCCACATTACATTATCATTGAAGTTAAACCCCCATCTACCCCCACTTCATTTATCACTAAAATAAATGGCATTAAAATCGCCTATCATAACACTTGGCAGATCATCTATACATCCCAGATCTTGTAAACGAGTCCATAATTTATTACGGGCAGTAGGAGTAGGACTTCCATAAACTGCTGTGAGTTTCCACCCTCTATTAAAAAAATCAATTAAAGTACTATGGATAAATTGTGGGTCTAATTCTCATAAGGTAAACTAAACTCTACTGATCTTCCAAAAAATCCATAAACCACTACTAAAACTATAAACTTCAACTTTGAGCCAATCCTCGAAACCAATCTTATGACAAACCTTATCCGTATAAACATTATTGATTTTTGTTTTAAGTAAAATAATAATATCCAAGTTATGCACTCTTAACAAATCACGAAGAACAATGAGAGTTTTATTGTTGTCAATACCTTGGCAATTCCATAACAGAATATTAATCATAAAAAAATTAAAAGAGTTTCACCATGATAGAACATGAGTCCCTATCATAGGACTCATGTTCCACCATGTATTCATCATCCAAACTGCAGTCATCTTCATCACTACTAAGTTCTTGGTCTTCCTGTAGGGAAGCTTCTATATCCATGTCATCCGGAGCTGATGGGTGAAGGAAGAAAGTTCCCCATGGTGTTTAGCATCTCTATCAATAAGGGGATCCAGCCTACCACTATAAGAGGTTTCACCATTATAGCAAATAGTCCTTCTACTCACTATATTTTCTTTGTTGTTACCTCAAACCAGAACATGATAACTCACCATTGCTACTACTCTATGCCCCTGGCCTCCCCCTCTCCCACTTCTAGAGCTCCTCCCAGCCTTTGGAAAGTTATCCACTCTATCAACAGCAATATCATAAACAAAATCTACCTTTTTCCTGTCCCTCCACCATTGACGCGTTTTTCCTTTCAACCCCAATCAAATTTCCACAATCTTCTATGACCCTTCCTGTTCATTATCAATTGCATGAAGTTAAAGGATTGTTCTAATGTTGTTTTAGTGTTTTTTGTTGTTAGGTTGTTGTTGTTATTTTTGGTTGTTTTCTGATTATGTCTAGTTGTCATTGGGTTGTTGTTTCTGTTTTCTAGTTGTTGTCTAGTATTTATGAGGTTTTCTTGTAATTGTTTGTTGGTTTTTTTAAATTATTGAAGAGTTTTTAATGAGGTTGTTTTAATTTTATTTGTTGTTTTTGATTGTTGAAGTGTTGTTGTTTGACTGTTATTGCTATTTTATTGTTTTTTTATGAGTTTTAAGTTGTTTGTCATTTTTGGTTGTTGAATGATTATTATCAAGTTGTTGTTGTTTTATGATTGTGTTTTGGTTTTTATGAGGTTGTTTTATAGTTGTTTGTTGATTTTTTGGTTGAAGAGTTTTTTTTTTTTTTTTGGTTTTTTGATTGTTGAAGAGTTATTGTGAGGTTGTATTGATGTTGTTTAATGTTTTTTTATTACTGAATGGTTGTTGTATGGTTGTTACTATTTTATGGTTTTTTTTTTATGTTTTTTTACGTTGTTTGTTAGTTTTTTTGGTTGTTGTTTAGTTGTTGTTAGTTTTTTAGGATTATTTTCTAGTTTTTGTGAGGTTGTTTTATAGTTGTCTGTTATTTTTTGGTTATTAAAAGGTAGTGTTTTTTGAATTTTTTTTTTTTTTAGGCTACCAAAGAGTTGTTGTGCGGTTGTTTTACTGTTGTTCATTATTTTTTGGTTACTAAATGGTTGTTGTTTGATTCATGCCGGTTGTTTTATTGTTGTTTTCTGATTTTTGTGAAGTTATTACTGTATAGTTTATAATTGTTGGCACTGGTAGTTGGTGTAAAGTTGTCAGGTTGTCATTTTTACATGAGAGAATAATACCATATTTTTTTTAAAAAAAAAAGTTTAGTTAACACCATATTTTTGAAAGAAAAATGTCAATCGATATTTTAAAAACATCTTCTGTATTGTGTTCAGTTGTAAAAATTCCCAAAAATATATTTGCATATCAATTAGATATGTATTGGTTTATATTTTTTAGACTTTGTCTTTTTATTGGAAAAAAAAAAATGAGTGCTATACTTTGACATATAGTTACACTCGATAAATTAATAAATGTTAAATTATCAATTAC
Organism: Mallotus nudiflorus; assembly: GCA_947683625.1. Classification (NCBI taxonomy): domain Eukaryota; kingdom Viridiplantae; phylum Streptophyta; class Magnoliopsida; order Malpighiales; family Euphorbiaceae; genus Mallotus; species Mallotus nudiflorus. The sequence continues at coordinate 1,068,755 of CANTUR010000094.1, read as the reverse complement.
TTAATATTTTTCAATTAATAAAATTAATATAATTACGTAATATGATATAATATATTATAATATAATAAATAATTTAAATATGACACCAATAGATGTCACATCTCGTAACATTATATGTCTACTGCAAAACAAAAATCTTTGGGGCAATTTCAATATGGCCCAATGATAATTGATTTTTTTTTAAAAAAAAATTCAATTTAATTAAAAATATGCCCCAAAAGTATAATAAACTTTTATTGCACCCCGTAAAATACTATAATTCTTGCGGAACACAATATAAATTATTTTTCATTTTTTATATATCATCTTAAATGAGCGAATTAGAATAACAGATTTTCATTTTTTTTTTTACAAAATAAATTTTTTATCTATTCAAATAAAATTACATCCACTGATATTATATAAGACACAAAATATATCATATTATTTTCGATGACGATCTGAAACGTGATAATGCGACCCCTAGGTTGAAGGAAGAGGGTGTTGAATCTTGCGGATTAATTACCAATTTATTGTGAAAATTAAAATTATTTCCTAATTTATGGTAAATTTAGAAATATTTCCTATTTTTATGGTGAAATTTAAAAAAAATATATTCTAATGTTGTGGTACTTTCAGGCTTAGGTGGATGGCCGAAAATGCAGTCATCACTGGCAAAATGAAAGAAATTTTTTTTAGTTCATTTTTGTTGCATTTCACCTCTCATGGACATCAATTTTTTTGAATGAAAATGATTATGTTAACTTTATGATATTATAATTATTAAATAATTATTTAGTTATAATTATTTTTTTTGTAGTTAATAGTTTTTCACTAATCATTGTGAAATGATTGAAATAATAATAATAATAATAATAATAATAATAATAATAATAATAATAATGTTAGTGTATTTCATTAAAATGTTTTACATAATTTAGGTAATTGTAAAAAGATAAAAAAAAAATTATAGGTGAAAATACTAAAATTTATATAATAGTGATTATTAATATTTGTAAACAAATAATAAGAGTGTATAACACGTGGACGTAATTAATTTAAAAAATTAATTATTAGTAATTAATTTATTATAAATAGTTAATTACTATTGTGTGTTTGTAAATATGATCTTAAACATAGATTTCAAATCAAGAATGTCTTTGCTAATTCAGGTTATAAATAAAATTTAAAAAACTACAAACATACAAATCATAAGTGAAAAAAAATTATAAATCTTCAACAAATATTGTGCATATGGTAAGTATGATCAAATAATTTAAGTGAAATATCAACAAACAAATAATATTTATAAGAATCAAGTTACATAAAAAGGCATTACAATTTTTTATGTGTCACAGGGTCAATGCATGCGAATTCTAGAGCGTAACCCCAAATTTTGACGGTGATTAACCCGTCAATTGCTTATATCCCTGAACTAAAACCCACCACTCTGAGAATCACCACCATCATCATCGTCATTGTCATCTTCATCAACATTAGTGTCATGAGGTGCGTATAGATTTGGATTAGTTGGAGGCATATGATGTGAGGGAGTATGCCATTCCTGAGGTTGAGGGGTGCTAAATGAGGAAAGAAAATTTTGGGTGGAAGAAGAAGGAATTTATGGAAATTGAGGACATTGCATTTTCAGAGCCATTTGTGATAAATTCAAAACAAAAAGTAAATGGAAGTTGATTGAGAATGAAGTCCAAGCATTGTGAGGTAGGATAGGGAGTGTAGTGTGATGAAGAGGGAAATGATGGAAAAGAAAAAGGTAATTGGGTAGGAGGAGGGGGATTTAAAGCATGAAAAAATGGACTAGAAGGATAAGTGAAGGCATACTAAGGTTAAGGAATGAATGAAGTACCTGATGGACCAACTGATGACACTAATGTAGATGATATGTTAAGTCCTAGGTGGAAGCTGCAGAGGTGGACTTAGTATGACCAGAGTGTAGCTGAGGGACGCGAACACATGCATACTTGCAAGAGGGGCTCTTGGAGCAGGAGCTTGTTAGCATGCACATTGCTGATAATGTAACACTATCTCTGCATCTCCGCATCAACAGCCCTAACGTTGATAAAGTGTTCTAGAAAAGGGGCAAGTTCTAGTGCTGGGTTGGGGCATGGCATATCATCAATAACTCTTCGCTTTAAATCATTAATTATAAATTAGGTACTATTGGTGATCTAATTAGCTTGAGATAAATTGCAAGTTAACATGATATGCTCAACAGAATTAACCTACACATTGGAAAAAATATAAAAAATTTAAATAAATGACTTTACAAAATAATTTAAAAAATGAAATATTATATTTTACCGCTACACCCAAACGAGCACTACTGGGTGAGATCCATTGACTTGTCACTAAATGGAACCAATCCAAATACTAGGAATGGTAATGTAGGGATCCACGTGACACTTACCCTACCACAATACTATGAGCTCAACACTCCCAAAGTGAGATCCAATGGGCATGTTTGTCTGCCCAATTTGTGTCATGATCCCGTAAATTATAGTGATGCAATGCATCAAGGTGGAAAGGAGGATGAGGAATGGGTTGAACACATCCAAATTGGTGTAGCACCCTATTAGGATAGTGCCATTCAACAATGTAGATGTAAATGAGAGGTACTACTGCACGCCAAATGTCTCAACCTTGTAAGCAATAAGCAAGCAGTTATTGAATAACATCCTCGGTGTATGGCTCCCAAATAATCTATATAAACATGAAATTTTGTTATAAAAAATAAGCATAAATTATGTTATAAAGTTAAAAAAAAAATACAACATTATTTTTGTAGATAAATTTTTTTTATATGATGACGTGCTTTTTTTAATAACTCCTTATTAGGTTATGCTCTCATCATTGTGTAATAATAATAATAATAATAATAATAATAATAATAATAATAATAATAATAATAATAATAATAATAATAATAATTCCTTATTCTAATCATTGTGTAATAATAATAATTATTATAATTAGAATAATAATAATAATAATAATTAGAATAATTAATAATAATAATAATAATTAGAATAATCATTGTGTAATAATAATAATAATTAGAATAATAATAATTAGAATAATTAATAACTCCTTATTAGGTTATGCTCTCATCATTGTGTAATAATAATAATAATAATAATAATAATAATAATAATAATAATAATAATAATAATAATTAGAATAATTAGAATAATAATATAAATACATAATGAATAATAAACTTCATAATAATGTTGTGAAAGTTCTACCTCATCTTGACGTGCATTATCAAGTCTGTGTCAAATTTCTATAATAACATGTGTGGGATTCGATGTAATCCTACGTGGTTTGCTCCATCTAAAATAATTGTTTTTATATGTTAGTAACATAATATCGTAATTGTTATTAAAAAAAACATATTCTTTTAATATAGTGTCCTAGAGGTGCATATGTAGGAATTGATCGATCACATAGTGTGGGAGCGAGAAAAGGAAAGTGCTCCAAGCCCATATTTGCAGGATAAAGAGTGGGCCGCTCATCTGTGCCACTACTGGTAGCCTCGATGCACGATAAAACTCCTTATATAGGAAAGCCAAAGATGCAGATCCCCAACTATAATGACCTATTAAGTCAATATTTTTCAAAAATTGAAAGAATTGCAAGCTAACTTTTCATATGGTTGCTATAGAAAATAAAACTTATGAACATAGTTGTAAAATGTAGGCACATGTATGCCTATGCAATGTTGTCCAGTCAACTTGTTTAGGCAATTCTGTGAAGTGTTCTTTAAACCAAAAACTATGAACCAGTGAGTAATAAATGTTTAGTGGTTTTAGTGAAGTACTTAAAAGTGATTCACATAAATCAAGGTAATCAAGACAACCTCGGGCAGTAATAGGACAACCATCGATTGACAATCTCATCAATACAATAACATCCTAAAGCATAATCGTGCACTCTCTATCAGGAAAATGGAAAGTATGTATCTCTGGTCTCTATCGCTTTACCAAAGTCATAATAAGGTGATGATCAAGTTTTATCTGACGCATTGTGACAACTCTAAGGAATCCAACTTCTCATAATAAGCCCTCCATTTCAGGACTCATATTTCTATATATTTTATTGATTTGAGAACTTTGTTGACATATTATAACCGGTTCTTCGAACTACAAATGTAATTTTTACAATTAATAATGATACATTAATTTACTAGTTATCTAATCCAGGATATTTACGAATTTATGGTAAAAAATAAAACTATTTCTCATTTTATGGTACTTTCAAAAGTATTTTCATTTTTATGATCAATTCTAAAATATTTTTCCAATTTGTGGTACTTTTAGTGGAGAGAGAAAAAATTAATGTCCATTTAGTCATTTGGACTGGTGAAATGTTCATTTCACCATTCCAAATGGTGAAATGGCTTTGTAAATTTTTTTTTTCATTTGGTCTTGTCCATTTTGCCATTCCAATTGGCGAAATGGACAAGTTATTAAAAAAAAAATCCTTTTATGCATAGGAAATGGCCACAAACAACACTCATGCACACATGCACAACACTATACTCATGCACACACACAAAACACTATAACTCATGCATCATCATCATCATCATCATAATAATAATAATAATAATAATAATAATAATAATAATAATAATTATTATTATTATTATTATTATTATTATTATTATTATTATTATTATTATTATTATTATTATTATTATTATTATTAAATTAAAATAATCATAATAATCATAAAATTTTAAAAAAATATACTATTATTATACTTATGATATTATTATAATTAATTAATCATAATTATTATAATATTAAAATTAAAAATTAAAAACATGGACTTAAAATAAAAAAAAATTAAAAAAAAAAAAAGCTCATAGCTTATCAACAAACTACATTTCTACATTGCTAGTTTTATTTCTAGAGGATTAGATGTGATGTATTTCTGATGAACTAAGTTAAAAACTTTTCATTTATGCACAAAAATATAGACTTAATTAGACATCCGCACAAATATAATAATAATAATAATAATAATTTTGCATTGCCAAACCAAAACAAATTTTACATGGCCAAACATTATTATTATTATTATGCATGAGTTATAGTGTTTTGTGTGTGTGTGTGTGCATGAGTGTAGTGTTGTGTGTGTACATGAGAGTTGTTTGTGGTCATTTCCTGTGCATAGAAGGAATTTTTTTTTTTAATAACTTGTCCATTTCGCCAATTGGAATGGCGGAATGGACAAGACCAAATAAAAAAAAAATTTGCAAAGCCATTTCGCCAGTCCAAATGGCGAAATGGACATTAATTTTTTTCCCTCTACTGAAAGTACCACAAATTGGAAAAATATTTTAGAATTCACCACAAAAAAGGAAAATACTCTTGAAAGTACCATAAAATGGGAAATAGTTTTATTTTTTACCATGATAAATATCCCTATCTAATCCCTTATTGTTTTCACAAAAAAATGTATACAGTATCGTTACCTCATTATGCCATATAACATCTGATCTATGCTCATTTTGTAAACAGAGTAATGATGGTACGTTAGGGCCTGCCTGAATATAATCATGTGGCAATAAATTTTGCTCCATTCCTACCAAAATATAGAGAAATAATTCTTTGTCATAATATTTAACAAATAAAAAATTCTTTAACACAACTATTATACATGTTATTTGACAGTGACATCTCATAAATATATATTTCAATTTTGTATGTGCAAACACAACAAATTCATATGTGAATGTACTGTCAATAATTATTATGGGCATCACATATCATTAAATAATAAAAATTATTATTGCTTTCACAACATTGAGTTGTAGCTTGAAATTTTTATTAGTTATGTATTTGTAAGTTAGTATAACAAAAATTTATTATTGTTTTCACAACATTGAGTTGTAGATTCACATGTCTATTAATTGTCATTGAGCTATATTTTAGTACTATAAAATATTCCAGACCTGATTGCTTTATAATGAAACCCCATTCACTCACACATACACAAACACATACTTTTTTTTTCTATAGATGGCATATGGTTCTTCACATGGTGGTAGAGGTAGAATATGGCTATTACCATAATATAATGATGGTTATCACCATTTAAGAGTGTCGGATCTAAAAGAATATTTTGCAAGACTACGACAGGAATGGGCATTTTGAGTGAATGAAGTTGATATTGTAGTTAAACAACTACGTGAATTAGGAGCACCTATAGTCAGGCGTTTGGTGTTATCAATGCAAAGAAGAAACCGATATGAATATAAAGTTACAATTAAAAGAATTAGAGAGGAGAACAATCGGATGTTTTTACGATGAGCAAGGTATTATATGTTGAAACTTGTTAACAATCAAGCAACTGCACTTGGCAGGTCACTTACACAAATAGAGGTGAACAATTTTCTCAATAATTCTGCATATATTTTTAACTATGAAATTTTTGTAGAAGAATAAATGGTTTTATGTAATTTATTATGTTATGTTTCCTCATCTGAGATTTCAATATCGGAGGTATAATCAATAGAGTGTACTAATGAATTATACATACTAGCTTGTCATTCATCGCCATCTTCTAATAACTTTTGAGTTCACCCTTTAAAGAATGCTCTATTGATATATCATGATACAATTATTCTCCTACCTAATATGATATAAAGCATTTTGTATTGATTCCATATCACATCATCTCACTTCAATTGCCCATCCTTTAAGTAAATGTAAATGAAGTTCTTTAGCTTTTTTGAGAAGTGCTTCAGATTGTCGTATATGATATTCCCATTCTTTAATCATTTTTACCAAAACTGCATGACAATTATGTTACACTAGATCCATTGGATATAAAAAATCATCATTTAAAGCCCAATGACGTCCAGTGGCCCTGAATATATCTCTTGGAGAATAAACTCTAGACATTGTACCTATAAAATATTTTCTTATTTTCAAGTAATATAAAAAACCATGTTAAGACATTCATTTCATAAATAATTTCACCTCTTATTAGCTATATTAACAACATTTTGGTAAACATGAAAAAAGGTATTGTATAAAGTTAGTGTCATTATCACTATAATCTTTTATACTCTCGATATCAAAGCATTGAAACTACATTCTGTTTCTATCAAAGATTATTGTCTAGATGTGACATTAGACATATGATATTTGTCCAGACGATTATTCATAACAGATATCTCCTTCGTTAATTGGTTAACAACATTATCAACTTCTTTGTTGTTGTGTCTTAATATAGCTACTGATAATGCTTTTGGTATTGGTAACTCATGGTAGCCACAATAAGCTTTCAATTCACATCTTATTTCCCATATACGACCCCATTTTGGTTCTGCTCTAATAATAATGTTAGATGATTGTCTAAAATCATCTAAATTACTTATATGATACCCAATAAATATATAATTAGCACATCCAGGTTCAAGAGATGAATAAGTTGGATGATTTTCAAATGGCCTTTTAGTTCCATACCTAATTACACCATTTAGGTCTTCATATTTATTAACAATTTTGAAGTTCTTTTTACCACGTGCTCCATTCGAAGAACTTGGTGATCAAATTTTTTTATGTTCCTTTTTATTCATTCTTGATAAACATATATATATATATATATATATATATATATATATATATATATATAAGCTTGAGTATGACCATTCAGAATATACTAGTAAGATAAAAACTCAATATACAATTCAAAATTACTACATTTCAAGAAAATATATATAATCAATAGAAAAATCATAAACATTTTATTATTATTATTTTTGTCCACACGTCAGAATGTTATGCCCGATCAAACCACATTTCATATAAAAGTTTGATGAAACATCAATATTTTATGAATCCATTTCATTTCTAATGCGCATTGATCTGGGTCTTCCTTTTTATCATTTCCATATTGGGTTTGGTACAAATGGCAAGTCATTTAACTTTGGCCAATAATCAGGATGACCCAAAGGAACGAAATAAGTTGACCAAAATTTTAAATTTTCATTGACGGAGTGAAAGGAAGTAATTAATTCCTTGTAATCAATTCTAAATGACAAACATCTAATAATGGCATGAGAACAAGGAATTCTGGTTTGTTGGAACTTTTCACATGTGCAGCTTTTTTATTTGAGGTTGACAACTTATTTGTGACCACCTTTTCTATGCATATTATTAAAACCAATTATTATTTGAAAGATCTTATTCTCTTTATCATATCTTTGCATGACATGCCCATTCACTATAAATCCAATGCTGCAGAATTCATACATATGTTGGTGTCCATAAAAAGCTATTATTCAATAAATTGGTGTATTTAGTTCGATGCTGATCAAACAAATCAACCAACTTCATAAAAATTTATTTCATCATTATTGTCACAGGCATCACTCGAATACTCTTTAACATGGTGTTGATAGATTCAGTATAGTTTGTAGTCATAACACCATAACAATGACCACTATCATAGGCTAAAGTCCATTTCTCCTTTGGAATTTTGTCAATCCATTTTTTTAACTCTAGATGTCGAAGCTCTACTTTGTCCATCCATCTCTTGAACTTTCTTTTCTAGAACTCTCTACCTACTTTATCAAGTAGTTCTTTATGGGACCATTTTTAAACTTGGTATTGTAATTGCTAAGCACATGACGCAACCAGTATCGATGTGCATAACCATACCACAGTTCACCCTTCATCGCATACTTTATTCCAATATGATGATAAAAAATAATACAAATATCATCTTTCCCATCACAACAAAAATAGCGCAAAAACTTCATATAGTATTCCCAATTGTCTTTATTCTATTTTTCAACCAAAGCAAATGCTAGTGGTAATATAGCATTATTCCCATCAACTGCTTTAGTAGTCATTAGTACACTTCTATATTTACTATAAAGAAATGTACCATTGACATATATGATAGGTTTGCAATGTTTGAACTTATCAATATATAGCTTATATGCACAAAACAAGCATTTGAATTATTGAACACCTAGAACTAAAACGTGATTTTACAAATGGGCCTCCCTTCATTATGCCAAAATAAACCAGGATTAAAAGTCATCGTAGCATGCATGAAGTGATAAAGCATTTTATAAGACTCATCCTAATCTCCCCATAAATTTGCAATTGCCTTTTGTTTTCCTCTCCACACCTTTTTATATGTTGATATGATAATAAATCGTTCTTTTAACCCAGGAAGTAATGCTTTCACCTTGATCTAACATTGCTTGAATGTAACCAGCTATCAGATTGGAGTTAAAATTCCTATTATCTTGAATCTATCTAGGAGCACTACATGTGTGCAGACCATTATACCTCGTAATTTGCCAAAACCCACTTCTCTTTATCTTAGTGGCTCTTACTCTCCATTCGCATCCCAACTTGTAAACTAAGGTTATAGTATTAACCCTAGTTTCAGAACTTTTAAATTATTGACCAACTCACACAAAATACAATTTGCAAGCTATTTTTACTACCTCTCTGGATTGAAATAACATACCCTTCGTCAAATCTTTTAAGGGATCCCAAAAAATATCATCGACTTTTGAGGGATTTCTATTAATATACATATCCTCAAGATTAACTCATCTAAATTGCAAATGAATTTCTCTATTAAGCCCTTCAACTAATGCCACCATCATAGCATCATTGTGAACTTCAACATCACCAACCATATTATAATTGTAATATCCCGTGTTTTTAAAATATTTTTACACTGTACCAGGATATACAGTGTTAATAATTTTTGAATATATATTACGATATTTTCACGAGTTGATATGTATTTAAAACCTATTTTTATTATTATGCATTATTTACAGTATTTTACGTAAAATTTTCCCGGGACTTGCATTTTCGGGGAAATTTTCACGTAAATAATTTATTGTTAATTATTCTAAATATATTTCGGACTTGCATGAATTCATGCGTATTTTTAAATGACTAAATAAAGCCTATGTGTATATATTATTTAATTAGGGTTTAATATATATTACCCTAATATTTTATTATTTATTTATTAATTTATTATTATTTAATTATTTTATTTATTATTAAATTATTAAAATTATTTTTTTATTATTTTTTTTTTTTTTTTCTTTTTCTTTTTTTCTTTTTTCTTTCTTTCTTTTTCTTTTCTTTTTCTTTCTTTTTCTTTTCCTTCTTTTTTCTTTTTCTTCTTCTTCTTCTTCCTTCTTCCCGAGCGCCCGACCACCACCCCTCACCGTCTGCAACTTCCGATTTTTGACCGTCGGTGTGCCGCTAGGAGCTCCACCTTCCTCAGTCAGCTGCTCCGCCGCCCCCAGCTCCCTTCCCGACGTCGGTAGCCCCTGTTTTCCTTTTTGGCCGAAAATCTTCCCTTTGCCGTTTCTTCCTCCTCCGGCCATCGTTTTTGATACCGCCGGTCTCTTTCTTCTCCTTAAGCTCTGATGAGTGTGATTCTAGCTTTGGTTTGAGCTAAAATGGTCTAGAATTGTTTAGGTTTCGAATTTTCAATTTCGATCACATTAGGGTTTTTGATTTTTTGAGCTTCGAATTGATTGATCATGAAAACTCCCTTTACAAATGTTTATACTAGTAGCTTAATCTACATGTGTGAATTTTTATGGAATTTTTGGAAATTTTTTGGATTTATGGGTATTTTTGATTATTTAATATTATTTCTAATTTTCGGAAATTAATTATTTAAATTATGAAATTGTGTTTTATGGTTAAATTAGATGTTGAAATGAATTATAGGAATTTATTTGGAATTTTTATGAATTTCTAAGTATTTATTTTGAATTATTGAAGTTTATGGAATTTTGGGGAAAATTAGGCTAAATGTGTTTTTATTTGAAATTAATTGGTTAATTGAGTTTAATTATTGATATTATTGATAAATATGTTGATAAAATTAATTTTGGATAATTGTATAATTTTTGGTGAATTTTTGAAGTAATTATAGTATATTTATATATATAGGGGTATTTTGGTAATTTTATCCTAAATTGGTTAAAAATGTAATTTAATTGGTTTTATAGTTATTTAAGGTATAAAAATGATTTCTATAAATTATTTGGTATTTTTAACTAATTAAAACTATTTTTCATGAATTATTTTCAATTATATATATAATATACGATTTTTCTAATAGAATGAGTTTTATCGGTTTTTACAGTGTTTTAAGGTTAATTATGTAATTTTTACGTATAAAATGTATTCTATGTTATTAGGGTATTTTTGGTATATCTGGAATTATTCTGTGTTTGTGGACCCCGATCGGTGGACTGTATTTTGGAGTCTGGCCGTGGGATTTTGATTGTGCCTTGTGTAGTTTTTCGAAGTGTATTTCTTTGCAGGGTCGGCTCTACTCTTTTGAGTAGAGAGATGTCCGTTTTACAGGGGAGCTTCTTCCGAATTTTTGATAGAATTCTCGTAAAACGTGATATCCAGTCGAACCCTAATTCTGTTTCTGTATTTAATACTCTAGATCGAATTCTAGGATTTCTATTAGGTTTATTCTGATGTCTATTATTTATTGCTTGTTTAGTTGCAACCGAGACCGAGGGCTAGTGGACCAAGCCCGTCGGATCCATCTCGTGGAGCGCACTAGGTGAGTTACTATACTATATATATATATGCTTAGGATGCATGATTTAGAAATGCATGTTTTATGTTGATTAAATATGCATAAATAATTTGACTATTTCTTAAGTTTATATTAAGTGTATTTTTGGTTTATTTTTGGTATATAATAAATTATATACATGTTTTGTTAATAAAATATATTTAAAATGTTTTTAAATATATTTTTAGTTTAATTTATGATTTGACTGGATTATTTAACGTATATATACTCGAAATATACCTGATTTACTTTTGGTATATTTCAGGTATATATATGGGTTATATTGTTATTTCATTTACATTCAGGCATCATTTATTTTTGTGAATGAATGTTTTACATATTAATGATGAAGGATATCAATAGAACGTGCTACCTAGTGGGCAGCACTAGGACCGAGTACGTACTGGTACGCCTATAGCTTTAGGCTATGTACTAACTATTTATGGATATTGGTTTGATATGATTATTTGATATGTGAGATGTGGTTTGGGTGTGATTGCTGGAGCTCGGTTGACCAAGTGTCTCGGGCCAATCACACTGGCAGTCAGACTGCTGGAGCTCGGTTGACTTAGTGTCTCGGGGCCAGTCTACTGTCTAAATGGATTAAGTGGATATATTTTGGAATAAGTGAGCCTGTATGGCTAGAGTGTTGTTTAAACCACTATTTTCTGAGGTTGCGTTATTCTAGGGTTTTATGTGATCCTTCATAAAAGATGATTTTCAATAAAATATATATAAAAATGATTTTATTGCATCTGTGTGTATTACCTGTATATATACATATATATATATATACTGTTGATTGTATGCATTATCACTTAGTGTGTATGTATATATATTATAGTAATTCACTCAGTGAGGTCTGACTCCCCTCTGTTGACTATTTTTCAAGAGAGTCAACTTCTTCAGACCTCAGTAGCAGGTCGATACGCCGGATTTCTTCCGCCCCCGGCTTCTTTGTGTAAATCACTTACTTGAGCCTTATTTTTATAATCTAGACACTGCAGTAGTTGTAAATTAATTATGGGATTTCATGTATTTTATTTAAAGAGATGTATTATATTGAAACTGGATTGTATTAAAGAGATTTTATATATGTGATGAGATTTGATTTAAATCCAGTTGATGAAAATGTTATTATTATATTTATGATTTTTATTTCCGCTGCATATATATTACTGTTATTGTTATTATTGCATGTTTTATTTTATTTTTAGGCTTGCTACGGGTTCCGGATTCGAAAGAATTCCCGTTCCCTAGCGCCGGTCGTAGCCCCTATTTTGGGTCGTGACAAAGTTCGTATCAGAGCAGAGTTCTGTGTCAGGGCTTAGTTATGTGAGTTGTGGCCCTAGTTTTAAAGTTTTGTTTTTTGTTGGACTACTGCAGTGTATTAGGTTCGAGTATGTCTTGATGAGTATTCCTTGCTGTAGTTTTCAGCGTTATTCCTCCGTTGTCTGTTTTGTCTGAATCTTTCCATTTGTCTTTTCAGTATGAGGAGGCGAGCGCGTGTTGCTCCATCGGTCGTTGAGGCCGAGGATGATGAGTCTTTTCAGGATGAGGTTTTACCTCTTGGGCAGCCAGTTAGACGTAGAGGTCATGGCAGAGGTAGACCTCGAGGAGCGGTAGGTCACCGTAGGCAGAGAGAGTTACAGGACGAGGAGCCTGTTGAGCCTGAGTTTGATGTTCCTGTTCCTCCAGTTGTTCAGCCTATTCAGCCTGCCTATCAGCAGGGTATGTCTGACCCTGAGGCAGCTTTATTCTATGCCAGAGTTGGCAGGATTGCGTTTGATGGTACTTTCGATCCATTAGATTTTTCTGCATGCGATTGAGACTAGGACTCGGACTGCTCATACCGAGTACCAGCGAATCATGATTATTGAGTTGTCTGTCGAGGGACCAGCTCTAGATTGGTTCATTCAGATGATCCAACCTTACATGATGATGATGATATGGGCTCAGTTTCGAGAGCGATTCATGAGGAGATTTTATCCAGAGCCTCTTCGTTTGAGCTATCGTCTCCGGTTGACCAGTATTTCTCGTGGAGATCGATCTGTAGAGGAGTATACCCGAGAGTTTCTTCGTCTGGGTAGATATGCTGAGGATCTAATGCGAGATCAGTATTTCGTTGTCACTACATATGTTACTGGTTTGGGTTCTGCTTTTGCTGGTATGCCTACAGTAGGTCTTACTCTGGAGTCTGTGATTGAGTTGGTCAAGGAGATTGAGCTGAGACTAGTTAGGCAGGGAGCGATGCCTGATTATTACCAGTTAGGAGTTCAGTCGAGTGGATTACAGGCTACTCCATATTCGAGTTTTCATGTTGGTTCGAGTAGTCAACAGCGAGGTCCGACTCAGCAGAGTCAGAGACAGCAGCAGCGAGTGCATCGGAGTAGTAGACATGGCCGTGGAGGTCAGCGTAGATCATTCAGATTTGGGTCAGGTGCTTCGAGCAGCAGCAGTGGTCGTAGTTCTAGATCAGTGGCCAGTGTTTGTCAGACTTGTGGTAGAGTCCATCAGGGACCGTGTTATCTGACACCACTGATATGCTTCAGATGCGGGCAGATAGGACATTTTGCCAGATCATGTCCTTAATCCGGATATCAGCAACAATAGATTCCGCGATTCCCACAGCAGTCGATTGCTAATGCTGCACCCGTGCCATTTCAGTTGCCACCAGCTCAGCATCAGAGTTCCACTCAGTTTGTTCCATAGCAGAGTCATGGTAGAGGTACTAGAGGAGGTGCCAGAGGTGTTAGCCAGGCTTCTACCAGTCAGCAGGGAGGTCGAGGTCAGGCCAGAGTTTTTCATCTCACTCAGCAGGATGCTCAGGCATCTAATGCAGTCGTGGCAGGTATTGTTTCTGTTTGTTACCTGGATGCTTGCGTTTTGTTTGATCCGGGTGCCACGCATTCATTTTTTTCTCCTGTTTTTGCTTCTAAATCTTGTTGGCAAGCTTCGAGGATGGCTTTTCCTTTGTCTGTTGCCACTCCTCTGAGTGATTCCTTGGACGCCGATATTGTTCTTTCTGGTTGTCTAGTTCTCGTGGGAGATAGAGAATTACCCGTTGATTTGATTCTGTTGGATGTGATGGAGTTTGATGTTATTTTGGGAATGGATTGGTTATCTCGGCACTATGCCGTGGTAGATTGCAGGAATAAAGAGGTGACTTTCAGAATTCCTGGTGAAGAAGATTTTAAGTTTGTTGGTGATAGGAGTTCAGCACCTCAGAATCTTATTTCTGCTATTACGGCTAGGAAGTTATTGAAGAAGGGATGTCAGGGATATTTGGCATTGGTCAGGGATACTTCAGTGGAGAAGTTGTCACTCACAGATGTTCCTGTTGCTTGTGAGTTTCCTGATGTTTTTCCTGAGGAGTTGCCAGGTTTACCACCTCACAAAGAGATTGAGTTTTGTATAGATGTGGTACCAGGTACTACTCCTATATCTATGCCACCCTATCGTATGGCTCCTGCAGAGTTGAAAGAGTTGAAGGAGCAGTTGCAAGAGTTATTGGATAAAGGTTTCATCAGACCTAGTGTTTCTCCTTGGGGTGCACCAGTCTTGTTTGTAAAGAAGAAGGATGGTACCCTGAGACTGTGCATTGACTATAGAGAGCTGAATAAGGTGACAGTGAAGAGCAAGTACCCTCTCCCGAGGATAGATGACTTGTTTGACCAGCTACAAGGTGCACAGTTCTTTTCTAAGATTAACTTGAGGTCGGGTTATCATCAGCTGCGGATCAGTGAAACCGATATTCCTAAGACGGCGTTCCGCACTAGATATGGCCATTATGAGTTTTTGGTGATGTCTTTTGGTTTGACTAATGCACCAGCAGCTTTTATGGACCTGATGAATAGGGTATTCAGACCGTATATGGATCAGTTTGTGGTAGTCTTCATTGATGATATACTGGTTTATTCTAGGAGTATGGAAGAGCATGTATATCACTTGAGGATTGTACTGCAGACACTGAGAGATCATCAGCTTTATGCTAAATTCTCAAAGTGTGATTTCTGGATGGAGAGTGTTTCTTTTCTTGGACACGTAGTGTCTAAAGAAGGTATTCAGGTTGATCCACAGAAGGTTGAGGCAGTATCTGAATGGCCTAGACCTAATTTTATTACAGAGATTCAGAGTTTTCTGGGTTTAGCCGGGTATTATAGGCGGTTTATGCAAGATTTTTCTAGAATTGTAGCCCCTATGACTCGCTTGACTCAGAAGAATGTTAGATTTGAGTGGTCAGAAGCTTGTGAGAATAGTTTCCAGTTGTTGAAGGAGAAGTTGACCACAGCGCCAGTATTAGCTTTGCCTAATAGTGTGGATAAGTTCACAGTTTACTATGATGCCTCTAGAATTGGTCTTGGTTGTGTGTTGATGCAGAATGGAAGGGTGATAGCCTATGCTTCGAGGCAGTTGAAGAAGCATGAGCAGAACTATCCTACATATGATCTTGAGATGGCTGCAGTGATCTTTGCTTTGAAGATCTAGAGATATTATTTGTACAGGGTAACTTGTGAGATATTTACTGATCACAAGAGCCTTAAGTACATTTTCCAGCAGAGAAGATGGTTGGAATTATTGAAGGATTATGACTGTGAGATCTTATATCATCCGGGTAAAGCTAATGTTGTAGCAGATGCCTTAAGTAGGAAGTCCTCAGGTAGTCTTGCTCACATCGGTGTTGAGAGAAGACCATTGATCCAAGAGTTGCATTTGTTGGTGGATCAAGGTCTGATGATAAAGATCAGTAGATCAAGTGGACTGCTAGCTCAGTTTAAAGTGCGATCTGTACTGAGGGATAGGATTAAAGCAGCTCAGAGCCGAGATCCTATTCTTGAAGAGCTTGCAGAGAATGTTGGAGCAGGGAAGTTCACTGATTTCACACTCGATGATGACGGTGTGTTATGGATCAGTGGTAGATTGTGTGTTCCTGATGTGGATGATTTGAGAGAAGAGATCTTAGAGGAAGCACATTCTACAGCCTACAGCGTTCATCCAGGTGTTACCAAGATGTACCACAGTATCAGAGATCTATACTGGTGGGATGGATTGAAGAAGGATGTCGCTGATTATGTTACTAAGTGCTTGACGTGTCAGCAAGTGAAAGCCGAACATCAGAAGCCTTCTGGGAAGCTTCAGCCTCTTCCTATCCCCGAGTGGAAGTGGGAAAGGATAGCTATGGATTTTGTGGTAGGTTTACCTCGTTCGAAGGATGTATACGATTCTATCTGGGTGATTGTAGACAGGTTGACGAAGTCTGCACATTTCTTGCCTGTGAAAGCCACATATTCAATTGCTAGATTGGCGAAGTTGTATGTGAAGCATATTGTGTGCCTTCATGGAGTACCTGTGTCCATTGTGTCAGATAGAGGTTCGGTGTTTACTTCTCATTTTTTGCAGAAGTTGCAAGAAGCGATGGGCACTAGGTTGGATTTCAGTACTGCTTTCCATCCTCAGATAGATGGTCAGTCTGAGAGGACGATCCAGACACTGTAAGATATGTTGAGGATGTGTGTCTTGGATTTGGGAGGTAGCTGGGATGATCATTTTCCACTCGTTGAGTTTGCATACAATAACAGCTACCATAGCAGTATTGGTATGGCACCATATGAGGCGTTGTATGGAAGGAAGTGTAGATCCCCTTTGAGTTAGGATGAGATTGGTGAGAGAGCTTTGACTGGACCTGAGATGGTTCAAGATGCTGCAGAGAAAGTTGTCGTGATTAAGCACAGATTAGAGACCGCAGTTAGTAGACAGAAGAGCTATGCGGATCCTAGGCGTAGAGATGTGGAGTTTCAAGTTGGAGATTTCATTTTTCTGAAGGTATTTCCGATGAAGGGTGTGATGAGATTTGGCAGGAAGGGTAAGTTAGCACCGAGATACATTGGACCGTTTGAGATTCTGGAGAGAGTTGGCACTGTTGCATATCGGTTGGATTTGCCTCCGAGTATGTCACAGGTGCATCCAGTATTTCATATCTCGATGTTGAGGAAATATATCTCAGACCCTTCACACGTGTTGCAACCTGACAGTGTGGAAGTGAGTGAAGATTTGACGTTTGTGGAAGAACCTGTGGCGATCGTTGATTTTCAAGTTCGACAGTTGCGTTCGAAGCAGATTCCAATGGTCAAGGTTCTGTGGCGTAGCGATAAAGTCGAGGAGCATACGTGGGAGACTGAAGCTGAGATGCGAGCTTCTTACCCGTATCTCTTTTCTTCCTAATTCTGTAATCTTTTCTTTTTGGAATTCGGGGACGAATTCTTGTAAGAGGGGAAGACTGTAATATCCCGTGTTTTTAAAATATTTTTACACTGTATCGGGATATACAGTGTTAATAATTTTTGAATATATATTACGATATTTTCACGAGTTGATATGTATTTAAAACCTATTTTTATTATTGTGCATTATTTACAGTATTTTACGTAAAATTTTCCCGGGACTTGCATTTTCGGGGAAATTTTCACGTAAATAATATATTGTTAATTATTCTAAATATATTTTCGGACTTGCATGAACTCATGCATATTTTTAAATGACTAAATAAAGCCTATGTGTATATATTTATTTAATTAGGGTTTAATATATATTACCCTAATATTTTATTATTTATTTATTAATTTATTATTATTTAATTATTTTATTTATTATTAAATTATTAAAATTATTTTTTTATTATTTTATTATTTTATTATTTTTTTTCTTTTTCTTTTTTTCTTTTTTCTTTCTTTCTTTTTCTTTTCTTTTTCTTTCTTTTTCTTTTCCTTCTTTTTTCTTTTTCTTCTTCTTCTTCTTCCTTCTTCCCGAGCGCCCGACCAACACCCCTCACCGTCTGTAACTTTCAATTTCCGGCCGTCGGTGTGCCGCCAGGAGCTCCACCTTCCTCAGCCAGCTGCTCCGCCACCCCCAGCTCCCTTCCCCAGCGCCGGCAGCCCCTGTTTTCCTTTTTGGTCGAAAATCTTCCCTTTGCCGTTTCTTCCTCCTCCGGCCACTGTTTTCGACACCGCCAGTCTCTTTCTTCTCCTTAAGCTCCGATGAGTGTGATTCTAGCTTTGGTTTGAGCTAAAATGGTCTAGAATTGCTTAGGTTTCAAATTTTCAATTTCGGTCACATTAGGGTTTTTGATTTTTTTGAGCCTCGAATTGATTGATTCATGAAAACTCCCTTTACAAATGTTGATCCTAGTAGCTTAATCTACATGTGTGAATTTTTGTGGAATTTTTGGAGATTTTTTGGATTTATGGGTATTTTTGAATATTTAATATTATTTTCTAATTTTCGGAAATTAATTATTTAAATTATGAAATTGTGTTTTATGGTTAAATTAGATGTTGAAATGAATTATAGGAATTTATTTGGAATTTTTATGAATTTCTAAGTATTTATTTTGAATTATTGAAGTTTATGGAATTTTGGGAAAATTAGGCTAAATGTGTTTTTATTTGAAATTAATTGGTTAATTGAGTTTAATTATTGATATTATTGATAAATATGTTGATAAAATTAATTTTGGATAATTTTATAATTTTTGGTGAATTTTTGAAGTAATTATAGTATATTTATATATATAGGGGTATTTTGGTAATTTTACCCTAAATTGGTTAAAAATGTAATTTAATTGGTTTTAATAGTTATTTAAGGTATAAAAATGATTTCTATAAATTATTTGGTATTTTTAACTAATTAAAACTATTTTTCATGAATTATTTTCAATTATATATATAATATACGATTTTTCTAATAAAATAAGTTTTATCGGTTTTTACAGTGTTTTAAGGTTAATTATGTAATTTCTACGTATAAAATGTATTCTATGTTATTAGGGTATTTTTGGTATATCTGGAATTATTCTGTGTTTGTGGACCCCAGTCGGTGGACTGTAGTTTGGAGTCCGACCGTGAGATTTTGATTGTGCCTTGTGTAGTTTTTCGAAGTGTATTTCTTTGCAGGGTCGGCTCTACTCTTTTGAGTAGAGAGATGTCCGTTTTACAGGGGAGGTTCTGTCGAATTTTTGGTAGAATTCTCGTAAAACGTGATATCCAGTCAAACCCTAATTCTGTTTCTGTATTTAATACTCTAGATCGAATTCTAGGATTTCTGTTAGGTTTATTCTGATGTCTATTATTTATTGCTTGTTTAGTTGCGCCGAGACCGAGGGCTAGTGGACCAGGCCCGTCGGATCCATCTCGTGGAGCGCACTAGGTGAGTTACTATACTATATATATATATATATATGCTTAGGATGCATGATTTAGAAATGCATGTTTTATGTTGATTAAATATGCATAAATAATTTGATTATTTCTTAAGTTTATATTAAGTGTATTTTTGGTTTATTTTTGGTATATAATAAATTATATACATGTTTTGTTAATAAAATATATTTAAAATGTTTTTAAATATATTTTTAGTTTAATTTATGATTTGACTGGATTATTTAACGTATATATACTCGAAATATACCTAGTTTACTTTTGGTATATTTCCGGTATATATATGGGTTATATTGTTATTTCATTTACATTCATGCATCATTTATTTTTGTGAATGAATGTTTTACATTATTAATGATGAAGGATATCAATAGAACGTGCTACCTAGTGGGCAGCACTAGGACCGAGTACGTACTGGTACGCCTATAGCTTTAGGCTATGTTACTAACTATTTGTGGATATTGGTTTGATATGATTATTTGATATGTGAGATGTGGTTTGGGTGTGATTGCTGGAGCTCGGTTGACCAAGTGTCTCGGGGCCAATCACACTGGCAGTCAGACTACTGGAGCTCGGTTGACTTAGTGTCTCGGGGCCAGTCTACTGTCTAAATGGATTAAGTGGATATATTTTGGAATAAGTGAGCCTGTATGGCTAGAGTGTTGTTTAACACTATTTTCTGAGGTTGCGTTATTCTAGGGTTCTATGTGATCCTTCATAAAAGATGATTTTCAATAAAATATATATAAAAATGATTTTATTGCATCTGTGTGTATTACCTATATATATACATATTATATATATATTGTTGATTGTATGCATTGTCACTTAGTGTGTATGTATATATATTATAGTAATTCACTCAGTGAGGTCTGACTCCCCTCCGTTGACTATTTTTCAGGAGAGTCAACTTCTTCATACCTCAGTAGCAGGTCGATACGCCGGATTTCTTCCGCCCCGGCTTCTTTGTGTAAATCACTTACTTGAGTCTTATTTTTATAATCTAGACACTGCAGTAGTTGTAAATTAATTATGGGATTTCATGTATTTTATTTAAAGAGATGTATTATATTGAAACTGGATTGTATTAAAGAGATTTTATATATGTGATGAGATTTGATTTAAATCCAGTTGATGAAAATGTTATTATTATATTTATGATTTTTATTTCCGCTGCATATATATTACTGTTATTGTTATTATTGCATGTTTTATTTTATTTTTAGGCTTGCTACGGGTTCCGGATTCGAAAGAATTCCCGTTCCCTAGCGCCGGTCATAGCCCCTGTTTTGGGTTGTGACAACAATCATTCTCATAATCATCTTCATCAAAATAATCCTCCTCATCATCATCATCCTCATCATTTCTTCAAGTTCTTCCTCATCAAAACATTCATCCTTTTCCTCCTGAACTTCAACTTTATTTGGAGTATAGATTGATGAACCTGCTCCAATGCATGGTTCATGTCTAATTGTGAAGTCACTAAACTCAATATACAATTCAATTGTTAGCCAACCTATAAATTGCCTAACCATTTGAAACATACTCCTAACATCAAATTCATCAACTATTTTCTTAAAACCATATACCATATTTTCACCAAATCCCATTACTAAATGTCTAAATAAAATTTTTTTTAATAATCTCATCATCAGTTATTCCCACTGCATTTCAAATTAAATTATGTAACCCTTGAAGATCAAAATCTTAAATAAAATTAAGCATTCTCGAAGATGCATTTTACTATGTTCAGACCACTCTCAATTTGAATCATGTTACCACCCTAATATATGATAACAAATCATGCATTTGACATTTTGGCCTAATATAAATACTAATCACAATAAGTTTTTCATTATATATAGCACAAAATAAAAATTTTGATTAACTACCATGCACAATAAAAAAATAAATGAAAAATTGACAAATATGATACACATGTATAAAAGAACAAATATGCAATCAACAAGTATCTCTAAAAAATAAATGAACTAAAAATCTTAACTAATCAAATATTTACATATATGTGACCACCAAGTATTACTAAGAAATTATAACAATTTTTATCAATACTTAAAATATTAATTTTTTTAAAATAATAATCAACACATTGCCTGCAATATAACAACATAATGAACATATTAAATAAAATAACATTTGAAATTGATCAAGTTGTTCAATAAATAATTACCTAATCATAATAAGTTTTACAATATATGTAGTGCAAAACAATGATTTTATTTAACTATCATGACATACAAATGCAAAATGGAAAATGATAAGTATGATACACAGTTACAAAATAACATACATCTAAAAATGTCCGAGCATTTTCAAATATTCACCTTATCTCTTATTAACTTATAAAACCACAATAACATTTAATTAAACATTTTCACTATTATTTAAATTGTGTGCAATTGAATTCTCTCTAAGATTAAGTTGTATAAGTGATTAGCATCATTTAATAATTTATATTACCAATCATAAAATACCATAAATATTTTTCACATACGATAAACGAGTGGGTTAGTATATAAAAAAAAAAACTTACACTCATTGAAAGCACGAAATTCATATTTAATAAAGCTGAAATATTTACATAATATTTCAAACATTCATATCATATTAAACTAATAACCCAACTTAAAATGAACAGGAATAGAACTAATGAACTTAGCATAAAGTTCTTGTGGCAACTTGTAATTGCCATTCGGTGTCAAATTAAAATTTAACCTAATTTGCCTTCCACTACGAAGTTTATAACCATTAGTGTATCCATTTATACTATCTAAGCCACAGTATAAATATTGAAGTACAAATTTTTTTACAATTGCTTTGTACTTTTTTTATGCCTGATTTTGTCTCTCATAGATAATTGAGAATTCATTTTTGGTGAAATTCAGGCAAAACTGAATGCATAGCTTTGTATTTATCATAGTCCTATATTAAGCCACCTTTCTGATTGATTTTTGGATTCGTGAATGCACTTGTATTATATAACGTATCAAATTTTCAAAATTATAAGGACTACAATTAACATCCATTTTCATTTTCTTAAAATTTGCATTCATTTTTTTGACTTTTTCTTGATGTGTAGGAGTTCTAATCATACAAAATTTTCTATAACAAGCCATTTTATGTTGTAACACAAAAAGAATTGAATTAGTGTGTGTGTATATATGAATGGAATATTTATAACAAAATAAATGAAATTTTTTTCTTAAGTAAAAAATTAATATAACTACGAAAATATATTAATGAAAAATAACATTTATTTCACAAATCCAACTAAAAAAATATTAACTAATAAAATATTAACACACAATTTTTTAACCAATAATTAACATATTAAATACCTCTACCAACATTCAATATAATATTAAATTAAAAAAATTCAGTAATTAAATAATTTTTTCCCTAACTACTAACCTTTTTTTTTATATGATACCTATAGATTTTTCAAAACCTAAAAATAAAAAAAGGTTTCACAACAAAAAAAAATGTATAAGTTTTTTAACATAACTCAAGAATGTAGTTTAAAAAATAAGAGATTATATAAATAATCAACATATAAAAAGCATATATTTTAACACAAATTACCTTTTTAGCTTACAAATTCAATACCTCCTCAAAATCACAAGATATAAAAATATTCACTAACAATATTTTAACTAACATATTTATTCACTATCCATATTTTCACTAACCAAAAAATTATTTTTATTAACCATATTTTCACTAGCCAAAAAATTCAAAAATATTCACTAACCATATAAAAATGTTCACTAACCATATTTTCACTAACCAAAAATTCAAAAATAAAATATCAACAAAAATATTTTAGCACCAAGTATATCTAACAAAATAATCATAACTATTTTAACAACAATTATATCTAACCAAATATAAAAATTATTTTAACTAATCAAAATAATAAATAATATTATTTTTATCACAACATACCTTTTAACCTTTAAATTTTCACCTCCACCTTCTCAATATAACCTAAAATAAACAAAAAACAAACATATATAACACAATAAAAAAAATATTCAGTAACTATAAAAAACAAAAATTATGAAACTAATAAAAACAAATTTTCATCTCATAAATATTACATTATTTTTTTAACTAACTATCTAATCATTTTTATACCTAACTAAATCACAAAATTTGCATTTAAAAAAAATTAAAAAATATTTTTTTCACTAAATAAAAAAATTCAACAAAAATATTTAATGAAAACTTTCATAATTTATATAAAAATAAATAAATAAATACATTACCTTTGTTTTTTCTTTATGAAATAAAATAACAAATGGACTTAACAAAAAAAATTATTTGCCGAAAGAACAAGAAAAAGAAGAAAAAAAAAGATGAAGATGAAATATTTTAAAAGTAACAAGATAAAGAGAGCTTTGGATAGTTAGCAATTTAAAGGTCAAAAACTTCACACAATTTGTTTATCCAACTAGCAAAATGCGTGAATCTTTATAAAAAAAAAAAAAACAGACAAATATCTAAAGAAGGATCAAAAAATCTCTGCATGATGGGACTGGACGACCACGCAGAGAATAGACATTTCGCCAACAAGAGAGGCAAAATGCATACAAATTTCATAATTCGTATAGGCCGTATGCATTTCGCTTTTCCCACTTTGCATTTCGTTTCTCTCAAAGGCATAAAGCTTGTCCATCTGTGAAATTTTTTTTATTTTTTGTGCCACTTTTTTTTTTGTGCAAGACTATGTGTGGCAGTATATAATGTGGTGTAACATGAACATTTCATCTTTAGTAATCATAAAATGCATGCAAAATATTTTTTTTCCTCATTTCGTCTCTACTAATGGGGAGATGACTGTGGTAAAATTTATCCCACCCATATTTCACTTTTTCTATAAGCTAAATGATTTTTTCTTCAAAAAAAAATATCACAAAAATAAAAAATACTTCAAAATACTTTTACTTTTCACCCTAAATTGGTAATTAACCCTGAATCTTGCTTTAGTTTTTCTTTTTTTAAAAATACAATAGAAAAAAAAAACAGAGAGGTGGCGGGCTTATTACGGTATGCAGAAGAAAACAATAGTTGCCGTATTAATTATAAGAGAGAGAGTTTTGGGTGCATGTAAGTAGGCGTGTGTTGAAAAGATAAGAATTGCTTTTAATAATTTGTCTACTACCAACAATGGTGCGAATGTTGGAAGCATGGAGGCAATCCCAAAGGCCTACAATGGCGGCAACCCATTCCTCTATCATAAAGCCCCAGATCAACCCCACACCGTCTCTACCATATTATTCACTGCCACCCACCAACTGGAGAGAGAATAATAGAAAGAGGTGTATGAGATAAGTCTTTATAAGAGATATGGGGCACAATATGGTGGCGTGCTTTCTTTAAGAAAAGCCCATGAGCACAAAGCTAAAGATTTGTTCAAAGTTGTGCTGTTGATTTGGGTGTAAAGCTACTACAAATGTCATATATACATCTAATCTCGTCAACTACTCACCTCCTTTAGCTTTTTCCTTTTATATATGATGGTTGATCATGAAAATCACCACCGTCCATTTCCTTCAAGTAGTGGAGGTGATTACGGTCCCACAATAAGGAGCAGAAACAAGTGCATCACAAGTGGTGATATGTATTACAATGTTGTTGCTGGTGAGACTGGTGCTTATTATGGTGCTACTGTTTCTGGTGTTAGTGCAGCGAGAACGCTGCAGCCTTTTGACATAACTCCTACAGAGCCTGTCATCACATCTGCCTCCTTCAAATTCCCAGGTGCAATTTTTTTTTCTTTTCAATTTCTTTGTTTTCTTTTCCTCAAGTCAATAATTTTGTTTTATTTGTTTGAAAAATTTTGGTCCTAAATAAATTGAGGGAAGAGGAAAAAGAAAAAGGTCAATGGCACTGACTGGTTACTGTGTAGGTATGAAAACTACAGCAGCAGCAACAGTATCTTTGGAGTTTCCTTTTACAAATGCACAGAGGAAAGAGCTTGAAAGACAAGCTATGATATACAAGTACATGATGGCTTCTGTTCCTGTACCTCCACAACTTCTCTTACCCACTTCAAGAAATCTTCATCCAGACCCGGCTGCTGCTGCTTCTTCTTCCCATTCTTCTTGTAAACTACTTGTTTATTTTCTCTTTTATTCTTTGTTTGTGTGAAAATTGGCGAGATATGCACTTGATTGTAATCTTTATGCAGTGGGCAGTGGTGGGTTATATCTGAAGTTCGCAAATGGGGCAGATCTAGAGCCAGGAAGGTGCAGGAGAACAGATGGAAAGAAATGGAGGTGTTCAAGGGATGTTGCTCCCGACCAAAAATATTGTGAGCGTCACATGCATAGAGGCCGTCCCCGTTCAAGAAAGCCTGTGGAACTCCATGCCAACACCAACAACAAGAAGACACGTTATAATAGTTTTGCCTGTGGAGCTCCTGTTGCTGGGGCCATTGATAGCAACAATGGTACTGCTGCTTCTCAGATTCTTGATTCCATCTTGCAGACATACCTACAGGATCCTAATTCTGTTATTAAACTTAATACAAAAGTTGCAGATTTCGATGGGTCCAGGGCTTTTGCTTCAACTTTCAAGGAACCCAGGTTGGTTTAAGATGCTGATTTGACCAAATTTTTTTTTTGGATTTTGGCTGACATTTCCTAATGTTCTGAAGGACTTCGGAGTTGATGATGATCAAAGGAGAAGCTGCCTCTGATGCTACGGCTGATCAACAATGGATTGAAATTGGGCCATCAAGCGAGAGTTCCTTCAATCCAGACTATCATAGAGAATCTTTGAATTTGAACTCCTTCGGAAATTTCAATGCAGGAGAAGATCAACAGAGAAATCAAAGCGCTATATTTATAAATGAGACACCCAACAGAGGTTTTATTGATGCATGGTCTAATGCAGCATCAGATGATCAGAGTGACAACTCCAGAAACACAATTTCTGCTTTTTCGTCAAATGGACTGCTTTCATTGGGCATAAACTCTACGGATGATGAAGTGGGTCAGATTCAAACGGGTTTAGGTCCAGTAGAGTTAGATGAAAATAGTAACTCTGGTATAAAACTGCTGGCCATGGCCCCTGCTGCTTGGACAGAGGGAACTACACTGTCTCAGGGTGGTCCTCTAGCAGAAGTTCTGCAACTGAGCTCAGTTAACACCGTGGTTGAAAATGGAGATCCTACCAGTCCTCCAGCAACTGCAGTCTCTTCCCCATCCGGGGTTCTGCAGAAGACAATTGCTTCATCTTCTGAAAGCAGTGGTAATAGCAGTACAACACTTGGCAGTTCTGAAAGGGACAAATCTGAGTTTGCTTTGCTCTAGTCGAATTGAATAAAAGAAAAATTGCAACCTTCTAGTGAAGGATTTATAAAATTGTTGTATTTTGGTTTTGGTTTGTCGTTTGTGATTTTGAATTTGAATTTGGTTCATTACCATTAGTTCTTAGGATTTGTGTTTTTGCCTTCCGATGCATTGAAGGAGTGATATTTATCTGCTTATAATCATTTGATTACTGTTTTATTTGTTGCGTTTTTCATTTTTAAGTTTCCATGTGGCAACTCCTTCAAATAGTATCGTTTTTATTGATTGGTTTTATTTTATTTATATTTTGTTTCTAAGTAGCTGAGGAGCTGAAGATTAACTTTACTACTAGTGTTATTAGGGGTGAGTATTGGTTAGATTTAGATAAAAATTATGTAAAACCAATTTAATCTGGGTAAAAAATCTGATCAAATTAAAATGTTCAAGAGTAAAACCTGAACTATTAGGTATCTTTATCAAAATGTACAAAAAAAAAAAATCACTTTAACAACTAAAATATCATAACTTTTTCTAAATTATCTACGTATCCAAAATAATGAAAAAAAAAAACATAACAAAAAATAAAAAGAAAACTCAAATCTATGCTCCTCCATCTTCACGATCTTCCTTCCCCATCCTTAGGCAGCTTCATCATCTCAATAGCACCATCATATTATTCTTATTCTTTTATCGGAAGCTATTGGATCGGCTTCTTGAGATCTCCGAGCGAATTTATTTCTAGCTTTCTTTAACTGTTTGCATTGATGAGTTTTTGGATTGATTAATTGTTCTTCTATGGTTTTTGTTATGCAATGCTTGGTTGTTTTTGCTCCTTTTCTTTTAAATCATGAATTTGCATTAATGGATTTCTTAAGAAATTGTAAATTTTGCCTAAAGATTTTTTTTTTCTTTTGCTGTTGTTTAACAAATGTTGAAGCTGTGGTTAAAGCGGAACTTGATTTTGAGAGTGTAAATTATGTTACTGGAAGAAAGTTTCTAATTCTTGTCCAAAATGTGTTAAGAATATACTTGAATATACATCATGCTTAGGAACTCCTTGGGAATTCCAGTTAATGATATGCACTAAGTCAATCATTTATGATTATGTATTGACTTTCTTATTTTATTAATAAAGAGGTATTTCATTATCATTTGATTTTATGATAATTATATGAATGGTTAATTTTTACTAAAATCATCAAGTATGTGACTTGATAGTAAAACCCTTAGATTAAAATAAGAGTTTTATTCTAATTATCCCTAACCATTTATTCATTATATAAATATTAAAGTATTAAGGCTAGTATGATGTTGACTGATGATTATGTTTTATTAATCATGAATAAGAGATATTAAGTCAACTCATAAGTATATGATGAGAGATCATATACTGGATTGACCCACTATGAGAATACTATATAGATTATTGTCATAAGTATTTCTCATCATAGTAATTTTATTTTGGTCCTTTGACCTTGAAATCATCATGGATTTCTACATAGCTATTTTATGTTTTAACACATTCTAACATTGTCTTTAACCGGACGATTAAATATGATGTTGTTGGATATGAAATTAGTTATGTGAGGAATGTGAGTGATTCAGAAAGAATTTATCCCTCATTAATATGAGAAACATATCTAAAGGTCCTTTGATGAGATAGACTGAAGGAAAATGCATGGCCATGCTAAAATGAATTGATAATGATTTATCATTTTCAGTCTACTTGGAATCAAGTCATAATATTGAACTATATAAGGATGACATTCTATGTCTTATGTTCAATTAGGATATCATGTGATAAAGGGATAATAAAATTCAATGTAATTAGGTTATGTCGGATTATTGACTTCACATGACTTGGGTAGTCATAATGTCTTGCTAAAGACCACTTATGACTTGTAGGCCTCAATAGATATTTAGGCTCACTGCCAATGTTATGTGAACGTACAAGATCACACACTTAGAACAAGTCCAAAACGGATATGGGTTTAATAAACCCAAAATAAACTCTGTGAAACTAAATAATTAAAGTGTTTTATTTATTTATTTATTTAAGATAAATGTCATTTTAAATAAATAAATAAATAAGATATTATTTCTTATTTGTTATTAAAAAAATCAAAATATAATAAATGAAAGTTACCAAAAGGTCATTGGTAGGTGAAACCCTAATTTGGAGTCTATAAATATGTTATATTCTCTAGGGTTTAACACACTTGTTTTTCCTGCCTCCAAATTCATTTTCTTTCTTCTTAGAAAATAAAGACATAGTTTTTCTTCTGTTCTTGATTTGTGAGACAATCAAGAAGGTTGTTAGCACACACTCCAATTCATTTTGTGAAGGGTTGTTCGTGTGGATACCTATAAAGGACATATCCTTTTGGAGACATCTAGATCAAAACAACCAAAGCAAAAGACTCAAGGTAAGGTGTCACCAATGTGAACCTTCTCTTATCCTTCCAGAAAATCTTGCCTCTTCTACGTCTTGATAAGATTCTTGAAACTCTAGATTTAATCAAGTAGTCGAATTACATTGATCCAGGTTTGGGAATGTGATAAATTTTTAATTTTTCTGTTGCGTTTGTATCATGAAGCCCAACAATTCATCCTTTAGCTTTGAAGCTTTCAATTTAGCTTTGCTCTCAAAGCATATTTGGTGGCTCCTCCAAGCTACTTCTCTGTATTCAAGATTTTGGAAAGCCAAATATCCAAGTCATGTTTTATTTGGCGAGGTTTGTGCAGCTCTCTTAATGTGATTTGTGAAGGGATGGCATGGTGAGTAGGTGATGGTATGTAGATGAAAATCTGAGAGAACAACTATTAAATTGGCAACCCTTAGAAAAAAAAATATTATTTCCCATTCCTCCTATGAGCTAGGAATCAGCAGCCACTGTCTCTAATCTCCTACATGTAGATAATCATTGGTAACGAGTTGATTTGATCCATCATATGTTTTTGCAAATGGAAGCCAATTGTATTTTTAATATACCCATTCATTGTGAGTTCACGTCGGACTCTTGTTTTTGGTTCCCTAAAAAGAGTGGTTTATTTTCAGTGAAATCTACAAATCAAAACTTGTTCTTTGAAGATTGGTTTGGGAAACTTTATTCTAAGATGGAGCTTATATGTTTTACTTAAGTTCTAATGATTTTGTGGACAATTTGATTTGCAAGAAACAAAAAAAAAAATTTATCACTAAGATCCATATGCCAAATAACTCAGTCTTTGTTCAAGCCATTCTATATATAAATTTCTTTGCTTTAGCCATTATATATATAATTATATGTTTTACTCAAGTTCCAATGATTTTGTTGACAATTTGGTTTGCAAGAAACAAAAAATTTTATGATCACAAAGATCCAGATGCCAAATAAATCGGTTTATGTTCAAGCCATTCTATATATATAATATTATAAATTACTTTATATCAAAGTTTATTTTGTAATTGCTAACATTTTGGTAATTTTAATATATTTTACGTTTTTGATACATCTTAAACTTAAAGAAATGAAATAATTTATGATTGTTGTCTATTTAATTTAACTTGATCAATTCATGTGTAGATTTGAGCAATCACTTCTTATATATTATGTAATAAATATATAATATTGCAAGACAGAACCAAAAATTATATATACATTCTTCAAAACCCAAAAAATAAAAATAAAAAAATGAACAGAAACCAAAATAAACCAAAAGGATACAAAAAAATGAATCGGAAACTAAAAATAAAAATAGATTCAAAGAAAATCAAAATAATAACTCTCCTTCAACTATGGATATTTGGATATAAAATAAAGAGTAAATACAACGTACAAAACGAAATTTTGTGATACAACTATATTGCCAATAATAAAATAAAAAAATATTAGAAACCCAAAAAAAAAACCAAAAAGATACCAAATTTAAAAAAAAAAAGGATATCAGAAAGTAAAATGATACCAAATTATAAACTCAATATAAAACAGTAACATCCTCTTATGACTCAACAATACCAAAAACTTAAAAAAAAAAACATATTCATTTCTTTAAAATTTTTCTATTACAATAATTATAACTCACTTAACTCCAAAAAAAAAAAGTTTAGCTTTAAGTTATGGTATAAGTTTTGTATACTTTTTGTTTATTGTCAGTTTCCTATACAATAACAAAAGGAGACTTTAACATATAGGTATATCTGTGCTTCATTTTCTGTGGAAGAGGATAACAAAATCATTTTCAGTATCTTGTGAATACAAAATTAAATGAGAAACCAAAATGTAACAAAAAATACATTGCAAAAAACTGATAATAATATATATCATATAAACACTTTTCACATTCTATCCACCACGACCACCAAAATGAGAAAGAACAAAAACAAAATCAACATTTTCAACACCTTATCCAATAAAAGAAATTACCAATAAACAAAACATATAAGAAAACAAAAAAAGTGTTTAATAAAGCAATGCATGCTAGTCTCTTTTAATAAAACTCACTAAAAATTACTTCAATGATACTACTAGATTTTTAATTATTTTATTTATAGGATTATATAGTTTTGTATTTATTTTGGTTTATTGAAATTAAAAAAATTTAATATTTAGAAAATAATGGTAAATTTATTAAAAAAAAGAAAGAGAAAAAAAAGAAGGGAAAAAATAAAAGGAGACTATATTTTAGTATAAAATGTCAAAAAATTTTGAAACAAAATGAAAACGAAAAAATTAAAAAAAGAAATTAAAAATAAAAAAGAAAGGAAGGAGGAAAGAATAAAAATTAAAAAATAATAAGGAAAATAAAATAAATAAGAGAAAAAAAAAATAATAAAGAGAAAAAAAAAAAAAGAAAGGTGGAAAGAATAAATATGAAAAAAAAAAAGAAAGAAAAGGTAAAAAAATATTTTTTTTTAAAAAAAGGAAAAAAATAAATAAAGAAGGAAAAAATGAAGAGAATAAAAACAAAAAAAAAATGAAGAAAGGTGCATACATGAAAATAAAATAGACATTAATGTAAATAAAAATGATAAAATAAATAAAAAATGAAAACTTGAAGTATTTTAGCTAATTAAAAAAAAAAGTGTTTATTTGTGTAAAAATCTCAAGTTATTATTCAGTTATGAGCTTATTGGGTTTTTACAATTTTAGAGTTATTTAGCTTTGAGTTTTTTACGTATCTACTCTCAAAAGATTTTATTAATAAAAAAAATTCAATTTTTATTTTTTTATTACTATTATTTTTTCTCCATGCCCTTTTCTTAACAAATATATATATATATATATATTACTTTTAGTTTTTCACTATTTAAATATGGTAACAATTAATCAATAATACAATAAATACTAATTTTTATATTTGAATTGATATTATTTTTTGAAAAATAGTATTTTTCTCATTATATAGAATTAATAATTTAATATTATAAATATTTTTAATTTATTTATATATTATTTTTTAGTTCATCTTATTGAAATTAATTATTTTTTGAGTTTAAATTCAAAAATTTTTGTTAGCCCATAAATAAATTTAAAACCCAGAGCATAGACAACCTTGAAGTGGAAGGAAAGAAATTTTTAGAAATTTCTGGTGTATTGAGAAAGTGGAAGTTTGTGGAGTATATATTACAAATTAAAAAGTCTAAGAAACTAAAATATTGATGAAGCGAAAATGTCTGAAATTTTTTGACGAAATAGCCTACAAGTAACACTGTTTATAAAAACAAGGAAGAATCAAAACAGAAAATAACAATCAATCACCACAACCAATCAAACACAACAATAAATTGATAACAAAGGCTTAGATTAATATTGAATACAAGAGGTGAATGATTTTGGATCTACAAGTTGTAAAGAGAAAAAAAAACTAAGGAAAAGAAAATAGAGTTGCACGTGAAAGGCACATGACCTTTTTTAAATTAATAGGAGGAAAACAATGAGCGTGTGAGGAGGTAAACTAGTGAAGCTAAACTAGTGCAGATGCTGGAATATTATATTAGTATATTCCAAAGGCACACCTTATATGATTTGCGTATATTATGAGATAGATGCCTTCATCCTCTTCCTTATGTATATAGTCAGACATTTTCCCTTTCGACTTCTGCAAAGGCGAAGCTTACTTGCAGTGATGTTCATCTCTGAAGCAAGTGCCAGGCATGTCTCCCTATCCCTTCATATCTAATCTAACAAACACAAATTTCTCTCACTATAACTTTTGTTTTGCTTTCTTCATTATCAAGTTAAGAATGCCAACTTTTCTTCATTATGATATTTTTTTGGTTCTCTGATAAAGATGTTTTCAAAACATCATGTCTTGAAATACCCTTTGCAGCTTATATGCTAGTGATAATATACCCATATTTGATTCATATGTAGAGAACAAAACCTTGAACAAAAACATTTGAGAAGGTGAATTTGATGTTCTGCACGTACTGTTAGTGGGTGTATTAAAAATACTGATACACTAGCATCGTGTCGTTGCTTATTGAAAACTGGGTGGTTTGATATGCCTTCTCTACCTTCTTTATTATCTTTTAACATGAAAATTCCTGGATCAAGTAATAAACTAGCATATGTTTGGTGGTTCAATTTTTGACAATTTTGTTTCAAGTTGTTAAGAATATTAAGATCCCCACAGTCTTAAGTACTAGGAGCACAGAGTTCTTTCAGATCCGGCAATTTTGTTCAAGCAAAGAATAACATGCCAAGGGGAAGAGAGTATTATAGCCTAAGCTTCAATATTCATTTTGAAAATATGCACTCTTTTCAGTTCACAGGATGTTGTTAATCTTACATTGGCTATGATCGACATTAATGTCGAGTCTATGGGAAAAAGAAATAATATCACCTTCCAATCTCTTTTTGAACTTATTTCAAGGTCAAAGAATAGTAGGAGGCTCAACAGAGTTAATTCCTTCAGTTGGTTGTCGTGTCATTGTTATTATTATTATCATTATGTGATAAAATTACAAAAACGGTAGCTTCAACATTACCCAAACAAATAATGAGAAATATACATATATATTTTGAATAAACAGTTAAAATTGTATGATATTCTCAAATACACTTCTGTGTCCTTCCCCATCTGATTCTTGAGTCACAATTCTTTGTCAGTACTTTCATATCTTTCGTAGGCAACACCACTAAATCGCTGGATCATCATTGCTAGCGAACAACTGTGAAAGGATTTTAGATTATTCCTTGACAGTGATTTTATATCTCTTTAATTGCCATCTCAATTAATACGTTAACTATAGGCGAGGTAGTGTTATCAACCCATATTCTGAATTATATTCAGTATTCACTGATATTTACTATTCTTCCCCGAGCTCACCCAATGATATTATTGTAAAAGAGTTGGATCTTTAAGCAAAAAAAATTAATGAACCCTGCACAATGAAAGAAAATTAGTAATGTTCTCTTCTTAACAAACGTGGCTTGAACTAGATAAAGAGTGTCAAAACAAGTTTGTTACCTGTGAAAATGGTGGATTCATTGAAAATTAGCTTATGTGAGGGTAGCCCCAATTCTGGCTGCTCTTAAACCCCTTTGAGCCTTCCGTGCATATTCAACTATAAACACAAAGAGACCAAAGACGTACACCAAGCATACATGTAGATTCTCTACAATGCCACATAATCGTATATTGCTTCCACCCTCTGTATGTGTCTTGCCAAGTGTTACCCCGGTCTCCAACCAGCCTGACAAATAACAAAAACGATTATTGCAAAATCTTGGATACAAGCTACAACGGTCATTTCCAGCAGAATATTAGAACCACTCAATGTCTTTCTAACAGGAATAGTTTCTTAGCTGAGTTCCAATCTGTTCACCCTTTTTACCTCCAGCTTATTTAACCAAAAGTATGTAGAAACTGGTTTCTTGTAAGGATGTTAAGGTGTTGCAGGGCCAGAATCCAAGTGGATTACACAGGTACTTTCCAAAGTACGATAAGATAAAAAGTAGGAAGAGGAAGTTTAAGCATTGGCCTTATAGGCAGTTATATCTTAAGGTTTACGATGGTCTCCAAGTCTACGCCAGCACATAAAAGGAAACCTTTGGACTGTGGAAGCTTACCGGGTTTCTTCTGGGGCAAATTAGTCCAGTCACGTGGGCTAATCTTTGCTTCAGTTTTCACAATCAAGTCATGAAGAGCTTGATTGACCTGCAATTTTCAAAAACATGCAATGAATATAGATTCATTATACTGTGGGGCACAATTGAGAGATCTCAGAGAGTACAGTATGAAAATACAATCTGATCTGTTAGTTACAAATACTTTTTGTGCTTCATCCTAATTCAATTTCAAATCTTGTGGTCATGCATTCATGTATGCCTAACATCAGTGAGCTTAATTCTGCATGACATCACATCCACCATCCATTCTCATCAAATATAATCTTATAATTTTGTTTTGGTCTTGATGAAACTATTCTCACTTGACACTACAAAATTGTAACTGTTATTTGTAGATTCTGCACTGTGGCAAAGATTGAATGGCCTACATTATGCGAAATCTATCATACAAGCAGGAAAATACCTCCTCAGTCCTCTCATGACTCACTAAATGCCCACCATGGAGATCTATCATCCTAGCAACAGGCTGCAGCCTCTCTGCAAGTCTCCTGGCATAATATATTTGAGCAATGATATCATGCCTACACATATGAAGAGCCTCAAATTACTTTTGAGCAGGTATGATTTATCAAGAGTGTAAAAACTATTTTATTATTATAACATCTATGTCCGCAAATATGAATCATTTCATCATGCAATACAATGGTACATTGAAAGCAAAAGCTTGAATATATACACAAAAACAGACATTGCCTATGTTAAAAAAAAAAAAAAAGAATGACAATCTATGATTTGAAAAGCTATTTGACACCGTAAAATTCAATAAAAAAACTTGTTTTTTTTCGGTTCTTACATCTCATCCTATTTCTCTGTTCAGCCATCTAATTTCTTTTTTTATCAACATCATTGTAAATTAATTTTGCACCAAAATGCTTTGAAGCACCCGAAAAAAAAAAAAAAAGAAACCTGACTCATTAGAATTTTGAAATTTTAAACGTTAAACATAGCTAAAATCACCTGCATTAAATCCAATATAGAACACTTTAAAATCACAATCATTGCCATGATTGCACTCGGTGTATGTGATAGAGAAGCACTGCCAGGGAAATAACTAAACAGCTTTGACTGTCACAGTGCATTTAATTCTTTTTTCTAGTATTATTAACAAATTGCATTAAGTCATGATTTTTCTAGGCATCTGGTATTGTTTAATAACTTAAGGTACTAATTGTCTACAACAGCACAATTTGAAATATTAGAATAATGTTCATAATTTTGATGAACTTTTCACTGACAAGTTCAGAGTAAAAGAAATGAATTTAAGAATCTAACATTCTGCATGTCAACCCCAAAATTTTAAAATAAAAGATTACATAAACAATTTGTAACACATATTCATAAAGAAACTCGTAAAAATATATTTTTTTTTAAGCTTGAATTTAGTCTTGTGAGTCAGGAATTATCTGTAGGAGTTAGAGTTATTTAAGTTAAATAAACATTATTATATATTTGAATATTTTAACATATAATATACTAAGTAAAAAAATTGTGAATTATTGTTAACTTTATAATTGGCCAATTGGTCTAAACAATCAAACCTTCACAAGCTTTGACAATTTAATCCAATCCCTGTAATTTTAACATTTCCACAAACTATTTGTCATTTAACCAACATGACAAATTTGAATGAACAGTTTTTTTTTTAATTTTTAATTCTTTATTGGACTAAAGACTAACAATAGATTTTAAGGGATGAGAGAGAGAGAGGCAAGAACAGGAAAGGAGTAGAGGGAATGAAACAGAAAGCTTTTTTTCCTCAAATTTTTATTCAATTTTGTCTTATTGAAAGAAAAATGTAAATAAGTTCACAAATTGGCTACAAATTCCATAACTAAAATGACTGGAGTAAATAAACAAAAGTTGCAAATGTTTGGCTTTATATAGATCTTTAGAATAACCTAAATAACCAAGGTAACCATTAAAAAGGATCTTTTCCATCTAAATCCATATCCTAAAGGAAGTCTACTTCGTTTATTATATTCCTCTGGAGCTAGAAGTGAAGCGATGAAAAACTGTAAACTTCACACAATGGGAAAATACAAAATCTTAAATTGCAACAAATGACCGTCACTGATTGTGTAATTTTGAATAAGTATTATTTATTTACAAATATTTCACTCTAGCAAATAAGGTGAAAAAAAATCTGAAAATACTGAATGTGTAGACACACATATTAGACAGTTAATTTACCAGCAGTTGCACATTTTTTCACTCAAAGCAAATAAAGTGAAGAAATACAAAAATGCAGAACACGCATTCACAAATTGTAGACAATTGATTTACCAACAATTGCACACACTTTGGCATTTGGGAATAAAAAAAAGGAAACAGAACAGCTTGCTAGGAATTACTAATACCTGCCATGGATGACTGAAACAAGAAATCCTGATGAGCGGATCACTTCAATTTCTGTCCGTGACAACTTATGTGTCCAGCAAGCATTGATTTGACCATCAAAACCATAATTAGACTGCATCCCAGTTGATGATATGCCTTTTACATATTCCTGCAAGAGATACATATATGATTTAACGACCAACCAGGCAGCCATCCTTTCTTGGTACCATGAAATACCTGGCTAAACTAAATGTTGCAATGTGTCTCATGAATACTAAACCAATGATCCAAAAGACTTGGTACAAGAAAAACATTTTAAGAACTGCAATCCAGAGACTAAGACTAACATAACATAATCTTGAGTTGACCATCTAGCTTCATTATGAAAAGAAAGAAAGTAACAATAACTTGAAAAAAGCAGGTGGGCAGACATATGCATGACAGCATCATTAAAAGATGGTGAAAACAAAATTGAAGCTTTAAATTGTGACTATGAATATCATGCCCTTCTTACTTGATATAAAATTGCTCTTCTTGTCTTACACCCAACATATTCCTCAAGATATTCCTGAACATCAGAAAAGAAAGTTAAGATTGACTGAGCTCCTGCAGTCATAATAATTAGTACAATCTATGCAAGAAAGCAAAGCAGGCAAAGAACATCTTCAAAAATCAATATTCTATAGTTTTGAAGGTGCTATTATGCTGCAGAAGATCATTGTTGCTCCTTTCTAGCATTAACAATTGGCTGTGTGAAGTTTGTCACCAGCCATTTAAATGCCCAACCGTTACTCACAATGAGAAATATTGTAGCAAAGTTGGAGCAAGCTGTAAAAAAAGGGGGGCAAACACATACTAACACATAAATGCATACTACTAAATAATATTCATATTGTACGCTGCACTCTGCAGCTTTTCATCAATCATTAGCCAAAGTTCAAAATCAGCAAGTAGCTGGCAGTATCAAGTACCTTTGTGTAATGGGTATCAAGGTCCACAGCTGCTCTTTGCTCAGGAGTCTTTGCTTTTAAGAAACGGATTGCGATAGATACAGTCTGGCGGTCAAGCTGCAAGAAATAAAAAATGTAGTTTGATTGAGAAAATAGAAATAGATTAGGGCTTTATGGCTTATCCCAAAAAAAAAAAAAATGAAGAATGAATCTACATACAGATGAGAGCTTTAAAAATACATGATAATAACATTAGTAGTCAGGAGGTTTGAGACTTCCAAGCGATTGTCTTTTATTCATGTCAAGTAAACTTAAACTGTTATTAAGCATGACAATTACGTTTGGAACAATGTAGTTATCAGGAACACCCTAACTCTGTTGATAATTAGGACGAAAAACACTTAAATAGATTACAAGATAATCACTATTGCAGACTACAGATTGGCAAAATCACAATTGTCAAAATCTGGAAGAGAGCAGGTATATTCTGTTCTAATAATTTCAAACTGAAGTTATCAAATCAAGATATAGTTTACAAGGTGCAACCACTTGCTTGTAACCTTTAACACCAAATCATCAGTCACTCTAAGATTGTACTAAAGTTTGAGAAAGTAAGAGAAGTACACCAAGAACCCAAAATTTAAGCTACCTAAAATTTACACTCTATCTCCAAGAATCCAGCTCTAATCCAATTCCAGTTATAGCCAATTGAAAACTATTTAAGATTGTCACTATCAGAGGAAAATATTTAAGTAAATGCATACAAAAAATATCAAACTGAATTGTGATTCAATTTGATTTGGCTCAGAAACGGGATGCCCAAATCCTCAATGCCAAGCTCTGATTACAACCCCAAATTAATATCAAGCATCAACCTATCTACATGAAACCCACCTCCGGCAGTTTCGTGGCTGGCAGTAGGGTAAAACATGCAAGTTATCATTGACAATTTGACATTTGGAACACATCTTATAAATCCACAACCTAGTAGCTTTTACTTTTGGTAAATAGCTTAAGTTCATCTTGACAGATTCAAACCTGACAATTTCATAGTCCAGGTCACAAATTTTAGGGTTGACTCTCCTTTCAAGATAGAACTTTGGCCAAGATATGAATTAACCAAGCCAAATAGTTCTACTCAAAATTCTAACATAAACCCAAGGAATGCTTTGCACAAACATCTGGTGATCAGATAGAATATACTTTTAGCTTCCACTTCCACTTAAGAATCACATATCGTCACAAGAAAACACTATCTACTTCAGAAATTTATCTTTGACCAAAAAAAAAAAAAAAACAAAGAGGTCGCAAGTATCCAAAGAGAAAAGAAGCTACTTTGGTCTGTATTACAAGTAGGTAGGATATAATAATAATAATAATACCTTTGGAAAGCATTCAAAACCTCCACCAGTCACATTAAGTAACGCCAAAGATAAAACTCTATCAGGCGCCATTGCTGCTAACTTGCAAGCTATCATAGCCCCTGTTTCAGCAGTAACATATCCATCCAATTATAACAAGTCTAAACTCTAGAATGCAAAGAAACAAAAAATATGAGGATCAATCAGCGCTGATAACTTGCGCAGATCGTTCTTCATTCAATTCAGATAAAACAGGGAAAAAGGATAGGAACCTCACCCATTGAATGGCCAAATATATGGGCTTTTCTCCAGCCCAAATGATCCAATAAAGCTATTGCATCTTTCGCCATGATTTTTGTTCTGCAACCGATTTATCATAAGCACACAAAATTAGACTTTTTCAATTACATTTAAAATTGAATTGATCGACAAGTCAAAGAAAAAGAAAAAATGAAGAACACAAAGAAAACTCACGTATATTGGGATTTTTTGGTGGGAATAGAGCTGCGACCCACACCACGATTATCAAATGCGCACACTTGGATACCATCTTCTCCAACATTCTCGCCTGAATTCCGATTATAGTCGTCGTCGTCATTTGGCCTAACGCTACCCATGAGTCCCTTAATTTGGGGGCCCCAAGAATTATGCGTCGCCGCCAATCCTGGACCATCACCATTGATTTGGCATTGAACATTTTGATTAAAAGAAAATAAAAGAAAAGAAAATTGATGTACCTATGATGAGGAGGACTTTGGTTGGTCCAAAACCATAAGTTCTGTAGAAAATTTCAACACCGTTGCTGCAAGCTGCTTCGTCTGAGCTAGGATGGTATGCGGAGACCTTGCAAAACGGCATCGTTTTATTTGGTTTCAACACCGAGATTTATGCTTCCAGAAGAGAAGAGAAGAGAAGAAACGGGAAAATGAAATGCTTGGGTGGATTTTTTTTTTTTTAATAAAAAATTGAAGATCAACGCGACGGAAGGGAAGGGAGGAATAAGATAGGAAAGAGCGGTCGCATTGGCAAATAAGGAGTGGTTAAGGTGCCACTTTGGATGGTCGGCTGGTCAAAATATGAAAACTCCTGTGTCTCAACGTGGAAAAATAATCAAATCAAATAATCGAACGCCTTAATTATTTTTTTAAAGTATAAATATATAAAGCGAAAAGGACCAAAAAAAAATAATGTGGTTTTAACTTTCGATCATGTAGTTTTAACCCTAATAAATTAGTATCTTAAATTTTATTCCATTAGAAAATTAAGGCAAATAAGCTAATAATGTTATAAAAGCTGACGTAGCTAAGGGTATTATCATCTCATTACATAGCATTTTTTTAAGCTGGCAGACAAGAACAAAACACTCATTTAACTTGTTGAGTTATAAGTGTTAAAAGTGATTAGGGTTTGCAAATATGGTTTTATTTATAATTATACCCTAAATTTCACCTCCTTTTTTACTCATTTCT
This sequence comes from Mallotus nudiflorus, assembly GCA_947683625.1. Taxonomy (NCBI): domain Eukaryota; kingdom Viridiplantae; phylum Streptophyta; class Magnoliopsida; order Malpighiales; family Euphorbiaceae; genus Mallotus; species Mallotus nudiflorus. The sequence goes on along the minus strand of CANTUR010000094.1, from coordinate 1,027,376 downwards.
CACACACACCCACAAACACGATCTTAATGTTCTACTTGTAAATAAGCGATGACTTCAGCAGTAGAAGCAACATTAATAGTACCAACAATGAAGTAGAGAAGCATTAGCAAAAATGAAGATCACTAGAAAATTGCATTCAATGCTAACATTTCCAGCTAACACTGTAACTTCCCGTAGAGTAGCTCAAAACCCCCCATCTTCCCTCAGATCTCAAGCCTAATAGGAACCTAACTCGGTTATAGAGACCAATTGCTTGAACTCTGGTTTGAAGAGTAGAAGAAGGAGCTGGAGTAGCACTAGGACCTAACCTAACACTCCTTTCTTGAAATTGAAGATTGATGATAGTGATAATAAAATAAGATGAGGAGGAGGGGAATGAAAATTTGTTGAAGAGATTGGTAAGGTAGTGGTTAAGGAGGGGGATTTACAAAGTAGTGGTCGGAAAAGGTTGTCGAATATTTTTTAAAGCTATTTCTACTATGAAGCTTACTGCTGGATTAAGATAAAAAGTTTCAAAGCGAGAGGTGAAGGTTTTTGCCAACTTAAATCTTGAAGTTTTCTATTTTCTTCTTCTTCCCTTCTAATTCCATAGTTTTGTTCTTTTAAAAAAAAAATCAGCAAGCACTTCAAAACACTTTCTTCTCTTTCACAAACTCATTTCTCATTCATTTTCAAGGATTCATGATACCCATTTCCACTACTTAAAGTGTTTCTTCATTCTTGAACTCAGTTATTATTTTCTTTTCTTTACATTTTGCTGAAGAATTCAAGAAATGCAAGAACTCATTATCAATAGTTGCAATTTTTATTGGCTTTTAATTTTTGTCAGCTCTCAGCAACTTAACAAAGTTGCAAAATCTTTCTCTTCACTTTAATGCACTTTTTAGTTTGAAAAGAGGAAGAGCAATGCAAAGAGCATAGCATAATAATGAAGTTAGCTGTAAGGGTTAGCTGACACCAAAGATCAAGCAATGTGATCCATAACTTCAATTAGCACTTTGGAATTAACAAAGAGAGAGGAAATTAGGGATTTGGTTTGAAAAGAGGCAACAAAAAATTAAGACTTTATAACTCAACAAGTTAAATGATTGTTTTACCCTTGCCTGCCACATTGGAAAAATGCTATGTGATGAGATGACAATACCCTCTGCCACGTTAGTATCTATAATGGTGTTAGCATATTTGTTGTGATTTGCAAATAAAATAAAACTCAGGGTACTAGTTTGTTAGGATTAAAACCACAGGTTGAAGTTGATTAGCATTGAAACTATATGGTTTTTTTTTTTTGTACTTTTCCCATTTATAAATGGTGTTCACACTTCTTTACTTTTGTTATTTTTGTGTTTGAATAATTATTTTTTAGAATTAGGTGTCTGAACTTGTAAAATGTTTTAAAATGGTGTTTATAACAAGTTTTACAGGTTAAAGTGCATATATATCTTCTTTTAAGTGATATATTGATTTAAATGTCTTTTTTCATACTATATTCATTTTTATTTTTTACTTCAAATTTTATTTTTTTGCTTATATATATATATATTAAATTTTGAAAAAAATATACCAAATATTATTAAAATAAATAAAAGCATTACACTATTATTACTAAAAACAAAAATAAAAATAAAATAAATTTATTAAATTTATTTTTAAATTTACTTGAAAGAGTGACAAGAAAAATATAATTTAACTAAAATATAAAATAAAAGTAAAAGTTTATTATAGTTAAAAAATAAAAGAATGTTTAATGGATAAAATTTTTATTTAATTAAATATCATAAATAAAGAATTAAATTGAACAAGTATAATTAATAAAATGAAAAGAAAAGGAAAAAAATATTTAACTTTTTCAATTTAGTATGATAAACAAAAAATACTTTTTTTCCATTCTAATAATTTTAAAAAATAATTAGAATAAAAATGAAAATAATTTAATATAAAAAAAATGAGTATTTAAGTCAATTTACTATTTAGTATACGACATGTGAACACTTGAACCTAAAAAATCTATTAGAGACACCATTTTGCAGATTCAAAAATCTAATTGTTAAAAAAAAAAATTAATTGAACACAATAATAGCAAAAGTGAAAAAGTTCAAATATCATTTATGCATGTATCCTTTTTTTTTTAATGTCTTTATTGAATTTTCAATAAAAAAAAATATTTTAAAAATAATTTTAATATTTTTGTTTTTTTAACAAGCTAATACTTTTTTAGTTTACTTTATTAAAAACAAAAACACTTTACCATATATAAATTTATACCATCAATAAATTTTTCATATTGAGAATGACATTAATCTTTTCTTGGTTTGCTTTAATTCCTTTATGTGAGATCATGAAACCTAAGAATTTCCTAGTTGTTACTATGAAGATGCATTTATCTGAATTGGGCTTGATTTGGTATTGATCCAATATATGAAGAATTTGCTTAAGATCCTCAGCATACGGCTCTGCTTATTGGCTTTTAATAATGATGTCATCGATATATACTTCCATAGTCTTCCTAATATGATCTTGGAGCATAGGGTTCATTAGCCTTTAGTAAGTTGCTTTGGCATTCTTTAACCTAAAAGGCATGACTTTATAATAGTAAAAACCTTCGTGGGTGATGAATGATGTTTTCTCTTGATCCTCCTTTTTCATCAAAATTTGGTGGTACCTTTGAGCAGCATTGATGTAGCTATATAAGTTGTGATAAGGGGTGGAGTATACCAACTGGTTGATTGTTGGAAATGGAAAACTATCTCTAGGGATGTTTTATTGAGGTCAATGTAATCAACGCACATTTTGTACTTCCCGTTTGGATTTTTTACCAATACTAGATTAGCTACCCAATTCAGATGCGTGACTTCCCTAATGAATCCAGCTAATAATTTCTTTATTTCCTCAGCAATCACCTTTTACCTCTCATATATGAACTTCCTCTTTTTTTAAATTATAGGTTTTGCCCCTGGGTTGGTGTTCAAGCTACATGATGTAACCCAAGGATCCGGTCTAATAATATCGGATGCCTTAGAGGCAAAGTTGCTCGAGTTCTCGATAAGAACTCCACTTATCCCTTTTTGATTTCCTCATTAAGCTCATTGCTAATTCTAATTGTCTTTCAATCAACTATCTATAAAGTTTGGACTTGATCAGTTGGCTTTGGATTAAAATCTTATTTTTCTATCTCTAAGGATTCTAGAAGGAATGCTTCCATTTAAGTTTTGACAGCCAATTGGTAGTATTGTTTAGCCATAGTATGATCTCTGAGGATTATTATTATTAGGTCTCCTAAGGGGATCTTCATGGTCAGCCATTTAATGCTCGTGACTACATCAATTTCATATAGGATTAGCCTTCTGATGATTCCATTGTAAGTGAGTGCGAGGTCTACTATATTGAACAAAGACTTGACAACTTTGATGTCTTCGGTTTCTCAGTCTCTAAATTCCACCATTGGTTCTACTATTCCCATTGGTTAGGTTGTCCCTCCACTGAAGCTTGTAATAAGGTTTTGGATATTTTTAAATCAGTGATAGAGCCTCCCATTGCCTAGTATGCCTTCCAAGATAAAGCATTAACAACGCTCCCATCATTGCTTCTTTTTAGTAGATAATGTCAGATGTATATACTTACGACTAATGCATCATTATAAGGGTGTTGATCATGTTCCCCATCCTCAAGTTTGAAGGTGATAGCTGATTTTTTCTTAGACACTAAGCATCCTTCTTTTCGAGTTCTCTTCAATTTCTTCTCAATCAATGTTTCTTCTCTAACAATCATGTTAATGACTCCAACCACCTCATTCTGTGCTTTCTTTTAATTTGGCTTATCTCTATTTTGATCATCTAAGTCTCAGTCCTTTTTAACATTATCTATGAATCTGCCCAATTTTCCATTTTAATTAATTATTTAATTACCCATTTGAGGTCTTAGCAAGCATCTGTCTCATGCTTATAGTCTTTGTAGTATTGATAATATAATCTTTTATCTTGCATTCTTATTTTAGACAAACTTAACTATCTAGCTGGAGGTATACCTACACCATTCTATCTAATCCACATAAGAATATCTAACCTTAGGGCATTTAAAGGTGTATACCTTTCTGTTTCTCTTTTGAATCCCTCTACCAGATTTTTAAAGTTGTTGTGGGGGGTTATGGGTCTCCTTAAATTAACCCTTTCAATCTTCTTGTAAGGTGGCCTTTCATCGTCCTGGTGCAGCCTTCTATTATTGTCTAGCTTGATCAGCTTTATGGCTATGGACATAACCTCAGAGAAAGTGTGAGGCTCTTTTGTCATAATCTTGTCTTTGAGTTTTCCCAATTGAGTTCCATTTTTCATTACCTCTATGGCTACTACATTGCTTAGATTCTCAATTTGTATAATAACTTCATTAAACCTATCTAAGCATCTCTTTAATGATTAATTATCTCTTGTTTACATATTTGGAGATTATTTATACTTTTGGCAAGAAATACATTGGTGACAAACTGGGTTATGAATTTCTCAACCAACTTTAAAGGATGAAATAAAGTGCTTAGGAAGTTGATGAAACCACCTTTAAGTAGTCTTGGTGAGCATGTTGGGAAGGACTTGGTATAAGATTCCATTATTCACATTCTGGAGCATCATTTTAGTTCTAAATGATGACATGTGGTTAATCAAATCTCCGGAATCATTGTATTGATCTAGCTTAGGCAATTTGAAATTATATGGGATCTTTGCTCTGATTATTCTGCCTATGAAGGGTGTTGTCCCTTCCAAAACGTATTTGCCTTCCTTCCTGAGGCTAGTATGAGCTTTCTGTATAACTTCTTCCACCTTTTAATGTATACTTGAGTCTTCCAAAGTTATTATACTTGTGTTGGACTCCCTTATAGGTCTTTTTGAGCTTTTTTACTTCCTCTGAGTATGCTTTAAGTTTCTATCGGTGGTATTATCACATTATTTTCTAGATTAGCTATTTCGGGACTATTGTCTTGAATCAGGGCATCCAACTATTATTGCATCAAGGTCCTTTGGGCTTGGATTTTTTTAATCATGACCTTTGTGTTTAATAAAGGTAGCTTGAGTGTCTCGATTACAATGTTTTAAGTATGGTATGTTTATGGTAGGAGTTCTTAATAGGTTTGGGAAGGGTATAGAGGGTATAGGTCTGCTAGTGTTTTGTAAGGGGCATAATAAGGGAAATTAGTTCCTAAAGTTAACCATCCTTGAGTAATGCCGAGTGGTGTAGGTATATTAAAGGGAACTTAGGATGAAGGTTCAATATGATGAAGAAGTACATATGGATTTATTGGATGGATAGGTTCTGATGGATTGATTAAAGGAATGGGGGTTAATGGGTTAAGCTATATAGGGGTTGATGGAGGACGAGAAGTCATGGTGTGATTACTTTACTTAGTAGTCAACAATGGCTTTATTTCAAGAGGTTCCTACAGGCAGTGCCATTTGAACTTATTTTCAAAACCTTCAAGTCCTACAAGCAAGTAATCAATAAAGGGTAAAGTAAGAGGTGGGGAGGATCCCTATAAACTCTTAAATGCCTAAGTTAAAGGATATAAAGAGAGAGGGTTTAGAGAGATAAAGATAATAATAAGTCAAGAGAATAAAATGAATTAGAATAAGAGATGTGAAGAGTATTTACAGATGAAGGGATGCTTAAACCAAAGAGAAATATAATTCCTCATTCGTGTAGGACTTGTGCCTATTGAGGAGTATTTTCCTTATCCAAAAGTCTTCTTAATAAGGGACTCCTTTCCTATTTGGATTGAACATTCTTCTTTCGCAAGGAACCTTTATTTAGGATAATTAACATGTATTATATTAGGAATATATATGTGTGGGATATTATATATTAATTTTACCACTATGATCAAAATCCAATTCTCTCATACTATAAAAATACTTCATATTGATAATGCCATAGAGTATAAAGATTATTTTTTTCTTCAATTTCTTTCTCAATAAGAATTTGTTATTCAACATTCTTTTCTCCTTATATCTCAGCAAAATGGAAGGGCATAATATAAACTTCATCACTTTCTTGATACTATTCATACCCTTCTTATCTCTGCCTTATGTCCTAAAATTTTTTTAAGAGAAGCTTCTTTAACTGCAGTTCATAATATTAATTATGTTCCAACTCATTTTCTTAATAAGTTGACTCATTTTGAGCAGTTATATGGTAAGGTTTTGGACTACTAAATGTTTAAACGTTTTAGGTGTGCATGTTTTATCTTATTAAATCCTTATGAACATTCAAAGTTAAGCCTCGAACTTTCTTATGCTATTTTCTTTGTTAACGTATTAAACACAAAGGGTACTATTATTGGGATTTTATCTCTAATAGACTACGTATATCACAACATGTCACCTTTTAGGAACATACTATATTTTTCTCTATTAGAGTCATTTTTCAAAACCCTAAAAGCTAATGATGAAAGTAGAAACATATCTCACTATTGGATGAGATTGACTAAGAATTATGATTGAAAAGCAAATTCAGAGGTAATTGAACACTAAAGCCTTACCTAAATACCAAATTAAACCTTTTTAAAATTAAAGCTAACCCCAAGAAAAAGGTTTTGATGATGGAGAGAGGAAAAGTCTATGTCTAGTTTTGTTTATTGAGTTAATTAGTAAAGTCCTGATAATGACCATTTTTATGTTTGTAATGTCTATTTTTTAGACTGGTATTCAGTCTAAGAGCTGTAATTTAACCTTAAGAAGCCCGAGATGAAAAGTCAAAATTTGACCAACAGACCTTTATAAAGGTAAAATCAAGTTCCTAGAGTTGAATTTCAGTCTAAATTTTTCTTTTAAAATTATAGTGTATCAGTGTGGACCACTTGACAAAAGTCAAATTTTTTACCTCAAGTGGTCAAATCGAGTCCTGTATGTCTAATAAAATATTGCACAAATCCTTAAGAGTAGTGATCAATCAAAGAATATTCTATTTTAGAATATTCTTGGACAAGTGTTAACTTAGGATTTATTCTAGTATATACGTTTGCCTTTTAATGTCAAATAATACCCCTTTTAGTTATAAACTTATTACAACTGTACCACCAAGCCTTTGTTTATAAATAGAAGGTTTAAGGTATCATTTTTAGGAGGAGAGCCAAGCATAGGAGAGAGAAAATTCTTGCAAAAAAAAACTTAGAGTGAGAAAAAAAAAGAGAAATAAGCCTAAACTATGCTAAATAAAAACTCTCATCATTTACCCTTTTTCTCTCACTTAATCCTTAGCCTAAACACTCTTCCAAACACTTATTAATCTCATCAACTCCCTTTTCCCTCTAATATACTAACAAATAGTTGTTAAAAAAAAACCAACCTATCTCTCACAACAACCTAAAATCAATGAAAATTCAACTAGAAAACAATATATTGCTCACTTTACTCTATTTATTTTCAATCTCCATTTCTTCAGTCTATTTCTTACTTTTGGTGAGTTCAATCTTATATTCTGAGGCTAAACACTTTCTAAAACTCATTTCTCTTTATCTTAGGTTTGAATTGTTGTGTTTGGGGCCTTAATTTATCAATTTTTAAGCAAAAGAGTCAAGTTTTCACATGTGCTTAGGGGAATGGCTAGAATTGAGCAATGAATAGTCAACCAACTATCGATGGCCCAAATTTGGCTACCCATGTTAGTTCTAGCTATACAGGGCTGAAATCCGGTTGTATGTGCTCACCCGCCCGAATCATGCACTATTTACTTTGATATGATTCCAATGATGGTCCTAATGACTTATATGTATCCTATAATGATTATATATCATTAAAATGAATATAAAAGGTCCTAGGATGATCAAATTTATTATTTTTCTAATTTACGTTCATTTTTAAAATATTTTTCTTTAATACTTAACTTTTATTTGAACTCTTTTAGTTGCTTTAGTTTTGATTGAGTTTTTGGTTGATGATTAACATTGCGATACTATTTATGCATTCTTGATTGTTATTTGATGATTGTGAATTGATATGGTGTTAATTTGACCTAATTTTGTATTTTTGTGTCTTGGAACTATGTGTGTATTGCTATAGAAGTGTATTGAGTGAAATTTGTGCATTTATGTGAATTTTGTGACTCATAAAATATTTGTGCATTTATGTAAATTTGTGCATTTCTTTATTCTGAATGTTGTTAATTAATTTGTGATATTTTATGAGTCTAATTTGTTATTATTGAAAGTTATATATGTGTTGTGATTATGTATGTGTTTATTTGTGCATTTTATGATCATAAAAGTGCTAATTGACATTTTATGGTTAATTTGGTACTACTATAAAGCTTCAATGTGATTTATGTGCTTTTTATTAAATATTTTCTCGTTTGAGTGATATTTTTTAGTCTATTTTATGAATATTAAGTGTCTTGAGTTTAGTAAATATTATTTTTTGTATTTATTGCACTATGTTCATTTTAATTACTTAGATGCATCATTTGATCATTATTGGTTAAATTGGTGTATTCTAAGGTATTATTCATCATTTTTATGCTGCTTTTTGATTTTTAATCATATTTCCTTTATTTTATCACTTGATTATAGTCTCCAATCACATTTTCTTTTTTTTTTATTGGCTATTATTACTAACCAAATTCCTTATTTATTGCATTTTTGCATTTCATGTATTCTTGTGTGTTTAATGCATATCATGTGCCTTTTGTTTATCACTGTCATGTGTGTGAATCATTTTTAGATTTATTAGGAGCATTATGCATGAACCCTAACATGCATCACTACCATTCTTGTATGAATTTCAAAATTGCATCATGTTGCATGCACCTTGGTTTACATCATTCATTATCTTTGTATGCACCCCAACTTTATTTAATACTTGTGTGAGCATGCATTTGTATTTGCATCATGCATTTTGCATATCTCTCTCTCTCTCTCTTTTATTATTCAATCTTCAAGCTCATAATCTCAATCTCTATACTAAATTCTCAATTCTTGACATTTTTATGTCTAATTTACATTTTTCTTTATCTTTTATTTAGTTGTTTACTTTAATTTTTTTTATTGTCTTTAGATCTCTATACTCAAATCTCCCCTTCTCTACATTTTTATGTTTAGTGTATTTTATTTCATTGTATATTTAATATTTCTTTATCTGCAATCTCTACTCTCAATCTCAGTTTTTATTTATTTTATGCGCAATTTATCATTTAATTGCCCATTTTTCTTAATTGCAATCTCTACTTTCAATTTCATCTATTTTATGCTTTATTTATTATTAATTTTTTTATGTCAATTTTATATTATCATATTTGTTATTTCCATAATCACTAAAATTCAATTCTCTCCATCTCTAATCTCATTCTCTATCTTTGATGTTATTTTCTTTACATTTTTATGCTTTATTTACAATTTTATGCTTAATTATTGCTTTCTTTGCTTTACTTTTTATGTTATAGTTATTTATCTTTTATTTATTTATTTTTATTACTATGTTCTCAAACACTTTCTTTTAATATTTTATTGTCATAACCTCCTCTTAATTTTTATTCTCATATCATTTTTCTTTGATTTTGTATCATTTAGTTACCAATTTTCTTTTCTTATTATTTCTTTATGCATTTATAATATAGCCTTCTTTCATTAGATTAATGGTTATTTGTTTTATGTCTTAACATAATCCCTCTCTACACCTTAATTTCTATTTTAATTTTATTTATTGGCTTCTTTTCTTTTAATTAAATATCTCTAAAATGTAATGTTTCATTTATTTGATCTTTTATTTATGATATAATTCTTATGTTGACATAATCTTTTCTTTACAAATTTAATGTTTATATAAAATTTCTATTCTTTCCTAATTTTGTTCTATTTCAATATTTTGGCATTTTTACTACATATCTAATATTTATTTTTCTTTTATTCATTTTCCAATTATTTGCACTTTTGATCAAATATCTCAATTTTTAATATAATCATCAATATAATTCTTATTTCCTTTACTTACATAAATCTTTTAACCATAATTTCCTTTTTATATACTTTATTTCAATAATTTCTCTCATAATAATTTTCATTTTTATTTATTTTGATATTATCTTCATTTTCCCTTTTGTTACATATTAAAGGATTTTTCCATTAATTTATCTTCTTTTCTTTACTTAATTTTATTTTTCATTTTTATTATATTATTCTATATAGTTTTATTTCATTTAAAATTGCCTTTATTATGTTTTATTTTTGAATTTTTTTTATTGCTCGGCGTTACATTTTTGTGTGTTCATTCACATTGTTGAAAATCAATCAAAGTATCAAAATCAATTATTTCATTTTCTTCTTTTTAAATCTATTTATGATGATTATTGGGATACTAATGGGGCAATAATTAATGATGTGTTCTCAATTTATCCAAGGTACAAGATTTATATCTTGAGGCCTAATTTGATAAATCATACACATTATTAGTTAAAGACCTTAATTAAACCAATTAATCACCATAAAATCGACTTTTATAGTACCATTTAATCAACATTTTCTTTTATTTCTTCAATAAATCTTATTTAATCCTTTTTCCTTAACATTGATATTCCTTTATTTCTTTTTATGGATTTTTCAATCATATTCCATCACATTTATCATCTTTTTTTTAAATATCAATTTTTCTCAAAATAATGGCCCCTAAACTCGAAAAATAATGACAAGATGAAGAGGAAGAGCCTACTCGAGTGTTTGCCTCTCTTTTCCTATTCTCTTTAATTTTATTATTATTGTTGTTGCTCATTTCATTTTCCATAATTAGGTTGCTATGCATAGAAATTTCCATGACATGTGTGTGATGAATATGCCATGATTGTTTGCTATTAATTCCATAACATGTAAATATGCCATGTGTGTTCATATGCCATTATAATTGTCATATATTATGTTAGTTCATTTTCCATGATCATGCATCATATTTTGCCAATATTATTTGTTTATTTGCTCATGCATCATGTCATACCCATGCATCATTATTCATTAATTATTGTTATTGATACAAACCCACTAGACGACCTGCTCTACGAACCCGTTCAACATCAATCCAAACCCATCTCTCAAGGAAAGTTCAAATTAAGTTCCAATTTAGACATAGAGAACCTTCACCTCATGTTTAGTTAGTCTAAACAACCAAAGCTATATTAAAACTTTAACTTTTTAAACAATAACAAACAAGTAATAAAGGATATTAAAAATACACCACAGTCTACTATCTAAAAGATAGATTGATAAGTCATAAAGGTTGTCACATAGTTAACCACCAAGTAACCAAAGAGAATCCTCTCCAAATTTTATTAATCATCCATGATTGCATACCCTTTAGGTTACATAAAATAAGGCCTTTATATAGGCTTAAAGAAACCCTAAATAAAACCTAATTAATATCCTAACTAAACAAGAAAATAAAATCCTTCTTAAATAAGAAAATATAATTCTACTTAAATAAGAACATATAATCCTAGTTAAATTTGGATTTACTTATATAGCTCATTGTAGCACACTTTTCAACATAATGATGGCTGAATTAACTTAGGCCCAAAATATAAAATTTGTAGCCCTTGTTGTTATCTTTCAGTAAAATCTTGAATCACTTCATTTGGATCTATATTGAGAGAGATACAACCCATTTACTGATGTATATTCAATTTGCCCAGTTTTGTTCATAATCTGATAATGTTTCATAATTTTAACTCAGGTATTAGACTGAAATAACTCCATATATCTTCAATAAAGTTGTAAATATCCTTCTTATATTTCAATATCCTCTTGAATCATCTCAATTTGAGTTTTTTAGAGTGAGTTATGGCCAAAATACTAAAGTATACTACATAAAATATGAATATATGCGAATTGCTCTTTTTCTTGAATGAAAGTTGCCTTATTAGCATGAACAAATCTTGAAATCTTCCTCTTTGGAACTAGGATCACATTAGTTATTATGTGCTCATATGCATATATTGTGCTTACATTTATGTGTAATGGTTGATCCAAAATCGTACATATTTCTTGAAAGCATTGTATATAACTAGTAGGGTTGGTCTTGCTCAGCATTAGGTGGTATGGAAATGCCTCTAAGATATTGAGTATGCTCATGTTGATATCAACGTCCAAACCTAATGCTTTATCCAATAGGGGAAAGTAATTCCAAGTGAGGGATTCGAGTTTGTCTAATCCTTAACTAGAAAATTTCTCGAGTGATACTAAGTGGTGACTTCCATTTCTCCTTATTAGGTGAAAGGTTGTAAATGCACTTGTGCCTTCCCTAAGCTCTTATAGTATTCACTTCACATTCCTTGTGTTTTCCCATAGCAAGAAAAAAGGTATCGTGATCCAAATGGTGTTAAGTCGGACCCATTGGTGTTAATATCCTCTTTATTAAAATTTTGTCAAGTTGATCCTTTACCTTATTTATTATTTACTTATTCATCTATTAAACTATTTCCTACTTTTGACTTACTTGATTTTGAAGAGCTTAATAATACTACCACCTTTAAACCTACTCCTAATGAGACTATTTCAACTGTTGTTACTATACCTAATTCCACTCTTCATTATTCTGATTTGGTAAGAAAAACTCATATTTATCTTAATGATTATCATTGTTATTCTAGTATTGTCACCTTACATGAACCTTGAAGTTATCGTGAGGCTAGTATTAACCCTCTTTAGTATTAAGCTATAACAAAAGAACTCTAAGCTCTTGAGAAAACTTATATTTGGGATTTAATAGATCTTCCTCCTAATAAGACTTTAATTAGATACAAATGGATTTACAAGATCAAAACTTGTTCAAATGGATCTATTGTGCATTATAAGGCATGCTTAGTAGCAAAATGATATACACAAGAATATGACATTAATTATAAAGAGACATTTGCTTTTATAGCCCATTTAACCTTTGTTCGAAGCCTCTTAGTCATTATAGTTACCAAACTGTGGTGCCTTTTTTAAATGGATGATAGAAATGCATTTCTTAATGGTGATTTGTAAGAATAAGTCTATATGCATCCTCCATCTGGTTATTCTCACCCCCCTAATAAGGTTTATCGACTTAAATAGACTTTTATATAGGTTGAAATAAGCACCAAGATCTTGGTTTGCAAAATTCAGTTCTATTATTGCACAATTTGACTTTTCCTCCAGTTCACAAGATTCTACCTTGTTTATTTGATATACTAATCATGGTATTATTCTTATTTTACTTTATGTTGATAATAAGATTATCATTAGAGATTATGTAACTTTTATTTTTGAATTTACAATAATAGCTTTATGAGTAGTTTGAGATAAAAGATCTTGGTTCTATCAATTATTTTTTAGGACTTGAAGTGTCTTATGATTCTACTGGATAGTACCTTTCTCAAACAAAGTATGTGATGCATGTTAATCTGTAAGTGCATAAAATTGTACAAGTAGTAATAAAAATATATCTTTCCCATAAGGATAGTGTTAATTACAGAGCTACTCTTAATATTTTTCTTGTTTATATTGAGTTTTGAGATTCCATACAGTGAAAAAAATAAAATTTGAATCACAAACCTGAACCAAATCAAACTAATTTGATTAATTAATTAAATCTAGGTTTTTTGTTTTCTCATCACAAATGCAGAAAAGGCAAGAAATCTGAAAGGAAAAGAGGAGGTTCACTCCAATGACACCCTACCTTGAGCTTTTAATTTATTAGTTTAGATTTGAGATGCCTCTAAAAGAATCCATCCTTCATAAGTGTCCTCATGACCAACCCTTGATTTTGAAAATGAATATTTGTGTGCTAGCACCTTCTTTTGATTTCTCATAAATCAAGAATTAAAAAGAACTCCGTGTTTTGTTTTCTAAAAGAGAAAAAATGAATTTAGTGGTAGAATAATGAGAGAGTATAAAACCTTAGAGAATATAATATATTTATAGACATTTAAATTAGAGTTTCACTTACCAAACAACCTTTTCGTAATTTCTTACTTATTCTTATTCTAATTTTATTTAAATTAAATTAGAAATAATATTTTATTTATTTAAGATAGCCTTTACCTTAAATAAATATTTTATTTATTTATTTCCACAGAGTTTATTTGGGCTTATTAAACCCATATTTGTTTTGGGCTTATTCAAAGTGTGTGACCTTATAGGTTCACATGACATTGGTAATGGGCCTTAAATCTCTATTTAGGCCTACAAGTCGTAAGTGGCCTTTAGCAAGACATTATGACTACCTAAGTCATGTGAAGTTAATAATTATATATAACCTAATATACAATAAATATTCTAGTCCCTTTGTCACATGATATCTTGATTGAATATAAGGCATAGATTATGTCATCCTTATAGAATTCAATCATATAATTTTTTAATTCCAAATAGACTGAGAATGAATACTCTTTATCAATTTAATTTAGCATGGCCATGCATTTTTCCTCAGTTTATCTTATCAAAGGGCCCATAGATATCTTGCTTATATTAAATGAGGGACAAATTCCTTTTCAGTTACTCACATTTCTCACATAACTCATTTTATACCTAACAACAACCTATTTTTTCATTTGATTAAAAATAGTGTAAGATTATATCAAAATGTAAAATAGTTATATAGAAATCCATGGTGATTTCAAGGTCAGAGGACTAGGCCAATATTAATATGATAAGAATTACTTATAACAATTATCTATACAATATTCTCATGATGGGTTAATCCATCACTTTATTTTGTTAAATAAGTACCTATGAGTTGACTTAATATCTCATATTCATGACTAGTAAAACATAATCATCAATCAACACTATACTAGCCATAATACATTATTATGACTAGGTTTAATTTGAATAGAACTCATATTTAATCTAAGGGTTTTACTATCAAATCACATACTTAATGACCTTAGTAAGAATTGACTATTCAAGTAATTATCATAACACAAAATGATAATGAAAAATACCTCTTTATTAAATAAAATGATAAAGTTAAAACATGGTCATAAATGATTGACCTAATGCATATCACTAACAGTTTAGACTAACAAAAATTTCAACAAACAAACAAAGTAAATTAAATCTTAATCAATATAAATTCTTGTCATTAAATTTATATAATTAAGGACGTTAGAGTTTAATTCCCTTGGCTCAATTAATATCAAAATGATATTAAATTCTTGTTTATTATGAATAATATTTCATTTCCAAAGCATTTTTAATATTGTGATGTCTCTCTCAAGTACCTTCATAATTGATTAGCTATAACAGGCACTCGATTATCTAGGTCTTACTAGCATGGGTAACTAATCATAGTTAATTCAATCAAGCAATCTTTTAAGGAATATTAATATTGAAGTGTCTCTCGACTAAGTCAATTTCTATTAATAGAAAGTTATTATTTTTCTCACTAGAATCAATCTCTCAATATAATCTTAGTGTCTAAATCAATTCAAAGGGTGATAAAGCCAAAGAAAAACGTTAAGTCCAATAGCTCTAATGAAATGCTTATTCTTTTATCTAGAATTTATTTAATTAAGTCCATATTATGCCGGGTTCATTAAAACCCTAACTAACCTACTTATTTACTTATAGAAATAAAAAAAGAATAATAAGAGATGAAGAATTCCAACATATTCATAATTAAATAAAATAATAAGCAAGAGAATAGTAGAAGAAAAACTCTTTTATTCAGCTTCCTTAATAGTGCTCTTGATTCTCAATCCTTATTCTTCATTCTAATAGCTTGAGTTGAAAATTAAAGTTAAAAACTAAGGAAAAATAATTCTTGTGCAACAAAGAACAGTTTTAGGGTTTATATATATATATATATATATATATATATATATATATATATATATATATAGAAAGATTCTTATGACATCCTTTCAGAAGAAATTAAAAAACTTAAGAAAGGAAAACAACAAGAAAAACCAAACAATCCACCCAGTACAGGAATACGTATATTTGAACTAGGTGAATCATCAGACTTTCAATTTCATATATTAATGGCTTTAGAAACATTGAGTTCATATACTAAAAAATTGGTGTACCATAAAATACTAACTTTATGTAATAAGACACCTATAACTGAACTCAAACTTTTTGTCATATTAAACATTAAGGGAAAAGAAATGGTTTTACCTGCCCTTACAAACACAAAAGCCTCCAAAAATACTATAAACTTAAAAATTGTAGAATTTTTAGATGAAAATTCTATAAGACATCATCCACAAGGAAGAAAAAGTACACAGTATAATGGGACAACTTTCTGCATACATAAATACATCACTAATGCAAATTGTTGATAACTATAACCAATATGTTAAAGCTTATAAAGTCAACCATTTTTAGGTAAACTATTTAAATCACCAATACATTAAGATGATAATAGGATTATCATTCTTATTTGGAGACATGGGTGGCATTTTTGCAACTAACAACTATGTTTTCTTTGTTAGAAAACTTATACTTAGTCTTGTAATATTAGAGTATGCACTTACACAGAGTGGTGAGAATTATAGGATAGCACTTCCACTCCCAAATTTTCCAAATAACTTAATAGACAAAATGGAAAATTGTACTTGCAAAATCAAGGGTCAATGTAAAGATAATTTAGACAGCTTTCTAATAGGAGAAGATATAGACCCTGAAGAAATTATCCCTGATTATGAAGAATTTAGGGATATAGACTTAATAGACTTAGTACACTTATCTAAGGCTAGAAAAGCTTTAGGATAGTATACTGAGCTTGATGATATCATTAGCAGACTTGAAAAACTAGGGACTTGAAAATCCTACTAGACATTAGGATAAAAACAAAATAACATGTAAGTTAGACATAATTAATCCTGATTTAACAATTAAGGTAGAAAATATTAAATTAAATACTTGGGAGATAGAAGAATGCAAAATTCATATTAAACAACTCTTAGACTTATAAGTTATAAGACAAAGTACGTCTAGACATAAATCACCAGCTTTTATTGTCCAGAAAGAATCAGAACTTAAAAGAGGACAATCTAGGATGGTATTCAATTACAAAAGACTAAATAACAACACACATGAAGACAGGTATAAAATCCCAGACAAAGATGTGTTAATTAACAACATACAAAATGCTAAAATCTTCAGTAAATTTGATTTAAAATCAGGTTTCTAGCAGATTAAAATGCATGAAGACAAGATTCCCTGGACAGCTTTTAGTTGCACAGAAGGACATTTTGAATGGCTAGTAATGCCATTTGGATTAAAAAATGCTCTATAAATTTTTCAAAGAAAGATGCATGAAGCATTTAGACAATGTAGTACATTTACTTGTGTGTATATTGATGACATTTTAGTTTTTTCAAAAAGTAAAAAAGAACATATTGCACACCTACATTTTGTATTTAATATATTTGAAAACCATAGAATGATAATATCTGATAACTGATCTCCAGAACTCCTGGGCTAGGCATCCTGCAAAGCACGAACAGGGGGCAAGGTAAGAGGTGGGGGGAATCCCCACAAACACTCTGATGCCTAAGTTAGAGAATAGAAGTAGGGAGAAGGTAAGATAACTTAAATGTGTGAGAATGAGATGTCCCCCTACGAGGGGTATAGGGTTCTATATATAGCAATACTCAAACCTGCGAGGAGTTGAATTCCTTATGGATCAGTGAATCATAATCTTTATAGGAGAGTGTTCCCTCTTCGGTTAGGATTCCTCTTTGGGGTAGTTCCTTGGACAGATCTATCTTCTCCCTTATCCAAGTGTTCCTATTTAGGGGGTAGAGGACCCCTAATTAGATGGGAACATTCTAGATAGTATCAAGAGTCCCCCCCCTCGGGGTATTCGGATATTTATGTCCATCGCGTTCGAGTAGGATGCAGATGCCTTCATAAGGGTTATAAGATGCAAGTGAGCTGAGGTGGCCAGCCTCAGTCATAATAAGCAGAGCTTGGTGCCGAGTATTTTGGTTGGTCATCATTGAATCATAACCTGTGGAGCTGGGGTACTTGACGAGTGCGTATGAGCACCGCAATAGATTAACCCGTCCATTTTGGAACAAGACGGAACCAGTCGTCACTGGATTTTTAGATGCTCGGTGCATGGACACGAGTCTTTTCGAGCATGGATCCTCAGTACTACGGAAGTGACCTGAGGGTGCCAGCTTTAGTCACTGGGCTTAGATACTTGAGACTTAGATGCTTGGCTCAGGGGCGCGAGGCTTACATGCTCAGAACCTCAATACTATGAAAGTGACCTGAGGGTGCCAGCTTCAGTCATTGGACTTATGTGCTCGAGACTTAGATGCGCAGCTCAGCGACGTGAGGCTTACATGCTCGAAACCTTAGTACTACGGAAGTGACCTGAGGGTGCCAGTTTCAGTCATTGGGCTTATATGCTTGAGACTTAAATGCTCGGCTCAGGGGTGCGAGGCTTACATTCTCGAAACCTTAGTACTATGGAAGTGACATGAGGGTGCCAGCTTCAGTCACTGGACTTATATGCTCGAGACTTAGATGCTCAGCTCAAGGGTGCAAGGCTTACATGCTCAGAACCTCAGTACTACGGAAGTGACCTGAGGGTACCAGCTT
Organism: Mallotus nudiflorus; assembly: GCA_947683625.1. Classification (NCBI taxonomy): domain Eukaryota; kingdom Viridiplantae; phylum Streptophyta; class Magnoliopsida; order Malpighiales; family Euphorbiaceae; genus Mallotus; species Mallotus nudiflorus. Next base: position 1,008,841 of record CANTUR010000094.1, on the reverse strand, counting down.
CAGTCACTGGACTTATGTGATCAAGACTTAGATGCTTGGCTCCATGCTCGGAACCTCAGTACTACGGAAGCGACCTGAGGGTGCTAACTTCAGTCACTGGACTTATGTGCTCGAGACTTAGATGCTCGGCTCAAGGGCACGAGGCTTACATGCTTGTAATGGGCTGGGAGTGATGCTTGAAACATCTCCTAAGTTTCTTGATGGAGCGGCCCACTCGAAAATGTGGGTGGGCCAACACGTGGTGGTTTTACTTTAAGTCTTGAGATCACATGGTTGATGCGTCATTTCATGTGTCAGTAAACGAAACGCTCGTATCGCCATTATCGTGACTCCTTGCCTAATGGGTTATTTTATTCCCAGCAGGCCCTTAGTGGCCTAAGGAGGAGCTCAACAATAATGAGGGCAGTTAATGGCATGCTTCCAGGTCCTTCCGTGTCTCTATAAACACTGTTGCGCTTGCTAATTGGCACATTTTGCTTTCTTCGCTTTTTTATTTTCTATTTTTGTTGCATTTCTACTGCCTCCACTGTTTCTATTTCTTCCTGCCATAATTCTTGTTTGAGGTGACTAGGTGATTCTTTTCATCTTTTCTTCCTCCTCTTTTTGCCCTTTTTTTGCTATTGTGTTTTCCCCTTCTTTATTATAGCTCCCCGGGAAGAAATTAGTTCTGACCTCTTTATGTCCAATGTAGATAATGAATTGTTAGGGTGGTATCAGTGGCGGTTCTATATCCCCACCGATTATGCCCTCCACACTGTAGATAGGAGGTTTAGGGCGCATACCCCTTTATCGGGGCTAAGTAGATTAGTAGTGTATTTTGATTAGTTAGAGGGGGTTCTGATATTTCCCTTAGATCCCTTTGTCAAAGACTTTCTTAATAGGAATAACATTATGCCTGGTCAGCTTCATCCAAATAGTTATAGGATACTGACCGGGTTCATCCAGCTGATGCATGAAGAGGGTAGGGATCCCGATCTGGATGTCGTCCAGTATTTGTACAGGCTGACTAGGAAGAAGGGAAAGTTGATGTTCTCCCTGTTGGCCGTACCCAACCATTCACTTTTTGTTAAACTTTTGGATCTCCACAAGAAGTGCAGATACCATTTTTTCGTTGTGGAGCATCAATCGAACTTCTTGGATGTCCGAAGGATTTGGTCGGATGAGTGTCATAAAGTGACCCGTCCAGCGAAACTTTTCAATCTTGATGCAGAGTTAGTTTTGTGGCTACATCTAGACAGACTCAGCTCGATCTGCGAAAGATGCATCCCGGAGGTATCTGTGGAGAGTCTATCGGAGTTGCGACCATTCCCCTAGTATGTTTATTTTTCTTTGAGCTTTTTTTTTCTAACTATGTCTTTTTTTTCATCTATAGATGGCTGAATTTTTTGATTTTTCAGGCGGGATTTCCCTAGTATATGAGCCAACTGCAGTGGAGGAGGTTCAAATTTCTCCTTCCTCAGAACCTGAGGCTCCTACGGCTTCAGAGGCTGTTTCTACCGACCCCAAGGGCAAGGCATCGATAGAAGGTGAGCGGCCAGAGCGGGTCGGGCATAGAAAAAGGTAGCTGATCGACGTAGGGTCGGATGTGGAGGGGCTAGATAAAGAGATTTACGTCCAGCGCCCGCGATTATCTGGTTGTCCGGATATGAGGGGCTGGATATTGAAGAGGATGAAGCCCCTGAGCATCTCCAATAGTCAAGTACGAGACTAGTACGTTGAGTCATTGTGGTTACCAGATGACATGCAGCATTGGTCAGAGGAGGGTCTGGACAGGTTGCTAGATTCCATGATTGGCCAGTCGCTGGAGGTAAGCGAGTTTATGCCACTTGATACAATTATTGTACTTCTTTTTGTCTAAGTTATCTGGTTATTTTTGGCAGATGACTCAGGCCTTACTGCTGGCAAAGGATCAGTACTTCTACTTGAAGAGCCAATACAACTTAAAGGAAACTGAGGTGGGGACGATAGCTATAGATTTTAAGAAAAAGCTAGATAGCGCCAAGGCAGCTTTGAAGCACTGCCAGACAAGATATGTTGAGGCCAAATCTAATGTTAAGGTGAATCAGAAGAAGGTTTCTGAGCTTGAACATAGCTAGGCCCAATTGACAAGGAGGATTGAGGAGTAGGATCTTCAGATTGCTGAGCTTCAAAGGAGGCTGGCGGAGCTTCAGAAATCTCGTGCGAATGATAAGAAGTCATATCAAAGCATGGTAGGGGGGTTTTTCAAGGCGTACCGGGCTGAGTGCAAAGGATCCTACTCTCTCAAGACTCAGGATTGGACCTGGGGCCTTAGACCGGATAACTCTAGCAGGCCTTGCCAGGCTAGCAGCGGAGGAGGATGCTCGTTGAAGAGCGAGTTCCTTTCCTATGAGGGAGTCTGAAGAGGCCGCTATTATAGCTGGGTCCGCCGAGCGTCCAGAGGCTACTGATGCTACTTCCCCCTTAGTTTTCGGGTCTGGGGGCTTAGGTGAACAAATAGTATAGTAGATATGTATAGGTTTATGTATATCTCTTCTTCTTTTTTTTTTTATAACCAATCATATGTAAAGACATTCTTGATCAATGAAGATACTTTTTATTATTGAATCAGATTGGGTATTTGAGTACAAGTTTACTGATAATATTTCCTGAGAGAGTCTGAGTTCTAGAACCTTAGTAATTCTTTGCCTCCTCTTTCTCTTAGTCTATATGCCCCCTTCGTTGTGCATTTTGAGATTTGGTACAGGCCTTCCTAATTCAGACCTAACTTGACGGTGCCTGAGGTGCCTTTCCCAATATTTGCTCTTCTGAGTACCCAGTCACCTATCCTGAATTGCTCTGTTGGTTTACGCAGATGGTGGTATCGAGTTATTCTTTGATGATGTGCTTCAGTTGTTGCTACCCGCCTGTTCTTTTTGTTCCTCTAGTACATCAAGGCATATTCGTGCATCGGCACTATTGACAACATGGTCGAGGTCTTGGCTTACCCGGTAACTTGGGGACCCAACCTCCACTAGAATTATTGCATCCATGCCATAAGTTTGTCTGAATGGCGTTTCGCCAGTGGATGATCGGGGTGTGGTTTTGTAGGCCTAGATTATGTTGTTCAGCTCTTCGACCCAATTCCCCTTTTTGTCATCGAATCTTTTCTTCAATCTTTGCATGACGATTTTGTTTATGACCTCGGTTTGTTTGTTCATCTGTCAGTGAGCTACTGAGGTGAAGCGAAACTTTATTCCAAGGTCCGAGCAGAAACTTCTAAACTTGTGGTTATCGAACTATTTGCCATTGTCTGTAATTAAAGTGTGGGGGATGCCAAATCTACAAATGATCTCCTTCCAGAAAAAGTGTTGTATCTGGGCTTTTGTGATGGTTAGGACTGCTTCTGCTTCTACCCATTTGGTAAAATGGTCAATGGCCACAATCAAGAACTTTTTCTGCAAGGTAGAGGGAGGAACAGAACCCAGGATGTCCATCCCCCACATAGCAAAAGGCCAAGGGCTGCCGATAGGATGCAGAGGCCGAGAAGATTTGTAGCTAAGTTGGGCATAGTGCTAGCACTGGGGACTTGATTGTGTTAGCTACTGGGCATCCTTGGACATGGTGGGCCAGTAATACCCTTGGAGCAATGCCTTTCTAGTGAGCGAATAGTGGGACTCATATGCACCACAAATTCCTTCATGGATTTCTCGGAATATGTAATTTCCTTCCTCCGGGAAACGCACTTCGACCAGGGGTGCAACATGGATTTTTAGTAGAGCTCCCCTTGATGGACAAAATAATGGGCTGCTTTGGCCTTGAGCTTCTGAGCTTGCAGCTTGTCTTCTAGGAGTATGCCGTGCTCAAGATATTGGATTATAGGTTGCATCCATTCTGAGACTACCTATGTTTTGAAAACTTCAGTGTCCTCTGTGCTTGGACTGGTTAGCAATTCAGTGAAATTCATATCCTTAAATGCTTGACAATTCTTGGCTGCATATTTAGCAAGGTAGTCGACCTCACTGTTTTCTTCCCTGGGAATCTGGACGATCTTCCATTGGCCTCCGTCCCACTCAATGTGTTGCAAAAGTCGCTTGGCTTTGTTTACATACTTGGAAATGCAGGTATCTTTGACTTAAAATGCTCCGCTGACTTGGTTAACTACTAGTTAGGAATCTGAGTGTATGATGAGGTGTTCGACCCTGACTTCAATGGCCAACTTCAAACCTATAATGAGCGCTTCATACTCGGCTGCATTATTAGTGGCATTATACTCTATGCGGACTGTGTACTGGATATAAACCTTATACGGCCCCCTGAGGATTATTCTTGTGCCGGAGCCTTGAGCTGAGGATGCTCCGTCAATATAGAGCTTCCATTTTGGTATTTTGGTTAAGGCTATGTCTTCCGGAGCCATTTCTTACATAAAGTCTACTAATGCCTGGGCTTTCATCTGCTGCCGGGGCTCGTAATCAATATCAAACTCACCGAGTAAGACCGACCATTGCACTAGCCTGCCTAAAGTCTGTGGTCTCTGTAATATTTTTTACAGCGGGAAACGGGATCGAACCACAATATGGTGAGCCTAGAAGTAGTGTCGAAGCTTTTGAGAAGGGTGAACCACAACCAAGGCTAACTTGTCTAGCATGGGGTACCGAACATCAGGTCCTCGGAGCATCTTACTGACATAATAAATAGGGCTTTGATGGCTTCCCTCTTCCCTTACCAGTACTGAAGTGATGCATTCTCGGCCAATAGAGAGGTAAAAATATAAGGTCTTATTCGGTATCAGACGGCTGAGTAAAGGTAGGGAAGACAAGAATCTTTTAATTTCTTCAAATGCTACCTGGCAATCAGTGGACCATTGAAAGTTTTTGAAATTTTTGAGAGCTCAGAACAATGGTAGACATTGCATAGCCGAGCAAGAAATAAAATGCCCCAGTGCGGTTATTCTACCATTTAGCTTTTGTATATCATAGATGTTCTTCGATGCCTCCATGTTGAGTATGGCTTCCATTTTTTCTGGGTTGGCTTCGATGCCCCGGTGAGAAATCATGAACCCCAGGAACTTGCCTGCCTGGACTCCGAAGACGCATTTATTAGGATTCAACTTGATCCTGGATTTGCTCAGTAATTAGAGGACCCGATCCACGTCTGCTGGGTGATGCTCCAAGTGCTTGCTTTTGATGATAATGTCATCCACATATACTTTTACGCTAGTTCCAATCTGGCTTTGGAGGACTTGGTTCATTATTCTTTAGTATGTGGCTCCAGTATTTTTCAGTCCAAAGGGCATCACCTTGTAGCAATACAGCCCTTCATGAGTAATGAAGGACGTTTTCTCCTGATCTTCTTTCTTCATTGGGATCTGGTGATAACCTTAGGTAGCATCTACGAAGCTGTATAAGCCATGGCCAGTAGTGGAATCGACGAGCTGATCAATCGTGGGTAACGGGTAGCTGTCCTTAGGGCATGCTCTGTTGAGGTCGATGTAGTCTACACACATTCTGTACTTCCCGTTTGCTTTTTTAACGAGTACCACGTTGGCTACCCAGTCAAGGTGAGTAACCTCTTTAATGAACTCGGCTACTAATAGCTTCACCATTTCCTCAGTAATGATTTTCTATCTTTCATAGGCAAAAGTTATTTCTTCTGTGCTACTGGCTTGGCTCCTGGTTTGATGTTTAGGCAGTAACAGGCAACCCATGGGTCCACGCCGATGATTTTGGAGGCTTAAGAAGCAAAATCCTTTGAATGTCTGGTAAGGACTTCCCTTATTGTGTCTTTGATGTTCTAATCAAGGGCATTGCCAATTTTCATGGACTTTCCTCCCCTGATTCACAATGTCTCCATGTCTTCCACTGGTTGTGGGTCAGCGCTTTGCTTTTTAATTTCCCATGCCTTTAAATGAAAAGCTCTGCTAGAGACTTCATGGCCATTTGATAGCATTGTCTGGCCATTTACTAATCTCCCCTAATAGTAAGGGTCCCCTTATTGACCAGAATTTTCATGGTTAATCGCTGGATGCTGGTGACTGCATCTACTTCACAAAGTGCCGGTCGTCCTATTATCCCATTATAGGCTAGTGGTATGTCTACCACATTGAATGGAGTCCGGACGACTTTCATTTCCTTATCATCTTGGTTTCCAAATTCTAGGTCCATATCAACAATCCCCATTAGTTGCATCGTTCCCCCATAAAAACTAGTGATGGGGTTCTGGATGGCCTTTAAGTTGGTGACAGAGCCGCCTATAGCTTTGTATGCATTCCAAGATAAAACATTGATAGCACTCCCATTGTTGACCAGTAGCCTTTTAACCCGATACTTATTTATGCATGCAGTTATCACCAGGGCATCACTGTGAGGGTGATGTATATGCAAATCATCTTCCGGATTGAAAACGATGTCACTTCTCCCATGTATCAATTTTTCTCCTCTAATATGCTTTAACCATTTCCCGGTGTTTTCTCCCCCTACAATCATGTTGATTATCCTAATCAGCTCTTTCCTGGCTTTCTTTGCCTCAGCCTTGTCATGTTCATGATTTTCCAGGTTTCCGCTTCTCCTCGATGTGTTAGTGAAATTATCAAGCTTTCCCTAATGCACTAGTCTTTCTATGGCACTCTTCAGTTCTCTACAGCCTTCTATGTCATGGTCGTGCAGTACTGGCCTTTATCATGAGTAAATCTCCGACTGGGCTAATTCTCTTGGCCGGTGTAGTCCTCACTCCATTCTGCCTGACCCACATCAGGATCTTGGATTGAGAGGCGTTCAGGGGTGTATATCTATCTGCTTCCCTATTAAATCTATCTGTCGGAGTTCTAAAATTCATTTTTACTCGTCTCTATTTTGGCCGTTCATCCTTGATCAATGGCCTGTCTTCTTCCTGACACATCCTCTTGTCTTCGTCCATTTTTATCATCCAGACCACTATCGTCATTGCCTCTACAAAGGTATTCGGCTCCTTAGTCATTATTTTGTCTTTTAGCTTTCTGAGTCTGGTGCCATTTTTTAAAGCTTTTATGGCAACTTCATCAATGAGGTGCTCAATCTGCATGGCTATTTTATTGAAACAATCAAGGTAACTTCGTAGAGATTCGTCAGCCTCCTGTCGGCACATCCGCAGGTCATTGATATTTTTTGCAAGGGGGATATTGGTAATGAATCTGATACAGAACTGCTCTGCTAGGTCCTCAAAAGAAGTGATTGAATTCTCCGGGAGCCGATGAAACCATTTTTGGGCGCTCTTTGTGAGTGTACTTAGGAAGACTCTGCACATGATTCCATCATTCACATTCTGGAGCAGCATCTTTGTCCGGAAAGTCGATATATGTCTGATAGGGTCTCCTATCCCATCATACTGATCAAGGTGCAGGATTCTGAACTTATTAGGAATCTCCATTTGAATTATTCTGCTAATAAATGGAGTTCTGCTATCCATCACCCATTCTTCTTCCTTTCTAGGTTTAGTCCGGGCTTTGTACATTGCTTCCTCAACCTTCTGTGCTAATTTTGAATCATTAAGAGCCTAGATGGACGAATTACACTCCCCTTCTGGTGCTTTACCCTTCCCTGTGCTCATCCCTAGGGCTTGTCGGGGTGCTGTATTATCATTATTTGGAGCCACCTCAGTATGCCCGCTTTGTATTATAGCGCTTAGCTGTTGTTGCATCAAGGCTATTTTTGCCTGAATATTTGTTATCATGGCTTCTTTGCTCATTTGATCAAGGCTGAGTGTTTGGGTTACAGTGTTTAGGTTCAGAGTGGTTATTGCTGGCGTTTTTGGTAGGCTTGGAAAAGGTATTGAGGGTATTGATCGATGGTGTTGTAGCATAGCGTAGTACGGGAGATCTGTGCCCAAGGACGGGTATCTCGGGGTGTTCTCTGAAAGTAAAGGTACATGTCCGGATGAAGCTCTAACATACTGCAAGGTGGGCAGTGGTATTATTGCTGGGAGAGGGTCTGAAAGGTCGATCGAAAGGATAGGTGCAGAAGGATTAGTGCCGACTTCAGGAATTTAGGCTGGGGGTGGGCTAGAAGTCATAGTGAAGGTGTCTTTAGCTTAGCAAGTAAATGAATGGCTTTTCCCAAGGAGTTCCCACAGATAACACCACTTGATAACTGATCTCCAGAACTCCTTGGCTAGGCATCCTGCAAAGAACGAACAGGGGGCAAGGTGAGAGGTGGGGGGAATCCCCATACACACTTCGATGCCTAAGTTAGAGAATAGAAGCAGGGAGAAGGTAAGATAGCTTGAATGTGTGAGAATGAGATGTCCCCCTATGAGGGGTATAGGGTTCTATATATAGCAATACTCAAACCTGGGAGGAGTTGAATTCCTTGTGGATAAGTGAATCATAATCTTTGTAGGAGAGTGTTCCCTCTTTGGTTACGATTCCTCTTTGGGGTAGTTCCTTGGACGGATCTATCTTCTCCCTTATCCAAGTGTTCCTATTTAGGGGGTAGAGGACCCCTAATTAGGTGGGAACATTCTAGATAGTATCAATATCCAAAAAGAAAATGGTTCTCAATAAAAGACACGTTGAATTCCTAGGCTCAAAAATAGGACAAGGAAAAATTAAACTTCAGCCTCATATTACTAGGAAAATTTTAGAATTTCCTAATAAAATTGAGGAACTCAAAAGACTTCAGACCTTTTTAGGACTTTTAAATTATGCTAGGCCTTTCATTAAAGACTTGTCTAAACTAACTGGCCCATTATATAACAAGACATCCATTAAAGGCCAAAGACATTTTAATAATTAGGATATTAAAATTGTACAAAACATTAAAAAAAATAGGTACAAAATCTTCCTCTACTCAAACTTCTTTTAAATACAAACTACATGATTGTAGAAATAGATGGTTGTGAATTAGGATGAGGAGCTGTATTATATGCAAAACCTTATAATTATTCACCTCAAACAGAATAACAAATTTGTAGATACTCTTCAGGTATTTATAAAGAAAAAGGAATTACATCATTAGACTTTGAAATACTTGCTGTTATAAGTGGAATTGAAAAATTCTATTTATACATATGTGACAAACCTTTTACAATAAGGACAGATTGTGAAGCAATTGTAAAATTTTACAATAAATAGACTGAAAAGAAGACTAATGCCAACAGGTGGTTAAATTTTGTAAAGTTAATCACAAACAAAGGTATTAAACCTTCCTTTGAACATATAGACGACAAGAAAAATATTCTTACAAATAACTTGTCAAGACTAATTTTTTAATGTGTTATTTGCAGGAAGTTACAAAGGAAAAATTCTCAGACATTAAAGAAAGACTCGGTTTTGTAGCAAAAGCTCAAAATAAAGACATTTCCTTTTAGACAAGACATGGGCTCTAAAAACTTATAATTTACATCAAGAGCAAAGCAATTGTTGTAACCATGAAATTTGGCCAACAAGAGTTGTCGATTTTTAAAGACACTCACATATTTAATTTTGTAGGAAGAAAAGATTGTAGTGGATCACAGCTATGCATAATAAACAACATTTGGAATCTCCCTACTGAAGAAAGAGGGATCTCCAAAAGGATAGGAGTAATTAATGCTCTCATTAATTATTTTCAAACATCACAGACACCTTTAGGCAAAAAATTCTTATGCTATGTACTATACAATGGCCCATATGCTGGAATTTATGACAACTAGGCTGAAATTAATGAAAGAATTGAAGTCCATAAACAAATGTCAAATTTTGAAAAGACATTAAAGACACCAAAGTTTAAAGGCTTTTATGAATGCAAAGAGGCCCAGAAAGATCTCCAAGACTTTCTCCAGCCTAATACACAATACTTTATTTCTCCTGAAGTAAAGAAAAGACTCTCTGATCCATTTGCAAGTTCATCACTTGTTAAACCTGGAACATCATATGCTACTACACTTACAAAACATACAGTTTTAGTAGACAACACTAAAGCTGAGACAGTAATTATTGAAAATAATGTTTCTTACTCTCTAAACACATGGATTGAAGACATTATGGACACATCATGGACAAAATTTATCATTCTACAGGAATTCTTAGACTTATGTCATAATGATAAGTTTATTGACTGTAATGCAATCAATGATGGCATATTTTATGGATATATTTATCATTATGATAACAAATTTCCTTCCAGAAATGAACACCACTTATATGGGAAGACAAGTTCTTGTCATTGCCAATTAGTATATTCTTTCAGATCCTATGGGATTTAGGCAGACAGGTTTCCTTTTGGCAAGAAGTTTAAAAATGTTGAAATAAGTCCATTACAATTTTACCAACATGGGCTTTTGACGGACTTATGGATCCATGATCAATCCAATATTACAGACATGCTAGAAATTCTTAAGTTGCCTTTACTTAAAGTAGCAACTCATAATGCCATACATGTCAAGATAACAGCAGTTCCCTTAGAAGACATTGCAGGACAAATGGAACCATGTTATTCTATGGCATTCATTCACACACTTGGACATCCATGGTATAAAGACACTCCTTCAAAACACCTTTATCTAGAAACCTCTTGGACATTGCCCCAAGACTTATGACCTAGGGCCTTAACCCATTAGAAGGCTAAGACAACAGCTTATAACTTTTTCTTCAACATTAATGGTCCTGAAACTAATATTTATGACTTATGTGACAGGACACATTATGAAAAAGTATACATCACTAAAGGATTATTAGAATCGAGCTCTATTAGTTTATGCATAAAAGGAAGAAATGAATTTCATACAATTATCAAAGTATATGAAATATTATGTAAAAAGGAGCAGAAGATTAAAGACAATGATTCTGACACCCACTCTATAACTAACAACGGAAGACAAATGGTGGACCCCTCCACCATCCTCAAAGACTTCAAAGTGAAGAAAGAAGACAAACAATAGACTCCTCCTCTATCCTAAAAAGACATAAAGGTGGGCCAACCCACGAGAAGACATGTGAATAAGACTTGTACTGATGCTTATCTTAATGAGCATCTTTTATTTTACTTTTCTTATTTTACCCCTCCACTAGAGGGTATTGTGTGTAGTTTGTTTTCAGTCCTTCGCCTATATAAGGAGGACTCTTCTCTTTGTTTCAATATATAGAAGCCTCTAATAGCCCTATTCTTACAAGAGCAGAGCAAACTTATAAGAAAAATACATCTCTTGCCCAATTTGGGATCTGGAGAAAAATCACTTTCTTATGAGTTCGGCATAAAATATTGTAAAATAGCAAGCTTGTAGTAATGTACTGTTTCTAAGTTCTCTTTGGGATTCATCCATAGAGAAAAGATAAATAAAAGAAAGTATTCTTCATTCCAGGTACTTTATTATGATATTCTATGTGTATGACTTTACTTATTATATGATTGATTTATATGAAAAATTTAAATAGTTATAATCATCATTCTAATTCTTTCAGACTATATCTTTAAGAAATTAAAAACTACTAGTAATCCTTAGGAGTAAAAGAATGGCCATGGAAGGCTTAAAAAAGTACTCCAGTTGTTAAAGATTATAAAAGGGTAGAGTTTCTGGGAAACTCACTAGTTTATTTTAAAATATATAGGTTTAAGTTTTAGAATGTTGGTTTAATTATTTAAATTTTTAATCTTTCATTGTATATGTAATTTAAGGTGATTTATATAAAGAGATTTTTATAGATTAACTGGAAATGAAAAATACTTTGAATTGTTCATCTGAGTATCTATTAGTTGAATCTCATATTTCATTCTGATATTTCTTTTGATTTAAACAGTAATTGTTTATGACTACTATAAAAAAAGTCTTAGAAAATTTCTGCCTTTTAGACTTACAAAGTAAATAAAGTTTATAAGAATTTAGACAAAAGACTCTACACTATACAGACGTAGAAGACAATAATCACATAAAAAACCATGATCAAGACTGTGACTGTAATGAAGTTACTAGACGAATCTTTTTATTCCAATCTCTTGCAAACTCATTAAATATTTTAATAAGACAATTCCTAAACATTCCATATACTCAACCTCAAGAACAGACATCTAGTTCAGAATCTTCTGTTACTCAGACTCTTGGATCTTACTTAGACTCTTCATGAACGCTAAATAGACAATTCATAGAATAGAGTATCAAATAGCTCAATTAGAAATAAGACTTCATTATTTACAAGAGCAATATATAAGACTTAGTAGAAGAAGTACTTATTCAGACAGACTTAGGAAACAATAACTTCTTAATACACTAAAAAAAGACATTGAAAACATAATATATAAAATAAAACATTTTCAAGACTGTTAAATCATTTGTACACTCTGATGAGTAGACAATCCTTAGACAATATAAACATACAAATATTAGAAGAAAATTTCAATCTTCAAGAATTTAAACAGACTTATTTAAGACTCATTGCAAGATGAAATACTTTATATCTCTCTGGCATTAAAGACACTAGGCTAAATCATAGTATCACAATAGCCAAATGGAACATTGATAGGACTAGAAGACGTATCAAATACTTAGAAGACTGTAGAGTTATAATCTCACTCTAACCAGACATCTGGCCTTTAATTTTCTTTAGATATATGTTATATCTTTAGACACTAGGACACCTGGCATTAGTATACTTTCAAAATTAAAATTTTAACAAAGTATCCTCCAACCCTCACACACACACACACACACACACATAGTTCTCCAAAACCCTGGAAAGAACTTTCCAAAATTAGCAGTTTAGGGGCACACGGTTATGTCATGAAGTTACATGGCCATCTAATTCTTATACTTTTTAGTCTTTGATTTCATGCCCTTTTAATATATATATATATAATTCTCCAAAACCCTAGAAAGAACTTTCCAAAATCAGCAGTTCAGGGGCACACGACTGTGTCATGAAGTTACATGACTGTGTAATTCTTATACTCTTTAGTCTTTGATTTCTTGCCCTTTTTAGTGGCCAAATTAGCTTATAGCTTTAAGTCCTCATTGCTTTCATTTGAGAATGAGTTCCATCTTGATGGCACCTATAAAAAAGTAACATAAAGGCAATGTAAACAATATAATAATAAACTAAAAATGCCTAAAATGACAAATTCACAACTATTCTAACTTCTAATGCATTATATTCCTAATGTATGCTTCTTAAACAATAAAAAAATATGACTTTAATAATGTAATGGAACTATTTAATTCTCAAAATCTATCATTTTTTGCACTTATCAACTCCCTCACACTTGAGCTTTTGCTTGTCCTTAAGCAATTCTCATTCATTTAATGAATAAAAGTGATGGGAATTGTAGGTTTCATCAATTAACTCCCCAATAGCAAGAATACTATGATAAGTTGAATTAGAAGAAAACTTGAAATTACCACTTTAATCCACAAATTCGGATCGTTCAAAGATTGAAGTAAGAAGATAGATGCTACTTAACCCCTTTACCAACAAGGATAAAGATACTAAGATAGATTTTGAATTTCCTCTTATGCCACAAACAAGAAAGTTTGATAAATAACAAGAAAACAAAGATTTAGATTTTGACACCATAAGCTAGAATAAAGCTTGATAAGTCACAAAGTTTATGCAAGAAATTAAAGAAAAAATTCCTCAAAATAAAACTCAAACAAAGTTATAATTCATATATCAAATTCATTCATGCTACAAAAGAAAGAAAAGGACTTGTTTATATAGAGTACAAGTCCATGCACACACTACTAAAATAGACTCACACACATAGGATTACTTTTACTCTTAAATGGCCTTAATAACCACCACCCACATTAATAGCCATTACTTGGAATTAATTACCCCATTAACTCTTAATAACCACTACCCACATTAATAGCCATTACTTGGTATTAATTACCCCATTAACTTGTATATGGTGGCTACATGTAACCCTAATTGTTATTAACACAAAAACAAGTTAAATATTATTCCTTGGGCCTCCATGGATGCTTTATTAGGTTGAAATTCTTGGGCTTTCCAAATGTCCCTAATTAAACCTAATATGGCTTCTTGAAGCTTCTTGGATTTGGACTTTGTGATTGGGCCTTCTTGTACTATTAATGGATCTTGGATCTCTTTAGGCTTTGAACTTGGATTCACATCATTCCCTCTTTCTTCAAAAGGATTTGTCCTTAAATCAGCTCCATCATCTTTATCACCTACATCAAACAAAGACAAGTCACTAACATTGAAAGTAGCACTAACATTGCCATACTCACTTGGAAGTTCTAGCTTGTAGGCATTGTTGTTAATGCGTTGAAGCACTTTAAAAGGACCATCTCCTCTTGGCATAAGCTTTGATTTCCTTTGGTTAGGAAATCTTTCCTTCCTCAAGTGCACCCACACCCAATCTTCGGGCTCAAAAATGACTTGCTTCCTCCCTTTATTGTGTTGCTTTTCATATTGGAGTGTCTTCTTCTCAATGTTTGCACGCACCCTCTCATGCAAAGTCTTGATGAACTCAGCTTTTTGTTTCCCCTCTAGATTAGCTTTGTCCAATGGCAATGGTAGCAAATCTAATGGAGTCAATGGGTTGAATCCATACACAACTTCAAATGGTGAGCAATTTATTGAACCATGCACACTCCTATTGTAAGCAAATTCCACATGTGGCAAACATTCTTCCCAATTCTTCAGATTTCTTTGGATGATAGCCCTCAAAAGTGTTGAAAGTGTCCTATTGACCACCTCCGTTTGTCCATCCGTTTGTGGATGACAAGTTGTAGAATACAAAAGCTTTGTCCCCATCTTTCCCCAAAGAGTCTTCCAAAAGTGACTTAGGAATTTGACATCCCTATCACTCACAATGGTCCTTGGCACTCCATGTAGCCTAACAATCTCCTTGAAGAATAGATTGGCAATATGGGTTACATCATCCATCTTGTGACATGGAATGAAATGTGCCATTTTGCTAAACCTGTCCACAATAACAAAAATGGAATCTCTCCCTCCCTTGGACCTAGGTAATCCTAAAACAAAATCCATAGAAATGTCTACCCAAGGTTCATTTGGTATGGTAAGAGGTGTATACAAACCATGAGGCATTGCTTTGGATTTGGCTTGTTTGCAAGTAATGCATTTCTCATAAATTCTCTTAACATCCCTTTTCATGTGTGGCCAAAAGAAATGGTCACCCAACACATCCAAAGTTTTCTTAATCCCAAAATGCCCCATTAAACCTCCACTATGTGCCTCTCTCACAAGTAACTCTCTTAAAGAACTTTGTGGCACACACAATTTGTTTTCCCGAAAAAGAAAACCATCAAACTTATAGAACTTATCAAAACCCCCTTTCTCACATGCCCCATAAACATTAGCAAAATCAGGATCATTAGAATAAAGATCTTTGATGTATTCAAATCCTAATAATTTTGCATCAAGTTTAGATATCAAGGCATACCTTCTTGACAATGCATCGGCCACCACATTTTCTTTCCCTTGCTTGTACTTAATGATGTATGGAAAGGATTCAATGAATTCCACCCATTTTGCATGTCTCTTGTTGAGCTTTCCTTGTCCTTTGAGATACTTCAAGGACTCATGGTCAGTGTGAATTATGAATTCTTTGTAACCAAGGTAATGCTGCCATGTCCTTAGAACCCTCACCAATGCTTGGAACTCCTTGTCATATGTAGGGTAGTTTAGACTTGCTCCACTTAGCTTTTCACTAAAGAATGCTATGGGCTTGCCTTCTTGCATCAAAACTCCTCCAATACCTATGTCGCTTGCATCGCACTCAATCTCAAAAGGTTTAATAAAATTTGGCAAAGATAACAAGGGTGCAGAACTTAAGTTACTCAGTGTGGAGGGTCCTTTGGATACTCATACTCATGTTAGAGCATTGGAGTAGATAGAACTTATGCAAATATAATACACTTCAATGCAAGCTTTAAGCAATTTATTGAATGACTGTGTTTTACACTCCATCTCACTTTATGATTTTCTTTCTCTATTTTTTATATGTAAAATAAGTTTGACGACTTGTAAGAATCTACCAACATTGGCTAGATCTTAATCTTTACTTACAATCATCTTTCTAAAACATTAAGAATCTAAGTTCAATCATTCAATAAAAAAGTAGGCATTAAGTTCATTAAAGTTTAAAAATCCTTACAAGCAATTTATTCCTCTAGCTTAACAAATTCAAAATAAAGCATTAATAAGAGACTGTTGCACTTTTTGAAGAAAGCTTTACATAATGAATCTCACTTATTACATGAATAAGTTGTAAATTCTCAAGTCTCATGCATTATAATTCCTAAAAGTCTATATTCTAAGAATAAAATTAAAAAATTGAAACAATTAAATAATGCATGAAATGCATGATTCCCTTTTTATGCAACTAATCAAATGAAAATATTCAAAACACAAAAAAAATAAACATAAACTAAAATAAATAAAAGGAATTAACTCCCTTAAATTTTTAATGAGACAAATCTTTTAGAGGTGAAGGTGGAACAATAACACTAGCAACTCTAATAGCTTTCTTTATCTTCTTTATCTGTTGCATTTGGTACTTGAAAACTCTCTTAAATTTTAGGTGTGCCTCATATAAGGTTGCATTATTGCTTAGCTCCATTCTTTCTAAATAATTCTAGAATTATTGCCAATCAAAAGTTTTTATTTCTGGTTTCTTTCGCTTAACCCATTCCTTATTGCTACTTGCTTCCTCACTCTTTTCATCCTTTGACAATGATGAATTCCTTTGTCTTAGTGCATATTGGTGCAATAAGTAGCAACTGTTAGAGTTTAGTTCTTATAATATCGTCCACTTCGTTATTACTTCTACTTTGATGAGAGCTTTTGCATTGAACATTCTTGACTTGTACCTTTTAAAACCACATGTACTTAAATCTCTCCTTATGAAGTATAATGCTAATCCAGTTATTATATGTCCCATTGAGATAGCCACCCTCCTTGATCATACTACATGACTCAAAGTTTGGAAAATAAAGTGTATGCTTGAAAATTGAGTGTTAGAATATAAGTATCATAAAATGGATGATTCATTCATAGCCACCCTAGAACTATCTTGTCTTCCAAAAATGTTATATATCATGAATTTATGAATTATTAATAAAGAATGATCTAATAAATCCACTAGGCCTAGCTTCTTTTCACCAAAAGTATGATTGTTAATAATGACATTCCAAAATCCTTCATTAAAATCATTAGGAGGATGAATATACCCTTCCTTAAGAAACCTAAATATTTTATACATAATAGCATGATCAAATCTATATTCCGTACCAAAGAATCTATATGAATAAATTTGCTCCTTTTTATTAATTATCTTAAATTTAGTGTAGAATTCAATAGTGAGTTAACAAAAAGTGCCATATTTTAAGGTGAAAAATTTTATCCATCTCATTTGATCGCACCATAATTGAATGTCCTCATCAAGTCCCACATTATAAAGTACATCATCATCAAAGGACCTAGAAAGCCTAAATTCATGCTTAAGAAGAGAAAGAAATTTTTTACCTTCTTCTTTAGAGTGGATAGGGAATAAAGCATTGAATTTTGTTGTTAAATCACTTATTTCCATGTTTCTTTGTATGTTCTTCTTACCACTCATTGATGATTTGCTTACATGATGAAAATTTAATGAAAAGAAAGATATCTTTAGAATAAATAGCAAAATACAACACTTGAAATGAAAAATATCATCGTTCTCTATGTAGGATTTTAGAGAGAGAGAGAGAGAGACATATATATATATATATATATTTGGCCTAGGGGAATTCCTAAAGATTTAAGGAAAAGCAAATAAAACCCCAACCTAAATTTAAAAAGGAAAATAATTTGATAAATAAAATTCTTGTATAAGTATTCAAAAGGAAATTAGACTACTTTAAAAAATCATTCCTATTCATGTTAGAATAGGAAAAATACTTAAAACCTAGTTTAATTAGGAAAATTAAAAAATAAAAGAAACATTTTAAAATTTTAAAAATTTTCACGTAAATTTAATCCCTCCTCCACACTTAAGATCAACATTATCCTCAACGTTATGGGTCTAGAGGGTGTTTAAAAATAGTAATTAAGTTTAATAAAATTAGTAGTGTGTGCGGTGTCTACAAGTGACATGGCTGTGTCAATTTATTGACACGGCTGTGTTTGAGCATTCTTTTGGCTATTTTACTGAGAACATGGTTGTGTCAAATAATAACACAATCGTGTCTGATCTATAGAATCCATTTTGTAGAAATCTAAACTTTAGCTATTTGATTATCAAAACTCTAACTAGCATTTATAATCATTCATACAATTTAATTTTGACATGCTCAAATGTTTAAAACTTTATTTAACATCATGCATAATCCTTATATACAAATTTATCCTCATAACACACAATGCATCATTTTCAAACATAATAAATTTATGTAAAGCCTAGATAAAACACAATTAAAGAAAACAAACAATGAAATTAAAATTAAAAATATATCTATACAAACTAAACTGAAATAGAAAACATAGAATAATGACATCAAACCAAAAATTCAAAGTTCTAAACAACTCAATTTCAAAATATTAAAGTACTTAAAACTTAAACTAAAATAAAGTTAATGCAATTATTGGAAAACATTGGTTCCTTCAATCACTCATCAAAACTTGGGAGGTGTGGAGGGGTCTTATGGAAGGTCGAATCCTTGACTTTGGAAATAGGCCACAAGGTTGTGATTAAGCACTTTAACTTCATTAGTCAAGCTTTCTACATTCACATCTAGAGCTCCAATTTTTATCTCTAAATTGTCAATTCGATTGACCATTTACTCTAGCATAACTTCTTCAATGATTTCTTTCTTTTCTTTCTCTTTTTGAGCTTATACTTTTGCTTACCCTTAAACATGATTTTAAACTTTCATCACATGTGATACAAACCCACTAGATGACTTGCTCTAGGAACCCATTCAACATGAACCCAAACCCACGCTCTCAAGGAAAGTTCAAATCAAGTTCCAATTCAGACATAGAGAACCTTCATCTTATGTTTAGTTAGTCCAAACAACCAAAGATATATCAAAAATTTAACCTTTTGAATAATAAAAAATAAGCAATAAAGGTTATTAAAAAGATGTCACAATCTACTGTCTTAAAGATAGATTGATAAGTCACAAAGGTTGTCACATGGTTAACCACCAAGTAACCAAAGAGAATCCTCTTTAAATTTTATTAATCATCCATGATTGCATACCCTCTAGGTTACATAAAATAAAGCCTTTATATAGGCTTAAAGAAACCCTAAATAAAACCTAATTAATATCCTAACTAAACAAGAAAACAAAGTCCTTCTTAAATAAGAAAATATAATTCTACTTAAATAAGAAAATATAATCCTAGTTAAATTCGGATTTACTTATGCAGCACATTTCAGCACACTTTTAAATATGATGATGGCCGAATTAACTTAATCCTAAAACATAAAAGTTGTAGCCCTTGTTGTTATCTTTCATCAACATCTTGAATCAATTTATTTGGATCTATATTGAGTGAGATACAGCCCATTTACTGATGTATATTCAGTCTGCCCAGTTTTATTCACGATCTGATAATATTTCATAATTTTAGCTCAGGTATAATGTCGAATTAACTCTAGATATCTTCACCAAAGTTTTATATCTCTTTCTTATCTTTTAACAGCCTCTTGAATCATCTCAATCAGAGTTTCATAAAGTGATTTATGGCTAAAATACTAAAGTATGCTACACAAAATACGAATTTATGCTAATTGCTCTTTTCTTGAATGAACGTTGCCTTATTAGAATGAACAAATCTTGAAATCTTCCTCTTTGGAGCTAGGATCACATCAAAATGCCTATAATTCCCATTCACATGCTCAATAAGGCCCATAGATTGAATCATTGTGATTCCTATTATCTCAATCCCTTTCACTTTGTCATAGTCCATTCTAGACAAGTCATACCTATAGTATTTGGCAATCGCCATCATTAGATCTCCAATTTTTATTGTGAAAGAGAACTTAATGGCCACATCTTTGAGTTTGAGGGCTATTTCATGGTATAAATCCAATTTTCTATCATTAACTATACAATACAAAATTATTAACTCAATTTTTGTAACTATGCCATCACCCTCCTTTCTATCAAAGACAATATAAGCGATGCATATAGCAAAGATAATGAGAAAGAATTTTTTTTACTCTATAGCTAACTTAATCTCATAAAATACTCCCCTTTTCCCTATTAGTTCTCTTTAAAATTGTTCTTTATCATATTCAATGTTTGCGGGTTGATCCTTAGGAAATTTGAATACTTTATTCAATTCAAACATGCTTATTCCATAAAGTTCATTCCCTAACCTAAATATAAAAGTTTTAGTTTGTTCATAAAACTTAAAAGAGCTTAAAAATTTATAAGTAACTCTAGCATAGGTAGGATATGTTCTTATTATATATTGTTCCTAACCCATTCTTCTTAAAAACATGAACACCTCATCAAATAATCCTACACTCTCCAAAGCAAGTTTGCATAAGTATTTATTGGGTTGAATTTTTCTATGCCTAACATCCTCATACCTTTTTCTTTACATTTCATTAATGAATTCCATTATTGTTAGGTATGGGATCACTTCTCTATTCTCTTCCGCTTCCATTTAAGGATTTGAAGAAGTCCCTCTAAGTCTTGATCTTTTTAGGGGTGGACCGACTTTTTTTTGTAGCCATCTTTTTTTTCTCCTTATTGATATGAAGGTTTGATTCTAGAGTAGGGAATTTTTTTTTTATTTGTTTATTTCATAAGAGAAAAACTAGGTTAAAAATCCTAAATTAATTAAGGAAAGTAAAGGGTCTTTAATTCAAAATCGTGTTAATTAAGGTTATAGTCATGTGACATTATATGGAAAAGAAATTTCAAAAATTTAACATAATTGTGTCAAAGCTAGCTTTTGAACACAAAATAAATAACAATTAGACATGACTATGTCATTTTCCTAAACTTTAAACATGAAATACCCACTAATCAGGCACAACTATATCAATTTATTGACACGATTGTGTTAAATTCTAATTTTTATTTTTTGATAGGTGCTAATCATACATGACGATGTCATTTTATTAATATGGTTGTGTCTATTTTTTGAATTCTCCTTCTAAATCTTTTGACATTCTCCTAATTTAAAGAGTTCAAGCTAATCATATCTTGCATTTATAAGTCTTAACTTCATTCATGCACATAAATCACCCATTCATGTTCATAATCTCATCAATTTCGATTAAAATCATATTCTCATCAAATAATTAATTCCATTAATTTCAAACTTGCACCCCTTTTGTGCTCTCTTGTAAATTATTCCCTTCCTCTTAATATGTTCGCATTGGAACTATAATGTTTTCTTGCAATGTACTATGAAATTATAAATGTTAACAAGATTAAAATGTTCTAATATGAAAATAAAAAATATGAAAATGAAATTAAAAAAAACTAAGTTGTAGAGATTGTTTGAGCCCCCAAGAAGTGCTTGTTTAATAAGGTCATTAGCTTGATCATGGTTCGAACTATTTATCTATGTCTTTCAAGTAGGCAACTTGATGGAATCCATGAATTTTGCCTTCGTGGTACTCCTTTAATCTCTGCCCATTAACCTTAAACTTGTCTCCTGAAGACTTCATTAGTTTTACTACCCCTGATGAAAATGTCTGAGTCATTTTAAAAGGTGTTGACCATCTAGTTTTCAATTTTCCTAGAAATATTCTCAATCTAAAGTTGTAAAGCAAAACTTGTTCTCCTAGTTTAAAATGCTTCTTTTGTATTATTATGTCATGCCACTTCTTAGTCTTTTCTTTTAAATTCTTGAACTTTCAAAAGCAGTTTGTCTAGTTTCATTAAGTTCATTCAATTATAACATTCTCCTTTCTGTTGCTTTCTTAAAGTCATAGTTTAGAGCTTTTATTATAGCAAGCTTTATATTCAATTCCTACTAGAAGATGGCAACCCTTTCCATACACTAATCTAAAAGGAGATATTCCAATTAGTGTCTTTTATATACTCCTATATTCCTATAAAGCATCATCTAGCTTCCTTAACCAATTTTTCCTTAATTGCTTATTATTCTTTCTAATTTTTTTCAACTCTCTATTACTAACTTCTACTTGTCCACTAGTTTATGGATGATATGAAGTAGCTACTTTATGCCTCACTTTATACCTAGCTAATAACATCTTTATACTTTTATTATAGAAATGAGTACCTCTATCACTAATTATGGACCTTGGCATTCCAAACCTAGAAAAAAGCTTTTTAAGGAATTTGCACACCACTCTTATATCACTAGCGCTACAAGCTTGTTCTTTAACCCATTTTGACATATAATCAACACACACTAATATATTGTTACCTTTAAAAGATGGAAATAGTCTCATGAAGTAAATGCCTAAAACATTAAAGATTTCAACTTTTAGAATACTAGTTTGTAGCATTTCATCCCTCTTGGTCATATTTCCACTCCTTTAACATGCATTATATGCTTACACAAATCTGTTTGCATCTTAAAAAATTATTAGCTAATAGAGTCCACTCTTTAAAACTTTAGAAGCTATTCATTGATACCCAAAGTGTCCTCCACAATTCCATCCATGGAAATGATGTAGAATATATTGAATTTCTTTATTAGGTACACATCTTTTAATCATACCATTATTACATAGCTTCCAGATAAATGGCTCCTCCTAAATATACACTTTTGCATCATGTATAAGTTTCTTTTTCTACTAATTAATTAGACCAAAAGGTAGTTTGCCCACAACTAAGAAACTTATGATATTTGTAAACCATGGAATATTTATGATCCCTATAGCAAATAACATCTCATTTGGAAATAAGTCCCTTATTGGTTTGATACTCTTTTCTGTTATATTATCTAACTCTAGTTTTAATAAATGATATGCTACCATATTCTCTTACCCTTTCTTTTCTCTAATTTATATATCAAATTCTTGTAGTAATAATACCCATCTAATGAGTCTAATTTTAGCATCTTTCTTTGCCACTAAATACTTCAATAATGAATGATCTATGTAAACCACTACTTTAAAACCAAGAAGATATGATCAAAATTTATCAAATGCAAACACTACTGCTATCATTTGCTTCTCTATAGTAGCATAGTTTAATTAAGCATTAGTTAGTCTTATGCTTGCATAATAAATATTATGTAGCTTCTTATCCTTTCTCTGCCCAATTATAGCTCTTATAGCATAATCATTAGCATTACACATTAATTCAAAAGGTAGGCCTTAGTCTAGAGCTGCTACTCCCGGTGCTGACATTAGTGCCTTTTTTAACCATTCAAAAGAAATTTTACATTTGTTAATAAATATTAATGTTGCATCTTTTTCAAGTAACTTACATTGGGGTTTTGATATTTTAGAGAAGTCCTTAATTAGCATCTGTAAAAACCTGCATGTCCTAAAAAGCTTTAGATAGTATAACTTCTCTATAATGTCAATTTTTGCCTTGTCAACCTCTATGCCTTCTTTTGAAATTTTATAACCTAATACAATGCCCTCTTCTACCATGAAAAGACATTTTTTGCAATTCAAAACTAAGTTGATGTTTTCACAACTTTTAAGAACTTTATCTAATTTTAAAAGATTGTGGTTAAAAGAATTTCCATTAACTAGAAAAATTATCCATAAATACTTCCATTATTTCTTTAACCAAAGCAGCAAAATAGCCATTATACATCTTTAAAATGTAGCATGTGCACTACATAAACCAAATGGCATTCATCTATAAGCAACAGTATAATAAGGACAAGTAAATGTGGTTTATATTAATCTTTGTAAGCTATTGTTATTTGATTATACCTTGAATCTCCATATAGAAAATAATAAAATACATGTTCTGATATTCTTTCTAATATTTGTTCAATAAATGGAAGTGGAAAATAACCTTTTTTAGTTGCTTTATTAAGTTTTCTATAATTTATGCATACTCTCCAGCCACTAACTACCCTTATAGGAATTAATTTTCCCTCATCATTTTCTACTATAGTCATCCTTCCTTTTTTTGGTACACATTGAATATGACTGACCCATGAACTATCTGAAATAGGATATATAATTTATGTATCTAAAAGTTTAAGAATTTCTTTTTTAATAACTTCTTGCATATTAGGATTTAATATTCTTTGGCTTTCTATTGTAGTTTTATGATCATCTTCCATTAATATTTTATCCATGCAATATGATGGGCTAATCCCTTTAATGTCTAAAATTTTCCATCTTAGAGCTTTTAACCTTTTCTTTAGTAACTCTACTAATAATTCTTTTTGTTCCATATTAAGGTTTGATGAAATTATCACTGGTAATGTCTCATTATCACCTAGAAATGTATATCTTAAATGTGAAGGTAATGGTTTTAAATCAAAACTAGGTGGTTTTACTATCAAAGTGGTATAGGTTCAATGTGCATTGGTAATGCATGATGAATGAATGATTCTTTTAGTTCAAAAGATTTCTCTCCCTCACAAGAATTAACATGTAAGCACTTCTCAATATCCTCCAAGTCATATGATTTTACTTACCTCCATTGTTGAACTTTATTAACATAATCATCAATAGCATCTACCCTCATGTAATTATTAAATTTAGAAGGATGTTCCATACCATGGTACACATTAAACTTACAGCTATCTTCACCAACTTTTAATATAAGAGTTCTTTCATAAACATCAATTATGGCTTTAGCAGTATACATGAAAGGCATACCCAATATCAAAGGTACATCTTCATTTTCTTCAAAATCAAGTACCACAAAGTCTACCAAAAAAAAAATTCCCTACCTTGACTAGCACATCCTCCACTATTCCATAAGGTTTTTTTATAGTTCTATCAACAAGTTGCAAGCAAATATTGGTTGTTTTTACTTCTCCTAATCAAAGTTTCATGTAAACAGATAAAGGCATTAAATTAATGGAAGCATATGAATCACAAAGAGCTTTTTAAAAGTTAAATTGCCAACAAAAAAGGTATAGTAAGACTCCTTAGATGTTTTCTCTTAAGTGGTAGCTTATTTGAGATTATGGGACTACACTCCTTGCTGAGTGTAATAGTCTCAAATTCTTATAACTTCTTCTTAAAAGATATGAGTTCCTTCAAGAATTTAGTATATTTAGGCATTTGTGCAATATCTTCCATTGATGGAATATTAATATGCAACTTCTTAAACATCTTTAAAAATTTTTCAAATTATTAATCATGCTCTTACTTCTTTAGCCTTTAAGGAAATAGAGCAGGTGGTTCATAAGGTTTTAGTTCAACTTTTTAAATATACTTTTCCTCATCTGCTTCCTTTTGTTGTTTAAACTTTAACTTCTTCTATTTTTTTATCACATCTTCCATTTATGTGTTCACCTTTTTCTTTAGTGGTTATAATTCAGTTCCATTTCTTAGTAATAGCTTTAAAATGCACCTTAGGATCCTTCTCTGTATTGCTAGGACGAGTCCCTTGATTCATTATTGATAATGAGTTTGCTAACTGCCCCACTTGAACTTTAAGATTATGAATAAAAGATGAATGGTTTCTGAATATAAGTTGAGTCTCTTAGTGTATTTGTTCAAATATCCACTCTAATCTCTTTATAGCTTCATCTTACTGATTCATTTTTATAGTTACTAATTCCATAAATTTCTCCATTTTACTTTCCAAAGTAGAAATAAAAGTTAATGAACACTCTTCTTATTGAAATTAAGATTGATTATAATGTTGTTGAATATTTGTACGTCCAAACCCTGGTGGAGCTTAAGGTCTCCATTGATTATTCTTATTGTTACTTATGAAAAGTTTGGATGATTCCTCTAGCTTAGATTATAAGTATTCCTAAACATAGAATTTTATTATTGACCTTTACTAAAGTTGTTCATATAATTCAAATTCTCCATTGATCATTTCTGCATAAGCTAACATTCAATAATAGGATGTCCTTCATGACAAAGCTCACATGTTAATGAAGAAATTACATTTAGTCCCATTTTATCCACCCTTTAGTCAATGCATCTAGCTTTGCATTTTCCATTGTCAACCCATCTATTTTAATTTCTCCCCCTTTTCTAAGTATAGCTCTCTTATTAGCCCATAAAATCTATGTATTTTCCATCTCTTTAAATAGTTCTAAAGCATTCTTAGGTGTTTTAAACATGATTTTCCCCCCAACAGCTGCATATATATTAACTCTAACTGCAGGATTCACACCTTTGTAAAATAATTAAGCCAAATCCTAAGCAGGTATTAAATGTTGTGGACACTACCTTTGTACATCTTCAAATCTATCGCAACATTCATAAAAGCCAAATATATATAATGATTGAGCTAAATCCTCAATGTTGAATAAGACTCTAAGAATCTAGTCATATTCCCAATAAGATCTTTATGTGATAATCCATTAAACTAAGAATTTTGGATCATCTAAATCATAATTGGCTTAATTTCAAAGTTAATTACAACAATAGTAGGTTTGATAATAAGATTTTAGTCTTCTTATAGATATGGACTAACAAAGTCTCGCATAGTTCTTTGCACATTCTATCTATTTTGATTCTTTGGTTATCGAGCAAGTGGTGGATCTTGCTCATTAATGCCTTCATTTTTAATTTTACCGTTCTTCATGTTCATTTTATTTCTTTGCTCTATAATTCTCATATGAAGAGTTCTTTTAATTTTTTAATTTACTAGAATTTGAATTTCACACCTTCTCCTTATGCTTTTCGATGAGTGCATACATTCACAAGAGTGCCTAAAAAATAAATAAGCAAAATGATAGAAGAGTGTTTCCAAAAAATAAAATAATATCTAAATCAAATAATATTAATTTATTCTTCATATTGACTATTTAATCCCTAGTAATGGGGCAAAAAACTTAATGCGTGCTAAACTACAAGTTCATGAAATTGTATAAGTAGTATTAAAAAGATATCATCCCTAAAGGGATAGTGTGAATTATAGAGCTACTCTTAATATTTTGCTTGTTTAGATTAACAAAAATTTCAATAAGCAAATAAAGTTAATTAAATCTTAATCAATATAAATTATTATCACTAAATTTATATAATTAAAGATGTTAGAGTTTAATTCCCTCAGCTTAATTAATCTCAAAATGATATTAAATTCTTGTTTATTATTAATAACATTTCATTTCTAAAGCATCTTTAATATTGTGATGTCTCTTTCAAGTACATTCATAGTTAATCAACTATAACAAGCACTCGATTATTTAGTTCTCACTAGCATGGGTAACTAATCATAGTCAATTCAATCAAGTAATCTTTTAAGGAATATTAATATTGAAGTGTCTCTTAACTAAGTCAATTTGAATTAATAGATAGTTATTATTTTTCTCTCTAGAATCAATCTTTTAATATAATCCTAGTGTCTAAATCAATTGAAAGGGTGATAAAGCCAATGAAAAGCTTTAACTCTAATAGCTCTCAAGAAATGCATATTCTTTTATCTAGAATTTATTTGATTAAGTCCATATTGATTCAGGTTCATTAAAACCCTAACTAACTTACTTAGTTACTCATAGAAATCAAAAAAGAACAATAAGAGATGAAGAATTCCACCATATTTGTAATTAAATAAAATAATGAGTAAGAGAATAGTAAAAGAAAAACTCTTTTATTCAGCTTCCTCAATAGTGTTTTTGATTCTCAATCCTTGTTCTTCATTCCAATAGCCTAAGTTGAAAATTAAAATTAAAAACTAAAGAAAATGAATTATTATGCAAAAAAGAACAATAGAGTGTTGTTCTTTAAACTACTAACCTCTTCTTTAAAATAAACTTCTTCATATATAATAATAATAATAATAATAATAATAATAATAATAATAATAATAATAATAATAATAATAATAATCAAGAGAATAGTAGAAGAAAAACTATTTTATTCATATTCCTCAATAGTGTTCTTGATTCTCAATCCTTGTTCTTCATTCCAATAGCTTAAGTTGAA
This sequence comes from Mallotus nudiflorus, assembly GCA_947683625.1. Lineage (NCBI taxonomy): Eukaryota > Viridiplantae > Streptophyta > Magnoliopsida > Malpighiales > Euphorbiaceae > Mallotus > Mallotus nudiflorus. Next base: position 980,936 of record CANTUR010000094.1, on the reverse strand, counting down.
AATTAAAATTAAAAACTAAAGAAAAATAATTCTTGTGCAAAAAAGAATAATAAAGTGTTGTTCTATGAAGTAGCAACCTCTTCTCTAAAATAAAACTTCAAAAAACTCTTTTATTCAACTTCCTTAATAGTGTTCTTAATTCTTTATCTTTGTTCTTCATTCCAATAGCTTAAGTTGAAAATTAAAATTAAAAACTAAAGAAAATTAATTCTTGTGCAAAAAAGAATAATATAGTGTTGTTCTCTAAAGTAGCAACCTCTTCTCTAAAATAAAAATTTTTCATATATATTTTAGAGAAGAGGTTGTTACTACAGAGAACAACACTTTGAAGTTTTATTTTAGAGAAGAGGTTGCTACTTCAGAGAACAATACTTTATTGTTCTTTTTGCACAATAATTATTTTTCTTTATTTTTTAATTTTAATTTTCAACTTAAGCTATTTGAATGCATATATATATATATATTGTTTTTCAAAAAATTCTAAAAAAAACTTTCCAAAATTAGCAATTCAGGGGCACACAGTTATGTCACCGAAGTGACACGGCTATGTTATATCAGATTTCTACAAGCTTGAAACATATCACTCGAGCATGACTGTGTTGAATGAATGACACAACTGTGTTTGACTTGACTTCAATAGACTCCCAAACTTACAATCAGACATGATTGTGTCATGAAGTGACATGGTCGTGTCATTCTTCTACTCTTTAGTCTTTGATTTATTACCCTCTTTAGTGGTCAAATTAGCGTTTAGCTTTAAGTCCTCATTGTTTTCATTCAAGAATGAGTTCCATCTTAATGCCACCAATAAAAAAAATTAACACAATAGCAATGTAAACAATATAATAATAAACTAAAAATGCATAAAATGACAAATTCACTACTATTCTAACTTCTAATAAATTCTATTCCTAATTTATGCTTCTTAAACAATAAAAACCTATAACTCTAATAATGAAATGCAACTATTTAATGCTTAAAATCTATCATTTTTAGCACTTATTAGTATGCTTCATATATACTCTCTCGAGCTGGTATCACCAATAATAAAATTGTATCCATTGCTTTAGAGATTAATGCAAAGTTAACTCTTATGGATGGCACCCATTTTAATGGTCCTACTTTGTATCACCAACTTGTTGGGAGTTTAGTCTGCCTCACAATGACTCTTCTTGATATTATTTATGCAGTTTATTTGGTTAGCCAATTTATGGCTACCCCTTGCTCATCTTATTTTTTAATTATTCTTCAAATTCTTTGCTATACGAAAGGAACATTATTTCATGGGCTTCATTTTTTACATATTCCTCTCTTGTCTTATTTGGATATTCATATATTGATCGGGTAGGTGATCCTACTAACCATCGCTCAACCACTGGTTATTATTTTTTTTAAGAGATTCTCCTATTTTTGGCATTAGTAAAAAGCAAACTATTGTTACTCGCTCTAGCATAGAGTTTGAGTATCATGCTCTTACAGATGCTACATCAAAATTACTTTGGCTTCATTGGTTATTGAAAGATATGGGTATTACACATCATTTAGCTGCTGTTCTTCATTGTGATAATCAAAGTGCTATTCAAATTTCTTATAATTATATGTTTCATGAATACATTAAATATATTAAATTGATTGTCATTTTGTGCATCATCATGTTGCTCAAGTTACTATTAATCTTCAATCAAATAGCATCAGTGAATCAAATAATAGATATCTTTACCAAATTTCATCTTCCATGCCACTTTCAAGAATTAGTCAATAAACTTAAGCTAACATCCATAATAGCACCTTGAGTTTAAGGGGGGTTTTAGCATGATTATAGGAATTATGATAATCTTTTTATTTTCACACCTTGACTTTTCGTTATTCCTTAATTTCTTCTTATTATATAGATTTTCCTTATTGTAAAGGTTACTTTTTATTGTAAAATTCTTTCCTCTTGTAGCTTTATTCTTGTACAACATAAATATACCTTTTTGTAATGTAAATACATAATTCAACAATATGTTCATAATAATTTCAACTAGATAAAAAAAAAGTACAATATAAACATATAAACGATGTATAAGTGATTTTGAGATTTATTGCATGTGTGATAAACTATATTATCTTATATTAGCTAATTTATTCTTTTGCCAACTCTTCATTAATTATTTTTAGTTAATTAACAATATATCTATATGAAAAAATTAAATAATTTTTTAATTATATAAATGGATCAACTTTTTTTTTTAGTTTAACATTATGTTTGGATTGAGCAGAAAATAAGAGAAAGAGAAGGCAATGAAAGAAAAATTAATTTTCATCTTATTTAACTACTAAAACTTTTATGGATAGAAAGAGAATTGAAGAGAAATTATTTTGGTATGGCATCTCCAATCCAACATCATTTTAGTGTAGAAAATAGGGTTTTTAACTCCAATTTTACACCATTTTCCACACCGAAATAGGTGTGGTTAAGAATAGCAACACATATTATAACTTTTAAAATTATTCAAGTTAATCCAAAACCTTATTGTATATACATACATTTTGTAAAAGCATTTAGTTCAAAATTTTATTTTATTTACAATATTTTTCTTAAAATTGACATAAATATTATTTATGTATTTATAAAAAAAACAAATATATACTAAAAAAATTATTTTAATAAGCTTAAATAATTTAGCATGAAAAAATATTAACATTCGCTAAAACTACCATTTTATAGATTATAACTCTAAAATTAAACATTAATTAATAGTTATTTATTTATTTATTTTTAGGTACATTGGTGTCAAATATCACAATTGTTTCGAATTTTATAAATTTATACCAAACTTTGAAATTTGGAAAAATCAACTCAGTTTTACAAATTATTTGTAATTTTGGCACACTTACAATTTGGTCAAAATAAGAAAAGTAATATATGCATGTAAGGTGAATAACTAATCTTTATTTTGATGAGTTATACATCCACATCATCTAAATACTAAGTATTATAGTTAGATAGACTTCAACCATAATATTTTTTAAAAAATATATAATGTTGGAATAGAAAATTTTATTTAATTTGTAAAAATTATGTTCATCTCCTTCTTTACTTAGTTTTAAGCCTTCATATGAGTGTGATACTATAATAATAAATGTTACTAATTCACCTCAAATGTCACGTGTATTTTTTTTTTTAAATTTATAACCATATCACAATTCTGCTAAAACAAATACTAAGTATTATAATTAGATAGACTTCAACCTTAATAATTTTTAAAAAAATATAAAGTGAGAATAGAAATTTTTATTTAATTTGTAAAAACTATATTCATCTCCTTATTTACTTAGTTTTAAAGCTCCATATAAGTATGAAATTATAATAATATATGTTAGCTAATTCAACTCAAATATCACGTGTGCATTCTATTTTTTTAATTTAGGACCAAATCACAATTGTGTTAAAAATTGCAAATAATAAGCAAATTGTGCAAAAATTGCAAATAATATATCAAATTGAGTTAATTTTACCAAATTTTAAAAAGTTGTAATTTTTGTGTCAATATGCCAAATTTTTAACATAAACAATAAATTCTAAGATATATTATTGTTGGATAATTTCGTTAAAAAATGTAAATGTGGGTGCAGTGTGATCAATGTATAAATATTATAAAATGGGATTTATAAAAAATATAGAGAATATATTTTTTTGTTGTTAGAATAGTGTAATAGATTGGAAAAAAATTATTGTAAAACTGTATTTTGGTGTTTGTGGTTGGAAATGACCTTATGCCGATTTGAAAATAATTACACTCCAAACTTAGGTGTAAATGCATGATGTAAGTTCCCAACTTGCTTTCTATTAGTTTTGTTTATTTATTCGTTATCATTTTTTAACACACTAAAACTTATTTATTTCAAACATTATTATGTAAATATTGAAATGAATTACAAGAAAATTATCATTTTTGTATCAAAAATTAAAAATTTTAATAATATCAAAATTCTAGTTTTTATTTTTATAATTAAAAATTCTTGAATACTATTGTATGATTTTTATATTTTAATATTATATAATTTTATTTATTTGTTGTAGTTGGTGCTTGTAATAAACCGATTATTTTTAAACTATTTTATCCATAAATATTGAGATTTCAACATTATCAGTAATTTCTATATTATGTTGTTACTATTACATTAAATTGTTATATTTAATTACTAAAGTTAAAATTCTATTTGGGAACTATTAATATTATTATTTCTCTCTCATTTTTATTTACAAGCATGTACATTATTATTTTAATTGTCATAATATTTTTTTTATATACATAGCATTATTATTGTTGTTGTTATATGTAAACACATGTGTGTTAATTGGGTATATATGTGTGTGTGTGTGTGTTAAAACTTAAGTCAAAACTCACCAACCCAACCCCACCACTTTCCTTTTTTTTTCCCATCTCCCTCACGCCATTCTTTCATGCTCTCTCTCCCATGCTGCTTCCCTTCCCCAGCAGCACCACCATCCTCACGCCCTTCCCACCATATGCCTCTTCTTCTTTCCTTGCTGTCTATACAACAGCAGCAACACTGTCGACCAAGATCAGTAGTAGTAGTACGGAGACCAGTAGCTCCAGTTCAAGCGGCAGCAGCCCCCCTTGATCTTGATCTTCGTGTTTAGGTAAGTTCTAGGTTAGTTTAGTTGAGTTTGTTAGGTTGATTTTTAGTTGATTTAGGTTATTACTTAGTTGATTTAGTTAGTTTTTGTGTTGATTTGATTTTTGATTGATTTTTATTATATTTGTTAATAATGCAGAATTTTATTTTAATATTTGGTTAATTTTTGGGTTGATTTATGTATATATTAGTTGATCGAAATTATTTTGGTTAATTTTGGTTATGGGTATATATAAAAATGATTTATGTTGGTTAATTTGATTTTATCGATTCTGTATAATTTATTTAGATGTTTTAAGTTTATGTATATTTTGTTAATTAATTATTTGGGTTGAATATTGAGTTAATTAGAGTTAGTAATTGTTGTGTTAATAAAATTATTTTTATTAAATTTATATTATTTTTGAGGAATTATTATATTTATGTGAATATTGGAATTTTGGGGTAATTATGTAATTTTTTTTAAAATATAGTTAAATTATATTTTAAATGGTTTTAGAATTTTATAGAGTATTAGAATAATTTTTATAAATTAATAACTATTTTTAACTAATTAATACTAATTTTTGAAAATTATATTCAAATAATATGTTATTTACCATTTTGGTGATTAAATGGATTTTAAATTACTTTTATTATAAAATTAAACTATTTGAATAATTAAATGTGAAAGTGACTTTTTTATATTGAATATTTGGAAAAATGGATTTTTATATAATTATATTAATTATTTGAGATTTTATTATTTCTTATGAAAAATATTTACATTTAGTGTTTTGATGTTTAAATAAATTATATTGTGATTTATGATTGAATTTATGGATTTTTAATGATTTTAATGTATTATTATCTAATATTTATTTTATATTGTATTGTAAACCTCGGTTGAGAATTGTATAATTCGGGGTCCTAACCCAGGTGTTGAGCTTGTGTGAAGTTTAGAAGTGTGTTTGCTTATAAGGTTGACTCTACTTCAATAGAGGGATGTCCGTTTTATAGAGGAAACTCTGTTGAATTTTTGATAGATTTTTCGTAAAACGCGACATTGGGTCAATCCTAATTTTGAATTTTAAGTCAAGTCTTCCTTAGAAATTCTAGAAGTTAGGGTTTTTGCTTTATGTTTTCTAATAACCATTTTAATTTCTATCTTTTAGATGCCCCTCTGGTCCCATCTACTAGTCGAGGTTGGACACGACGTATTAAAGGAGCGCCTTCATCTTGTAAGTTAATATTTGATTTGCGTGTTGGGTTTTTGAATTAAATACATAATTGCTTATGAATTTAAATTTACAAGATTCTAGTCGGTATTCTTTAAATAATGTTGCATGATTTAATTTATAGTTGATTTATTTTATTTTTATTTATTGTAATTTTTTTCTTATTTTATTTTCATTTATTTTAAATAAACGACAATAGAACGGGCTACCTGATGGGTTTCATCAGTACCGTGTATGCCCCGGTAAAATATTTGATTATATTGATTATATTACTGGGGCCGAAGATCTTGTGATGTTTTGCTCTCGGACACCGCCAGTATAGTTGGATTAATATTTATTAAATCACTAGGGCCGATGGTCTGGTAATACTTTGCTCTTAGACACCGCTAATGATATTGGATTAAGTGATGTGACTACGGCTGTGCATCCTGGTGATGCTTTGCTCCTAGGATCTAACAATCTTAGATAAGAGTGAGCCGTGTGGCTGTTAGAATTGACGACTAGGTTTTTACTTAGTTTTTATACTTAAATGTTTTAAAAGCATTTAAATTTATTCCTCCTTTAAAAATATGGGTTTCTTATATATATATCAAGGAATTTAAACAAAAAATATGATATATATTATATTCATAAAAACCTATTTTAAAGGGGATTTTCAAACCACATTCATTTCTTTTATTAGCTTACTCAGTGAGGTCTGACTTCCCTCAATTTATTTTTTTAAAGAGTTTGGGAGTCTTCTGTTAGGCCTACTTCTCTATGCCGAGTAGCTTCTTCACCAACTATCTTATATAGGTCTATATAGTTGTGTTTGTATTAGTATCCGTGTACCACAGTAGAGAACTGTATAACTGCATATTTTAATTTGGATATTAAGTATTGAGATTCATGTACTGAAATACTATTTTTTATAACTGATGATGTTTATTTATACATGGCGATGACATGGTTTGTTTAAATTGAGAAAAATCAGTTTGATAATGTGCATCATGATTACATTATTTTATTATAAGGTTTTAAAGTTTAAATATTCTGTGTTTTTCTTTTATAGATTTCTAGGGGATTCTGTAGCTTTAAGCTTTCCCATTCTCTAACGTCGATCATGTGCCCTTAGGTTCGGGTCGTGATAAAGTTAGTATGAGAGCTTTGGCTCATTTTTCATGTTTTTGACTATCGATGTTTGTCTTTTCTCATGTTACTGTGGTTCTTAGGTTGTTAACTATCACTTATTGATTTCTTATCCTTAGGATTCTGCATCTGTGTCTGTGTTCTTATCTTGTTTTGAATTTGGGTTTTCTTGTCTTTTCAAAATAAGGTGTGCTAGGAATGCCCCTATTGCGGATGCAAAGCATGATGATGGTGAACAATCATTTCAGGATGAGATTCTTCCTTCTGCCCCTCAACCTAGAGGTAGGGGTAAAGGTAGAAGTAGGGGCAGAGTCAGAGTAGCAGCGACTCAGAGGCAAGAACAGCCTCAGGTAGAGCTTGAGATTCTAGTAGTGGATCCTATAGCTTTTGTAACTAGCATGGCAAGTATCAATCAGGGCTTGATAGCTCTTAATCAAGCAATGCCCGTAATGCAGCAGATGCTTCAATGACAGAATCAGGAGATGTCATATGCAGATATAGCATTATTGTCAAGAGATGTCAGATGCAGATACAACATTGTTGTACTCTAGAGTGGGATGAGTTCATTTTGATAGCACTAGAGACACATTGGATTTCATTAATACCATTAAGTACAGGACCAGATCTGGGTATTTTGATTATCAACGGATCATGATTATGGAGTTATCAGTCTCGGTGGTAGCTCAGGACTAGTTCATGTAGTCCATTCAGCCTTTCATGATCGTGATGACATGGTTAGGTTTTAAAGAGTAGTTTATGAGATTCTTCTATCCTTTATCTATGCAAGAGAACTATAGATGGCAACTGCTTAATATCGATAGGAGAGATCGATCAGTTGAGGACTATACTCGGAGTTCTACAAATTGATGAGACATGCTGAGGATGTGAGGCAGGATATTGTTAGAGCAGTTGAGCTTTATGTGATGGGGTTAGGCCTAGTTGGAGTAGAGGCACATCCGACACGGCACCATACCTTACCCTTATGATAGCGGTGCTGTCAGACCTATTCAGGGGGTGTAGTAGCCAGTGTTTCAGATAGGCAACACGAGTGCTCATTCAGTAAGAACTTCTCAGCAAAGCAGATAGTTCAGGGCATATTAGACTAGTAGGCACCGTTTCCCTTAGGATCACAAGAGTAGTAGGGCTGCTAGATTTGGTGGTAGTGCTAGCAGCAATAGTGGACAAAGCTTCGGACATGGCAGTTTTGGGTCTAAAGCTAATACGTGTGCCACGTGTGGATGAGTGCATTAGGGTCCTTGTCACTTGATGCCAGGAGCATGTTTCAGGTGTGGTTAGTTTGGACACTTTGCTAGAGCCTATCTGAACTATGGATTCTAACCATCCTTTGCTAAAGGATCTTTACTTTCTGTTGTCTAGCCTTTGCAGTAGGTGCCTCAACAGTATCAGGCACCCATATACCCTCAGCAGTGATCGATATAGTTTGCAAGTTAGTAGGGTCGAGGCAGAGGATAGACTTAGTTATTCACCTCGCAGTAGCCAGGACATGGACAGGCTAGGGTCTTTACCTTGACTCCTCAAGATGCACAAACATCCAATGCAGTAGTAGCAGGTATTATTCTCGTCTGTAGCTCTGAGGCTAGATTCTTATTTGATCTAGGTTCTACGTATTCTTTTGTATCTCTTTTTTTTGCTTCAAAAGTGGCTTGTATTCCTTCCAAGATGATTTTTCATTTGTCTGTTTTGACTCCGCTTAGTGATGAGTTAGAGACGGACATTTTCTTTCCATCTTGTCCCATGTTGGTAGAAGGTAGAGAATTATTGGTAGACTTAGTCCTTCTAGATGTTATTGAGTTTGATGTGATTTTAGGAATGGATTGGTTGTCCCAGTATTATGCTTTTATGGAATGTCGACCAAAAGAAGTAATTTTCAAAATTCCAAGTGAAGAGGAATTCAAATTCAGAGGTAGTGAGAGTTTTGTGCCTCGTAATCTTATTTCTGCTATTACAATTAGGAAGAAGCTTAGTAGAGGGTGTCAGGGCTATCTAGCTGTAGTTAGAGATGTTTAATCAAAAATGGGATCTGTGGATAGGGTACCAATAGTACGTGAATTCTCAAATGTTTTTCCAAAGGAGTTACCTAGATTGTCGCCGGATAGGGAGATAGAATTCTGTATTGATATTATGCCTAGTACAGATCCTATCTCTATGCCACCTTATAAGATGGCACTTGCAGAGCTGAAAGAGCAATTGCAAGAATTATTGGATACGGGGTTTATTCGGCCTAATACATCTCCTTAGGGTGCTCTGGTTCTTTTTTTGAAGAAGAAGGATGGTAGTCTTCGACTCTGTATTAACAACACATAGTTGAATAAGGTTACCACTAAGAACAAATATTTACTACCCAGGATTGATGATTTGTTTGATCAGTTGTAAGGAGCTTGGTATTTCTCTAAGATAGACTTGAGTTCTAGGTATCATCAGTTAAGGATTAGAAGTGAGGATGTACCCAAGTTAGCATTTTGAACTAGGTATGGCCACTATGAATTCCTAGTGATGTCCTTTGGGTTAGATAATGCCCTAGCAGCCTTTATGAACTTGATGAACAGGGTGTTTAGGCCATTCTTGGACCGATTTGTGATTGTGTTTATTGATTACATTCTGGTATATTCTAAGAATAAGGCGAAGCATGCAATGCATTTAAGATTGGTGCTATAAACTTTGAGAGAGCACCAGTTGTATGCCAAGTTTTCAAAATATGAGTTCTAGTTAGACCAATTGGCATTCTTAGGCCATGTGATATCCAAAGATGGCATTCAAATGGATTCGAAGAAGATAGAGGCAATCACTGAGTGGCCAAGACCTATAACGGTTACTGAAGTGAGAAGTTTTCTGGGTTTAGCATGCTATTATAGGAGATTTATGAAGGACTTCTCCAAGATTACCACACCTTCAACCAGACTGACCCAGAAGAATGTTAAGTTCATGTGGATAGATAGATGTGAGGAGCATTTCCAATTGCTTAAGGATTTATTGACTTTGGCTCCAGTGCTGACTTTGCCTTCTAGTGATGATGGCTACACGGTGTATTGTGATGCTTCCCGAGTAGGATTGGGCTGTGTGCTAATGCAAAATGGCAGAGTGGTTACTTTTGCTTCAAGGTAGTTAAAGAAGCACGAATAGAATTATCCTACTCATGATCTGGAGATGGCAGCAGTTGTTTTTGCACTGAAGATTTAGAGGCATTACCTATATGGTGTCACTTGTGAAATATACACCGACCACAAGAGCTTGAAGTATATCTTCAAGCATAAGGATTTGAACCTAAGGCAGAGAAGATGGATGGAACTTCTGAAGGATTACGATTATTCGATTATTTACCATCCAGGCAAGGCGAATGTTAGTAACTGATGTATTAAGCATAAAATTAGCAGGCAGTCTTGTCCATATCAATACGAAAAGGAGGCCAATTATTCAGGAGTTGCATGAGCTGATTGATTAAGGTTTGTAGTGGAAAGTGACTAAGAAATTCCTTGTAGCTCAATTTAGAACACGATCACTATACTTGGACAGAGTTAAAGCAGCTTAAAGAAGGGACCCATAACTATAGAGAATTATGTTTGAGGTGCAATAGGGTCAATCCAGAGAGTTCGTGATTGATAGTGAGGGTGTTCTACACTTGGGTACTTAGTTATGTGTGCCAGACATTAATGATTTGAGGAAAAAGATCTTCGAAGAGGCATATTTTTTTGCTTACAGTATTCATCCAGGTTGTACAAAGATGTATCATAATTTAAAGGATATATACTAATGGAATGGAATGAAGAAAGATGTTGCAGAATTTGTATCCAGGTGTCTCACATGTTAGCAGGTGAAACTAGAACATCAAAGGCTTTCAGGATTATTACAGCCCATGCCTATCCCAGAGTAAAAGTGGGATATAATTGCCATGGATTTTATGACTGGTTTGCCTTGAACGACTAGTGGATTTAATGCAATTTGGGTGATAATTGATAGGTTAACCAAGTCAGCTCACTTTCTGCCAATAAAAAAGACATACTCCACTGACAGGTTGGCACGGTTGTATGTCAATAGAATTGTTTGTCTTCATGGAGTTCCAGTGAGCGTAATATCTGATAGAGAAGCCATTTTTACATCAGTTTTTCTAGCAAAAGTTGTATAAAGCCTTAGGTATAAGGTTAAACTTTAGTACAACATTCCATCCTCAAACTGATGGTCAATCTGAAAGGACCATTCAGACTTTAGAGGATATGCTTAGAATGTGTATAATGGATTTTGGAGGTTAATAGGATAACCACTTGCCACTGATTGAATTTGTATATAACAATAGTTATCATGCAAGTATTGAAATGGCTCTGTATAAAGTGTTGTATGGTAGGAAGTGCAGATCAACCTAGTTTTTTAGTTGAGTTTGTTAGGTTGATTTTTAGTTGATTTAGGTTGTTAGTTAGTTTTTGTGTTGATTTGATTTTTATTATATTTGTTAATTATGTAGAATTTTATTTTAATATTTGGTTAATTTTTTGGTTGATTTATATATATATATATTAGTTGTTCTAAATTATTTTGGTTGATTTTGGTTATAGGTTTATAAAAAAATGATTTATGTTGGTTAATTTGATTTTATGCATTTTGTATAATTTATTTAGATGTTTTAAGTTTATGTATATTTTGTTTATTTTTTTAATTAATTATTTAGGTTGAATATTGAGTTAATTAGAGTTAGTAATTTTTGTGTTAATAAAATTATTTTTATTAAAATTATATTATTTTTGAGGAATTATTATGTTTATGTGAATGTTGGAATTTTGGGGTAATTATGTAATTTTGTTGAAAATATAGTTAAATTATATTTTAAATGATTTTAGAATTTTATAGAGTATTAGAATAATTTTTTAAATTAATTACTATTTTTAACTAATTAATAATATTTTTCAAAATTATATTCAAATAATATGTTATTTACCATTTTGGTGATTAAGTGGATTTTAAATTACTTTTATTATAAAATTAAGCTATTTGAATAATTAAATATGAAAGTGACTATTTTATATTGAATATTTGAAAAAATTGGATTTTTATATAATTATATTAATTATTTGAGATTTTATTATTTATTATGAAAAATATTTACATTTAGTGTTTTGATGTTTAAATAAATTATATTGTGATTTATTATTGAATTTATGGTTTTTTAGTCATTTTAATATATTATTATTTAATATTTATTTTATTGTGTATTGTGAACCTCGGTTGGGAATTGTGTAGTTCGGGGTCCCAACCTGAGGTGTTGAGCTTGTGTGAAGTTTAGAAGTGCATTTGCTTGTAGGGTTAACTCTACTTTGGTAGAGGGATACCCGTTTTACAAAGCAAACTCTGTCGAATTTTTGACAGATTTCTCGTAAAATATGACATCGAGTCAATCCTAATTTTTGAATTCTGAGTCGAGTCTTCCTTAGAATTTTTAGAAGTTAGGGTTTTTGTTTTCTGATAGTTGTTTTAATTTTTGTCTTTTAGCTATCCCCCCAGTCGCGTCTTCTAGTCAAGGTTGGACACGACGTATCAGAGGAGTGCCTTCATCTTGTAAGTTAATATTTGATTTGCATGTCGGGTTTTCAAATTAAATACATAATTGCTGACGAATTTAAATTTACAATATTCTAATCGACATTCTTTAAATAATGTTGCATGATTTAATTTACAGTTGATTTATTTTATTTTTATTTATTGTAATTTTTTCTTGTTTTATTTCCATTTATTTTAAATAAACTATGGTAGAACGGGCTACCTGATGGGTTTCATCAGGATCGTGAGTGCACCAGTAAAATATTTGATTATATTGATTATATTACTGGAGCCGAAGGTTTGGTGATTCTTAGCTCTTAGACACCACTAGTAATATGATATTTGAATATATTGATTAAATACTAGGGTCGAAGGTCTTATGATGCTTTGCTCTCGAACACCGCCAATATAGTTGGATTAATATTTATTAAATCACTAAGGTCGATGGTCTGGTGATGCTTTACTCTTGGACATTGCCAGTGATATTGGATTAAGTGATGTGACTGCGACTGTGCATCCTTATGATACTTTGCTCTTGAGATTCGGCAGTTTTGGATATAAGTGAGTCATGTGGCTATTAGAATTAAGGACTAGGGTTCTACCTAGTTTTTATACTAAAATGTTTTAAAAGCATTTAAAATTTATTCCTCCTTTAAAAATATGGGTTTCTTATATATATATCAAGGAATTTGAACAAAAATTATAATATATATTATTTTCATAAAAACCTATTTTAAAGGGGATTTTCAAACTGCATTCATTTCTTTATTAAATTACTCAGTGAGGTTTAACTCCCCTCAATTTATTTTTTTTAGGAGTTTGAGAGTCTTTTGTTAGGTCTACTTCTTTACACCGACTAGCTTCATCACTGACTATCTTATGTAGGTCTATATAGTTGTGTTTGTATTAGTATCCGTATATCGCAGTAGAGAACTGTATAACTACATATTTTTATTGGGATATTATGTATTGAGATTCATGTACTGAAATACTATTTTGTATAACTGATGATGTTTATTTACACATGGCGATGACATGGTTTATTTAAATTGAGAAAAATCAATTTGATAATGTGCATCATGATTAAATTATTTTATTGTTAGTCTTTAAAGTTTAAATATTCAACATTTTTCTTTTAAGGTTTAATATGGGTTTTGGTAGTGTAGACACCCGATTTGGTCGGCCCGTATTAGGGGATGAATTAGGGGCGCTCGGTTTGACCAGCCCGTTGTCAAGCCCAATGATGAGAATGTGAAACTTGGACATGAGAATGAAGCCTGAATCTCTAGTGGAAGGTGGACTTGAAAACCTAAAACCAAGCTCAACTATCCAAATTTGGCCTAAGCCTGCTCGGCCCAGCGCATGCCCGGGCCAAAGGGGCATCGCCTCAGTGTAATGAGGCGATCGCCTCATCGATGAGGCACCGCCCCTATGGCAGCCCACTTGAAGCTGCATTTAATGCAGCTACAATCATGACGGCCAAGTGGTGCGGGCCCCACTCTTCAGACCTCTTTCTTGCATGAGGAAAAGAATTTTAGGGAAAGAAAAAGGCTATGAGAGCTCATGATGGGCTAGGAGGCTTAGGGGCATGGGAAAGCTAAGGAATAAAAGAGAAAAAAAGAGAGAGAAGAGGAGAGAGGGGGAGGATTGAAAAAAAAAAAAAGAGGAAGCTCTCAAGAAAAAAAAGAGAAAAAAGAAGAGAAATGTCCTGGAAGGAAAAAGGAGAGGGGGAAGCAAAATAAGCCACATCTCCATAAGAGAATAAGGAAGAAACTTGTGTCAAAGGTAGATACCACATCCTAGCAAGGATCTCAATCAAAAACACCTCTGAGGACCTCTTATTTTTGGTAAAAAACTTGCACTTAAACCTTACATGTGCATCATTTTGTGAGTTCTTGCTTGTGTGACTAAGTTCTTAGTACATTTTAGGTTTATCTCTAATGTGTCTAGCTTGATATCTCATTTTATTGATGGGTCTTTGAATACTTTTGCATGTAGTCATAGTCTGATGATTATAGAGTGTGTGTATGCATGTATTGTTACTTAGAGTGGAAGTCTGAATGTTTTGAGAGTCGTAACTAGCATGTTGATCAGGCAACACCTCTCAATAAGGCGATCGCCTCATCACAAAGGTGATCATCCCATTGACAGGCCCTCAAAAGGCCCCTTTTTATGCGTGTCTCGTGTTCTCGCATCAAAAGGAACGGGACCCCCTATTGGTGAGGTGATCGCCTCATCAATGAGGCGATCACCTCATTAATGAGGCGACCACCTCATTAACAGTTTCAACTTACTTTCTATTATGTTTTCTTTCATGCTCGTCGTGATGTCTATTTTGATTTGCATTCCTTTAATCTTAAACATGTTTGTATGATTGCATGATGATGTTCAATCTTAATCGTTCGATGCTTCCTTTAGTCCATAATGTAAAAACCCCTTCTTTATAGGGCCTTTTGTAAGTATCGTTATTTATGATTTTTTTCTCGAAAGGAAGGGCTAATCGTGTTTTATTTACAGGAATTACTTGATGATTCCTGTCATCGAGTAGTCACTGTTGCTAGTTACCCCTTGTATATTGCCGCTTTTATGTTATTTTAATAGTTTATTTTTGGTATATGTTTGGTTTATTTTCTATATATTATTCATTTATTTAGCTAAAAAGTGTTGTAATCCTTAATCCCTTTCCTCATTTAATTTTGAATGTATGGTTGTAAATTATTATTTATTTAATTTACTGTATTTTTTTGAATGTCGGGACTTAAAGGCATGAAATTGGACTAATGTGCAAACTCAGACTTGATAGTAAAATTTGGCAATTATCTGAAGGCATTTTTTTTATGTGTGGTAACCAAGGAAATAATTAAATAATTAAAGGGCAATAAAATGCAAAACACAAACGGAGGCCAACCGCAAGGTTGGGTGAGCATTCAAATGCTCATACCCAGTTTTCGAACCCGATCTCTGACGACGGCTTCTAGGAACCTCCGTGGGATCCAGTTATTGTATAGTGTGTCCCAACTTTTATCCAGGTGGCGACTCCATCTCTGAATAGGCTTAAGACCTATATTATATTTCCTAGTGGGCCTCGAGCCTACACAGTGTCATGATCGCCAAACACTTGGGTGTGCGCTAAACCCCGCTGCCTACAATTTAAGCTTTCCCATTCTCTATTGTCGGTCACGTGCTCGTGGGTTCGGGTCGTGACATTACTGCTCCTTATCCTCCGCCTCCTCCTATTAATATTAATAATAATAATAATTTATGAATATGTGTTTTTAACATTTTTTTTTATCAATTTGTAATAGATAGTCCATTATGAATCTTTTGAAAGTAGTTTAAGATTAAACATCTGTTCCAAATTTTTCGGATTTATCCTAACTCTTTGGTTACAATCTTTTAATAGTGAACAATTTGTTACAACATTGTAATAGATTTATAACAACAGTTCTATTACAAATTTATAACAGTTTTCATTTGTTAAAAATTCATTAGGCAAATTATATTATTAATTTTACAATATAAATTATCTATTACAAATTTGTTATGAATTTGAATTAGATTTCTCCACTCAGCTCTTAAATATCTATTAACCAATTTGTAAAAAATTGTTTTTTTTTTACAAATTAGTAACGCATATGTTGTTTCAAATCTATTAGAAAGTTTATAACAAATTTTTTTTACTTCCATTAAAAAAAATTATCACCATCAAAATTTTAATAGAAATTTTCTGTTATAAATCTATTACAAATCCTCTTTTGTAATGGATTTTGCTATTATAAAGCAAGATTTTTCTTATAGTGTAATTTGTTACACACATTTATAAAAGTAGTAAGAACTTATAGAACATAAGGATAGGGTGAGTAGGACTTGATTGATTTGAATTTTTAAGGTGAAATTGACTTGAAATTTTGGACTAGTTCGAAGAAAGTCAGATAAAAAAGTTATGTCTAATAAATAATGTAAGGGTATATCAAATGACAAATGTGAGTCCGAGTTATTTGGTTGTCACCTGACCACTCAAACTTCCAAAGTATGTCCTAACTCTAAATCTTTCATTTCTCTCTTGTAGCACCTTCCTTATCAATCTTTGCTTTTTCTAAAAGTCAATCATCCTTTTTTATTGCCTTTGCCTTTTGATCTAACCATAATCCCTCTTTTAGTCCCCTCTACTTATCATTTATAATCATAATATCCTTTCTCTTAGCTTAATCTCAACAAAAATCACCTCTTTGCTTATATATAACCTTATTTTCAGTTCTCTCATCCCTTCAGCCTCTTTAAGTCTATCATAGATGGAATCAATTTCTGTTCTTCACTTCTTTATAGTAGTTTCAGGCTTTGTTATTTTTTTTCAAATAATTATGTACCCATTTAAAATTACCAATGACATAAAAACTCTATTTCGATGTGTTTGCTAATGTATTGGTCATATTCTTGTATCTTTTGCTAAGATAATGACTATACATGTGAAGATGTATTTGATATAATATTTATTTTAGTTTGAAAATTTTTGTTACAATATTTGGTTTTTTTAAATCTTCTTGATGTTGTTTCTTTAATGGTTTATGTATTTGATAGTATAAATGATCTTTATGTTTTTTAACAATAAATATTTAATATTTTTGAAAATTTTCCTTTAATATTTTAAAGAGTAAATTTTTGTATATTTTCTCTATTTAGTCCTACAAAAAATAATATTTTTTATGTCAATCTGCAATATATATAATTTTAGAAATTATTTTCATAAAGTATACTTTTGAATGTTTTTCTCTCTTTAATTGTAGACAATCTTCTATGTTCTCTATCTTTGATTATAACTTATGAGTTTTGTATTTTTGCTTATGTTTGCCTCTGAGTATTATATTTCTTCATATTAGTTGAGAAAATTAACTGAATTGAAATAGTGGAAACATCATATTTCTATCACTTTTAGTTTTAAATTAAAATGGTGGAAGTATTACATCAATACAAAGACCTAAAATTGAAAAATGTGTTTGTTTTATACTAGAAATTTTTTTTTTGTTTATTTTTTTTAATTTTGAGAATGTCATTATCAAATATATGTCGCTATATGTTGCATTATAGATAAAATCTGTTTGTGGCAATGATGTTACTACTGACTAAACTAATGTTGTGCAAGAGGTGGAAGCACAAAACTTAATAATTGAGCAAAAATATAATGGTGTTCCTAAAAAAATTAAAGAGATCAATTCTAGAAGTTTAGCTTAGGAGCAAGTCATTAGGGTAAAAATGCAACAAGGTTTATGGTAAAAGTGAGGTGTCTTCATTGTGCTAAGTTGTTTAATGCTCATACAAAAAGGTATAGCACATCTTTATTAAGAAACCATATTCTTAGTTGCATGAAAAATCCTCACAATAAAGATATGATGTAATCATTGCCTATAAACTTATTGGAGTTATCGGGGCCTTAAAATTTAATTAAGACCTTATTAGAGACAAACTTGCTTAAATGCTTATTGTAGATAAACTACTTTTAGGTTTGTTGAATGAGAGAATTTCTAGAAATTTATTTCTACTTGTTGCCTCAAATTTAAAATCCCTTTTAGATGGTGTTGGTATAATTTTTTTAGCGAACTAGATTTAATGCGCGAGCATGCCAAAGGATTATTCCTTAAAATGAAACTTGACTTCTATTCAAACAATTATGAATTCTCAAATGCCTTTATTAAAATTTATTTGGATTTTAACGAGATTTTATAAATTTAGAAAATTTTGGATTAACTAAAGGAAAATTGACAGTGTAATAAATGGTAGCTTAAAAGAAAATTTATATATTACAAAAATAAATTGGAAGTTCTTGAAAATTTAAGGTAAACAAGCACATGAACAAAAGTTTGCTAAAGAAAGTAAAAACTAGATAAATTTGTCTGTGATCTAATGATTGATTGTTGAATGTTTGGTTGTGTCTTTGATTAGTTGATTCTTCCTTGCTTTTTATACTCAGTGTTCCTTGTAGGTTACTTCTCCAACTCATTAATTCCTCAATAGAAAATTCCATAAGTTTCAAGTTTATTCGTTCCTTAGCAATTTTGCCCCCCAGCTCATCAACTGTAATGTATATTCTAAAGACTTTTCACTTCCTCAATATACTAACTCCTTTAGAATATTCAAGTTTTTTCTATTTTTATGGTTTGGATTTTTTTTTATTAATTATAGGCTTGTGAATCTTGGATTTTAAATCCAAAAAATTTATATTTTGAACTCAAATAGATGGACTATGAGTAGGAACTATTATAGTTCCTACTTGGATGAAAAGTTAAAACTTAAAAAAAAAAATTAAACAACATTGTTAAAGAGTTAGTTGGATTTCCATTCAAAGGCTTGACTACATGTTCATTGCTACATGACTTATTAATGATGAGTGAAAGCTAAATGAGAAAATTATTTCTTTTATTCGTATGACCTCATATAGAGGTGAGTACGTAGTCAAGGCATTAGAAAATTGTTTGCTTGTACGGATAGTTAAAGAATGTGATTGCAATAATTGTTTGTAATGCCTCTAGTAGTGAGCAATAGTGTCCTATTTATTTTTTAAAAATTTTTTGCCTTGGATAACACGCTCAATTAGAGCTAAATATGTACATACAAGGTGTATTGCACACATTTTGAATTTAATTTTAAATGATGGACTAAAAGATATTTTCATTTTTATAAAAAAAAAAGTAAAGGAGTTTGTTAGGTATGTAATAAACTCATTTGCTAGATTGAGAAAATTCAAAGAATTATCTAAATTGTTTGGTATTGAGTCCAAAGTTTTTTTTTCTCTTGATGTGCCAAATAGGTGGAATTTCATATATTTGATGCTAAAAATAGCATGTATATATGAAAAAGTTTCTGAAAAATATGAGGAGAATGAATATGTTTTTCAAGCAGATTTAAGTGATAATGCGTTATATAGTTTAATTGGTATTAGGCTAGTAAATGGTTGATTTCTTGTAGCAATTATGTTAAATGACACTTAAAATCTCTAGTTCTTTATATATAACTACAATGACTTTTTTTAATGAAATTTCTAACCTTCTTTGTGTTTTGAATGAGTGGCAACAGTCAGATGATGATAGTGTAAAAGAAATGGGCATGAATATGAAAATAAAGTTTGATAAATACTTAAGGGATATGAAAAAAATGAATTTTATGATTTCTTTGATAACATATTAGATCTTACTAACAAACTTGAGTACTCAAACATTTCTTCAGTGCAAATATATAGGGAAAAAAGTGGTGGCATATTGTATTCTCTTGTTAAATCCTCTTTATTAAAGTTATTTGAGGATTACAGTGCCTTTTATTACCCTACTACTTCTTATTTTGAATTTAAGTTTTAATCTACCTCCTTATTAAAAGTAGTCAATCACTAACTATGATTGATGTTCGAAATTCTGGAAAGCCTTTATTAATGTTGAAAGCAAAGTTCAAAAAGCATAAATGGAGAGTGAAATTGGGAAAGCAAACAATCTAAACTTGAAATATATATAAGCAAAGCAAAGCATAAAGTAAGATATTCTTTTAATGTGTTGAGATAGTGAAAACTTAATTCTCAAAGGTTTCCAATTCTCTCTCAATTGACTAGGGTTGTCTTAGTAGTCATATTCTCCATTATTGCTTTTAAATTAGTACTAGTGAAAGAGTGTTTGATGTGTTTAGGAGTTCTTTAATTCTTAAGATTGTGAAAGCCCTGATTGGCACACAAGATTGACTATAATTGACTAACAAGCCAATTTCAATTGAAGAGGCAATTGATGATATAGAAAACTTTGAAAAAGGTCAATCCCAATCTTTTTAAATTTTCTATTTTTACTTCCATTTCTTAGTAGCATTTTGGGTTGGTATTTTCTAATGGTTGCTTTATTCTCTTCTCCTCTTCTTGGTAGAGTTACCTTAAGTGGGCATTGACCTTTCATTGTCACCAGCAATTGCATTTAGTATTAACTTATTTTGCTAACAATTTTGATAAATTTTTTACTCAATCCCAATTTTTAAGTTCATGTTTAATTTTATTATTATGTTATGCACTTGTTTAATGTCTACTTATTATTGTCATGTGTTTTATGACCAACTTGTTCTACAAATTATAATTATTGACTTCAATGTCACTTGCATGTTTTGATTGGGGTGATTATGGAGCTTTCACCATTACATCTATGACCATAAAAGGAATAATTGCTTAAGTTTCATTGGTGTCATATTATTAATATTACTAAAAATGTGGCTATGTTCTTTTAAATGACTTGAAATTTAAATTTTGAGTTTCTTCCTAAAATATTTGTTCTTTTTAATCTACTATTATTGCTTTTATAATTTGCTTAAGTTTTGATTTTCGAAATGACTTTTTTAGTGTGTTTATTTTTGTTAGTGAAGTTGGAAGATAATATTTTAATTCATTTTGCAATTGCATGCTATCTTATGAATAATGATGATTTCTATATGTAAATTACGCATACTTATACATGCAAGTAGTAGGTCATTTTAATTGATTTAGTATGATATGAATGATAGAAATAAGGCAATGACCAACGAGGCAATAAGGAGGAGGATACTAATCGTTATTCTTTGATACAAATTGTGTTCTCTTACTTAGACTATTCTATTTTTACAAAATAATTTTAAATTTGAGACAGTGATGATGATTGTTGGTTCCACCCCTTGAATTCTCAATTAAATAATGAATATTTAATTGTTTAAGTTTCTTTTATGACAAGTTGACTTCTTTGTCTACTTGGCTACTAGAAATGTGGCTTTGCATTCATGTTATGGCTTAACTTAGCCCTGGCCACAATTTGTGAATCGGTGGTTCATTGTTCCACCTTTGGTGGAACTGAATTGGAACCAATCTAACCCTTGGTTTTAGTCCGGTTTTGAATCGATCGACTCAATTTTTTTAAAAACAAATATATTATATTTCTAATTTATATAAATTAAAAAAATAATGACATTTAAAAAAAATTAATTACTTTGGTTGATTTTAAAGTTATTTAAGTATTTCAAAAAATTTCTAAAAGATTTGAATTTAAAAATTGTAGTTACTTGCTTATTTCACTTAAAATAAAAAATTGAGAGGGTTTGAAATAAAAGAAAATTAAAAGAAATATATTAAATTAGTTTAAATGTTTAATATTTAAGTGTTGGATTAAAAGAAAAAAATAAAGGGCCTGAATTAAACAATTAAGTGAAATAAAATAAACTAAAATAAAGGGCTTCAACTTAATTTTCTTACTACAAATTAAGTTGTCTATGTATTCTTTTGTGGTTTAAAAGAATTAAAGTCTATGTAGTTCCCTTACCTTACCTTAAAAAAAAAAAAAGAATTTACCCCTTTACCATTTTAATTTAATAGGCATCTAAGCTGGATGTGACTATTGAAGTTCCTCCTTTAGTTGTCAAGTCGAATAAAATTTCATTTTCATCTCTCTTTATTTTTGTTGCCTTAATGCCGCTTTAGTTTTATCATCTACACATGTTTGTGCCTCCAATGGTTTGGGGTCATTGAAGATTGAGTCTTATCTGAAATGCTTCCTCTCTCATTAAATGCTTGTTCAATGACAACTATTGAGATCAGACTTGCCAAAATTTGTTTAGCACTTTATGTGAGAATGTAGAATGTATTTTAGTGTCAACTCTATCATTTAATGATGAAAATTTTTTCTACCTATTTTACTATTATCAAACTAAAAAATTGTTGTTAGATAAATATAAAGTCTAGAGACCCTCCTCAGGATCATGACAGGACCATGAAGGGTAATCCAGCCTTCAAATGACATTGTTTGGATTTCAATTCAAGGCTTATTGATTGCATCTTTGAATCTAACTTATAAACACACTTAAATATACAAGTTAGCAACTAAAATTGGTTGTTAAATTATATATATATATATATATATATATATATATATATATATATATATATATATATATATATGGCAAGTTTAGCCCAGTTTCAGATTTGACCAGTTTTGTTTCTGATTTTGATCAGGTCGATTTTAAACTAAAATCAGCCCATGGCTAGGATTAGACTTACCTATTTAATATGAGCCTCAAATTTATACTGCCTTTGACTATGTTATTTGTTTTATGTCACATTATCTTATTTTTGTTTGGAACTTTATCGTCCTGATTTCATTTTGTAAGACTTTTGAATTTTGATTTTTTTTTGTTGCTAAATCTTAATAGTTTGGGATACTTAATAATTTCTTTTATTACACTTCTTAAATAGTAGACTTTAACACCACTAGGTATTAAACCTGGGATCTTTGAATCTTAGGGCCAATGGTCTAGGCCTCATTGGCTTCACAATGGTAGACTAGAAGTTGTATATTGATACAAAATTATGGTTGAAGCACTTTTGTAATTGTCATAGTATATATATAGTGCATATTTTGCTTGTTTTGTAAATGTAAATATTACATTTTTTTTTTTTTGTTTTTGCTCCAAATGATATGTATAATGTATTGTAAAAATTGGGTTTGACTCATTATAGTAAAAGAGAGAAGTAAAATTTAATTTAAGTTTTAAATTTTTTATGTGGAAGTCTAACAAATAACGGTTCAACCTAATAAGTGATTTTCAAACCAGTAAAAAACTAATATTTTTGAAAACCCGATCCATTAGTTTCTCTTAATAATCAATTCGGTTTAGATACACTATGGAGGTGTTTGTTTTAGTTGTTGGAATACAGCTGTTAGTTATTCTGTTCCTAACAGCTAGAAAAATCCATTTGGTTAATCTTTTTGAAAAGGAATTGTTAGCTATTAGATATTTAATTTGTATTAGTTTATATAAACTCTAATTTGAAACTTTTCACCAACAAATCATGCTTTTATTCTAATAATATTAATATTAGTATTTTATTTAAAATAGATTCTCTACTAAAAATAGATATATTCATTTTTTGAAATTATATAAATAAAATCATCTACAATATTTTTATTATAAGCATTAAATAATAAAAAAATTATATATATATAAACACTATCAATAATCGTTGTTATAATTTTACCACATACTTTCCGTCGATTAATTATTAGTTTATCAGTTACCAATTATTAACTATTAGCTACTAGCAATATCTAACAGCTATAACTTAATTAAAGAGAGCTTATATCAATTCCCAATCGATTTAATTGATTTCACCTCTAGCCTGACCGGACCGGACCGATGTACATCTCTATCTGGGGTGGATTCAAGAATAAAGTTGAAAAGTTAAAGGGATTAAAAATGCCTTTGCCAATACATTTTCTACTGCGCCATCCATCCACCCGAAGAAAGTAAAGTATCAAACACTCAACTCAAGACCCAAAGTAGTTAGTGGGTTAAATTAAAAATCAATTTCTTTGCAGCGTATTATCTCACTCCTTTGTATGACTCTTCCCTTCATTAACCCCCTCTCTCTCTCTTCCATTTATTCATCTCTCTTTCCTCGTTAGGTTTTCACCATTTGAAGACTCCATTTCACAGACTCAAGAAAGACATGAGCTGAGACCATTTTCTCATGACTTTGCTGAGAAACAAACAGAAACTTGGAAAGAGTAAAGTGAGGTTCTGAGTTTGGTACTTTGAATCTTGGACATTTTTATAAACTAAGAGAAAGAAGACATACCCATAACCTTGACCTTAACAAAGCCTTTGCTTTTTATTAATCTTTTGTGGGAGAAATGGAGAGATCTAGATCTAAGAGGAACTACTACTATGACCACCAGCAAGACTATGATAATGAGACTACCATGAGTAGAACCAAACCCAGATACAATAACAACAACAATCACCACTACTTCCCTAATAACCACCGGTATCGTGGAAACAACAACAACAACAACAACAATCTCAGCAACAATAATAATCGCCAATCAAAGCCTCAACAAGACAACAGCTTGATGGTTACCACCAGTTACCGCATTCTCTGTCACGATATGAAAGCCGGTGGAGTGATTGGTAAGTCAGGAACTATCATCAAGTCCATTAGACAGCATACCGGCGCGTGGATCAACGTCCATGAGCTGATCCCTGGTGATGAAGAACGAATCATCGAGATTTCCGATACCCGGCGGCGGGACCCAGAAGGAAGAATGCCTGCATTCTCGCCGGCGCAGGAGGCTTTGTTTTTGATACATGATAGGATTCTCGAAAGTGATGCTCAGTTTGGGATGAATGGTGGCGGTGGTTATGTAAATGAAGAAGATGATTATGGCGGTGGTGGCCGAGTAATGAATAATAGAGTTGCTACAAGATTGGTTGTGTCAAGAATGCATGTGGGTTGTTTGTTGGGCAAAGGAGGGAAGATAATTGAGCAAATGAGGATTGAGACAAAGACCCAGATTAGGATTTTGCCTAGAGATCATGCTTTGCCTCGCTGCGTTTCCATGTCTGAGGAGATTGTTCAGGTTTTCTTGAATCTTTTGAACCCCAACCCGTGCACTATTAATATTCGCTATTGGAGACTTTTTACTAAAGCTTCTCAATTGAATGAAACGGACCATTTCGATGGAGTTACCGCCTTGCCTACTTTTATATATGAATCTTTAAATGCAATGAGTTATCCTCCCAGTGGAGACCTCAGACAATGAACATAAGATGACTCGAACTGAAATGAATCATTATGCTTGGATACTTGATCCGACCCATTTAACCGTCAGTTACTTGGACATTTGATGTTTAGTGAGACCAGTCATTGATTTGACATGTGCATCTGAATGGTGGTGGATACTTTTTTTTTTTTTTTTTTATGAGTGTTTTAAATTATATAATTGAGGAGCTACTTTTACTTGCCATGAAGATTGTTAGTTGATTGACAGTCCATGATTTAAACAAAATATATTTCATTGGCTATTCCACTTCTGGTTTTTGGTTTTCTAACTTACTATTTTTATATATGCCTTTCAAAGGCTGCTCTCACACATATTTGGTTTCTACTTCTTTCGTTCTTGCATCAACATAGTAACTCAATTTTTAGGAACATCTACTGGGAAGCTTCATTTTGATGAATCATGTCAGGAATGGTGGTTTGAAACAACATAATTGGAAGTCTGTTTAGAAGTGCATCCCTAAGTGTCTACACATCTTGGTTTAACCGCAACAATGAGCAGGTTGATGTAGCAGATAGAGCATTGATGTTGTTCGTGTGAATTACTACGAAAGAGATAATTAGTCTTGATTTCATGCCTCAAGTATTTGTTTACTGTCTTGTTGGAATGGTTTTATTAATTGAGTGGAGTAAATGTTTATACAGTTGCTCTCTCATGATTGCTTTGACAATATAGGGTTTTAGAAGTGCAATGCCTAACTATAATTCCTCATGAAGACTTGATTTTTTGTTGTGGTGAATTTAATCTTCAAATAGAGAATGATGTTGATGGAAATGGGCATATTGAGGGGCTCAAACATTTTGTTTTTAATGCAGGTTGTAGGTGATGTGAATGCTGTGAAAAATGCTATAGCAATTATTTCGTCACGCTTGAGGGAGAGCCAGCATCGTGATCGAAGTCATGGAAATTTCCATGGGCGATTACACTCACCAGAACGATTTTTTTCTGATGAGGATTATGTTCCTCACATAAATAATACAGGACGGCGGTCATCTATTGATGGGCCTTCGTTTGGATCACGATTATCTGGCCCCAATTACCGAAATAATAGCTACTCCTCCCGGCAATCTGGTTATACTGTTGAAAGTGGGGCTCCCATGGCTGACACTGCTCAGCCCTTTTATGGGGATGACCTTGTGTTCAGAATGCTCTGCCCTGTGGACAAGGTTAACAAAGTTATAGGAGAGTCTGATGGTATAGTAGATTTACTTCAGAATGAAATTGGCGTGGATGTAAAAGTTTCTGATCCTGTGTCCGGTTCAGATGAGCAGATAATTATCATTTCATCTGAGGAGGTACCTATTATCACCTTATCTCTCTATGGTAATGAGGTGGTTAAAAGCCACTGCTTCCTATGCAACTCTGTTTTTATGTTGTATTTTTAGCTGTGACAATTATCATTATCACAATATACCTCACATTTTTTTATACATTCTAATTAAGTCTTGGATTTCTTTTGTAATCTTGTATATTTTCATTTATGAATTGTTATGTTTCCTACTTAGAGGTTATAACAGATCTAGTCATTTGCTTCCTTATGCAGGGCCCTGATGATGAGCTATTTCCTGCTCAAGAGGCTCTTTTGCATATTCAAACACACATTGTTGATCTTGTTCCTGACAAAGATAATATAATAAAAACTAAGCTAATTGTCCCATCTAGTGAAATTGGATGTTTAGAGGGAAGAGATGGATCATTACTTGAGATTGAGAGGTTAACAGGTGCTAAAATTCAGGTCCTGCCACGGGAAAAACTTCCTGCTTGTGTATCAGGCACTGATGAGCTTGTACAGGTATGGCACTTGACATAATGAGCATTGAATATGTGTTTGTGAACCCATGACTTAATTAGATGGTTGCCATTTGATGTCATTTAAGAAAAAAAAAAATCATTTGCCAAATCCTATTGTCAAGATAAGTTTTTGGTTGATCTCAGTGCGACAAGTGATCTTTAGTAGACTAAAGTGTCATAAGTGATGCATGCCTATGAAGTTAGTTCCTTATGAACAGGTTCTGTCTGTAGAGATTATTGGGTGCTCAAAGTGACTTCATGATTGCCATTATCTGTATAGCTTTCTAATGATCATGATATTTATCTGCATCTACATCTGGCATTTGCCAGTTGCAATGCTTGTGACGCAAAAAAAAAAAAAAGGAAGCACTGGAAATTCTTGAGGTTAAACAAGAGACTGTTGAGGGGATCTGTTTTGTAATGTTTCTAAATGGCATTGATATTTTACAGATTGAAGGAGAAATAAAAGCAGCTCGAGATGCTCTTGTTGAAGTGACATCAAGGTTAAGGAGTTACTTGTACAAGGAGTTCTTTCAAAAAGATACACCTCCATCTATTTCGGCATTAAGCACTGGGAATGCTTTAGGAATGGAGGCTGCTTCTTCAAATAACATAACGCCAGCTCGTGACAGTCATAGTGGTGGTGAACCTCCTGCTGCAGGCTTTAATACTGGACAGTCTGCAGCATCCACACAATTATTAAAGGTTGTTATATTCTTCAGTCATGGAGAATACTTCAGCATGCACACAATTATTAAATGGCTCTTACTGCTTCATGTTTCTTTTTTGCTCTCGTTTGTGCAACTTTTGGTGTCTATTCTGGTTCTGTTTTTTAGAATACTGCAACTAAACCACTGGCCAAACTTAACTCCATCCTCCTGACATTATTTTAGCACATTGAACTTTTAAACTAGGACAAAATTAGATGTTGAAAAGTTAACATTCTTTTAACTTGTCTGGCCAAAGATTGAAGCACTGCTGATATGTTGTCTAGGCAGAGAAATTGTATATGCTTTTTCGCATATGGCTTGCTTTTATTCCTCCTGCAGCCTCTCATTTTCATATTTCAAGGAAATCTCATTTTATTCCGTATCCTTGTAAATTTTAATGATTGCATAGGAATGTAGAAACCACCTAATGGTCTTCCTGAACTGATAGCTACAAAGAAAGAGGAAGGAAACAAGTCAAATCAGGTTCTGAAAGGAAAGGAAAAGATATAGTGAAGTCTTATTTCTTATATGGTCTATCTTCAGTAATCAGGCAATTGTCCTACTTTAATGTATTAACTAGAGTTATGGTGAGGGATGTCCTAAAGAATCCTTTATTTTCTGCTTCTCTATATTAACTCCAGTTTTGTAGGATTCTGGAGGGTCGAATGCTGAAAAGCCAAAGCAGAATGAAACTGAACGCCGGGAAGATGTGCTGACTGTGACAACAAGGTAGCTGGTTGAACTCTATTTTTATGTATTGGGTACTCTTTTGTTCATATTTTGCTGCTACTGATTATGCATCATAAGAAGGCATTCTCTTTTCCAATTTGTAACATTTATCTTCATTTCCTGTTAGAATCTCTGTACCACTTGTCACCAGGAGTATACTTGAAATTGTAATACCAGATCATGCAGTTCCAAAGCTCGTAACAAAATCAAAAAACAAGCTTGCACAGATCAGCGAGGTAAACCTATATCTGTGGTCATTTATTGACTAATTTTCGTAGTTTTCTTCCAGTAGTAGTTAATTCTTTGTGATTGCTATTTGGGACAGTTATCTGGAGCCAATGTTACGCTGGTAGAAGATAGACCAGAAGTGACAGAAAAAATTATACAAATATCAGGCACTCCAGATCAAGTAGAGAGAGCACAGAGTTTGCTTCAGGGCTTTATTTTAAGTAGTAAGTCTCTCATGCTCTATTTGTGCATCTCTCTTTTCTATCCTTTTGTTTACTACAAGTGGGGTTATGGCTGCTTGGTTTCATTAACAATTCAAATTAAATATTGATTTTTTTTTCTTTTTCTTTTTCTTGATTCAGCACAAGAAGATGGACCTTAAGGATGTAGAACAGTTGAACTACAAGTTGAGTTGGCTACAGATGGGAAGAGTTATTCATATTTTGTCAAGACCCCAATCTCCTAGATGTGTAACCCTAACAAGTGAGGAGCATTTCGTCCCTTAAATTTGGCATGTCATCAAATGGTTTGCATGTCTTTCGCTTGGCTGTTGTTCTAAATTCTGAAATTTTCTATATGAGAGTTCCACTGTAAATAGAACTTCGGGAGCTCAGCTTTGTTTTTTCCGCAATGCTTCAGTTTTCCTCTATCAAAAGTATGAGATCGCGCAGTTGTTTTGATGTTCAAGTTTTCAGCTTTGTGTATCATTCACTTTTCTTACTTTTTCACCTCCTACTGTGAACTCTTGAAACTGATTTGCGTATTTGGCGGTGGTGATGGTCCAATAATGGACCTTTCCTAGGAGCCTTCCAGGAACGTTCCAACCGTTATGAGATCTTTCAAGTACCCGACTGAACTGAAATCACAATCTATGGACCCTATGGCTACATTATCTGTATTATGTATTTGCAAATCATCTTAGGCTCTTACGTACGAAGTTTCTGGGATGGTCTGAAGTATTTAGGGGATGAACTTCGAGGTTTAAATTACAATAATGACAACTTCAATTGAACTGAGCTTTGCCCCACTCGTGATTGAATTGAGCTGTGCCTGACCTGAGTTTGACTCATTTATAAGATGAATATCTTAAGAAACAAGCTTTATTGAGCTATTATCTCGCTCTTTCAAAATACCAATGGGTATTTTAGGGTAGGGATTTTTGCACTTCCTCTATTTATAATTGCAATTCATTTGAATCTTTATATTGAATACAATAACTTTAGTACTTTTCAATCAAAAAATATATTTCTATCAACTTAATTAATATTTGTAAAATGTTTCTTTTTATTATTTTATTTTGTATTAATTTTTCACTATATGTAATATTTTTAGTATTATATTCTATCATTTTATAAAAAAAATTAATAGAATCTTAAAACATTAACACAATTAAAAAATTTAAAACTAATATTTCACAACTAAATTAATAAAAAAATATAATTATTTTTTAATAAAATTTTAGCAGTATAAGTTGAACAAAAAAATAAAATAATATAAGAAATTTATAAAATTATAAATAGCTCTTATTTGCATTCAAGTTATTAATTGATTGTTGAGAAAAATATATTTTTCATAATTTAATGAAATAATTGATTATTGTGGAAAAGACATTTTTCATCATTTAATGAAATAAATAAATAAAAATTATTTTAAAATGAAATGCAATTATGTGCAAAAATCTCTACCCGCTATTTTAAGTTTTTATATTTGCTTGCAAAATAGTTAAAAGAGAGTTTAGCAGTGCAGTTAGCTGGCAATGTTTTTCCTTCTTATATTTTTAAGTTTTTTGTGACTGTTTTTTAAAATCCAATATTGGAAAGAAGCATTATTACCATATATTTTAGCCCATTAACGGGTGAAAACAAGCATAAATGGTAAAAGTAATTTAAAAAATTAAAAATTAAATTTTCACAAATTAAATTCCCCAAAACGTTGCCAAACACCGTTGTTCTATTCATCTTAACTTCGGGTAAGAATTAATTCTTGGAAAAGCTATTTTAACCTATTTTTATGCGAATGTTATGGGCTTCCTTTTCTCTTTTCCCCAACTTAATTTTGAAAACACTATGAACTGGCACCTAACATGATATTTACAAATCGCAACCACAAAGATTCCGCTTCCTCCACAAATTAGGAAGGGGTTTAGTCATGCAGAGTGTACCAGCCTCCAACACTAACGGAAAAATTCTAGGGTATCTTTCGTCTTTCCTTACGTATCAAAATTGGCGTCTAGGCAGTAGAATACCGTTAAACCCAAAATTTTCCAGAGTATCATAATTCAGAATGGCCGTACGGCTACCAGATCTTTTATCTTCATTATCAAAATTTTCCATATAAGTGGTTGGTATAACTGGTTTAGCACTCTCATCACTTAAATGTGGTTAGAAGTACGAATCCATTTATGTATGGAGTATCAGAATGATCAGTACTTTATCTCTTCAAGAGCTGATTCGGTGCGAGTGAGGATTAGTCTGAACGTAATACGAACTTAAAAAAAATTTCATATTCAGAATTTTCAAGTTAGATCACTTATGGAAACGGATTGCTTCTCCCAAATCTATGCAAAACAAATTATTTCACAGCAAAAGCATGATATGTCACCAGTTGTTGTGATGTTTTACCAACATAATTCTGAGATGTGAAAACATTATAGATAAAGAACTTGAAACCAATCATGATGATAATGCAAGGAAGTCAACATATTAATGTAAGGTTACCGAAAAGAAGACCACCATGGCACATGCATGTCCATTGTCCAAGAGTGAAAATTTTTTGATGTCAACCAATAAATCCAATGCTATAATAACATAGATTTGGTGCTGTAAAGGAAAGAGAAAAGATCTACCTTATCAAATAGACAAATACTGGACATTAGTTTATCTCTGATTAGGGGTGAGAATTCATCTGGTTCGGTTAGTTTTGAACAATTTTTGTTCGGGCTAAATTAACCAACCCGAAATATAGAGTGGTTTTGGGTCACCTAATTTTTGTTCGGCTAATTCCACTGTGGCATTTTTCTGACTTAAACATCAGAGGGGTTTTGGGTCAACCCAAACCCTTAGCTCTTTGATTGTCTGTTTCTTGCAGAGCTTGAAGATCTTAGCTGGAGCTGAGACAATATGGGAACCATCACCAGCTTAAGACACTGAACATGCATGCAAAACAACATGATGAAAAGGAAGTCTCAACTAAAATATCTCAATTACGTGAACAAAATTATTAATTTCATTAAGATGATTACCAAACACAAGCCACACTTGAAAATTTCATTTAAATGAGTTTGCAAAAAGAAACAAGAAACCAAATTCATTTACGTTGACAGTCTAAGATTTTAATAATATTTTGACAGATTTCTTTTGTTCATGTCTAAGCCCAGAGATTAAAGTATATGGATGCATGCAACTTTTAGTTTCCAAGGACTGGAATCTAAAACCTCAATGACTTATTATTGTGCCCTTAAGAAACTTGAGGATTAGTTTCTGGTTCTCAAAATAAACAAAATGCAAGTGTATATCAAACAAAACCTCATAGTGGGGAATTTCAAATTTGTAATAATTAAGCAAAAATAGCATAAAATACATACTACTGGCATCATTCACATCAACATCTCTGGATGCAACAGCTTCTGCTGATACAAAACGCAACATGTCACCATCATCTCCCGTGTCCATTCTCCTCAAAACCTCATGACATTCCTTTGTTTGTTCCATTTCCCTAACCTTACAAAGATTTTTACTTCCAGCAGTATCAACCTTCTCATCAGCCCATGTAACAGAGCGGTTGGATCTCTTTGCACCAGAAGATTGAGAGAGGGTTTGAGCAGCGACTCAGTCAGGGTAGCTGCTTTCATGGCTTGAGATGTATCTTCAGCTTCATTAGTAGAATTTGAAGATAAAGGCAGTTCTTGAATGCTAAGTTGCTCTTTTATGCCCTTTTTACTCCTCTGCGCTTTCGATTTTCTTGATGCCTTAACAGAGTCATGAGTTCCAAGAGAAGATGACTGGGTCTTTAAGCCTTTATAAATATTTTTCCCTCTTTATTCTTGCATTTCAGTATCAGAGACAGTGCATGTCAAGTCGGAGGGAGCTTATGAAATGCTATATTCATCATTAGTGATTATATTCATCATTAGTTGAGTAGTACACATACTTGTTTAAGAATTTTGAGTGAAGGCTTGGGATCATGATCTCTTTGGTAGAATATAGCCTTCAATTTCATTTGATGGACCAATCCACTCTTCCAAAGACACTTTCCCTTGAAGGTTTCAATTTTCTTCTGAATCTTCAAATTAGATAAGCAATGTCCTAATTTTGATCCAAAGCCTCAGAATGTAAACTCATATTATCGAACATCCTGAGAGTCTCATAAAGTTTGATTGGATTTAGAACCGAGCATCTCTCTTATTGTAAACTTCCAGGGAAAGCTCAACTATTAACAAGGCAAGTGGAAGAGCAATACATGCATGTTTCATGCAGATCATACACCTTGTGCTCCTTCAAGAAAATGCAATATCTACCCTTGTAAGGGCGTTCTGATGGCAAAGACTTACTGCAAAGTGGATAACCACAGAGACTGGGAATTGAACGCTCAACGACAACATCTTTATAGTCGGAACAAGACATCAGAGACCTAGCTGCAAATAGCTGGTCTTCATTTTTTTTATGCCGTCGAGAAGGGAAAGTTGCAACTTTTAAACATCTTTCACAGAATGTGTGTGATTTTTGCCATTTGAGAAGACGTAACAATTGTTCTGCTACCTATTAAGGAATTACACTAGGCTGTAAAAGAGTCAAATTATTTACTAGCAATTTGATATTAGATTTGTTCGAACTCCTATATTAAAATTGATTTAATAAATGAGCCGAACATCAAATAAAAGTGCATAAGAATTGAAATCGAGCTCCACTCTCAACGGTGACAAATCCAAAAAATCAGTATGACAATTATTATTATTATTAAACAAATTTCTGACGAAAAATGATGTTCATGAATCGCAAATTGTACCCAAAAACAAAACATTGATTACATACAATTGAAAAAGTGCATAACAAAACTGTTTGACAATGGGTATCCTACAAGGGATTCAGAGTTGAAGCTTTACCTAGAGTCCACATACACAGAAGACGCGCTCTCATAATAACAATAATCTAGAAGGGTATGTAATTATAATATTTTTTTGAAAGAGGGCATATAATTATAATTAGGATTAAGTTTCCTCTTTCGCGAGTTGCAATAGAAAAAAAAAATTGCAGGGATCAAAATTTTAAAATGATCCCCTATAAAGGCATTGTAATGGTGTTTCATGAGGGTGTAATATTCCTCATGATACTCATTCTATTATATGCCACCCATAGTAGCTGTGTCATGGTAATAATGCACATCATAAGGATTACGCGCATAATGGTTGCAATTTGTAGCCTATTGAAGGCTTTTTTTTTTTTTTAAAAAAGAAAAAACAAATAAAAGCTACATAAAATATTTATCAACCATTTCAAAAAAATATTCATCAGTGGTAATATAACAAAAAGGTCTTTTTTTTTGTTAATGTTAAAAAAAAAAGTAAATTTTTAAATTTATTTTAATAAAAATTTTGATTATAAATACCACATCTTTAATGTCACTCTTCATTTCAATATCACCCTCCTTATATCTCCTATTATTTTCATTTTCTTTAATATCTTTCTATAATTTCACACAATTTACAATTTTTTTTTAGAAAATTCGAAACATATTAAAAGCACATAAAGAAGAAAAGAAATGCAAACTATGGATAATATAGCAAATAAGTTGGAACAGTTGAATTTTCATCGTGACTATGAAATCTTGCTTAAGGATACAACAGAAATGACCGAGCAGCAGCTTCAAGTTCATAAGCAAATGTGTTCTATCCTTAAAGCTTAATATAATATTGCTTAGTTTAAATTTAATATTAAGTATCTTTTAATTGTAATTTAATGTAATTTTATTTGTAATTTTAACTTTATGTTATTTTATTTTAAATGAGTAAGTAGAATCTAGTTGTTGAAAAAGTAGCCGTTATAATACTAACTGTTGTAATGTTCAATTTATAGTGAATAGAACACTATATTAAAAAGGGTATTATCTAGCAAATGGTATATATCTTGAGTGGTCAACATTTGTCAAAAGTTTCACATGTCCAAAAGATTTAAAAAGAATGATGTTTAAGCAAATGCAGGAGGTTGCAAAAAAAAAGACGTTGAACGAGCATTTGGAGTGCTCCAATCGTGGCAATTATACGTGGCCCAACTTGCTTTTGGCACAAAAATAAATTGAAAAATATAATGTATACGTGTATTATGTTACATAATATGATTGTCGAGGATAAATGAGATGAAATAATAAATTGGAATAATGATAATAAAGAACTTGTGAACACAAGTTTTGTCGAGGAATTTAAAATTATCTTCAAAAGAATACAGAACTATGTGATCGTGAAGTCCATCATCAACTTCGATCGGACTTGGTTGAACATATTTGGGAAGGATTTGAAGGTAATAACAATTAAAAAATAGTGTTTTAATTTTATTATTTATATTTGTATTTTCAATAAATTATGTCGTGTATTATCGAGATTGAATTAAATGTTTGTTTAATTAAAGTTGATTATGTAATTTTTGAAAATTAATAAAAAAAATTTTTAATTACTACAAAAATTTAATAAAAAATATTTAAATTATTTTAGATTAAAAAATTTATTTTTTTCCACCAATATTAGCAATTATATGTCCTAATATGCCTTAATATGATTTTAATATATAAATATAATCATTTATTTATAAAAATATGTAAAGAAATTATTAAAATAAATATTTGATTTGATTATGAGTTTATATACATTCAGACTATTATATTTTTTTTAATATAATCTATAACGAGATAAAATGTAATGAATGAATAGAAAATAAAATGATGATGTGACATATTCATTACAATTTATAAGGTATAAGTCAATGTGAATGCTCTCATTGATAACCCTTTGTATTTAGATGAAATGATTTTTTTAAAATTTTTTAGCAAAATTTGCAATAATACTGTTGATATTGCGAGTAACGCATGCTTATAAGCAGCGAGTCGGTCTCAATTGATAAAATTACTTACCTGGGACCCAAAAGCAAACCATCGTCGTTTTAATTAATTTTTTTTTTCAAAAAAAAAAAGAAAATTCTGAAAACACACAATCGCAGCAGCAGGAGCAGCCTGCTAAAGCCTAAATCTCTCTTGCCGTCTTTTGCAGCCACAGTTGTTCACCAGTTCTCCTTCATTTCTTCTACTTCTATTTAAGGCTATATAAGGTATGTCTGGTTTTTTTTTTGTTGGGTTATCATTCAAATCCCTAGAATTTTAATTTTCTTTGAAATCAAACGACAACCATAGAAGAATTTCTCTGTTTTTTTTTTGTTTGCTTCAAGTAACTGTTTTTGTTCCTATTGCTCATTTCTTGCCAGAAAAAATTACTGATTTGGTTTCAAATAATGGCGTATGTTCAGCACGGCAGAAATGCTTTCTTACGCCACATTGTTAAAGAAGCTCATCTAAAGGCTTGCCCTGCTGCTATCCATCCTCTTTACCATACTTCTCAAGGTCTTCGATTCCGAAAGTTAGATGTTATTCTTACAACTGTGAGTTTCGCTATTTAAATTTAATTTTTTTTTTAGAGAATCAAATGAAGTCATAATGATAATCCAATTCGGGGACTCTCGTTCTGTTTCATCAATCCACTCTGTTCAAAGTTTTGCATCTGTAGTGTTTTGTTAATGTCTGTGTAATGGTAGAATGAACTTTTTTCGAACACTTGCAGAACATAGAGAAGCTTGGAAAAGCTGGTCAGACTGTGAAGGTTGCTCCTGGGTATTTTCGCAATCATCTCATGCCCAAATTGCTCGCTGTCCCTCATATTGACAAGTTTGCATATCTCATCAGAGAGCAGCGCAAGGTCTCTAACTTCTTCTTCTTCTTCTTGTTAAACATGTAATCGATGCATGTGTTTATATGTTGTTGAATGATTTGCTAATACAACTCCTGCATTCATTTTTTATTGGAGTTTAATTCTTTTTTTTTTTTAAATGATCAATTGTTTTTTTAATCGTTGGATCAAAACTCATTCACTATTTGCCCCCAACCTCTATTAGATTAATCAACGTGAGGAAGAAGAAGAAGAGGTTAAAGTAGTCAAAAAGACTGTAGGAGGTATTATAGAATATGAGACAGCAGCAAAACGTTTGTCTAATTCCCAGTTGGTTTGTAGCTTCTCTTTCTCTCACTGGTTTTACTCTTGAATATCGTTATTATTTATGCTTTCCTTTCTTAGAAAGCTATCAAATGTTTGTTGATTATATGGTGCTGCACAGACAATAAGGACAGGGATCAATGCTGAGAAATTCCGTGCTCGTGCAACAAAAGATGAACCCATAGAAATATGTTCACCTATAACAACAGATCATATTGTGAAAGAGGTACAGGATTTTCATTGTTGGTCGTTATTTCACTAGGAACTCTATAAGGATGGTCTCATTTTATTTTGTTAGGCACAAAAGTTGTAAAATGGAAGTTTCAAAAGGGCTTGTCCATGCAAGCTCATGTAATTTGCCCGTAGTGTTAGAACTATAGAATATGGCTTGCCCCTTTTTTTTCGGTATTGGTTGTTTATGCAGGTTATGTCCCATACATTTTGTGTCTCTACATATGTAAGATTTATGAACTAGTAAGTTAAAAATGACATACATTTGCTTAATGTTCTATAAAGATGGATTTGTATATGCATTATTGCATATGCTTTGACTGAACAATCTGCATATCTCAAGCAGCTAAGGTGGAAAGACTGTGGGACATTGTTCTTTCGTTAAAGATTGTCTGTATAAACCATCTCTATTTGAAATTCTTTTACTGCTGTGCTGAGTATGGTATGGGAAACAAAAGTAATTTTAGATGATTAATAGTTCTAATTATTCATCAATTGGATTGTGGATACTGAGGCCAGAGTGTTATCTTTATAACTTTTGAGCTAATTGGGATCAGAAATGAATGCTAATTTCCTGTTAGTGAATATTTTTTTTCCTTTTCCTATTTTGGATCCCACTAATAGTGTTTTGTACATTTTCTTTTCAGGTGGCAAGGCAGCTTAATGTGCTAATTGAGCCAGATAATCTTCATCTTCCGTCACCATTGACCACTTTTGGAGAACACCATGTGCAACTACGCTTTCCAAAGTCGATCCCATTGCCAGAGGGAAAGCTTAGCTGGACTCTTAGAGTTAAAATCCGGGGTAAATAGGTAACCGCTCCGAAGAGCTAGATATTTTTAAGCAAGTTTTTTATTCAGACTTTACCATGTTATTGGGAGTTAATATAGCAGTAAGCTAAGTGCTTCAGACTCCTGGCAATTTTGATACAGCCATGAAACATTAGTTCTGCAGTATTCTGATATCTCCATATTTTTCTTTCAACAATCAATATGAATGGGAGTTGTAGTGTTTTAATATTGGTTGATGCATACCTTTCACACATTTTTTTTTCAAATTTCTTTTTAAAATTATGAAGTAATCGTTAAATAGATAGTTGCACAAGTCCTTGCGCCTCATACACTGAAAGGCAAATGATGGTAATGAGGCGCTTGCCTTGCTGTGAAGGCGCACATCTGTCATTTTTTAGTTTACAAATGTTCTTTTTACCAATTTCTTTATTTGTTTCCTCATTTGGAGATCTCTAGCATTGATTTGTATAAGTGACCATCTAGAACATCTTATCCATGCCAGATGGTTCCTAGGCTATATGACCTTTTTGCGGCTAATTTTTCTAAAGCTAAAGATACAAATTTTGTCACCTAGAACAAGTTTTGCCATGCTGCAATATTACTCTTTAACTATTTTTTTTTAATTTTTGTATTTTATTTTATTTCCAATTTATAAAATATTAAATTAGCATTAAATTTTCATATTTTCAAATTTTCATATTTTTAACTTTTAATATATATATATATAATTTTTTTCACTCATATACCTACTTATATTTGCTTTAATTTTTAAAATTTAAAATTTTCAAAATCAACTATTTTCATATTTTTAATCCTTTATCATTCAATGCGTATACTTTTATATTTATTAAAGCTACTAATTATTTATATAATTTTTTATAATATCATAATGAAAGATTTTTATATTAAAATAATTCATGAGTTTCAAGTTTTTGTAATTTATAAATATAAATCTATCTAATTAATTTATTGAGTACAATGTATATTTTTATATATTTTTCTTTTCAATTTGTTAATGTTTTAGTGAATATTTATTATTTATTTAATAGTTTTAACCATAAATTTAAAGATGATATTAAAAATTAAGTGATTTTAATTTTTAATTTTTAATTAATATAATATATAATAAAAGTTGTAATTTTTAATGAAATGATAAATTATCTATGTAAAATAAATAAAATTAATAATATGCATTTTATCATCTAGGACAAATAATACCATGTGGCAATTTTACTCCTAACTATTTTGTAATATTTTTGTTTTATTTTTATTTTCACTTCACAAATATTAGTGAACATTGATATTTTATATTTTATAACTTCTCCTATTTCTATATGTATTTATTTTGAATCAAAAAGTGAAACTTTATGATATAAACGTGCTTAATTTGTAATAAACCCGTATTCAATCTTGATAACCTTATTAAGGATCGTTCATAAATCAAGTAAAAAGAAATTCTAATCCCCAACAAGATTCTTAAATAACCTGTACTTAAAAACCTTACTTAAAAGGAATTAAAAGTTGTTTAATAGGAACCTAAGATTAACAAAGTCAATTTCAAGTCTATATTAAACTAGATTTGAATGTATCAAGTCTTTACTTGATAAATTCATTAAAGTTCATTTAGAACAAAAGAAAATGACTTTAACTTCTCAAGAATTCAAAATTAATTGATAAACTTCCTTCCAATTCGTTCTACAATCCTATGGCTTTTTATATAGGCTTGTAAACATCTAAATTCTTAAAAAAATAGATTTTCTTATTTATTCCTAAAGACGTCTATATAAAAAAATCCTTTACTAAATAGGATTCCTTTAAAAATATGATAACTAAGTTTTGAAAAGTCAAATTAATAACTCATGACAATTAAACATTGAAAAGTGAAATTGACAACTCATGATAACTAAACAAATAATTAATGACAATTAAGCTTTGAAATATGTCATGTCACATGCCAAGTAGGACGTTAACCATTGACTTTGACTTATTGATTTTGAATTTTGAATTTGACTTTGATTTGAAATATCCTTGAATCTTCTAAAATATTTTAAAATCTTCCTTATTGACTCTAAAATAAAAAATAATCCAAAAATTCATCAAAGCTTTATACTAGACTATATTGATATGTAGACTTTATAAATTAACCCTTTTGAGGATCGTATTTTTATTATTGCAAATCAAACTTCAGAACATCAAGAATAAAAAGAGGAGGCTCAACAAGCCACTCTCTGGCACCAAACAAAGAAACAGCTACTCATGCTAAACTATGAGCAACCTAATTAACTGATTGACGAATAAAAGAAACCTTGCACAAAGAGATTTCACTAAAAAGAGATTTAGAATCCTCCATAACATTACCAAACAAAGATCTATCTTCAGTTAAGGATTGAACAACTTGCACCACCTGTAATGAATCAAGCTTAATATTCACCTGAGAAAAATAATGAGTCTTCAACCAACTCAAAGCTTCTTGTAAACTTAAAGCCTCAGCAATATAAGGATCCATCATTGGCTAGGAAATAGCTGCACTTCAAGCTCCACAGAAATGGCCAAAAGAATCATGAACTACTAGGCCAAAACCAAACTTGTTGCAGGATGAAAAAATCACAACATCTATATTACAGGTGACATCACCAACAAGTGGCTTAACCCAAACTGAACACCCACTCTCAGCAGACTGATTAACCCTGTTAAGACTTTGCTATTGAGCTAAGGACCACTGTTATAAGTATAAGAATGCACCCTGACTGATTTGAACTGCAATGCTTTTTTTTTTTTTTTTTATTTCCAGACCATATGATTCCGGTCATTCCATATTAACCGCAGAAGCACAGTAGCTAAGTAAATATCCTCAGCAGAACATCTATCAATTATCAAGCTCCACCAATCACATAGGGCAGAAAAATAGTCATGATAAAAACCAACAGGATAAGCTTGCCACACCTCCACTGTTTTAGGGTAGGTGATTAAATAATGCAAAATAGACTCCTTATTACCCATTGGGCAACAATTAACAACAGCCACCCTGTAAAACAACAGAAGCTTTTTAACTGGCAAACAACCCACACATGCTTATTAAACAAAAGATTTAATTTTAGGGGGAATTTTAAGAGCCCAGGTACAAAGCCACATTCTCTTAATTCTATGATCATGATAAGCATTTGGATGACTTATCAAGCATTTATAACCATTAAGGACAGAGTATAAACCTTTTCTATCCGAAAACCAGAACAATTCATCCTGCTTTTTATGAACATGAATTGGAATAGAAAGAATGAGCTGCTTATCTCTTTTATAAAATAAATCCGATAGAATATCAGAGTCCTAACCACTTCTATCTTCAAGCATAAGAGATCCCATCTTTGCCTTCTCAAGCCCCATAACAACCTCTTAAGACATATAGCTTGATTCCAGGTTTGAAAGCTATGGTTCACCCCATATAGTAAAATTCATCCCATCACCCACTCTTTTTCTACAACCTTGCTTTAGCAAATTTTGAGCCGCCATGATACTCCTCCAAGTACATGAAGGATTATTACCAATCACAGCATTGAAAAAAGAATAATTTAGGAAATATCTAGCCTTAAAAGCTGAGACACCATAGAATCAGGATTTGTGAGAAATCTACATCACTGCTTACTAAGTAAAGCAAAATTAACTTCATATAACCACTAAAAATCCAAACCACCCAACTCTTTTCTTCTGCTCAATTTTTCTTAAACCATCAAATGGAGCATTATAAGCTGAACCCATTAACCTACAAAACCTATTTTCTTTAAGAAAGCCCATTCAATTTTGTCATACACCTTGCTCATGTCAACCTTAAGCGCAACGTATTGATCTTTCCCTTACGTTTTCCACTTTAAATAATGAGCAACCTCAAAAGCTATAAGGATATTATTTGTGATAAGCCTTCCTGAAATAAAAGC
Source organism: Mallotus nudiflorus (assembly GCA_947683625.1). Lineage (NCBI taxonomy): Eukaryota > Viridiplantae > Streptophyta > Magnoliopsida > Malpighiales > Euphorbiaceae > Mallotus > Mallotus nudiflorus. Next base: position 939,147 of record CANTUR010000094.1, on the reverse strand, counting down.
ACTTTGCGAGTTAGAGACAACAGAAGGCAAGACCCGCTTAAGTCAATTGGTAAGTCACAATTTTCATTAGAACATTGTATAAGGATATCAATCGAAGGTCACTCAAAAGCTCAACATTTTCTTTTTTGGGAATAAGAACAACAGTTGTATCATTTAACCCCACCGAAAGAAAATAATTATAAAGAACATTAAGAACATACTCCATCACATCATCCTCCACAATCTCCCAAAAACTTTGATAAAAAGTTGAATTCATACCATCCGACCCTCGGGACTTATTAGGGTGCATGGAGAAGACATTTTTGACTTCTTGAGTTGTAAATTTTGCTATTAGATCCTCATTTTGCTTTTGAGAGACCCAATACTAAACCAAATTGAGAATCTCATTATCCTCTGATCCCACAAACCCAAATAGGTTATTAAAATAATCAATAATAACCTCTTCTAAACCGTTACCCTAAAGCTGAGAGATGATATTCTTCTTTTTGCGATTTGAGGCCATGACATGAAAATATTTGGAATTTATATCACTTTGCTGAAGCTAAAATTGTTTGGCTCATAGTTTCCAAAAATCATCCTATTGCCTTAAAAGTTAAATATATTCCTTGCTCACCTCCTCAAACATACTAAGAGATTCCTGATCAGGATGGCCTTTTAATCGTTCCAACTCCTTTCTACAATCTTTAATTCTATTCTTGAAAGAATTATACAAATTGGCTCCCCATTCTGAAAGAGCCACTCCACATTGCCCAATTTTGTGTTAGAGAGGAAGAGAGTATGATTCCGTCCAACTTTTAGTAACAAAACTCTTACAACTTGAATCTCTGTGCCAGGCATTCTCAAACTGAAAACACTTATATTTAGACACAAACAATTTAATCAAAATTTGAAGAAAGATTGGAGAGTGATTTGATTTGTAGTATAAAGAATAAAGACTTTGGAATTAAGAAATAAATGGCACTAGTTAGCTGAACCTAGAGCAATGTTCCTCTACCCATTTATCAGTACCCTGCCCTCTTCCTGTGAATACCGATGCCCAATATAACCTAAGTCATTGTCACAATTCAAAACATGGGCCATGACCGGCGCTAGAGAATGGAAATTCTTTCGAATTCGAAACCCGTAGCAAGCCTTAAAAATAAAATAAAAGCATGCAACATAAATAACAACATAAATAGAATATTTTGCATCGAAAATAACATAATAAATAAAATAAAATAATAATCCATTGACAAATTTAATAACATAAATCCATCTCATATATATATAACTTTTAATATAAATCCCAGTTCAAATCTTTAAAATACAAATGTAATATATAAGTCCCACATCTCATTATAACTACTGCAATGTCTAGATTATAAAATAATATCAAGTAAGCATATTACATAGTGAAGCCGGAGTGGAAGAAATCCGGCGTATGGGTCTGCTACTGAGGTATGAAGACGTAGACTCTCCTGAAAAATAGTCAACGAAGGAGAGTCAGACCTCACTGAGTGAATCGATACAGTATATATACATGCATAGCTAAATGATAATGCACACATTCAATAGTATGTATAATAAATATATATACAAGCAAATACACACAGATGCAACGAAATCATTTTGTATATTTATTGAAAATAACATCCGTTTATGGAGGATCAAATAGAACCCTAGAAAATCGCAACCTCAAACAGTGTTTGACAACACTCTAACCATACAGGCTCACTTATTCCAAATAATTTCACTTGTTCCATTTGGACAGTAGACTGGCCCCAAAACACTAAGTCAACCTAGCTCCAGCAGTCTGATTGTCAGTGTGATTAGCCCCGAGACACTTGGTCAACCGAGCTCCAGCAATCACAGTCTCAAATCACATCTCACATCATAACAATCAATCCAATCAATATCTCCAAATAGGTTAGTAATTTAACCTAAATTCTATCGTCGTACCGGTACGTACTCAGTCCTAGTGCTGCCCACTAGGTAGCACGTTCTATTGATATCCTTCATTATTATATAAAACATACATTCATAAAACAAATGATGCATGATATTAAATAAAATAGCAATATAAACCATATATATACTAGAAATATACCAAAAATAAACCAGGTATATTTTGAGTATATATACGTCAAATAAATTCAATTTATTTACAAAATAAACTATAAATAAACTATAAATATACTTAAAAACATTTTAAGTATAAATTCATAATAAAACATGCATATAATTTAAAATATACCAAAAATATACCAATCATATACCAAAAATAACCCTAAGCAATAATTAAATCATTTATGCATAATTTACTAAAATAATTAATACACTAAAAACATGCATCCTAAAACACGTATATATAAAATATAACTCACAGTTATTGCGCTCCTTGAGACAGGTCCGATGGGCCTGGTCCACTAGGCCTTGGTCTTAGTGCAACTAAACAAATAAATGACAACATGAATCAGAATAAGTCTATCGAAATTCTAGAGACTTAATCTAAGAATAGTGGACACAAAATCAAAACAAGAATTTGACCGGATATCATGTTTTACGAGAATTCTACCAAAAATTCGGCAGAACCTCTCCTATAAAATGGACATCTCTCTACTTAAAGAGTAGAGCTAGTCCTGCAAAGAAACACACTTTGAAAATATACCGCCACACAACCCCTCGGTCGGACTCTCAAACTACAATGCTACCGATCAAGGTTCACAATTTACAAAATAATTACAGAACACATGAAAAAATCCAAAAATACCCTTTAATACTCAAAATATAGCAATTAGATATTTAAATGCTAAAAATAATTATTTTACCGATAAATGCATAAAAACCCTAATTTTAATAAAATATTATTAAAAAATCGATAATTCTCGATAAATTCATAAATATTGACCAAAATACATTTTATAAATTCAAATTACATAATTAACCCTAAAACATATTAAAAATCGATAAAAACTCATTTATTTAGAAAAATAATATATTATATATAGTTTAAAAATAATTTATGAAAAATAGTTTTAATTAGTTAAAAATACTAAATAATTTGTAGAAATCATTTTTATATCTCAAATGACTAGTAAAACCAATTTAATTATATTTTTAGCCAATATAGTGCCAAATTACTAAAATACCCCTAGTTATGTACATTCCCTAAAATTGTTCAAAAATTCACCAAAAATAATATAATTACTCAAAAATTAATTTCTCAACATATAATTCAATGATATCAACAAATATACTCAATTAACCAATTAATTTCAATAAAACACATAGTTAACCTAATTTTCTAAAAATTACATAAACTAAATAAATTCATAATAATTATATAAAAATCACAAAAATTACAAATAAATTTATAAAATTCATTTTAACACCTATAAACACCATAAATCACAATTTCATAATTTATTTAATTAATTTACGAGAATTAGAAAATATTAATAAAATAATCAAAAATTCACAAAAATCAAAATAATTCCCAAAAATTCTACAAAAATTCACAGAGGTAGATTAAGCTACAAGGATCAATGTTTGTGAAGAAAGTTTACTTGAATCAACCAAATCGAAGATCAAAAAAATTCAAGAACCCTAAATGGCCGAAATTGAAAATTCGAAACCTAGAGAAATCTAGACCATTTCAAGTGAAACAAAGCTTGGAAATGCACTCACCGGAGATCAAGGAAGAGATAGAGACCGATGGGGCTCAAAACAGTGGCCGAAAAGTCGATGAACGGCGTTGATGGCAACTTTTGGCAATTCATTGAAATTCCGGCCAAACTCACCGGAAATGGAGGCTCTGGACGTCGGGAATGGCTGGAAGGGAAGGTGGCATGCTGGAGGGTACAATGACAAGAAGAAAATGACATGATTGGTGCCAGAAATCGAATGGGGACAATCGGGAAGAAGGAAGGAGATGGAGTGACAAATTCATAAATAATTCAAACTTTATTTTAGGTAATAATATTATATGTATATATGTATATATATATATATATATCTTACTTTATATTATGTTAATATATAATGTAACACACACAATAAATATTCACCACACACATATTTTAATAATATATATACACATATATACACACTTAATTAATTAATATTAAAACTATGTAATATAATTTAATTTAATTAAATAAACCCTAATTTAATTTAAATGCACATACATATATATATTTTATTCGACACTTTAAAATTATGCATGGACTTATGCAACTTCATAAACCGCTTAAAATAATTAATTTTTAATTATTTACATCTTAATTTTTCCGAAAATAGAATCCCCGAGAAAATTTTATGTAAAGGACTTAAAAATAATAAAAATAATTAAAAATGACTTAATAAATAATAAACTCATTAAATAATCATAAATATATATATATATATATATATATATATATATATATATATATATATATATAAATTATTAACACTGTATATCCTGGTACAATTTAAAATTATTTAAAAACTCGGGATATTATAGTCTTTCCCCCTTACAAGAATTCGTCCCCGAATTCCAGAAAAAAAAAATTACAAGATCAAGAAGGGAAGAGATACGGGTAAGAAGCTTGCATCTCAGCTTCAGTCTCCCACGTATGCTCCTCAACTCTGTTGCTACGCCACAGAACCTTGACCATCAGAATTTGTTTTGAATGTAACTGTCAAACTTGATAATCAACGTTCACCACAGGTTCTTCCACAAACGTCAGATCTTCATTCACTTCCACGCTGTCGGGCTGCAACACATGTGAAGGGTCTGAGACATACTTCCTCAGCATCAAGATATGAAACACCGGATGCACTTGAGACATACTCGGGGGCAAGGCCAACCGATATGCCACAATGCCAACTCCCTCTAGAATCTCGAACGGTCCGATATATCTCGATGCTAACTTACCCTTCCTGCCAAATCTCATAACACCCTTTATCGGAGACACCTTCAGGAAAATAAAGTCTCAAACCTGAAACTTTACATCTCTATGCCTAGGATCCGTATAGCTCTTCTGCCTACTAACTGCGGTCTCTAATCTGTGCTTAATTACAACAACTTTCTATGCAGCATCTTGAACCATCTCAGGTCCAGTCAAAGCTCTCTCACCAATCTTATCCTAACTCAGAGGGGATCTACACTTCCTTCTATACAGTGCCTCGTATAGTGCCATGCTAATACTGCTATGGTAGTTGTTATTATATGTAAACTCTATGAGTGGAAAATGATCATCCCAACTACCTCCCAAATCTAAGACGCACATCCTCAACATATCTTCCAGTGTCTAGATCGTCCTCTCAGACTGACCATTTGTCTGAGGATGAAAAATAGTATTGAAGTCCAACCTAGTGCCCATCGCTTCCTGCAACTTCTGCCAAAAATGTGAGGTAAACACTGAACCTCTATCTGACACAATGGACACAGGTACTCCATAAAAGGCACACAATATGCTTCATATACAACTTCGCCAATCTAGCTACAGAATAGGTGACTTTCACAGGCAAGAAATGTGCAGACTTGGTCAACCTATCCACAATCACCCAGATGGAATCGTATCCATCCTTAGAACGAGGTAAACCAACCACAAAATCCATAGCTATTCTTTCCCATTTCCACTCGGGAATAGGAAGAGGCTAAAGCTTCCCAGAAGGCTTCTGATGTTCAACTTTCACTTGCTGACACGTCAAGCACTTAGCAACATAATCAACGACATCCTTTTTCAGTTCGTCCCACCAATATAAGTCTCTAATACTGTGGTACATCTTAATGACACCCGGATGTATGCTATAGGCTGTAGAATGTGCTTCCTCTAGGATCTCTTCTCTCAAATTATCCATATCAGGAACACACAATCTACCACTGATCCACAATACACAGTCATCATCGAGTGTGAAATAAGTGAACTTCCTTGTTTGAACATTCTCTACAAGCTCTTCTAGAATAGGATCTCGGCTCTGAGCTGCCTTAATCCTATCTCTCAATACAGATTGCACATTAAATTGAGCTAGCAGTCCACCTGATATACTAATCTTTATCATCAGACCTTGATCCACCAACAGATGCAACTCCTGGATCAACAGTCTCCTGTTAACATTGATATGAGCAAGACTGCTTAAGGACTTCCTACTCAAGGCATCTGCTACCACATTAGCCTTGCTCGGATGATGTAAAATCTTACAATCATAATCTTTCAACAGTTCCAACCATCTCCTCTGCCTCAGATTCATATCTGTCTGCTGGAATATGTACTTAAGGCTCTTATGATTAGTAAAAATCTCACAAGTCACCCCGTACAAATAGTGTCTCCAAATCTTGAGAGCAAAGATCACTGCAGTTATCTCAAGGTCATGTGTAGGATAGTTCTGCTCATGCTTCTTCAACTGCCTTGAAGCATAGGCTATCACCCTACCATTCTGCATCAACACACAACCAAAGGCAACTCTAGAGGCATCACAATAAACTGTGAACTTGTCCACACTATTAGGCAAAGTTAACACTGGTGCTGTGGTCAACTTCTCCTTCAACAACTGGAAACTATTCTCATAAGCTTCTGACCACTCAAATCTTACATTCTTTTGAGTCAACCAAGTCATAGGGACTCTAATTCTGGAAAAATCCTGTACAAACCTCCTATAATACCCAGCTAAACTCAGAAAACTACGAATATCAGTAACAGAAGTCAGTCTAGGCCACTCAGACACTGCCTTTATCTTCTGTGGATAAACTTGGATACCTTCTTTAGACACCATGTGTCCAAAAAAAGAAACACTCTCCATCCAGAAATCACACTTCGAGAATTTAGCATAAAACTGATGTTCTCTTAGTGTCTGTAGTACAGTCCTCAAGTGATATACATGCTCTTCCATACTCCTTGAATATACTAGTATATCATCGATGAAGACTACCACAAACTGATCCATATATGGTCTGAATATCCTATTCATTAGGTCCATAAAAGCTACTGGTGCATTAGTCAAGCCAAAAGACATCACCAGAAACTCATAATGGCCATATCGAGTGCGGAATGTCGTTTTAGGAACATCGGCTTCACTAATCTGTAACTAATGATAACCTAACCTCAGATTAATTTTAGAAAAGAACTGTGCACCTTATAACTGATCAAACAAGTCATCTATCCTCAGGAGAGGATATTTGTTCTTCACTGTCACCTTGTTCAGCTCTCTATAGTTAATGCATAGTCTTAAGGTACCATCCTTCTTCTTCATAAACAGGACTGGCGCACCCCAAAGAGAAATACTGGGTCTAATGAAACCCTTATCTAGCAACTCTTGCAACTGCTCCTTCAACTCTTTCAACTCTACAGGAGCCATTCTGTAGGGTGGCATAAATATAGGAGTAGTACTTGGAACCACATCAAAATAGAACTTAATCTCTCTGTGAGGTGGTAAACTTGGCAACTCCTCAGAAAAAACATCAGGAAACTCACAGGCAACAGGAACATCTGTGAGTGATAAATTCTCCACTAAAGTATCCCTGACCAATGCTAAATATCCCTAATAACCTTTCCTCACCAACTTCCTAGCCATAATAGCAGAAATGAGATTCTAAGGTGTTGAACTCCTATCACCCACAACCTTAAATTCTTCTTCATCAGGAATTCTAAAAGTCACCTCTTTACTTCGACAATCCACCGCGACGTAGTGTTGAGATAACCAATCCATTCCTAGAAAAACATTAACTCCATCACATCCAATAAAATCAAATTAGCAGAAAATTCTTTATCTCCCACGAGAACTTGACAATCAGAGAGAACAATATCGGTGTCGAAAGAATCACTTAGAGGAGTGGTGACATATAAAAGAAAAAGCCATCCTCAAAGCTTGCCAATAAGACTTAAAAGCAAAAACAGGAGAAACAAATGAATGCGTGGCACCCGGATCAAACAAAACCCATGCATCTAGGTAACAGACAGAAACAATACCTGCCATGACTGCATTATTTTCCTGAGCATCCTGTTGAGTGAGATGAAAGACTCTGGCTTATCCTCGACCTCCCTGCTGGCTGGTAAAAGCCTAGCCAACACCTTTGGCACCTCTACCACGACCTTACTGGGGAACAAGCTGAGTAGAACTCTGATGTTGGGCTGGAGGCAATTGAAAAGGAACGGGTGCAACACTAACAATCGATTGCTGTGGAAATCATGGAATCTGCGGTTGCTGATACTCGGAATAAGGACACAATTTGGCATAATGTCCCGTCTGCCTGTATCTGAAGCATGTCAGCAGTGTCATATAACACGGTCCTTAATAGACTCTATCGTAGGTCTAGCAAACACTAGCAGTTGATTCGAAACTACATCCACTGTTACTACTCGAAGCACTTGACCCGAGTCTGAATGGTCTACGCTGACCTCCACGACCATGTCTACTGCTTCGATGTACTTGATGCTGCTATCTCTGGGTCTGCTGGGCTAGACCTCTCTACTGACTACTCGAACTAATATGAAAACTCGAGTACGGAGTAGTCTGAAATCCACCTGACTGAACACCTAGCTGGTAATAATCAGGCATTACTCCCTGCCTAACTAGCCTCAGCTCAATCTCCTCGACCAACTTAATAACTAACTCTAGAGTAAAACCTATTATAGGCATACTAGCAAATGCAGAACCCAATCCGGTGACGTAAGTAGTAATTGTGAAATATTAGTCTCGCATAAGATCCTCTACATATTTACCCAGTCGGAGGAACTCTGGGGTATACTCCTTAACAGATCTATCACCATGTGAAATGCTGGTCAATCAGAGTCTGTAACTCATGCGAAGCGGCTCTAGGCAGAATCTCCTCATAAATCGCTCTCTGAACTAAGCCCAAGTCATCGTCATCATGTACGGCTGAATCATTTGAATGAACCAGTCTAGGGCTGGTCCCTCAACTGAAAACTCAATGATCATGATCCGCTGGTACTCGGTGTGAGCAGTCCGAGTCCTAGTCTCGATCGTATGCAGAAAGTCCAATGGATCAGAAGTCCCATTAAAAGCAATCCTACCAACTCTAGCATAGAACAGAGCTACCTCAGGGTCAGACATACCTTGCTGATAGGCAGGCTGAACAGGCGGAACAACTGGAGGTACAGGAACATCCTCAAACTCAGGCTCTACAGGCTCCTCATCATGTATCTCTCTCTATCTACGGTAACCTGCCACTCCTCGAGGTCTACCTCTGTGCCTAACTGGCAGTTCAGGAGGTAAAACCTCATCCTGAAAGGACTCATCATCCTCAGTCTCAACGATAGGTGGAGTGACATGCGCTCACCTCCTCATTCTACAAAGACAAATAGAACGATTCAGATAAAACATACAACGGAGGAATAATGCAGAAAACTAAAGCAACGAATACTCATCAAGACATACTCGAACCTAATTCACTACAGTAGTTTTCAAAAGAAAACATAACACTGAAAACTAGGGCCACAATTCACACAACTAAAGCCCTAACACAAAATCACGCTCTGATACCAACTTTGTCATGACCCAAAACAGGGGCCATGACTGACGCTAGGGAACGAGAATTCTTTCGAATCCAGAACTCGTAGAAAGCCTTAAAAATAAAATAAAAGCATGCAATATAAATAACAACATAAATAGAATATTTTGCATTGAAACAAAATCATAAATAAAATAAAAAAATAATCCATCGACATATTTAATAACACAAATCCATCTCATATATTTATAACTTTTAATATAAATGCTAGTTTAAATCTTTAAAATACAAATATAATATATAAGTCCCACATCTCACTACAACTACTGCAGTGTCTAAATTATAAAAATAACATCAAGTAAGCAGATTACATAGTGAAGTCGGGGCGGAAGAAATCCGATGTATGGGTCTACTATTGAGGTCTAAAAATGTAGACTCTCCTGAAAAATAGTCAACGAAGGGGAGTTAGACCTCACTGAGTAAATTGTTATAATATATATACATGCATAACTAAATGATAATGCACACATTCATAATTTCCATTAAAAAAATAATAATGGGCTGCTTAGTAAATATTAAATCTTTAAGCACCTGAATTGTTTATGGGTTCCTAAAACCATGAAAAGTCCAAGATAAAGTACTTATTGGGATTAGTGGGCTTAAAAATAAGAGCCCATTACTTGCAAGTTTTTAAGACTATAAACATTTCCTGCATCTAGACTTAAGTTAGGCCCAGCTATAATGACAGTCAAACCCAAATCCTTTTCAAATCTTTTTCATTTAGTATATAATATAGTAACTTCTTTAATACCGTTAAGACATTGACTTCCAATTATACCTTCCTTTTCAACTCCTTCCATTAGCTGACTTTAGCTATTGTCCCCCTAATTCAGTAAAATAATTGTCTTCCCTCATTCCCTATTATCTCCAATTTTCATGCGACTATTGCTTCCACTTTCCTTAGTCATACCTTCCAAATCAACCACTAGACTAGTTTTATCGTCACCCAAATCACTGGACATCATAGATGGTAGTGCATAATGAAGCCATTTTTCCCATTCGGGTATAGTTGGTTTCCAAAATGAAGCAAATTATGCAAATGCAAGACTCTAAAGTCTTATCTCTGTAGTAAGTGTTTGACAGTCTTATTCTTTTAACAACCCTTTTGCTTTATTTTTGTCTTGTTATTTTTTTCTAATCTTTTATCTTTGTATTCTACAATTACGTTTTATTATGAATTGCTTAGCATAGCAAGCAGTAGTAGATAAATGGGATACTGAATTTAACCTTGGTAGAGGAAGAAGCGGGTGTAATGTTAATTGAAGAGGAGGTTGAATAGCAGGACAGACTAGGTTCAAGTGGTGTCTTGTTGATTGTTTCTTAACTAATAAGAATATTTGTTTCATTGCTTTGAGGAATATGATGGCATCACTATGGAAACCAATCAAAGGAGTGAGTATAAAAAACCTGATATGTTGTCCTATGATGTTGTAGAAAACTTGGACATTTAAATGTTTGCTTTTTGTTTTGAGATTCTTTAGATTCTATATGAAATTTAAAAGAAATTTTTTAATTTAAATTGATAGCCCATGGATTAAAAGTCAAAGTGCGACCAACTAACAAAATATATGGAACTTCCTCAAAAGTTTGCACCAGTAAAATGCTTGTCACAAAATAGTCAATTAAGTAATAGTATTTTCAAAAATCATTAGAGTTGTGCTCATTCACTTGAAAACACCTAAACCATACACCTTTGATTAGTGCTAGAAATTTATCAATACATTAACGAGATCACATTTTCTATAGTAACATATATTGTTCTTTAATAAGTTCTGTTGATAAATGATCATTTTACGATTTTGTAATTTTCATAAAAGATGGAACAATAGTAACATTAATAATTGAATTTACTTCTTTATTAATTTACATTTAAACCATGACAACTTTATGTTTCTTTGTTTAAAAGTATAAAGGTGGTTGCTACAACCATATAGGTTGTGCTGCCAGGGGCAATATTGTTGTCCATAAAGAGTTTGATCCACCAAATTAAAAAAAAAAAGCTTTGAGCCATTTGTAGGTAAAAAATCACTATCTTTTTTTTTTTTTATGTAATGCATAAATTTCATGGATTTGAATGCTAAATTCAAATCTTAATGCATATTTTCATAGTTTATGGGAATATTGTATTATGATAAATGTTTTAGTGTAGAGATCTTTTTTTAGTTTTAGTGTGGAGTTTTCTTCCACTTTTGGTGTTTTGATATTTCCATTAGAGTAGTAAGATGATAAATTAAGTTGTTAGTGAAATGAAAATTTGAAGAATATAGTTATATTTGTCATGATCCAAACTGGGGAGTCATGATCGGTGTTAGGGAACGGGAATTGTTTCAAATTCGGAACCCGTAGCAAGCCTTAAAACAAAAACACTTACAAATATAATACCAAAATACATCAAAATTAAAACCTTATTTAATATAAAATAAATCCTTATATCATAACATAATAAAAATATTTTCATACAAGATTCAAATACAAGATATCTAACTAGTACAACATAATACTACCATAATAACACTATGACTACAGTGATTACTAAAATATAAGAAAAATGGTGATTCAGGATTTACATAAATCAGCTGAAGAGGAAATAGTCTAGTGATGAGTTTTACTAGAGATGTCTAAAGTAGAAGATCTTGAAAAAAATATTGAGAAGAGTCAGATCTCATTGAGTAAATTATTATAATATATATACATGCAACCTAAAGTCATATACAATCAAGCATCAGTATAATATATATATATATATATACACACAAACACACACACACATGCATTTCATTCAAATGCCAAAATCCACTTTTATATAATAATAAATGCAGAAAAATTTTTAGGTGACGGATCGGAGTAGAACCCTAAAATATTTCACAACCTCGATCACTAAACCTCACTAGCCAACAGGCTCACTTAATTCCAAAATATTTCTCATCTCAATTTTTTTGGACAATAGACTAGCCTTGAGACATTAAGTCAACCGAGCTCTTACAGTCTCACTATCGGCATGATTGGCACTAAAACACTAGGTCAATTGAGCTCTTGCAATCACACCACTCTCTTATCACAAATCTTAATAATCAATTAATCAAATCTCACATCAATAATTTCTATAATATCAATCCTAATATTTTAACATACTAGTGTGCAAATAGTCATAGTATAACCCACTAGGTAACACGTTTTACTGCTATCCTTCAAAATATTTCTTTTGTAATCAAGTAATAAAAATTCAATATAAAAATATAATAGCATATATTATAAAAAATACATATTCTCAATATTTCTATGGAAAATTATATATATGAATGTTAACAATAATGAATATGATTTAATGAAATGAGCATAATTAAATTCATATTTATTAAAATATATGAATACCCATAATATTAATTTATATGCAATGTATACATATGATAATAACTCACAGTTGTGTGCTCCTTTAAAAAGACTAGATCGGCTTAGTCCTATAGGCTTCGATCTTGGCGCAACTATAGAAAGATAAATAATAATAATATTATTATTATTAGAATCAAAATTCTAATTTTATACTTCTAGAAATTCTAAAAAATGACTCAATTTAAGACACCACTCTGTAACAAATTTCAAAACTCAGGACCGACTCGAGGTCACATTTTACAAGACTTTTACAAAAAATTTGACAGAGTTGTCCAACCGAGAACCAATATACACAAAAAAAAAAAATCAATCATATAGTAATGAATATTAAAAATCATTAAAATCCATAAAAATCAGTTAAATACCATAATTATTTATTTAAATAATAAAAACGTTAAAAATATTTGTTTTCAAAATAATTAGTATAATCTCAATACAATTAAATAATATTAATAAAAATTTATTTTTAAATATTCAAAATTAAATGGCATAAATTACCAATAATTATTTAAATGGCCCAAATATATAATAAAAATAGCTAAAAATTCATTTAATCATAAAAATAATAAATAAACTATTATTTGAATATATTTATGGAAATTATTATTAATTAGCTAAAAATAGTAAATAATTCATAAAAATTATTTCAATACTATTTATTACTCAAAAATTATTCAAAACGTAATAATTAACAATAATTTTAATAAAAATACAAAATTTACTAATTAATAATGATTTTTCCAAAAATCCAATTTTCACATAAACTTTCGAAAATTCATAATAAATAATCAGAATGCAATTTCAATAAACTTTCTTAACGAAACATAGTTAAAATAACTAGTAAAATTTATTAAAAATAAAGCACAATTTCTGAGCCGGGATAGTCCCGTAAACAATACTCGAGACCAAAATAGTGCTTAAAATTCAACTGTCTCCAAAATCGAATTTAAACACATTTTTGGAAAGCTTACAACTTCAATTTAACTAATCTAAAGTCAATTTCAAATAATTCAAACCAATTGAACACAAAATCAACAAATTAAATTATGAACCATATAATGAATTTAACAAAATTGAAGCTCAATTCGAAGTTAATTGGATGAATTGCCTTAGGGGAAACGAAACCCGAGGAACAAGCTTTTAATCAACACCAACCACGACGATTGTCGCTGCCAAAATCGTCATCGGTGAGCCTCAGATGGTGATGGTATTGAGAAGAATAAGAGGGGAGAGGGAAGAATGGCGACGGGAAGAGGAAGAACAAATGGTGGTGGTGAGCTAGGGATTGATGGCGGCAAAGGCGACGCTGCCAGGTATTCAGGCGATGAGCAATGGGAGTTGATAGTGCACACTGCGTTCTGCACAAAAAAGAAAGAAAGAAAGAAAGAAGAAAGGAAAGGGAGAAGGAAAGGAAAGGGGAAGGGGAAACAAATTCTTTATATATGTTTTTTTTTAATAAAGAGACAAAACAATATAAAAATAATATTTTTAAATTAAATACTTACTTTTCTAATTAAATTCACCATAAAATATTAAAATATATTAAATACACTAAATTAACACTATTCATAAATAATAATAATAATAATATTATTAAATAATATAGAACAATAAATTAAATTTTTAAATCTCAACTTAATACTAATACCATAATATTGTAAAATAAATATTAACACTTAAATTTAGTTAAATTATACAAAATAATCATAGTATAACAATTTAATAAAATATTTATTAACACTGCATATATCAAAAATTAATTTAATAATTTATAAAATATCGGGTTCTAATAATCTTTCTCCCTTACAAAATTTCATCCAAAATTTCAAATAAAAAGAACGGACAACAAGATATCATCGAAGAAAAAGGTAAGGGTAAACCACTTGCATCTCAGCCTCAGTCTCCTATATATGTTCCTCCACATTGTTGCTCCTCCATAACACCTTGACCATTAAGATTTTCTTAGAACGCAACTAACAAACTTGATAATTCATAATTGCAACTGGCTCTTCCTCGTACGTCAGATCTTCGTTCACTTCCATACTCTAGGGACACAACATGTGCGAAGGGTCTAAAATGTACTTCCTCAGCATCAAAACATGGAACATTGGATGTAATTGAGACAAATTTGGAGGCAAAGCCAACCAATATGCAACCATGCCCACTCTCTCTAGATTCTTAAACAGTCTAATATATCTCGGTGCTAACTTCCTTTTTTTGCCAAATCTTATCACACCCTTCATCGGTAACACCTTCAGAAACGTATAATCTCCAACCTGAAACTCCACATCCTTATGCTTTGGATTTGTATAGCTCTTATGTCTGCTAGTTATGGTTTCTAATCTTCTTTTGATCAAAGCAGGTTTCTCAGCTGTGTCTTGGATAATTTTAGGTCTAGTCAACATTCTCTCTCCAATCTCATCCTAACACAAAAGAGATATACACTTCCTTCTATACAAAGCTTCATGCGGTGCCATTGCAATACTACTATGTAGCTGTTATTATAAGCAAACTCTACCAGTGGTAGATGATCATCCCAACTACCTCCAAGATCCACTACACACATTCTTAATATATCCTTAAATATCTGGATCATCCTCTTAGATTGAACATCTATCTGAGTGTGAAAAGCAGTACTGAAATTAAGCCTGGTGCCCATTGCTTCCTATAACTTCTATCAAAATCGAGAGGTAAACACTGAACCTCTATTAAATATAATGGAAACAGGCACTCCATAAAGGCACACAATATGCTCAATATATAACTTAACCAACTTAGCTATAGAATAAGTAGCTTTAACTGGTAATAAATAAGCTGATTTGATTAACCAGTCCACAATCACCTAGATGGAATTGTATCCATCCTTTGAACGAGGTAACCCAATCATAAAATTCATAGCAATTCTCTCCCATTTCCACTCAGGAATAGGAAAAGGCTGAAGCTTCTTAGAAGGCTTTTGATTTTTAGCTTTCACCTACTAACAAGTCAAGTAGTTAAAAACATAATCAGCTACATCCTTCTTTAATCCATCCCACCAGTACACATCTTTGATGTTGTGGTACATCTTAGTAACACTTAGATATACACTGTAAGCTGTAGAATGTGCTTCTTTTAGGATCTCTTCTCTCAAATTATCCATATCAGGAGTGCATAATCTACCACTGATCCATAAAACACCTTCATCATCAAGTGTAAAATCAATAAACTTCCCTTCACAAACATTCTCTTAAAGCTTTGCTAGAATAATATCTCGGCTGTTAGCTACCTTAATCCTATCTCTCAACATTGATCTGACTCTGAACTGAGCTAGCAGTCCTCTTGATCTACTAATCTTCATCATCAAACCTTGATCCACTAACTCGTGCAACTCTTGGATCAGAGGTCTTCTCTCCACACTAATGTGAGTAAGACTACCTAAGGACTTCCTATTTAAAGCATCTGCTACTACATTAGCTTTGCCTAGATGGTATAGAATATTAAAATCATAATCCTTCAGTAATTCCAACCATCTTCTTTGCCTTAAGTTCAAATCCCTCTGCTAGAAAATGTACTTCAAACTTTTATAATCTATGAAAAACTCACAAGTCACTCTGTACAAATAATGTCTCCAGATTTTGAGAGCAAAAATCTTTGCTGACATCTTGAAGTTATGAGTAGGATAATTCTATTTATGTTTCTTCAACTGCCTCGAAGCATAAACTATTACTCTACCATTTTGTATCAAAACACAACATAGGCTAACTCTAAAGGCATCATAATACACATGAACTTGTCTTCTCCATTCGGAAAAGTCAAAATAGAGTTGTGGTCAACTTCTCCTTTAGTAACTGAAAACTATTCTTACAAGCATTTGACCATATGAACTTCATATTCTTCTGAGTTAGGCAAGTCATAGGTGCTGTAATTCTTGAAAAATCCTACATAAATCTCCTATAGTACCCAGCCAAACCCAAGAAACTTTAAATCTTAGTGACTGATGTTAGTCTGGGCCATTCAGACACTGCTTTAATCTTCTGTGGATCAACTTTAATACCATCTTTAGACACCATGTGTCCAAGGAATATAACACTCTTTATTCAAAAATCATATTTCAAGAATTTAACATAAAGCTGATGTTCTTTTAGTGTCTGTAGTACTGTCCTTAAGTGATATATGTGCTCCTATACACTCTTTATATACACTAGTATATTATTAATGAAGACCACTATAAACTGATCCATAAATGGTCTAAACACCCTATTCATCAGATCCATAAAATAGCTAGTGCATTAGCTAATCAAAAGGACATCACCAGAAACTCATAATGGCCATATTGAGTGTGGAATGCCATTTTAGGAACATCGGCTTCACTAATCCACCACTGATGATAACCTGACCTTAAGTCAATCTTGAAAAAGAATTATACACCCTGAAGTTGATTAAAAAATCATCTATCCTTGAAAGAGGATACTTATTCTTCACTATCACCTTATTAAGCTCTCTGTAATCAATGCACAATCTCAATGTACCATCATTCTTCTTCATAAATAGGATTGGTGTACCCTATGGAGAAATACTAGGTCCAATGAAACCCTTGTCTATCAAATCTTACAGCTACTCCTTTAATTTCTTCAACTCTATAAGAGTCATTCTGTAGGGTGACATTGAAATAGGAGTTGTGCCTAGGACCATATCTATATAGAACTTGATTTCTATCTGAGGTGGTAAACCCGACAATTCATTAGGAAAGACATCAGGAAACTCTCAAGCTATTGTAACATCTATGAGAGACAACTTCTTCATTAAAGTATCCCTGACTAGTGCTAAGTATCCCTGATAAACTTTCCTCAGCATCTTCGTAATCGTGATAGTAGAGATAAGATTCTGAGGTGCAGAACTTTTTTCACCCACAAACTTAAACTCTTCTTCATCCAAAATTCTAAAAATTACCTTTTTACTTTGATAATTAATAATGGCATAGTGCTGAGATAACCAATCCATACCAAGGATCACATTAAACTCTATCATATCCAATAACACTAATTCCACTGATAATTCTCTGCCTCATACTAACACCAAACATCTGAAAAGAACAACATCAATGTCTGATGACTCACTTAAAGGAGTGGCGATAGATAAAGGAAAAATAGGGGACATAAAAGAATATGTGGCACCCAGATCAATCAAAACTCTAATATACAAGTAATAGACTGAAAGTATACCTGCAATAATAGTATTAGATGCCTGGGCATCCTGCTAGGTGATGGTGAAAGCTTTGGCCTAACCTTGGCCTCCTTACTGGCTAGTGAAAGCCTGACCAAAACCCCAGGCATTACTTCTGCTACCTCTGTCATGCCCTTATTGGGCTACAAGCTATGACATACTCAGATACTGAGTTGAATGCAACAGATAAGGAGCTAGAGCTGAACTGGCAATAGATTGCTGTAGAAACTACTATTGATGGCTAGAATATGGACATGCTCTAAAAAAATGCCATGTCTATCCACATCTGAAACATGCTCTAGGAGCCATGTAGCATGGTCCTTGATGGACTCTCCCACACATCTAACAAGCACCAACTGCTGATCTCGTGCTGCCATAACCAAAACTCTAGCTGTTGCTACTATTGGTAGTACCTGAGCTGAATCTAACAAGTTTATGTGGTCTACCACGGCCATGTCTGCTACTCCTATGGACTCTATACTGAGGTCTCTAGCCCTGCTGATAAGATCCTCTCTATCAACTGTTAGAGGCAATCTTGAATGTGGTGTACTGGGTGCTATGAGATCGTCCTACTTGGACACCTCCAAATTGATAATAATCAGGCATAACTCCTTGCCTGACCAATTTGAGCTCTATCTCTTTAGCCAACTCTATCACAGACTCAAGAGTCAGGCCTACAGTAGGCATCCTAGTGAATGCAGAACCCAATCTAGTGACATAAATAGAGATTGTGAAATACTGATCTCTTATCAGGTCCTCTATATACTGAGCCAGTTTGAGGAACTCTTTGGTTTACTCCTCTACCGACCTATCACCTTTGGTAATACCCGTCAGTTGGAGTCTATAGCTCATCTGTATAAGCTCTAGGTAGAAATGCCTCATGAATCTCTCTTGAAATTGAGCCCAGGTGAATGTCATCATGTGCAGCTAGCTGACTTAAACAAACTAGTCCAAGGTTGGCCCCTCAATAAATAACTCAACAATTATGATCCTTTAGTACTCAGAGTGAGCAATCTAAGTCCTCATCTCAATGGCATGCAAAAAATCTATCTGTAGTCTCGTCAAGTGATATCATATTGACTCTGGCATAAAATAAAGCTGCCTTAGGGTCATACAAGCCTTACTGATAACTAGGCTGCATTTGTAGTACAATTGGAGGTATAACTCATACTCCTGCTCTATAGGTTCCTCATCCTGTAGCTCTCTCTACCTATAGCAACTTTTCACTCCTCAAGTTCTACCTTTACCTCTACCTCTACGCCTGACTGGTGGCTATGGGGGTAGAACCTTATCCTAAAAGGATTCATCATCCTTAGCCTCAATGACCGATGGAATGACACTCACTCGTCTTCTTATTAAAAAAATTTAAAAAAAATAAATAAAATTTAGACAATAAACTATTAGGTTTCACGATTCCATTCATAATAAAAAAATTAAATTTTAATAACAAACCTAAACCGGAACCAAGTAATTCAATTAATTGATTAAATCTAGGGTTTTCATTTTATTACCATAAAAGCAGAAGGGGCAAGAAATCTAAAAGGAAGAGAGGAGGTTTACTCCGATGACACCCTACCTCAAGCTTTTAATTTAGCAATTTAGATTTAAGATGTCTCTAAAAGAATCCATCCTCCACAAGTGTCCATATGAACAACCCTTGATTTGAAAATGAATACTTGTGCGCTAGCACCTTCTCTTGATTTCTTACAAATCAAGAATTAAAAAGAACTTTTTATTTTATTTTATAAAGAGAGAACGAATTTTGTGGTAGAATAATGAGAGTGTATAAAACCCTAGAGAATATAATATATTTATAGACCTTTAAATTAGGGTTTCACTTGCCAAACATCCTTTTTGTAATTTCTCACTTATTCTTATTATGATTTTATTTAAAATTAAATTAGAAATAATATTTTATTTATTTAAGATAAACTTTACCTTAAATAAATAAATATTTTCTTTATTTATTTCCACAGAGCTTCTTTGGGCTTATTAAACCCATATTAGTTTTGGGCTTGTTCAAAGTGTGTGACACTGTAGGTTCACATGACATTGGTAGTGGGCCTTAAATCTTTATTTAGGCCTACAAGTCATAAGTGGCCTCTAGCAAAACATTATGATTGCCCAAGTCATGTGAAGTCAATAATCTGACATAACCTAATATACAGTGAATATTCTAGTCCCTTTATGACATTATATTTTATCATCTGGTTAAAGATAATGTAAGATTGTTTCAAAATATAAAATATTTATATAGAAATTTATAGTGATTTCAAGGTTAGAGGACTAAGCCAATATTACTATGATGAGAATTACTTACGATAATTATCTATGTCGTATTCTCATGATGGTTCAATCTAGCACTTTATTTTTCAAATAAGTACCTATGAGTTAACTTAATATTTCATATTCATGATTAGTAAAATATAATCATCAATCAACACCATACTAGCCATAATACATTATTATGATTAGGGATAATTTGAATAGAACTCATATTTAATCTAAGGGTTTTACTATCAAGTCATAAACTTGATGACCATAGTAAGAGTTGAATATTCAAGTAATTATCATAACATAAAATGATAATGAAAAATGCCTCTTTATTAAATAAAATGATAAAGTCAAAACATGGTCATACACGATTGACCTAGTGCGTATCACTAACAATCTCCCACTTGCACTAGGCCTAATCTTTATTAAAACTAATAGCCATGGACCTAGTATAACTCTCATGCTTAGGCTGTGGAAGAGGCTTAGTTAGTGGATCAATAACATTATCATTTGTAGATACTCTGCATATCTTCACATCTCCTCTCTCAATGATTTCTTGAATGAGATGATAATGCCTGAGTATGTGTTTGGATCTTTGATGTGATATGGGCTCCTTAGCTTGAGCTATAGCTCTATTATTGTCACAATATAAGTTCATTAATCTGATATACTAGGAATAACACCTAGTCTAGTTATGAACTTCTTGATCCAAATAACCTTTTTAGCTGCTTCTGAGGCAGCTATATACTAAGTTTTTATTGTAGAATCAGCAACGGTGTCTTGCTTCGAACTCCTCCAGCTCACTGCACCTCCATTAAAAAAAAACACATAACCTAATTATGATCAAAAATCATCTTTTTCAGTTTGGAAGCTGGCATCTGTGTAACCATTTATAACTCGCTCATCTTCCTTAGCACCATACAGTAAAAATGCATCCTTAGTTCTTCTTAAGTACTTAAGGATATTTTTAACTACTATCCAGTGACTTTTACCTGGGTCTGACTAGTATCTGCTCATTGCACTTAAGGCATATGAAACATCAGGTCGAGTACACAATATTGCATACATGATAGATCCAATAGCAGAAGCATATGGAATCTTACTCATGCGGTCTCACTTATCTTGTGACATAGGACACTAAGTCTTGCTAAGATTAATACCATGTGACATTGGCAAGAATCCTCTCTTAGAGTCTTGCACGCTAAACCTGTTTAATATCTTATCAATGTAAGTGCTCTGACTTAGGCCAATAAGCCTTTTAGATCTATCTCTATAGATCTTGATGCCTAATATATAAGTGGATTCACCCAAGTCTTTCATTGAGAAACAATTCCCTAGCCATGACTTAACATTTTGTAAAATAGGGATATCATTTCCAATGTGTAGTATGTCATCAACATACAACACTAAAAACACAATTACATTCCCACTAACCTTCTTGTAGAGACAAGGTTCATCTTCATTCTTAATGAAGCCAAACTCTTTAACTGCTTCATCAAAATGAAGATTCCAACTCTGAGATGCTTTCTTTAGTCCATAAATGGACCTTTGAAGCTTGCATACCTTTCTAGAATTCTCAGGATTGACAAAACCCTTTGGCTGTGTCATTTACACATCCTCAATTAGGTTTCCATTAAGAAACATTATTTTGATATCTATTTTCCATATCTCATAATCATAGTATGCAACTACAATAAGGAGAATTTAAATAGATTTCAACATAGCAACTGGTGAAATTTTTTTATCATAGTTTATACCATGTGTTTGTTTGAAACCATTTGCAACCAATTTTGCCTTAAAGGTATGCACATTGCCATTCATGTCTATTTTCTTTTTAAAAACCCATTTGCAACTAATAGTTTTTAAGCCATCAGTTGGGTCAATCAAGGTCCAAACTTGATTATCATACATGGATTGCATTTCTAATTTCATGGCTTCTGGCCATGTCTCAGAGTCAGGACTATTTATGGCCTCTTGATAGGATGTGGGCTCACTTTGATCCATAATCAACATATCATTATCATCAGTTATAAGAAATCCATATCTCATAGGGATTTGACGTGTCCTACCAGATCTCATTGGGCCTTCTAGTACTTGTGCAGGTTCAACAATTACTTATTGATATAACTGTGATTCCATACTTGGTATGATGCTATTTTGTGGGTCTTGAATTTCTTTAAGTTGGACTGTGCTCCCGCTAGATCCTTTGGAAATAAATTCTCTTTTTAAAAATACACTATTTTGAGCAACAAATACTTTATTCTCGAAAGCATTATAGAAATAATATCCTTTAGTTTCTTTAGGATGTCCTATAAAAAGGCATTTATTAGATTTGGGTACTAGTTTATCTGAGATTTAACTCTTCACATAAGCATCACATCCCCAAATCTTAAAAAAGAAAAATTAGGAGGTTTGCTAGTCCACATCTTACATGGTGTCTTTTCAATTGCCTTTATTGGAACTCTATTCAAAATGAATGCAGTAGTTTTTAAAGCATATCCCTAAAAAGAGATTAGAATATTAGATTGACTCATCATTGATCAAACCATATCCAATAAATTCTGATTTCTCCATTTAGACAAGCCATTCTATTTTGGTGTACATGGAGGAGTCGATTGTGAAATAATCCTAAAATCTCTAAGATGATCTATAAATTCTTAGCTTAAATTTTAACCACCTCGATCAGATCTTAGTGTTTTAATATTTTTACCAAGTTGGTTTTGTACTTTATTCTTGAAAACTTTGAATTTTTCAAAAGATTCAGATTTATGTTTCATTAGATAAACATAGCAATATCTACTCAAATCATTTATAAAAGAGATGAAGTACTAGAAACCTCCTCTAGTAGTTGAGCTTAATGGTGCGTATACATTTGAATGTATAAGGCCCAATAAATCATTAGCTCTCTCACCTTTACCAATAAAAGGCATTTTAGTCTTTTTTCCTAGTAAACAAGATTCATATGTTTCAAATGATTCATAATCAAATGAATTCAAAAGCCCATTTTAGTGAAGCTTTGAAATGCATTTCTCATTTATGTGGCCTAAATGATAATGCCAAAGATAGGTAGTGTTTAAATCATTAGATTTAAACTTCTTTGTATCAATGTTATAAATTGACTTTTCATTAGTGTTGTCAACATTTAGAATATAAAGACCACTAATGTGTGGAGTAAATCCATAGAAAATGTTATTATGATCAATATTGCATTTATTATTTTTAAAAATAAATTCAAAACCTTTCTTATCCAAAAAAGAAATAGAATTAATATTGCTACACATAATAAGCACATGATAATAATTTTCCAAATTTAAAACAAGTCCATTAGGCAAAGTTAACTCATAAGTCCCTATAGGTAAAGCAACAACTGTTGCTCCATTGCCAACTCATAGGTCCACTTCGCCTCTAGCCAATGATCTACTCCTTTTTAAACCCTGCATATTAGTACAAATGTCAGATCCTCATCTAGCATCTAATACCCAAGAATTAGAGATAGACAGATTAGTTTCTATAACATGAATACCTGATGAGGTACTTGCACTATCCTTATTCTTGTTCAAATCATTCAACTATAGCTTGCAATTTCTTTTCCAATGACTTAGCTCATTGCAGAAAAAGCATATTCCCTCATTTGGTGGCTTTGCTTAGGGTTCAGCTTTGAACTTGGGCTTGGGCTTTGGTTTTGGCTTCTAAAAGCCTTTATGAGCCTTACCCTTGCCTTTTCCAACCTTTTTTCATACCCTTTCCCTTATTAACCATTAGAATATCCTTAAAGGAATTCTTGATGTTCTTTTTAGCAGTTTTAAGCATCCTATGTAACTCTGACATAGTTTTGTCCATACTATGCATATTGAAATTCATATAAAACCATCATAAGCTTCAGGCAAAGATTGGAGAATGATATTAATAGGCAATTCTTATTCAATCTTGAGACCAAGCTTGTCCAAGTGTTCAAGATGACATCTTGAGAATATAAGGACTGGCAGAGTCACTAGTAGTCAACTTGTTGAAGAGTAATGCCCTGAAGGTATTGAACCTTTTGATTCTAGCTTTCTCTTAGAACATTTCCTTGAGATGGCCTATAATAGTATAAGCCTCTATTTCCATCAATTACTTTTAAAGCTCAAACTCCATGCATCCAAGCATGAGAAAAGTGACATCAATTGAATCATTGAGATGCTTACTATAAGCATCCTTTTGTGCTCTAAGAGCATTAGTAGTTGGTTCCTCTAGGATGGGTTGATAAAGTATATATTCCTTTCTTTTTTGCCTAAGAATAATTCTTAGGTTTTTGTACCAGTCAAGAAAGTTAGTCCCATGTAGCTTATCCTTCTCAAGAATCGATCGTAGTGACATGGTAGGTGCAGTGTTTAATGTCATTATCTATAAAAAAATATATATAAAGTACATTCAATTTTATTATGAAAGAGCAGGTAACACTTTACCAATTACATCTTATATAATTCTTCGATAATTATAGGATATCATATGTACTGGCATATCCTATCAAATGCCTTAGGTCCAAAACCATTTTGGTAACCTAGTTAAGTCTAACTAACTCAAACAGATATCACTATTATCCATCTTATCTTATTTAGATGAATTTATACATAATGCTTTAGCATAACCTATATATAGCAATTCAAATCTTGATAAGTGTTGATTAATGGGAGGCATTTTAATGACTTAATATTAAATGAGGGTTTAGTTAATTTTTATCTTATTTAGTTGTTGTTATATTGCATCACATGCATAACATACTAACATTATAAGATAAACGTGGCATAGCATGACCCATAACTAAGTTGATCTTCATAAGCCAATATGAAGATCAAAGGTCAAACCTAGGTGATATTATAAATACAAATTGAGCCTTCAATTTAGATCTCCATCTTTTGCCATGGACCTCCTCCTTAGGCTCCCACCTTAGCTCTCCACCATGGGCCTTCAACTTGAATTTGCACCTTAGGTTTTGATTTATATTACATGTTGTAATTAAAACTATTATATTACTATCTAATAAAATAAAATAAAATAATTACAATAAAGAAAACAACTTGCTGTATTTAAAAATTACAACCTAATTAAATAAAAATAATAAAATCCAATCACATTGGTTCAAGAGTCATGCTATGCACCATGCATTTAACAATAAACATATAATCCAAAGTAATTCAATTTACAAATTAATTAAATTATTATGTTCAAAAATAAAAAGCATGACGAGTCCATTTGGAATCAAGGGGCAGTGCCCCTAATGGCCCCGAAGGTAAATGATTTACCTTAACTTTTTGAATGTTGTTGCCAAAACCCTAAAACGATAATAATTTTCATAATTAAATT
Organism: Mallotus nudiflorus; assembly: GCA_947683625.1. NCBI lineage: Eukaryota > Viridiplantae > Streptophyta > Magnoliopsida > Malpighiales > Euphorbiaceae > Mallotus > Mallotus nudiflorus. The sequence goes on along the minus strand of CANTUR010000094.1, from coordinate 913,445 downwards.
GATGTCTGATTGATCTGTTCAAAACAAATCATTTTTTAATTTTTATGTTTAACATTTAAATAGCCGCCACCATTAACCCTAATTTATTCATAAATTATATTACAGAATAATTAATTTATTCCAAACAAATTTATTCTATATAATCTATTTAACACTTAAACATACTACCCTTGACAGAAATTTGTATAATCAAAATATTCATGTTTCAACATTAAATAGAAATTGAATTTATTGTTTAAACAAAATACTTATTTTGATTTCTTAAAACAGTATACATAACATTGAAAATCATAATTCTGTTAACTGTTTAATCATATTAAATGATTATAAACATTAATCAAATTAATTTTTAACGTTGTTTTCATACAAAATTAATCGTTATAAATCAAAATTGTTTGGATAAAATTTTTGAAAACTCCTTTTAAAAAATGAATCATTTAAACACACAAATATCACATATATACATATTAAATTAATCAAATTACAAGTGGCTCTGATACCACTTTTTGGGTTTCATGATTCCATACACAATGGAAAAATTAAATTTTAATAACAAACTTGAACTAAGATTTAAGTAATTCGATTAAACGATTAAATTTAGGATTTTTGTTTATTTACCACAAATGTAAAAGGGGTAAGAAATATGAAAGGAAGAGAGGAGGCTCACTCCGATGACACCCTACCTTGATATTTTAATATAGCAGTTCGGATTTGAGATGTCTCTAAAAGAATCCGTCCTCCACAAGTGTCCTTTGATTTGAAAATGAATACTTGTGTGCTAGCACCCTCTCTTGATTTCTCACAAATCAAGAATTGAAAATAACTCTGTATTTTATTTTCTAAAAGAGACAAAATAAATTTGGTGGTAGAATAATAAGTGTATAAAACCCTAGAGAATATAACATATTTATAGACATTTAAATTAGGGTTTCACTTACCAAATGATCTTTTGGTAATTTTTCACTTATTCTTATTATGATTTTATTTAAAATTAAATCAAAATAATATTCTATTTATTTAATATAACCTTTACCTTAAATAAATAAATAAATATTTTATTTATTTATTTCCACATAGCTTATTTGGGCTTGTTAAACCCATATTTGTTTTGAGCTTGTTCAAAGTGTGTGACCCTATAGGTTCGCATGATATTAGCCGTGGGAATTAAATTTCTATTTAGGCCTACAAGTTATAAGTGGCCTTTAGTAAGACATTATGACTATCCAAGTAATGTGAAACCAATAATCTGACATAACCTAATATACAGTGAATATTCTAGTCCGTTTATGACATGATATCTTGATTGAAATAAGGCATAGATTATGTCATCCTTATAGAATTTAATTATATAATTTATTGATTCCAAGTAGACTGAGAATGATAACTCTTTATCAATTTACTTTAGCATGGCTGTGCATTTTCTTTAGTCTATCTTATCAAGGGGCCTATAGATATCTTACTCATATTAAATGAGGGACAAATCCCTTCTGAATCACTCATATTTATCATATAACTCATTTTATATCCAACAACAACCTATTTTATCATCTGGTTAAAGATAATGTAAGATTGTGTCAAAATATAAAATAGTTATGTAGAAAATCATGGTGATTTCAAGGTAAGAGGACTAAGATAATATTACTATTATGAGAATTACTTATGGCAATTATCTATATAGTATTCTCATAATGGGTCAATCCAACACTTTATTTTCAAATAAGTACCTATGAGTTGACTTAATATCTCATATTCATGGTTAATAAAACATAATCATTAATCAACACTATACTAGCCATAATATATTATTATGACTAGGTATAATTTGAATAGAACTCATATTTAATCTAAGGATTTTACTATCAAGTCACATTCTTAATGACCTTAGTAAGAATTGACTATTCAAGTAATTATCATGACACAAAATGATAATGAAAAATGTCTCTTTATTAAATAAAATGATAAAGTTAAAACATGATCATACATGATTGACCTAGTGCATAAAACTAACACAAACAAGCAACAAACAGACATCCTAACAATTATGCGAAAAACTATAATAAGGAAAACTTATTGAAGACATATTTGAACCTAATTACTGTAGTAGTTTCAAGGAAAACACAACTCTAACAACCTAGGTCTAGAATACTATAAACCTAGGCTTTGATACTAACTTTGTCACGACCTAAACCATGGAGTCATGACCGACGCTAGGGAACATGAATTCTTTCGAATCTAGAATCGTAGCAAGCCTTTAAATTAAAATACATGCAAATATAATACAAAAATACATCAAAATTAAAACCTTAATTAATATAAAATCAATCCTTATATCATAACATAATAAAAATATCTTCATACAAGATTTGAATATAAGATCTCTAACTAGCATAACATAATACTACCATAATAACACTACTATGCAGTCATTACTAAAATACAAGAAAAATGATGGTTCAGTATTTACATAAATTAGCTGGAGAGGAAAGAGTCCAGTGAAGAATTCTACTAGAGAGGTTTGAAGTAGAATATTCTAAAAAAATATTTAGGGGAGTTATACCTCACTAAGTGAATTATTATAATATATATACATGCAACCTAAAGTCATATACAAATAATTATAAGTATATATATATATATATAAATACACATTTCATACAGATGCTAAAATCCATTTTTATATAATAATAAATGTAGAAAAATTTTTAGATAAAGGATCATAGTAGAACCCTAAAATATTCCACAACCTTAATTACTGAACCTCACTAGCCAACAGGCTCACTTAATTCCAAAATATTTCTCTTCTTAATTTTTTTGGACAGTAGACTAGCCTCGAGACAATAAGTCAACCAAACTCCCACAGTCTCACTGTTAGTGTAATTGGCCCCGAGACACTAGGTCAACTGAGCTCCCACAATCATACCACTTTCTTACCATAAATCTCAATAGTCAATTATTCAAATCTCACACCAAATAATTTTCATAATATCAATCCTAACATTTTAACGTACTAGTGTGCACACTAGGTAGCACGTTCTACTGCTATCCTTCAAAATATTTCTTTCGTAATCAAATAATGAAAATTCAATATAAAAATATGACAGTATATATTATCAAAAATAAATATTCTCAATATTTCTATGGAAAATCATATATATGAATGTCAACAATAATGAATATGATTTAATGAAATGAGTATAATTAGGTTCATATTTATTAAAATATATGAATACTCATAATATTAATTTATATGCAATGTATACATATTATAATAACTCACAGTTGTGTGCTCCTCTAAAATGACTAGACTGGTTTGGACATGTAGGCCTCGGTTTTGGCGCAACTATAGAAAATAAATAATAATAATATTAGAATCGAAATCCTAATTTTATACTTTTAGAAATTCTAAAGAATAACTTAATCTAGGACACAACTCTACAACAAATTTCAAAACTTAGGACAAACATGAGGTCACGTTTTACGAGAATTTTATAAAAAATTTGACAGAATCTTCTCTATAAAACGGACGTTTCTCTACTAAAAGTAGAGTTAATCCTACATGCAAACACACTTCAATATTCACAAATAATCAAGTTCTGGGATTGGACCCCCAACTACAAAAGTTGTCCAACTGAGAACCAATATAAAAAAAATAAATAAATCAATCATATAGTAATAAATATTAAAAATTATTAAAATCGATAAAAATCAGTAAAAGACCATAATTATTTATTTAAATAATAAAAACATTAAAGATATTTATTTTAAAAATAATTAATAAAATCTCAATATAATTAAATAATATTAATAAAAATCTATTATTTAAATATTCAAAATTAAATAGCATAAATTACCAATAATTATTTAAATTGCCCAAATATATAATAAAAATAGCTAAAAATTCATTTAATCATAAAATAATAAATAACACTATTATTTGAATATATTTCCAAAAATTATTATTAATTAACTAAAAATAGTAATTAATTTATAAAAATTATTTTAATACTATTTATTACTCAAAAATTATTCAAAACATAATAATTAACAATAATTTCAATAAAAATACAAAATTTACTAATTAATAATAATTTTTCCAAAAATCCAATTTTCACATAAACTTTCAAAAATTCATAATAAATAATCGAATGCAATTTCAATAAACTTTCTTAACGAAACATGCTTAAAATAACTATTAGAATTTATTAAAAATAAAACACAATTTTCGAACTGGGATAGTTCCATGAACAATACCTGAGCCCATAATAGTGCTCAAAATTCAACTATCTCCAAAATTGAATTTAAACATATTTTTGGAAAGGTTACAACTTTAATTTAACTAATCTAAAGTCAATTTCACATAATTAAAACCAATTGAACACAAAATCAAAAAATTAAATTATGAACCCTCAAAAGAATTTAACAAAATTGAAGCTTAATTCGAAGTTAATTGGATGAATTACCTTGGGGAAACGAAGCCTAATGAATGAGCTTTTGATCGACACCAACTACGACAACTGTCGCTGTTGGAATCATTACCGACGAGCCTAAGATGGTGACGGTGCCGAGAAGAACAATAGGGGGGAGGGAAGAATGGCGGCGAGAGAAGGAAGAATAGGTGGCAGTGGTGGTGAGTTGGGAAGTGACAGTAGTGATGGCGACACTGCCAAGTAGTTAGGCGGCAAGTGGCAGGAGCTAGTAGTGCGCGCTGCGTTTTGCAGAAAGAAGAAAGAAAGAAAGTAGAAAGGAAAGGGAGAAGGAAAAAAAGGGGAAGGAAAGAGGAGGGAAAGGGGAAGTAAATTCTTTATATATGTTTTTTTTTAATAAAAAGACAAAATAATATAAAAATAATATTTTTAAATTAAATACTCACTTTTCTAATTAAATGCACAACAAAATATTAAAATATATTAAATACACTAAATTAAGACTATTAAAATTAATAATATTCTTATTAAATAATATGTAACAATAAATTAAAATTTTAAATCACAATTTTTTGCATATAGTTAAAAAGAGAGTATTTTAGTGCTTTTTTGTATCTTTTTATAATGTTAAATGGAATTTCAACTATGTAAAAATGAAAAAAAAGAGTTTTATGCAACATAGGCTTATCAATACTCATCCCAAGAGATGTAACCTATGGTGCAAGCTGAGGCTGCATGTAATTGTTAGGTTTCCGTGATGCAAACATGCAACAAAAATTAAAAACTTTAATCATGAAACACTCATAAGATCCATATAATTCGAATAAATTGATTAAGAGGGATTCCAAAAACTAACTAAAAAGGTCTTATGGTAAGATGGTTGGAATGATGACAGAGGTATCACACCAGTGATATCCTACCTCGAGCTTTTCTAATCTTCTTATTCAATTAAGACATTGCCAATAAAGCCATGTCCTCTATTGGTTTCCAAACGAATAGGATGTCCAAAGTGGTGTTGGTGTGCTAGCATGTTTTGTCTAAAACTCTTTTTATTTCTTATTCTTTTTATATGTCTTTTTTTTCTCAAAAGAAATAGCAAAAGGTAGAGAATACGATTCATACAAAAACCTAGAGAATAAGATGTGTATATAGACATCCCTTTTGAGGGTTTCACTTACCAAAATAATTTTGTTATATTTATCCTTTTATTGTTATTTTGATTCTAATTCCAAGAATAGAATTATTTCCAGTTTATTTAAGAGACAACACTTATCTTAAATACATAAGGAAATAACTATAAACCAAAATATAATTCTTTCCTATTATATTTAAGATAACACTTACCTTAAATAAATAAGAAATAAACAAATATAAATATATATCCACACATATATTTATTTTTTTATTTATCTAGAAATAATTTCATTAGGTGGATTAACCCAAATCTACTTTGGGTTTATTCTAAGTGTGCAACCCTATAGGTTCACGCAAAGTTGGCAGTAGGCTTAACATTTCCATTTTAGCCCATGAGTCATAAATGGCCTCTAGCAAGATATTATGACTTCCCAAGTTGTGTGAATGCCGATAATTTGACATAACTTAATCCACAATGTGTATTATAGTCCTTTTGTCACATGATATCTTGATTGAACATAAGACATGGTTTATGTCATCCTTATATTGTTCAATTATATTATTTCTTGATCCTAAGTAGAGTAATGCTGATAATTCTTTATCTAATGTTGATAACTATTGATCAACTCATTCTAGCATGACCATGCATTTTTCCTTAATCTAGTTTATTGAGGGGCCCACAGATATCTTCTCATAATAAATGAGGGAAAAATTTCATTTTAATCACTCACATTCCTCACATAACTTATTCTATATCCAATTATAACCTATTTACCATTTGGTTAAAGATGATGTTAGAATGTGTCAAAATACAGAACTTATTATGTAGGAAACCATGGTGATTTTTTGTTAGAGGATTGAAATAATACAACTGTGATAAGAATCACTTATAACAATTATCCATGTAGCATTCTCATAGTGGGTCGATCCAATACATCATTTCTCTAAATATGTACCTATGGGTTTTACGTAATATCTCATACACATGATCAATAAAACATAATTATCAGTTAACCTCACACTAGCCTTTATTCATTATTGTTCCTATAACAATGATTAACTGAGGATAATTTATAATAGAATTCAAGTTTCACCTAAGAATTTTACTATTAAGTCATATACTTAATGACTTAAAGTAGAATTAACTATTCAAGGAACTTATTAGAATTAGCTAGTAATAATGAAAATGTCTCTTTATTAATAAATGAAATATAATAATGTCAAAATATGGTCATTACATGATTGGCCTAGGGCATATCGATAACAGTAATGTAAAAGTGTGTAACTGCTTTAACTGGGCATCTAATAGGAAGACTCCTATAAATAGATGCTAATATTTCATCTCTTAAACCCTTTATTAGTACAATATCCTCTAGAAAATCAAAAATATTATTCCTTGTAATTGTCACAACAATGTCATTTTTTTAAAGCATCCTCATTTCATTCTCCTCTATATGTTTAAAAGACTATAATGTTAATTCATGAATGAACATCTTATAAGGTTTAGCAAGTATGATTAGACCTTCAATTAATATCATCCTCTCATCTTTATATGCCTTATAATTTTAATCCTAGTCAATGGTAAACTGGTTCATAAAATTAGTAGTTTGCTTAATATCTTAATACATTGTCCAAAAGCTCTATAGTTGTTGTTGTTATTAGTGATAGAGGTATGCAATTTCTGATCGCCACTTGAATTTCGATTGAAACTGAATCGATTTTTTTTACTTTGGTTTGATTTTCATGATACATGGGTCATAATTTGGTGTGTTATAATGGTTTATTAATGGTTTTTGTGGTTGATATATGTCATATGATGGTTGATTTCTAAGTTTTCATATGGTTGATCTATCGATCTTATGGGAATGGTTGATCTATAGGTTTTGTGGTTGACTTATGTCTTCTAATGGTTTGATTTTTAGGTTTTATGATGGTTAATCTATCAATCTTATGGGTTTTAGGGTTTTCTAATGGTTAATCTATGGGTTTTATCATTTTTTGGTCTATCTATTTGTTATGTGGCTTGATATATTATTAGTGCTTTATTTGATGGTTAATTTGTACGTGCATGTGAATATTTATGTGATTTTTGTACGTAAAAAGCAAAAAATTATTATTTTATGATTTTTTGAAATTATTGCTATTTGATAATGTTTTATGCAAAATAGTGTTTTATTACTATTTAATAGTATATGTTTAATTTTTTTTTGAAAGTATTGTTTGTAGTATTTCATTAATGTGTCCTTGACTCCTTTTTTTTTTCTATTTAAAGTTTTATAGTGTGCAAATATATATTCTATGCACATTTTTTTTTTGTGCAAAAAATCAATTTATTTAGGTGGAAGCATATATTATACTTTCTAAAGCTTAAGGGTGGAAGTTGATTGTCTTTAGAATCACTTAATTCTTTTATTATGATTCTAAAACTTAAAGGGTGGGAGCTGCTTTGCCTTTTATGTCACTATGTTCTTTCGATTCACTTGGAGGCTTCAAACTTTAAAGTGTTGTTGATTCACTATTAAATTTTAATTTTTACATTATATCTTACTGGTAAATTAATTTCCTTTATCTTATGTTGTTGCCTTTAAATAAACTATTGGCAGTGATAAGACTGCCCCTAGTAGTAATATTAATGCGCCTAAGGCTTAGGCCATAGTGGAAGCACCCAAAGAAACTATTACTCCTAAAAAAGGAAAAAAACTAAAAAAAGACCTGTATGTTAGGATCATTTTGATAAATATATGTGATGAAGCAGGTTTAGTTATGAGGGTGAAGTGGACATATTATGATGCTCTTTGTAATTTTCATTTAAAAACATATGACACATCCTCACTTAGAAACCATATTTTGCATTGTTTGAAAAACTCTAATAGCAAAGAAATTAAATAGTCATTATTAACTATGAAACCTAAAGTGAATGTGGAAGTAGATGATACTAAGACCTTAAAATAATTGGCACATAGAAGTTTGACAAAGATTCCATTAGAACTACACTTGTTGAGATGTGTATATGTGATGAATTACCTTTTAAATTTGTTGAAGGGGAAGAGTTTACAAAATTTATGTCATTAGCATGTTCAAGATTTAAAGTTACTTTTAGGTCGACTGTATCTAGCGACATTTACTCAATTTATCTTAATAAAATGGGAAAGTTTAGGCAATTTTTTAAAACACATTATCAAAGAATCAACATTACAATTGATTCCTGGATGTCAATAAAAAAGAATCAAGTACATATGTGTTACTTGTCATTTCATTGATAATGATTAGAAGCTGCATAATAGGATTATTTCATTTATTCTTATCAACTCCCATAGAGGGAAGTATATTTCTAAGTGCTTGAAAAATTGCTTGCTTGACTGGGTTTAAAATCTATATTCATAATACTATTGATAATGCTAATTTTAATAATGTTGCTATTGGGTATTTTAGAAAAAAAGTCATTGAGTTCGGGAGCTAGCAATATCATATGTAACTTTGTGCATATGAGATGTATAGCTCATATAAGTAGTTTGGTTGTAAATAATGGGTTGGAGGAAGCAAACAAGTTTGTAAAAAAGATTACGAAAGCTGTTAGATACATTAGGGCTCACATGTAGAGTTGGTAGGGATTCATTCTAAGTGTTTCTAATTAGTTGATGGCTCATAAAGTGGAACTCCACCTATATTATATTGAAAATTGCTTGCTTATATGAAAGGGCCTTTGAGAAGTATGAGGAACAAAACATTACATTTATATAAGATGAAGGTGATGACATCCTTTATTTTCTTAATTGATGTGTGTTTAAAATGTCATAAAAATGCTGCAAATTTTCTATAATATGACAATATGAATCAATGGTTCTTATTATGTTACTTCAATATTTTTTTCTAAAATATCTAACTCACACTGCATGGTGAGTGAGTGGCAAAATTCATCTAATTTATCTATGAAATCCTTAGGCCTGAATATGAAAACAAAATTTGATAAGTATTAGAAAATGAATACACTCATTTTTATGTCAAATATTCTTGACCCTAAAGTTAAACTTGAGTATATGAAGCTCTATTTGAAGCAAATTTATGGTAATGTGCTTGGCTTGAATTTGTTCTCCATAATCAAATATGATCTTATAATGCTATATGATGATTATGTTGCATTATATGGTTCTTTTACTAATTATGCTACTTGTGGTTCTCAAAATGATACATCTCAAGTTGCTTTTGTTTTTGAGTTTTGTAGCTGTGGCAAATCCAAGGCAAATTTTAAAAAGCACAAAAGAAAGAATAAAATGGGTGGAAGTAAAGGAATTGAGTTGGACATTTACCTTAATGAGTCCATTTTGGAAGAAAATGAGAGTTTTGATATTTTAAAGTAGTGGAAATTCAATTATGAGAGATTTCCAATCTTATCTAAGATGACTTATGATGTCCTTGTTGTGCCAATATCCATAGTAGCTTCTAAAGCAACCTTTACCACAAGTGGTCGTGTGCTTGATCCTTTAGAAGTTCCTTGACTCTTAATATTGTTGAGGCACTCATATGCACTCAAGATTGGCTAAGATTGCCAAACAAATAGCTGTCAGTAGAGAAAATATTGGATGAATTTAAAAATTTAGAAATTGGTATTTGCTTCAATTTTTATTTGCCTTTTGATTTGTATTCTCATTTCATTTAATTTCTTCTACTCTTTTCTAATTTTTTTTTCTTTGATCTTTTCAAATTTGCCATAAGTGGACATTAACCCTTCAACATGAAATGCAAATTAAATAATTTAATTTTCGGGTATTGGTGGTTGCAAACAATAGCAACATCTACCACTGCTTGTGCATCATGCTAACTTTATTTTTAGTAATTAATCTAATCATTATTTATTTATCTACTTAATAAATACAACATTATGTGTTTGCTTGCGTTTGCTTGAATATAATTTTTGTGCACATGTGACCATGAATATGCTATTGTAGTGCACTTAAACAGGAAATGATGAAGTTTCCACCCTATTTTCTTTTACTTGTTTTGGAATGTTTAGTTATATTTCTTTAATGGCTTTTTTTTTTTAAATAGCTACTAGAAATGATGCTGCATTCCAAAAAGACTTGAAAAATTAACTCCCGGAGTCTCTTTTTTTTAGTCTATGCTTTTAGCTGTGATGATACTTCTACCCTTATGTTGTTGGAGTTATTTGGAGTGCTTGCATTAGTTAGCCTGGTGGCAATTTTTTAACAGTAAAGATGTTGTTGCTTTTATCACTGGATGCTGAAAATGACATGAAATTACAGCAATATGAACCTCTTTCATAGTTTCGCTTATATTTGCTTCTGTTCAATTGTGTACTTTGTGATTTTTTTATATGTTTTATTGTTTTAATGTACAGGAATATGATTTTTTTTTTTTTTGATTTTTTTTTGCTGTATGAAGCCTACAATCGGCATTTTTAGTTCTGCAAACCCTAACATATTTTGATGGAAGCATACATAACATGTCTTAGCTTTGCAATATAATTTATTTTTGGTGTGTTTGCAGGTCAATGGTTTTGTTTTAATTAACTTAGTTTTTGTTTCATTTTTTACCAGGTACATATTGATACAAGCCTTAAGAAAAAATGGCGTAATATTGTAAACTTGTAAAGCAACGGGCTTGACCCGAAATTTATTTCAGTATATAACATTTTTGGATTTCAATTTTTTGGCCCAGCCCATAATGGTTCAACCAGAATTATTGAACCGAACATTTCAATTTACTTTGGAAATCTGAACTGTCGATTTCTATTGATTCATCAGTTCATTTCGGTTTAACAAACGCTTTATTGAAAATCAATAGGTTTTTGATTTCGTCAATCCGAATTGAACCGACCGCTACACACTTCTAAATGGTGAATTAAAAAAAATAAAAAATAAAATTTATATTCACAAGTTTAGTCCGGTAAATGAAAAAATTAATTTGTTATTTTTAAAAATTTGAAAAAATAATAGAAGTAAAAAAAAAAAAAATGGAAGGAGAATATTTAAATTAATTTATTTTTATAATTTACTCCATAAATATTTAATATATAAAATCTGTCAAAGATATTATTTTAAACTTATTTTTATTCATATATATATATATGTACTAGTAAATAATTATGTGAGTTACACGTGAATAAATTTATCTGACTCATGATATATAGTAAATAAATAATTAAACATATTATTATTATTATTATTATTATTACATAAAAAATTTAAAAATAATAATAGTATTATTTATTTATATGACAATTTGATATTGACTTAATATAGTTATAATTCATTATAATTTTATAAATATTTTATTTAAATAATTATATAATATTACTTCAATATTTTTATAATTAGTTTTTCTCAAATTCATCTAAGAAAACATATTTTTATTTAAATTACAAATTTTGTTAAAGATAATATAGAGTTTAACTTAAATAAAATAGAAAATATATCTTTAAATAAATTCTTATATTTTAATTAATTTAATTTTTATTAGTAAATAAAATAAAAGTTAATTTAACTAAAATAAAAAAATAAATTTTTTATCAAATTAAAATTATATTTTAATTAATTAAATTAAATTTTATTAATAAATAATTAAATTATTCAATTTATATATAATAATGAACGAAATTTTTTTATAATTTTATCTGTTATCCCTTTCGTATATATATCAACACCTAATTATGCAAAAAAAAAAAAAAGAATATACAAAAAAAACAAAATTTAAAAAGTTGAAATTCTTAATAAAAAGAAAAACCTAAATGGAATTTTCAATTAATTTGGCCGAATGGTGCTCGCTCGCTCCTAGTCCCTTCTAACCCTAACGCGGCCAGGTCTTTGATTTGCGTGAGACAGTGTGGGCACAATAGAACCAAACAAGGAGGGTTGGGTAAGTCTCAACTCTGCTCTCCAAACCTCCGAGAGGATCATTTTATCAAAGAAGTCAGAGGTAGGCTCTGTTTGGTGTTTCTTGTTTTTGTTCTCAGAAATATTCGATCTTACTTTTGTTACCGTTATTTTCAGTTGTAGACTTCCAACATGCTTGATACCCAAACCCAGTGGGATTTTAGTTGGTAACTCCCTTTCTTTAACGGCTTCACTCTGTTCTTTCTCTTAATTTATTCAAGAGTTTGTCGATGATATTGCACAACTCATATGCTTGCAGCCTTTAATGGATGTCTTGACAGTGTCACATATTTTAATCCCTTTTTTTGATTCAATTTGTCTGAGATTTGATTTGGGTTTTTACTTATTTATCAATTGCTTTTAAATTACGTGTTGGGAGTACCTTCTGAATTGGTTAAATGTTGTTTCACCAGTTTAGTCATTAGACATGATTGGAAGTGATTTAAATGTTTCATTGTTACATTAAAGTGTTCCTAGCTATTGTAGGATGGCCCTCAGTTTATGATACAGGAAACTTGGCTATATTTTGGCGGCATTTATGACATTTGTTGTTCTAAAATATTTAGTCAAGCAATGTCAGTTTTGTGAAGTTTCGCGCTAAGATGTTGAGAAATTTGAAATAAGTTTTATGATTTTGAAAAATTTAACACAAGCTGAAAAATTCAGAATGCATGTAGCAAGGTGTCAGACTGTTTTTATGTTGTATTATTTTATAAAATTTACTTTTTAAACAATGGTAAAGAGTTGTATGTATGTCAGGGAATATATATTCTTATTATCATTCGTTTGACATTGAATCAATTAAACTGATGCAGTGATAGGATATAGTTCATTTGCCTTCCTGAATTTCCTTATAGAACATTTATGTCAATGCAGTGACTTGGAAGTGGATTTTGGGTCCGAGGAGAATGCTTCAATTGTCCATATAGCTTTAGCTGTTGATAAGGAGGTATTTATTAAGCATCTGTTTCACCATTTGTTGTTGTTTTTGTTGGATTCTTAGCCTGTGCTTTTCATAATGCAGCTGCAGCCAGATAAAGTGAAAAGGCAAATGTCAATCTCTGATGGAAAGTTGTTAGTGTGAGTTTCTCCTGGGATGACTAATAGGTTTTTTATATTTTCTTTCTTAAATATCTTATAAAACTTCCAAAATGTAATCATCGGAACTTTACTCGTTAAAAAAAAAGAAAAGAATAGCCAAATTGTAAATATTTAAGAGAAGAGAAGAAGAAGAGGAATTAAAAAAAGCTGCCTCTTTAAATTACTTTGATCTCAACTGCTGTTCAGGAGACTTATAAAAGACTGAAACGCGGGGCCATTATTCTTTGCTTTCATTTGGTGTAGTCATGAAAGGATTTGGGCTAAAGCAACATTGAACCAAAAGTAATTAGTTTAGTCGTCCTTTTGTAACTTCTCCTGAACTGACCATCTTAAATCTTCCTCTAAAGTTGCTATATGTAAAGCTGGTAAGTCTTTGTAAATAATCAAATAAACTGACCATTATTTTATAGGACAACTATAATGACTTCGATTCTATCTGTAACATGTTTATGCAAATGTAGCTCAGAAAATCTCTGAAAATTAATTCTTAATTAGAATCATTGATCTCATGGTTCACAACTACAAACCAATTGAAATTCGAAATTATGCTTGGAAAAGTTATGGACTCTTTCGAATTGAAGAGGTTGAAGTTGAAAATGAGTTGTAAGTTGGCTTTAGTTCTTACAATTTGTACAGAACTTAGTTTTGTGCCGGCACAAAGTATGTCCATTTTTAAAGTTGATACAGTTAGTTGTAAAGTTAATGTTTATGGGTGGGCCCTGCCTGAATAATCTAATGCATCAAATTGAATATTTGGTTAGATAGACTTTCTGAGTCATTAGGCAGTAGATCTATGAGAGAATTCCCAAGATAAAAGTCAGTCGTTCAATGCAACAGGATTGGTAATGAGTGAATATGTTTTTTCCTGTACAAGGTGAATTTTAGGAAAAATCACAATGGCGAATGAAGAAGTTATTTTTCCTATCCTTTTGCATGCTCAGACATACATGGTTTTCATAGGCATTTACCTTTTTTGTTAGCAACTACTGATAAAATGACCAGTTGCTCATTTGATGGCTTGGAGATCAAATTTAGAAAGCTACAAACTTTTCATGGTTGTGATTGAAAGAAAATTTAAACCTGGAGCAAATGGAAAAAATTGTCCTATCAAACAAATGATCATAAATTGCGGGGGTGTGTAGCACCCGTTCATTAAATCAGTTATCTTTCATTGTCAGCCTCTAGACATCTGTTGTTTAGGTAATCTTCAAGTTTCTATAAACTTAGTGCCTTTCCCTAGGTGTATAATATACTGTGAGGTTGCATTTTAATAACCATATAATTGTCATGTCTTGTTATTGACAGGCACTTCGAGGCAGTGGAGGCAAGATTTCTTCGAGCTTCATTTTCTGCTTTCACTGATGTCCTTACACTGGCAACAAAAACAATTGAAGAATTTGGAAACGTAGCAAAACCCTGATATGCAATTATTGCTAGCTCATTAGTTGTATTGTATGCTGTTGTGTAATTTAGTTTGACATTCAGCAGATTTTGAAATGTAATGGCAGGCATCTTACAGCCCAATACTCCATAATCATGTTTTTGATGGAGACCAGTTATTAACAGATGCTTGGCACAACACTCCTAACTAGTCAAATGAAGAGAAATGATAGCAATGAGTTCGTGATTTATTCTGCACTAGTAAAGATTAATTGCTTGATATATGCTATTATTTAGAACTCAGAAACCTTTAGGTGTTTGCTCCCCGCACACAACCTAAAAATTCTTAATTCTTGCTCATAAAATAAAAGGAAAGCTCCCGCTCAGTTCACTTCTCCCACTTAAAATAAAGGCATAGTTACTTAAAAAAGTCTTAAATTTTAAGACTTTTAACAATTTTAGTACGTTATTTCAATTTTTTTATTTAAAAAACACATTTTTTAAACAATTTTAATGCGGTCATTGAACATTTATAAAAGAATTGTAAACTTTATAATTTTTAACAATTTTAACATATTTTTTTATAAATTGTCAAAAAAATTATATTTGTTCATTCCATTTTTAACATCTTATAAAAATATTGTAGTATTTAATGTTGATATGACACTAAATTTTTTTTAATTAAAAAAATAATTTAGCAAGTTGGTAAAATTTTTCTTCTTAAAATATACCACTTTAAAAAAATATTATTTCAATGTGTTATAAATTTATAATTACTTATATGACATTGAAAAGAACTTTTTAATTAAAAACATGTTAAAATTATTAAAAGGTGTAAAGTTTACAATTTTAAAGTGAAAAATATTTCAATGTCATATAAAACAATTGCAAACATATGACAAATTAAAATATTATTTTTTATTTTAAATACTATATTTAGTGATATTTACTAAAATGCCTTCAAAAGTCACTTCAACAACTAAAATGCCCCTAACTTTTGATTTATTAGTCGCGTGCCCTATTTTTTTAGAGTCACAGGGACTCTAAAATAATTACTAGCATGCCCTTTTTTTTTATCTGTTTCTCTCCTGCTATGTTGTTGCTTTCTCTTGCTATGTTGTTGCTTTCTCTTCTTCGAGTTCTTCATCGTCTACTTCTTTTTGTTTTATTTATTTGTTTTTGGGTTTCTATTTAAAGGGAGAGAGTTGGAATAATCGCTTTTCCTCCCACACTTAAACACCAAATCCTTGATGAAGTGTATTATCAAATGGATTATTTCTCTTTTTTTTTTTTTTGTTAATTTTACTTGAAAATAATCACTTTTTACTATGATTTCAAATGGGTTTCATCTGATTTAGATGAAACTCATCCTCCTTGTCTACAATTATGTTTGAATAATTAATTTTGATTAGTAAACAAACAAAAGTGACTTTTTTCTTTTCTGAGTAGTGGTTGAGACTTAAGAAGAGTGAAGAAATTGAGGATTGAGTTTTGTTTGTTCGTGTTATTGTGAGGTGGGTTATGATTTTATGAGGAACAGCGAAGAGATTATCAGAGGGAGTAATCAATCTCGGAAAGGCAAGTGCGTATTTATTGGATGGAAGGATTTTGGATTGTATCCATGAGATCACTTTGGGTTTTGCTTTAGCGAGGATGACTGATTCTTCTACTTATAAAGTTGATACTACTTCTCATCTTGCTCAATGGAGGATAGAAAATCTTTCTTCTTGTATTTATAGCAAATCATATCCTTTCAAGATCGACAAGTGGAATTGGTTTGTTTATTTCCCATCAATTTTAGTTGATATGATTTTTCACAAATTCTACCTAACGATTTTCTACTATGTATATTGTTTCTTTTGTCTCATATGTTATTGTAATTACATATTTTTGGCCATTAGTTGGTGTAACTTTTGTTCGATTTTAACAGAGAAGGGATGACCATATTTTGATATTTATGAAATGGGTCCTTTAGATTTTAAATGAAAGTTTAATTTTCTTTTTTTTATCAGATGCTAAAATATTGATTAAACAAATATAGTTTAATATTGAAATATAATTTTTTTTTGTTGATAAATTTTAAAAGAATATACTATAATTGTTAAAAACTGCAACATTTATGATTTTTTAATAAATTTTAAAAAGTGTACTAAAATTGTTAAAATATGTAAAGTTCAATATTTTTTAAGGCTTAACCCAATTTTGGCCTTATACACTTTTGTTTTTATACATTGAGTCCATACACTTTTATTTTTGATACATGTAGTCCTTATTTGGATGGCATGTCAGAGAATTTAAAATAGCCAGTAACTTATGACACGTCAACTAGGCTTAATGTGACATGTCATGCAAAATGTCCTTATAGTAAAAGGACACATAAGACAGATTGTTCTTTGTCATTTGAACCTTAAAAGTGTAAAATGCCACCCTTGAATGAAGTATAAGCTACTTCCATCAAAGAAGAAAGCATTTGAGCTTCACAGGAATCCCTTCTAACTTCATATAATCTTGTTTAGAAGACTTGACCTTCTAATTTCTTCATTTCTTACTTCAAACAAACTACAAATCCACAATAATGGAACATGCGATGGAGCATGAGGGTGAGCCACTATGTTTATATGGGAATGTTGCTCATTTGCGTACATCCATATTGAAAGGAATCCTGGTTGTCGATTTTATGCCTGTGCTTGCATCAATGTAAGTAAATCAAGTGTTATGTATTTAGATTAAATGTATATGTAAGGTTAAGAAAGTATTGTTATTGAATTAGGGTTACTAGGTTTCATTTTTGGGATTTTGGAAAATATAATTTTTGCAAAAATAATGTTTGGTAAAGTAATATGTGAAATATGGGTGAATCATTTTGTGTTGACTGAAACATTATTAGAGTTTGTGACTTAGGGTTATCTGAATTTGAATATGCTGCTTGTGAATTTTAATTAGGGTTTACTTATGTGTAATAACACTGCATAATATGTTGCAGTTTCAATAATGTGACTACTTTTATTAGTATGATCAATAGTACACTAATTATCAGATGATGTATGTTAATAGTCTGAGAAGTGTAAAGGAGGATTTGAAGGATGAACGAAATGAGGCATTAGTGCAAGTTGGTGAGGCTAATGCAATTAGTGAACTTCGACAAGCTGATTACGCGGTAATAAAAATAGAAATGGTGCAGTAAAGGTCAGAGCTAGAGTTAGAAAAGTTGAAAGAAATTTTATGAAGGATGAAATTGCACATTTAGTTTCTGAGAATGCCAAGTTAAAGGCAAAGACTAAAGAGCTAATGGAGGTTATTTTATAGGACAACATAAGATTTGATGAATTGAATCAAAAGTTGTAAGGTCTTCATACCAAGTTGGATGAATTTAAAAAGGCATAAGAGATGTACTTAATAAGTGTTGGGGTTGGTATTGCAATAGGGATTGCATATTATGCTTATCACAATTGATTGTGTTTTGTGTCTTCTATGTTATATTAGTATAACTGAGGTGTAATGAACCTATGCCTTAATGCTGCCATTGGTGTAGCTACTAATTAGAACATAATATACTTGATGGAAACTAGGTTGTTATGACTTCTTAGCTACAATTAGCT
Source organism: Mallotus nudiflorus (assembly GCA_947683625.1). NCBI lineage: Eukaryota > Viridiplantae > Streptophyta > Magnoliopsida > Malpighiales > Euphorbiaceae > Mallotus > Mallotus nudiflorus. Next base: position 894,917 of record CANTUR010000094.1, on the reverse strand, counting down.
TATATGTAATGCTAAGTGTTTTATTTGAGTAGTTATAAGAAGTTTATTTTACTAATGAATGTGTTATAGTAACATGAATGTTATTGAGTGATTAAATAATAAGTGATAGGAATTAGGAAACCTTTAATACATCATGAAGGTTTTAAAGTAAACCTAAAATACATAATGGAGAATAAAATGGACACGTAACTTAAAATAGACATCAAGTTATAAGATTACTAAATTCATTTTGACTTTAAATACACTTCAAAACATGATGCGTAATCCACAAGTATATGGAATTGTACAAGTGGCAATTAAATATCAATCCCACAGAGATTGCAAATTGAGTATTATAATACTAATTGTGCTCTGTTTGTTTAAATAATGAAAAATGGTGTTTTTGAATTAAACTAAAATTAAATAAAAGAAATTTGAATTAAATAACAATCAATTTAAAGAGTTAGGGTTCTTATTACCAATTCAACCATTTTTTAAGATCAATTATTACTTAAGCCATACCTAACCTTAATCCAATTTGAAGGCATCTAAAGAATTATAGGCTTTCCTCTTAACTTTACAATTAACTAAGTAGATTGACATCTTAGATTTATAGTTCTCATTTACTAAGTGTTCAATTAACCCGGTTTAAGCTCCAACCCTTAATCAATATTAGTTGCTTTAATGTCTCTTAACTAAGAAAGCATCTAATAGGTTATTATTTGAATCCAATGCAACCTATCTCTTGATCAAGTTTCATTGTGTAAATTCAATCAAAGGGTGATCAATCCTATGAAGTCATTAAGTTCAACAACAACCAAAGGATTTATATTAATAATACTAACCCTACTTATAACAAAGATGGAACATGCATCTAACTTTGAAATCTAGCCCAAGGATCATCAATGATAGGTTATGTTGATGCAGCTAAACCCCTTAATTATTAAATTAAAGCAAGATGCTTAATTATTAAAAGATGAACAATTATAAAATTCTAAGTTTAATCTAACCTAGCAATTTTAATGAAAGGTGAATGTGAAACAATTCAAGTAAACTTGCAAAGTTTCAAAAGAACAAAGTTTAAGGAAAAACCTCACTTTTTAATATTTGAATCCTCTAAATTCATTTTTCATAGTTTAAGCCTTTATATAGGCATGTAAATAACCTAATCATTGAAGGAAAAGGTTTTCTTCCTTATTCCTAAAGATATATATATAGAAAAATCCTTAAATAAGGAAGTTTCCTTTAAAAATAGGACCACTAATGACAAATCATGACAACTCATCTTTAAAAAGTCAAAATTGACAACTAATGACAACTCATTACAACTAAGCAAAATGACAACTCATGAAAACTAAGCAAAATGACAACTAAGCATTGAAGCATGTCATGTCACATGTCATGTAGGATGTGGACCATTGACCATTAACTTTGACTTCTTGACTTGTTGACTTTGACTTGGAATATCCTTAAATCTTCTTACATCTTCTAGAATCTTCTTTATTGACTTTAAAATAGAAAAATAACTCAGAATTCATCCATATCAAGCTAATTAATTTTAAAATATGAAATTAAGCTAACTAGATTGAATTCTTTATTATTTGGCTCTATGCTTGCACTTTGCATCCCTTTTAGGGTTCATATTAATTAATGGCTTAGGTTTAATTGCAATATTCACATGGTTGAATTGTAATAAGAACCTTAACAAAGAACTTAGCCACTTATGTTAATTATAAGAGATAAAAATGAAGATTAGAAGAAAATAAACATTGTCATTAATCAAAATAGAGTTGAACAATATCAAAATCTCAAGAGAAACCCCTTGGAATAACAAGTCTATTATTTTTCAATCCTCTTGCTTAATATCCAACTTAGCATGAATAAAACTTGTCTTTATTCTCTCTAAAATGATAAAGAGAAAAATGTAATGTAAACTTAGAAAAATAACCAAATGATAATAATAATGTTTTATTTCTAGAGGCCACACACATATAAAACCTTAGGTTCTAAAGCTTAATTTGTTTCCTTTTGAAATCCTCTAAATCCCCCTCAATTAACAATTAAATTTGAATTTCAAATTTTTTAACAGCAGGTCACATGACTATGTACTTTTTTATGCATGGCTGTGCATAACTTTTTCTCCTTAATTTGCTCCAATTATCTTTAAATGCCTTATTACATGCTCTTTTGAGTCTCCTAGGACATTCATAAGCCCCATGCATCTTTCCTTTATTATTCTTTGACACCTATATGCATAAAAATAACTAAAAATAAACCAAAAATGCTAAAATAAACATAAACACAAATCATGCACACATTTATGCAAACTAAACAAAAACTTAAGAAAAGAAACACAAACGCAATTGAAATGACACCTAGTCCTAATATAATGAGTGCTTAAATTAATGCATTTTTTGCTCTTATAACATTTTTTTGTCCTTAAGCAAAGCTTGAATACATATATTCACCTAAAGAATCATGCTTATTAGCTAGATTTAACTTGACTAACTATCTCAATCTTCCTTTAATAAAAAAATTAAAAACTTAAAATTAAAATAGTGATCCAAGGTCAAGAATGCATTGTTATTGTGTGAAGAGCATAATTTTCTATTGAAATCATAAAAGCGAATAATTAACAATCAAGAAAAATGAAAGCAAGTAGGAATCATTCTAACACTTAGGAAGTTAAGAATTAAACACATATAAGGTTTTAAAAAATTTTATTCCATTAAAGTATTCCCAATATTAGTATCCTTACCTTTCCTATACTACTCAGTATGGATACCTCCAAAAAGGTCCTTTGGATGCTCTTACTCTAAAAAGAGCATTGGAGTAGAAAGGACATTTAAAGATATTCTTTTCAAATTCAGCTCCTAACGAGTGCATTTTATGCTCCTTCTCATTTTTTATTTTTGTAGAAGAAAATAATAAACCAAAATACATGAGAATTTAACCACACTAAGGTCAGATTCAAATTCCTACTTACAAATAATTTTCTCAAACATCAAGCACCTAAATTCATTTATTCAATAGAAAAGTAAGCATTATGTACATTAAAATGTAAAAATTCCCAATCATAAATTACTCTCATAATTTAAAAAGTCCAAACAAATCATTAAAAGAAGATTAAAGCATTTCTTTAAGAAATATAAGACTATTAAGCAAGGCTCTATATGTGAATATGTTGCAAAAATTCAAGAGTGAGAGTAATTCATGAATAACAAAAATTAAACCATAACATGCATGCCTCTTGAAGTAAAATAAATGCACAAACATGAAAAGTAAATAAAAGCAAAAAAAAAAAAAACTAAAAAACATTTTACTTCCCTTGTTCTAATGCACTTGGTGGAGAAGTTAAAGGAGTGACAACAATAGCTTTTGCTGCCTTATTAATCATCTGAGACCTTTTGCTTTGAGGGATTATGTGAAAGATTTCATCAATTTGGGCTTATAACATTTTAGCATTTGATTCACAACACCTCTCAAATTTATCTATATCATTAGACAAATCCATGATCATGTTCCCAATCCTATTGTCAGAGATGTCCATTAGCTCTTTAATCTTTTTCATGATCCCATCACTCCAACTTTTAATGTTCCCTATTTTCCTTGCTTGGCTTTTAATTTAATTAGTTTCTTTCTTCGTCGAATTAGGAGGCCGAGGGACTTCATCATGTTGCATCATCGTTTGATGCAATAAATAGCACCCCTTGAAGTGACATCATGAAACTCATTAAACTCTGTGATGATTTTAGCCAGAATAAGGCAGTCTTCATCTAGGGATTTAGCTTCTAGTGGCTTTAATTGATGCTTGGAAAATTTGAATGGAGAAAAATAAAATGCCAGACCAGTGACAATATGCCTTATTGACAATAATGCTTTCCTAGCCTGCATAACACGCCACATAGAACATAAAAAAAGTATGTGCTATATATTTTTGTGTTAGCCTTTAAGCACCATAACATAAATAACTCATCACGAGAAACCTTGGTGCTATATTTTCTTTTAAAGATTATGTGTGACATGAATTTATGCATGATTAAATATGAATGATCTTTGATCAAACCACTAGTCATTACTTAACCCTTACAAACTCTATCACCTCTAGTGATTTTATGCCAAAAACTACTCATATTATACTCCAATGGAGGTTGACAAACACCTCCTTCAAGAAAACAAAAAATATCATACATGATTTCATAATCAAAATAGTACTCTTTACAAAAGAACCTACATGAAAAAACCATTTGATTTGCATCCAGAATCTTAAATATAGTGTAAAATTATATAGTTAGCTCAAATAATACATCATGTTGGGCTGCAAGCAATTTAAATCACCATAATTTATTGCAAAACACATCTATGGTTCCCTTAATCCCCATGTTCAAAGTACCTTATCATCAAAGTATTTTGGCTTATTGAAATTTCTTTTGACTAAGGAGCAAAATCTCTTACCTTCATCTTCAGAATAAATGGCAAAGAAAGCTTCATAATCATTCCTTATGTTATCACTAAGCCTCCTTCCTTGATATAGACTTTTTATTCTAGCCATGATAATGATGTTAGCACTTGACAAAATAAAATAGCACAAAAAATGAAAACAACAAGAACAAGAATAAGAACAAAAATAAAACAAAAGAAAAGTAGGGTTTTAATAGGAAAAAGAGTATGAGATACAAAGGCTTCTATTCCTAAAAAAAAAGGAAAAAAATAAATTTAAAATTTGTACAAAAAGGAAAAATAAAATCAATCTAAAATTTCCTTAATCAAATAGGAATTAGAAATTAACATGGAAGTTAGGTTCATCTAAAATCCTAATTTAAAAAGGAAACTCAAATCAAGAATAAAATCAAATAAAAAATAAAAAATTAGCAATTAAATTAAAATAAGAAACAAAATAAAAAATCAGTCAAATTAAAATAGGAAACAAAATAAAAAATAAAGTAAAAAATTAATAAACAAATTGAACATATTAAAATTTGAAAATGTTTAATTCCTCTCCCACACTTAAAATGTGCAATGTCCTAATTGCATGAGCATGTGACAAAAAAGAATAGGAAAAATTCATGCTGCCAATGGTCATCAGGTCACAGGGTCGTGTACAAAAGTTGCACGGTTGTGTAACCCGGTAATGCAAGATTTTGACATCATTGGGCACATGGCTATGTGCTGAAAGTGCATGTCCATATGACCTGATAATGGAAAAATCACATTTTTTACTTTAATTAAACCTACATAAATGCTTTATGTACCTCAATTCAACCTACGTTCATCACTTTGCAAGCATTGTCAATTCATTGCAATAATGTAAAAGAGAAATTAACTTGAAATAAGAACAATTAACATTAACAAAATAAAAATCTCCAAACAACTTAAACAAAAACAAACTGGAACAACTTAAATTAAACACGATAAAACATAAAAAAACATAAGCTGAAGAACACATTGTTCTATAAAACACAAAACTAAAAACAACTTCAAATAAATATTATTCAAGCTAGAACCAAACGACTTCTAAGAACAAAGGCTTCATTTATCACCTTCTTCCTCGGATGAGGATTCTTCTTCTTCCAACTCAACATCATGTGGGAATAGAGGTGGAATAAAATTCTATGAGCTAAAATAGGCATCAAGGTTATGGTTGATCGTGCTTAATGTGCGATTCAATTTCCTTGAAGTGAGACCTATTCTTTCAACTTTTGAATTCAGCTCACCCACATTGGAGTCAATGATTCCAACTTGCAGCTCCAAGTTATCTAGCCTCTCTATGACATTATTAAGAGTAGCATCTTGATCTTCTCCTCCTCTTCTTTTTCTTACGGTGTTTCTGGAGGTGCGGGTTGGATAAAAAAAGCTCTTCCTGTATAATTAACTCTAACTAAACCTATAGCTTCCATCATGCTAGTATCAATGAAATGAAAACCCTTTACTTCCTTAAATGGCATGTTTTCAATGTCAAAACCTAGGTATTTAGCTATGGTAGTTACTAGTCCTCCCACTTTGATAACCCTAGTCACTTTTGAAGCAAACATCTCTTAATTTCATAGCTAAGGCATGGCAGACATTGAGCATTCTATCATTGACCATACAATACAAAATGTTAAGCTCTGTGGTGGTGACCACTGAATCCCCTTCTTTCCTTGGAAACAAGGAATGGGCTATGAGCTTATGTAAATATTTTAGTGTGGGTGATGGAATACGAGATTCTTTCATTGACCTAGCCTCATAGAAAGCTCCTCTCTCCTTGGTTATTTCTCTCTAAAACTCATTCCTATCATATGCAATATTAGCATCTTAGTTCTTGGGAAAATGAAAAATATCATTAAGTGCAAACAATCCTTAAGTTTAATCTTCATTCCCCAAATGAAAAGTGAGCATGAGAGTGTGTTCATTAAAACTAAATGAAGAGAGAAACTCACAAGTGGGTGTTGTATAAGAGGGATTTTGCATCATAACAAATTCATTCCATCCCATCCTATTAACATATATATTATCTGGTAACCTAATTTTTATTAAAGAGGTAGCAATCACATACCTATTAGGCACAATCTTTTTACCCATCATTTGCTTAAACTTATTCTTATGCCCATTATGCCTAAATTAGATTTGATTAGGGAATGGTTTTACTATTCTTTCCTTGCTAGCACCACCCGAATTGCTAGAGCTGCTACCAAGCCTAGTTTTTTTTGGAGGAGGAGCAGACTTCTTCTTAGCAATACTCTTTCTCCTTTGGTCTTTTTCTATGGTGATATGAAGAGATGAAGTATGGAGAAAATATAGGGTAGGGGAAGATGATGTAGAGAATGAGGGGTGAGCGATTGTGAATAAAAAGTGTGTGTTTATATAAGGGAGGTGGTGTAGTGGGAATAGGGTAAAGTTTGTAAGAATTTGAAAAAGTAGTTAAGGGTTAGGTTTTCTAGGGTTTCGGAAGTGGGAAAGTTGGTTAAGGTTAGAAGCCCTAAGTCTTTAGGAAGTGGGGATTATTTCACTCAAAATGAATTTTTACATCTTTTAAAAAAATAGGACAGTATAGGTGCACGACCATGTGCATCATGACACACGATTGTGTGACCTGCATAGGATCAAATTTGACGATGCATGGCACACGACCATATGAAAAAGTGCACTTGGCTTTGCGACCTATACATTCTAAATTATGATGCAGTAAGATGCATGGCCATGCATAAAAAGCACATGGCCATGCGAAAAAAGCATATGGCCATGTGACCTAATCATGCATTTTCATGAATATTTACTACATAAAGCACATAACATAGTCAAGTAATGCATCAGAGTTATGACTTGCACATCACACTAAACAACATTCCATATAAATTAAACTTACAAAACCTTTTTTAGAGCTCCTCCTTTCCTTTACTTTTTAAGATTATAAAAGAAACAAACATTAAAACTAAAATAAATTTGCAAAAACATAAAATAAATAATTAAAACAAAACAAAATAAAAAGAATCTTGGTTGAGACCCCAAGAAGTGCTCTTTTAAGCATCCATGAGCTAGACTGTCATGTATATCACTTAGATGACTCTATCAAGTATGCAACTTGATAGAATTCCTCAAATGTGCCTCTATAGCATAGCTTTAGTCTTTATCCATTCACTTTAAATGTTTCTCCTTTTGTGTTACACAATTTCATAACTTCATTAGGATATAAATGAGTCATTGTAAATGGTCCGACCATCTACTCTTTAACTTTCTAGGAAATAATATGAGCCTTGAATTGAAAAGCAACACTTGATCACCTTCTTTGAATTTCTTTTCTCTTACTTTTTCATTATGATACCTTTTTGTACATTCTTTATAAATCCTTGAATTTTCATAGCCAACCTCTCTAATCTCCTTAAGTTCACTCATTTATAGCAATCTCTTTTTAGCTGCCTTTTTGAAATCAAAATTCAAGGCTTTCACTGCCTAATAGGCATTGTGCTTAAGTTCAATAGGAAGATGACATGCTTTGCCATAAACCAACCTAAAAGGAGACATCCTAATAGGTGTTTTATTAGCTGTTCTATATACTTATAAAACATCAACAAGCTTCCTTGCCATTATTTTCTTGACTTGCTCACTGTTCTTTCTAAAATTTTCTTCAACTCCCTATTGCTCACCTCAACCTATCCACTTATTTAAGGATGATAAGGTGTAGTTACTTGATGATTCACTCCGTATTTGACCAATAATATTTCCATGTTTTTATTGTAAAAATGTGTTCCCCTATGACTTATGATTACTTTAGGCATACCAAACTGAGAGAAGAACTTCTTTAAGAACTTGAAAACAACCCTTGCATCATTTACTGGGCATGCTTAGGTTTCTACCCATTTGGAAACATAGTCCACATAAACCAGAATGTACTTGTTACCCTCTGACAAAGGAAATGGTCTTATGAAGTTAATGCCCTATACATTAAATATTTTAACATATAAAATTCCAGATTGAAGCATTTCATCCTTATTTGGAATGTTGCCACTCCTTTGACATGCATCACAGTGAATCTAAAGTCTCTTGCAACTTGAAAAAGTGTGGGCCAATAAAATCCTACTTCAAGAACCTTAGTAGCTGTTCTTTGTGGTTCAAAATGTCCACCATTGGCCATTCTATGATAATGCTGTAATATTGACACAAATTTTTCATTTTCCACACATCATCTCACTATACCATCATTGCATAATTTCCATAAAAATGGTTCATCCCAAATGTAAAATTTAGAATCATGAATTAGCTTCTTCTTTTTGTCGAGGAGTGAACTCTTCTGGCATTTCTCCACTTGACATAAAATTTACTATGTCAGTAAAGCAAAGAGCTCCTATAATCTCTACAGTCAAAAGCATCTCATCTAGCAATAATTCCTTAATAAGCTTTTGACTAACCTTTTCCTCTTGATAAGCATCTAGCCTTGAAGGATGATTGATTAATACATTCTTCGAGCCCTTATTATCTTTAATCTCAATGTCAAACTCTTACAACAAAAGCACCTATCTAATGGGCCTTGGTTTGGAATATTTCTTATTCATTATGTACTTCAATGTTGCATGATCTGTGTACACAACCACTTTAGATCCAAGAAGGTAGAATCTGAACTTATCAAAAGAAAAAATGACTGCTAACATCTCCATCTCTATAGTAGCATAATTCAACTGTGTATCAGTCAATGTCTGACTTGCATAGTAGATCATATGTATTTTGTTATCCTTTATTTGACCAAGCATTGGTCCTATTGTGTGATCACTTGTGCCATACATTAACTTAAATGGTAGACTCCAATTTGGTGCCATCACTATAGAAGCTAAAATAATGGCTTCTTTTAACCTATGAAAAGCCAATTTATAATCATTAGTAAAATCAAAAGGTGAATCTTTCTCAAGTAACTTACAAAGGGGTTTAGAGATTTTTGAAAAATCCTTGATGAATTACCTATAAAACCCTATATGGCCAAGAAAACTTCTGACTCCCTTCACATTCATGGGGGTAATGCAGCATCTCAATTTTCTCCACTTTTACTTTATTAACTTCAATACCTTCGGCTGAAATTTTGTGTCATAGAACAATTCCTTCATCAACCATGAAATGACACTTTTCCCAATTCAGCACCAAGTTTGTTTCTTTACAATGTGCTAGAACTTGTTCTAAGTTATTCAGAAATCCCTCAAATGAGTTTCCATAGACTGAAAAATCATCCATGATTTCCTCTGCCAAATTTGCAAAGATGGCCATCATACATCTCTGGAATGTTATATAAGCATTAGATAATCCAAATGGCATCCTCCTATATGCAAATGTGTTATAAGGACATGTAAAAATGGTTTTCTCTTAATCTTCTGGAGTTATTGCAATTTGATAGTACCTTGAGTACCCATCTAAAACATAGTAAAAAGCATGTCCTGCTATCCGCTCCAACATTTGATCAATGAAAGGTAATGGGAAGTGGTTTTTTTCTTGTGGATGCATTTAACTTTCTATAATTTATGCACACCCTCCATCAACTCATAACTCTTGTAGGAATCAACTCCCCTTTCTTATTTTTCACAATGGTTATTCCACCCTTCTTTAGTACATATTGAATTGGGCTTACCCATGAGCTGTTTGAGATAGGATAGATGATCCTTGCATAAAAAAGCTTGACTACTTCCTTCTTCACAATTTCTTGCAAGTTTGGGTTAAGTCTCCTCTACCTTTCAATGGTTGGCTTGTGTCCTTCTTCCATCAAGATCTTGTGCATGTAATTACCAACCAATTACTTTTACTCTCCTCTTTAGCATGTCCATTAGCAAAGCCTTTTAATCTTTGTTAAGTTTAGAGGATATATTTATGGTAATGTTTGATCTTCTCCTAGAAAAGTGTCCCTCAAATATTGGGGTAAAGGTTTTAAATATAATTTTGGTGGTTTAATGGTCAAGGGTGGTGTGGGCTCAGTGTTTGGTAATTTTATGTGTGGTATGTGGGGTTGGTGTTTAAGGTGTACTTCATATTGAGAAGATTATACCTAAAAACACTTCTCAATATTCTTAATTTCCATAGACTTTGCCAACCTCCATCATTAGACTTCACTCACACATTCATCAACAACATCAACTCTCATGCAAAAATCTTCATCATAGGGGTGTTTCATGCTTTGATAAACACTAAACTTATAGCTTTCATTCCATACTCTTAATGTGAGAGTTCCATCATAAACATCAATGATTGCTCTTGCAGTGTAAAGAAAAGGCATACCAAGGATTAATGGGACCTTATCATCCTCTTTAAAGTCAAGGACTATAAAATCAACTCGGAAAATAAATTTTCTAGCCTTTACTAGCACATCTTTGACAATGCCTTCTAGCTCCTTCACTATTGTATCTACAAGCTGCAATCAGATGTTTGTGGGTTTTGCTTCTCCTAGCCCTAATTTCCTATAAAAAAACAAAGGAATAAGATTAATTAAAGCTCCTAAATCATATAATGCTTTTTGAAAATTCAAATTTCCAACAGAACATGGAATAGTGAAACTCCCTAAATTCTTCCTTTTTAAAGGAAGTTTGTTAGAGATGATTGCATTACACTCCTTCGTTAGTGTTACTGTTTCATACTCCTATAACTTCTTTTTATTAGAAATTAGTCCCTTTAGAAACTTAACATATTTTAGCATCTAAGAAATACATTCAATAAGAGGCATATTGATGTGGAGTGCCTTAAACCTCTCTAAAAATTTTACAAACTGTTGGTCATGGTTCTGTTTCTTTAACCTTTGAGAATATGGGACTTGAGCTTTATATGGCTTCACTGGTGGTGATGTTGATTTCTCCTCATTTTTATTCTTAACTTCTTATTCTTTTTCCACTTGCACTTCAATCCACTCACCTTCTTGTTCCTTCTCCTCTTCCTTCTTCTTTTCCTTCTCATATTCTAAAGCTACTTTTGTGGTTTAAATCTCTGTTCCACTTCTCAAGGTAATAGCTTTCAGTTGCTCTTTTGGCTTCTTTTTAGTGTTGTTTGGAAATGAATCTTGATTCCTCATTGACATCCAACCTCTTTGTAGCTTTATCCTATTTGCTGATTTTTATAGTCATCACATCCATGAATTTCTTTAACTTAGTCTCTAAAGAAGTCCTTGAAGATGAACCTTTTTCATGTTAAAAATTAGGTTGGTGATGTTATGCATTATGCCCTCCAAAACCAAGTGGTGTTTGTGACCTCCACTGGTTATTTTATTAATTCCTCTAAGAGAAATTAGGATGATTTCTCCAACTAGGATTATAGGTGTTTCCATGCACTTGCTTCTATTACCCCTTAAATTTTTTCATATAGTTAACATTCTCCATTGATAATCTTTACATCATTTGGCACTCAATAGTTAAATGACCACCCTAAGACAATGCATAAGAAGAAGACAAGTTATAAATTGCATTAATACTCATTTTTTCCATCCTTTTGGATAGAGCATCCATCTTTGCATTTAACATGGTCAAACTATCAACTTCAAGTGATCCCCCTCTTTTTAGAATAGCCCTCTCATTAGACCATAGGCTTTGTGTGTTAGCCATTCTTTAAAAAGCTGTAAAGCATCCTCAAGTGTCTTTGACATAATGGTTCCTCCAGCAGATGCATCTATGTTTGCTCTGACTATTGGATTGACTCCTTTATAGAAAAACTGCATTAAATCTCGTGAAGGAATCAACTATGGTGGACATTATCTCTGAAGATTCTTAAATCTATCCCAATACTCATAGAAGATTTCATCCTCTCTTTGATAAAAAGAGTTGATTTCATTTCTAATTTTAAGAACTTTAGCTAGTGGGAAGTACTTGTTGAAGAAAGCTGTGTAGAGCTCTTACTAAGTGTTTATTGAGTTAGGTGACAAGCTTGTGAACCACCACTTGGCCCTATCCATCAATGAAAATGGAAAAAGGATATATTGAATTGCTTCAGGCTATAATTCATTCATTTTAAAGGTTGAGCAATATTCTAAAATAAGGTCATGTGATTGATTGTATCCTCATACGGTAATCCATTGAATTATGAGTTTTGGATCATTACCGGTTAGATTTTAAAGTTTTTTACTGCTACTATCAGCCTCACAATTGGAGTTTGACCAGCTTGAACATTAGGAAACATAAAATCCCTCATAATTATTTAGCCATTGTGCCTATTTTTCCCATTTTGTGCTACTTGCTTAGTTGGGGGTAGGTATATTTCCTTTTCTCCTCCATTCATTATGTTACTATTTTATCTCCTCCTTTAATGAATTTTCCTCTCAAGCTCTAAATCAAGTGGTATTAATTGGTCTCCTCATCTGCTTGCATCACATGTTATGTGCATGCACTACTTAAATCCCTAAAAAACCACACAAATAATCACTAAAAAAAATTATAAATCAAACAACACAAAATTATCAACAATATCAATTTTGGCAATCCATGACAAAGGCGCCAAAAACTTGATGCATAATTCACAAGTATACTGAATATACAAGTAGTAAGTAAATATCTATCTCATATAGATTGCAAATTGAGTATTGTAATATTAATTGTGCTCTATTTGTTTAAGCAATTATAAATGGTATTTTTGAATTAAACTAAAATTAAATAAAAGAAATTTGAAGTAAATAACAATCAATTTAAAGAGTTAGGGTTCTTATTACCAATTCAACCATTTCTTAAGATTAATTATTACCTATGCCATACCTAATCTTAATCCAATTTGAAAGCATATAAAGAATCATAGGCTTTCCTTTCAAATAACCTTACAATTAACTAAGTATATTGACATCTTAGATTTATAGCTCTCACTTACTAAGTGTTCTATTAACCCAGTTTAAGCACCAAACCTTAATCAATATTAGTTTCTTTATGTCTCTTAACTAAGAAAGTATCTAATAGGTTATTGTTTGAATCCAATGCAACCTATCTCTGGATCAAGTTTCATTATGTAAATTTAATTAAAGAGTGATCAATCCTATAAAGACATTACATTAATATAAATGGTGATTTGGAAAAACTCTTTTAGGTGTGACTTACTAGGTTCATTCTAATTGGTAATAAGAATATAATATCAATACTTGATATTATTTGAAACTCCTTTAAGTCTAAATGTGAAAATCCTAATTATGCACATTTAGTTCTCATAAGTTGTGAGTGACCCCTAGTATCGATATCACAACTACCCAATTAGATATAAATTCATATATTGATTCACATGAACCTTATGGTCATAATTACCATGCACTAAAATCCCTTTATTAGAAGATCTCGATATAGCCTAGAGTCAAGGTTTAATCAAACTCTAATAGTTTCACCATATGACCTCATCTCAAGTATTGATTCTTAATAAAACATAACTAATACTATAAACACTTTTAGCACTGAAAATCTTTCAAACTATGTTATGCTTGTCTTGGCCACGAACTTATTCATTAAGAATAAACTTAGATAGTATAAAATCTTTCCCGATTCAATTCAGGCAATGAATCCTATCTTGGTTGAACACTCATCCCTATATTTAACTAACTAGAGCCACAACACATCATATACCCATGTGTGAATAACATAAGTATGTAAGTAGTAACAAACTCTAACCACTCAAATGTGGATGACCATGTTACTTTAGGTTAAAGGACTATATGCACCATTATGACCTGGATGGTGATTGTTGATTAAAAGTGAGTATCCTTGCAATCATAAATCTAATGTCACTGTTTGATCCACCCATAACATGAGTATCCATATGTCTCTATTATCTCATATGAAGTAATATGGGACTCACTACCTCCCACTATTAGAATCACATACTAATCAAGGAAAATAGACAGAAGTGATAATCTAATTAATATTACCCAAATGTTAATTATTCGACTATGAAAAATTTATAGCATATGTACTTAATAAATTTGTAACTCATATTATCAACTCTTGATAATTTTTTTAACATAATGCTAAAGGATAAATATTCAAATAAACAAACTCTTTATTTAAATGAATATTCTATAGGGATAATTTATAATGTTATTATTTATTATAAGAATGACACTAGGGCATATCTACACTAACAATCTCTCACTTGCACTAGTGCCATTCATTATAGTATCTAAGACCCATCTTCTCAAGATGATGGTCTAACTATAGTTAGGTATGCACCTTAGTCAGTGGATGAGCCACATTGTAGGTTGAAGCTACCTTTTGCATGAGCACATCTCCCTTTCCAACAAGTTCTCTAATAATATGAAAATGCCTTTTTATATGTTTGGATTTCTAATGAGACCTTGGTTCCTTTTCCAAAATAATGGCTCCATTATTATCATAACAACAAGGTATCAGGGACACAATGGATGGAATAAGTCCTAGTTTGGTAATGAACTTCTTAATCTAAACAACTTATTTAGTAGCATCCGATGCGGCTATATACTCAGCTTCTGTATTGGAATCAGCAATGATACTTTGCTTAGAACTCTTCTAGCTTACTACACCTCTATTATAGATGAAAACAAATTTGAAATAGACTTTTATCATCCACATCTGATTGAAAATTAGAATATGTGAAACCATATATTGTAAATCACCTCCTCCATAAGTTAAGAATAAATCTTTAATCCTTCTCAAGTACTTAAAGATTGTTTTAATAGCTTCCAATGTTCCAAACCTGGATTGGATTGAAACCTTTTAGTTACACTAATAACATATGCAATATTAGGCCTAGTACACAGCATAACATACATCAAGCTTCCTATAGCCGAAGCATAAGTAACTTTAGCCATTTGCTCTATTTCCTTGGGTGTTTTAAGTGAAATACCCTTGGATAAATGGACACCATACCTAAATGGTAACAATCCTCTCTTGAAATCAAGCATATTGAAAATTTTCAACACTTTTTCCAAGTAAAGACTTTGGGATAAACCTATCATTTTCTTCAATCTATCTCTATAGATTTAAATCCTAAGAATATAGGTTGCCTCCCTTAAGTCCTTCATTGAGAAGGTTTTAGATAGCTATACTTTTATAGAAGTCATCATTCTTACATCATTTCCAATTAATAAAATGTCATAGACATAAAATATAAGGAAAGTGAGTTGGCTTCCACTACCTTCTTGTAAAAACATGACTCATCATCATTCTTAATGAAACCATAAGAACGAATAGCCTAATCGAAATGATGATTTTAACTCCTTAAAGCTTGCTTTAGACTATGGATAGATCTGTTAAGCTTGCACACTTTTAAGTTATCCTTGGATTTAAAGCCCTTGGGTTGCTCTATAAAAAATGTCTTCCTTAATATAATCATTAAAGAAGGCGATTTTGACTTCCATCTGCCAAACCTTATAATCGTAGTATGTAGCTATAACTAGAAAAATTTGAATGGATTTAAGCATGGCTATTAGCGAGAAGGTCTCCTTATAGTTGACTCCTTGCCTTTAGCGAAACCCTTTCGCTACAAGCCTAGCTTTATAGGTCTATACCTTTCCATTTGCACCAATCTTTCTTTTGAAGATCCATTTGCACCCAATGGGTATAATACCCTCAAGAGGATTAATAAGTGTCCAAACTTGGTTACATATATGGAATCCATTTTAGTTCTCATAGTGTTAATCCATCTCAAAGAATCCTTGTCACATAAAGCTTCTTCATATGTAGTAGGATTATTAACGTGAATGCTCTCTTTATGAACATGCAATTTTTGCATATCATGAGGAAAAGCATATCTCTTTAAAGGATGAGATACCCTATTAGACATTCTAGGAGTTAGTGCGATTAAATTCTTAATTGGAATAGACTTTAATATCCATTTGATTAATTTGTTGGGCTTCCTTAGATGATTCCTTATCTAACATTATCTTTCTTCCTTTACCACTTCCTTAAGAAACTCGTTCTCAAGAAAAATAGCATCTCTACTTATGACAATAACTTGTTCAGCAAGAAGATAAAAGTAGTACACTAAACTATCATTAGGATATCCAATAAACCTTTTTTAATCGATTTTACATCAAACTTGTCTGATTTTAGCCTTTTGATAAAATCTGGACATCCCTAAATCTTAACATTTTTAAGAGTTAGTGCACTACCATGCCATATCTCATATAATGTACTAGAAACAGATTTGGATGGAACACGATTAAGGATGTAGGAGGCGGTTTGGAGTGCATAACCTTAAAGTGAAATAGGAAGATTGTTGGTTTTCAAGATTCCATACATAGTAAAAAATAAAATTTGAATCACAAACCCAAACCTGGATCTAAGTAATTTGATTAATTAATTAAATCTAGGGTTTTTATTTTTTTACAACAAAAGCAGAAGAGGCAAGAAATTGGAAGGAAGAGAGGAAGTTCACTCCAGTGACAATCTACCTTGAGCTTTTAATTTAGCAGTTTGGATTTGAGACTTCTCCAAAAGAATCCATCCTTCACAAGTGTCCACATGAACAACCCTTGATTCTAAAAATGAATATTTGTGTGCTATCACCTTCTTTTGATTTCTCACTAATCAAGAATTCAAAAGAACTATGTGTTTTATTTTTCTAAAGGAGAGAAAATGAATTTAGTGGTAGAATAATGAGAGTGTATAAAACCCTAGAGAATATAACATACTTATAAACATTTAAATTAGGGTTTCACTTACCAAATAACCTTTTGGTATTTTCTCACTTATTCTTATTCTGATTTTATTTAAAATTAAATAAGAAATAATAGTCTATTTTAATTAAGATAACCTTTACCTTAAATAAATATATAAATATTTTATTTATTTATTTCCATAAAGGTTATTTAGGCTTGTTTAATCCATATTCATTTTGGGCTTGTTCAAAGCATGTGACCCTATGGGTTCACATCATGTTGGCATGGACCTTAAATCTCTATTTAGGCCTATAAGTCATAAGTAGCCTCTAGCAAGACATTATGACTACCCAAGTCATGTGAAGTCAATAATCTGACATAACCTAATATACAGTGAATATTCTAGTCCCTTTGTCACATGATATCTTGATTGAATATAAGACATAGATTATACCATCCTAATAGAATTCAATCATATAATTTCTTGATTCCAAGTAGACTGAGAATGATAACTCTTTATCAATTTAATTTATCATGGCCATGCATTTTCCTCAGTCTTTCTTATCAAGGGGCCCATAGATATCTTACTTATATTAAATGAGGGAAAAATTCCTTCTCAATCACTCACATTTCTCATATAACTCATTTTATACCCAAAAAAAACCTATTTTATCATATGGTTAAAGATAATGTAAGACTATGTCAAAATATAAAATAGTTATGTAGAAATCCATGGTGATTTCAAGGTCAGAGGACTAAACCAATATTACTGTGATGAGAATTACTTATGAAAATTATCTATATAGTATTCTCATGATGGGTCAATCCAACAATTTATTTCTTAAATAAGTACTTCTGAGTTGAATTAATATCTTATATTCATGATTAGTAAAACATAATCATCAATCAACACAATACTAGCCATAATACATTGTTATGACTAGGGATAATTTGAATAGAACTCATATTTAATCTAAGTCAAGTCACATACTTGATGACCTTAGCAAGAATTTACTATTCAAGTAATTATCATAACATAAAATGATAATGAAAAATGCCTCTTTATTAAATAAAATGATAAAGTCAAAACATGGTTATATATGATTAACCTAGTGCATATCACTAACAATCTCTCACTTACACTAGGCCAATCTATATTAAAAATAATACCCATGAACCTAGTATGATTCTCATGCTTAGGTTGTGGAAGAGGTTTAGTTAGTGGATCAATAACATTATCATTTGTAGGTACTCTGCATATCTTCACATCTCTTCTTTTAATGATTTCTCGAATGAGATGATAACGCTTGAGTATGTGTTTGGATCTTTGATGTGATCTAGGCTCCTTTGCTTGAGCTATAGCTCTGTTATTGTCACAATATAAGTTCATTGGATTTGATATACTAGGAATGGCACCTTGTCTAGTTACGAACTTCTTAATCTAAATAGCCTCCTTAGTTGCTTCTGAGGCAGCTATATACTCAGCTTCTGTTGTAGAATCAACAATGGTGTCTTGCTTAGAACTCCTCTAGCTCTTTGCACTTCCATTCAAACAAAACACATAACCTGACTGTGATAAAAAATCATCTTTGTCAGTTTGGAAGCTAGCATCTATCTAACCATTTACAACTAGCTTATCTTCCTTACCACCATACAGTAAAAATGCATCCTTAGTTCTTCTCAAGTACTTAAGGATATTTTTAACTGTTATCCAGTGACTTTCACCTGGGTTTGACTGGTATTTTCTCATTGTCCTTAAGGCATATAAAACATCAGGTTAAGTACATAATATAGCATACATGATAGATCTAATAGCAGAAGCATATGGAATTTTACTCATGCGGTCTTGCTCATCTTGTGTCATAGGACACTAAGTCTTACTGAGACTAATGCCATGTGACATTGGAAAGAATCCTCTGTTAGGGTCTTGCATGCTAAACTTGTTTAATACCTTATCAATATAAGTGCTCTAACTTAGGCTAATAAGCCTTTTAAAACTATATTTATAGATCTTCATGCTTAATTTATAAGCGACTTCACCCAAGTCTTTCATTGAGAAATAATTCCCTAGCCATGATTTAACATTTTGTAAAATAGGGATATCATTTCTAATGAGTAATATGTCATTAACGTATAGTATTAAAAATACAATTACGCTCCCACTAACCTTCTTGTAGACATAAGGTTCATCTTCATTCTTAATGAAGCCAAACTCTTTGACTACTTCATTAAAATGAAGATTCCAACTCAGAGATGCTTGCTTCAGTCCATAAATGGACCTTTAAAGCTTGCATACCTTTCCAGAATTCTTAGGATTGACAAAACCCTTTGGATGCATCATGTACACATCCTCAAGTAGGTTTTCATTAAAAAATGTTGTTTTGACATCCATTTTCCATATCTCATAATCATAGTATGCAGCTACAACAAGGAGATTTCAATTAGATTTTAGCATAGTAACAAGTGAAAGGTTTCATCATAGTCTATACCATGTGTTTGTTTGAAACCCTTTGCAACCAGTCTTGCCTTAAAGGTATGCATATTACCATCCATGTCTATTTTCTTTATAAAACCCATTTGCATCTAATATTTTTAAGCCATCAGTTGGGTCAATCAAGGTCCAAACTTGATTATCATACATGGATTGCATTTCTAATTTCACAGTTTCTAGCCATTTCTCAGAGTCAAGACTATTTATGGCCTCTTGATAGGATGTGGGCTCAATTTGATCCACAATCAACACATCATTATCATCGGTTATAAGAAATCCATATTTCATAGGGATTTGACTTGTGCAGGTTCAACAGTTACTTGTTGATCCAACTGTGGTTCTATACTTATTGCGGTTCTATACTTATTGCGGTTCTATTTTGTGGGTCTTGAATTTCTTCAAGTTGGACTGTGCTCCTATTAGATCCTTTGGAAATAAATTCTCCTTCCAAAAATATACCATTTCGAGCAACAAACACTTTGTTCTCAGAAGCATTATAGAAATAATATCCTTTAGTTTCTTTAGGATATCCTACAAAAAAACATTTATCTTTGGGTGTTAGTTTATCTAAGATTTAATGCTTCACATAAGCATCACATCCCTAAATCTTAAGAAAAGATAAACTGGGAGGTTTGCCAGTTCACATCTCATATGGTGTCTTTTCAACTGCCTTTATTGGAACTTTATTCAAAATGAATGCAGCAGTTTCTAAAGCATATCCCTAAAAAGAGATTAGAAGATTAGATTGACTCATCATTGATCGAACCATATCCAACAAAGTCCTATTTCTCCATTCGGACACACCATTCGATTGTGGTGTACTTGGAGGAGTCAATTATGAAATAATCCACAATCTCTAAGATGATCTACAAATTCTTAGCTTAAATTTTCACCACCTCGATAAGATCTTAGTGTTTTAATATTTTTAACAAGTTGGTTTTGTACTTAATTCTTGAAAACTTTAAGCTTTGCAAAAGATTCATATTTCTGTTTCATTAGATAGATATAACAATATCTACTAAAATCATCTATAAAAGAGATGAAGTACAGGAAACCTCATCTAGCAGTTTAGCTTAATGGTCCACATACATCTGAATGTATAAGGCCTAATAAATGATTAGCTCTCTCACCTTTTCTAGTAAAAGGCATTTTAGTCATTTTTCCTAGTAAATAAGAGTCACATGTTTTAAATGATTCATAATCAAATGAATTCAAAAGCCCATTTTAGTGAAGCTTTGAAATGCATTTCTCATTTATATGGCCTAAACGACAATGCTAGAGATAGGTAGTGTTTAAATCATCAGATTTAAACTTCTTTGTATCAATGTTATAGATTGACTTTTCATTAGTGTCTTTAACATTTAGAACATAAAGACCATTAGTGCATGGAGCAAATCCAGATAAAATGTTATCATGATAAATATTGCATTTATTATTCCCAATAATAAATTCAAAATGTTTCTTATCCAAACGAGGAATGGAAATAATATTCCTACACATGGTAGGGACATAATAATAATTTTCCAAATTTAAACAAGTCCACTAGGTAAAGTTAACTCATAAGTCTTACATCTAAAGCAACAACTCTTGCTCCATTTCTAACTCGTAGGTCCACTTCGCCTCTAGCCAATGATCTACTTCTTTTTAGACCTTGCACATTAGTATAAATGTGAGATCCTAATCCAATATCTAATACCTAAGATCAAAAGTAGAAAAATTAATTTTTTATAACATGAATACCTGAAGAGGTAGTCATAATACCCTTATTCTTGTTAAGCTCATTCAAATATAGCTTCCAAATTTCTTTTCCAATGACCTGGCTCATTATAGAAAAAGTATATTCCCTCCTTTAGTGGCTTCACTTGGGGTTCAACTTTGAACTTGGGCTTTGGTTTTAGCTTTTGAAAGCCTTTAGGAGCCTTGCCCTTTTCTAACCTTTTTCATACCCTTTCCCTTATTAATCATTAGAATATCCTTAGAGGAATTCTTGATGTTCTTTTCAGTAGTTTTAAGCATCCCATGCAACATTGAAATAGTTTTCTCTATACTATGCATATTGAAATTCATGATGAAACCTTCATAAGCTTTAGGCAAAGATTGGAGAATGATATCAACAACCAATTCTTGTTCAGTCTTGAGACCAAGCTTGTCCAAGTGTTCAAGATGACTTTTCATCTTGAGAACATGAGGACTGACATAGTCATTAGCAGTCAACTTATAGGAGAGCAATGCCCTGATGGTATTAAACCTTTCGATTCTAGCTTTTTATTATAGTATAAGCCTCTATTTCCATCTATTGCTTTTGAAGCTCAAACTCCATGCATCCAAGCATGAGATAAGTGACATCAATTCAATCATTGAGATGCTTACTATAAGCATCCTTTTGTACTCTAGGAACATTAGCAGCTAGTTCCTCTAGGATGGGTTGATCAAGGATATATTCCTTTCTTTCTTGCGTAAGAACAATTCTTAGGTTTCTGTACCAATCAAGAAAGTTAGTCCCATTTAGCTTATTCTTCTCAAGGATCGATTGTAGTGACATGGTAGGTGCAGTGTTTGATGTTATTATCTATAATAAATATATATAAAGTACATTTAGTTTTATTATGAAAGAGGCATAAGAAAACTCCCACTAAATTTTCATAAATTATAAAACCCTCAAAATAATTTCAACAATTGAAATTTCTTAATGGGCCAAGATCCATATTTCACCCTACTTCAAGTAAGCTTTAGCTTATCACTTAAAGTTTGGCTATTTAGGTAGGTAACACTTTACCAATTACATCTCATGTAATTCTTGGATAATTATAGGATATCACATGTACCGGCATATCCTATCAAATCTCCTAGGTCCAAAACTGTTTTGATAACCTAGTTAAGTCTAACCAACTCAAACATATGAATATCACCATTATCCATCTTATCTTATTTAGATGGCTTTATACATAATGCTTTGGCATAACCTATATATATCAATCCAAATCTTGATAAGTGTTGATCAATGGGAGGCATTTTAATGAATTAATATTAAATGAGGGAAGTTAATTTTTATCTTATTTAGTTATTGTTATATTGCATTATATACATGGCACCACATGCATAACATGCTAATATAATAAAATAAACATGACATAGCATGGCCTATAACTAAGTTGATCCTCATAAGCCAATATGAAGATCAAAGGTCAAACCTAGGTTATAGTACTAATACAAAATTATCCTTCAAATTAGATCTCCATCTTCTACCATGGACCTCCTCCTTGGGTCTCCATCATAGGCCTCTAACTTGAATTTGCATCTTGGGTCTTGATTTTACATTACATGTTGTAATTAAAACTATTCTATTACTATAAAACTATTTTGTTATTCTAATAAAATAAAATAATTACAATAAATAAAATAAGTCTCAAGCCGTATTTAAAAATTAAAACCCAATAAAATAAAATCCAATCACATTGGTTCAAGGGCCATGCTATGCACCATGCATTTAACAATTAACACATATTCCAAAATAATTCAGTTTAAAAATTAATTAAATTATTATGTTAGAAAATAAAATGCATGATGAGTCCATTCAGGGTCAAGGGGCAGTGCCTTTTGCGGGGTCCAAAGGGTAGTGCTTCCAACAAAGGTCCCGCTAGGAGTTGGTGCAATGACATTCTTAATTGGAATAGGCTTTAATATCCATTTGATTAATTTTTTGGGCTTCCTTAGATGATTCATCATCTAACATTATCTTTCATCATTTACCACCTTCTTTAAGAAACTCATTCTCAAGAAAAATAGCAACTCTACTTATGATAATAACTTGTTCAGCAAGAAGATAAAAGCAGTACACTAAACTATCTTTAAGATATCCAACAAACCTTTTTTTAATCAATTTTACATCCAACTTGTCTGATTTTAGCCTTTTGATAAAATCTAGACATCCCTAAATCTTAACATGTTTAAGATTTGGTGCTCTACCATGCCATATTTTATATAATGTAGTAGAAACGGATTTGGATGGAACATGATTAAGGATGTAAGCGGCAGTTTGGAGTGCATAACCGTAAAGTGTGATAAAAATAAGACTGATTTGGAAAAGCCATCCTGCTTTGAGTTTCTTCCCCAGTATATATAATTCAAGGCTTAATTACAAGAATCAAATCTCCTCAATCTAAGTACCTACCAAGAATAGATCTACCCTAAGAAAGGAAATAGAATATATAAGTAAAGTCATATTTACAGCATATAGAAAGCTAAATCAGATCCCTAAATTTCAGCATATAATTCAGATGCTAGTCTGTCATGAGAGGCAGTTAGCATTGACATCCCCCCTCAAATTGATGTTGGGACAGGAACCAGCAGTAATTTGCTCACTAAAAACTCATGTCGTGGCCTAGGCAAGGCCTTTGTGAAGATGTCAACTACTTGTAAAGAACTGGAGACATGTGGCAAAGAAATCTGTTGTCTATCAAAAGCTTCTCATATAGAATGATAATCAACTTCAATATGTTTAGTACGCTCATGATAGACCGGATTTGCTGCAATTTGTATGGAACTAGTGTTGTCCGCATGTAAAGGAGTTGGAATAGATTGAACAAATCTAAGTTCAGCAAGAAGGCCATGTAACCAAATAATTTCAGAGCATGCTGCAGACATCTCGATATTCTACTTCTGTAGATGATTTAGAAACCCTTTCTTGTTTCTTGCACTTCCAAGAGATCAAAGCATGGCCAAGATACATACACCACCCTGATGTTGACCTACGTGTGTCCGGGCATCCAGTCCAATCTGCATCGCTATAGGCAGCTAGAGTGAGATCAGATCCAGTGGGAAAAAAGAGTCCACGGGTAGGAGAGCTTAGAAGATACCGAATGACTCGGTGGACAGCAGCCATATGAAGTTGTCTAGGTGAAGTCATAAATTGACTAACCTGATGTACAACATAAGAAATGTCTGGTCTAGTGACAGTTAAATACACGAGACTACCAACTAGTTTGCGATACAAGGTGGGATCATGGAAAAGGTCACCTTCATCTCTTGTGTATTTAACATTCACCTCCAAAGGAGTATCAACAGGAGCAAAATTTGCCAAACCAGCCAAAGCAATGAGGTCTTTAGTATATTTGTGTTGGTTTAAAAAAATGCCATCAGCAGATTTATGCACCTCTAATCCAAGAAAATAAGTGAGAGGACCGAGATCCTTCATTTTAAAAGTAGTATGAAAAGACTCTTGAAGTTGAGTAATGAAAGATGAATCAGATCTGGTGATGATAATATCATCTACATAAACAAGAAGAATTACAATACCTGTGGAAGTCTTATGGAGAAACATAGAGGTATCATATTGGCTTTGTATGAAGGAAAGCCCAAGAATAGTTTGTCGGAACTTTTCAAACCAAACCCTTGGAGCTTGCTTTAACCCATAAAGAGACTTGTTCAATCGACACACATCGTTTGTAGAGATACTTGTCACTCCTGGAGGAAGATGCATATAAATTTCTTCCTTTAATTCCCCATGAAGGAATGCATTTTTCACATCCATTTGATGGATTGGCCAAGCTTTGGAGGCAGCTATAACAAGAATTGTTCGAACAGAAGTCATTTTGGCCACGGGAGCAAATGTTTCTTCATAGTCCACTCCATATGCTTGACGATTTTCAAGAGCCACAAGCCTCGCCTTATATCTGTCTAAAGACCCATCAGATTTTAATTTTACAGTATACACCCATTTGTAGCCTATGGGTTTAACTGAAGGTGGACATTGAACTATATCCCATGTACCATTCAGCTCTAGAGCATTTAATTCTTCTTGCATTGCTTTTTGCCAGCACTTATGTTTCATGGCCTGAGTATAACAAGAAGGTATAGAAATAGCAGATAAAGTAGCAGCCAAAGATGTAGTAGGATATCCATACCTATCAGGGGGTTTGGTTTGGCGAGCTGATTTGCGACGTGGTTGTGGTACTAATGTAGATGCAGGCTCAGGTGTTGGAGTTGATTCTTGCAAAGGGTCTACATGATGGGTACGTCATTGATACACAAAACCTGGTTTAAACTTGGTTGTAGAAGATGATAAAGATGTAGTACTTGCATCAAAAAAATCTGGTAAAAAAGATGGTGAAGATACGGGCGAGGGTTCACTTGGGAGCATAAAAAAATACTGATTTTCAAAGAATATGACATTTCTTGATACTCGTATCCTTTTAGTTGTAGGATCATAGCATTGGAACCCCTTTTGATGAGGAGTATATCCAAGAAAAGCACACCTAACAGATTGGGCTGACAGTTTATGTCGTTCATGTGGAGGTAAATGGACAAAACAAACACAACCAAAAGTGTGGAGACCAGAATACTTAGGTTGAGAATGATATAAGCGATAATACGATGAATCATAGTTCAATTTAGGGGCTGGAAGACGATTAATTAAGTAAATTGCAGTGCTAAGAGCTTCAGCCCAAAACCAAGGTGGAACAAATGACTCAAGAAGCAAAGTTCTAACCATGTCAAGAAGATGACGGTTCTTTCTTTCAGCAACACCATTTTGTTGTGGAGTGTATGGGCATGACCGTTGAGAAATAATGCCTTTGTGTTTGAGAAATTCTT
This sequence comes from Mallotus nudiflorus, assembly GCA_947683625.1. NCBI lineage: Eukaryota > Viridiplantae > Streptophyta > Magnoliopsida > Malpighiales > Euphorbiaceae > Mallotus > Mallotus nudiflorus. Next base: position 868,821 of record CANTUR010000094.1, on the reverse strand, counting down.
GAAATTTTTGAGACATGTATTCTCCACCTGAATCTATTCTTAAAGTCTTGATGCAGGTGGAAAATTGGGTTTTAATGAATGCCAAGAAATTTTTAAAGACATCAAAGACTTCATTTTTGGATCGAAGAAAATAGATCCATGTGAACCTACTATGATCATCAATGAATGTCACGAAGTACTTGTATTGAGAGTGAGATACAACAGGTGCAATACCCTAAACATCACTATGAATAAGATCAAAACAATTGGTAGACAAAGAACTATGAGTAGGAAAAGGAAGAACTTTGCTTTTTCCCATTTTACAACTAGAACATTCAAACACAACATCTTTAGAGGAACATTGGATTTTATTGTCAAGTAAACCAGAATTTAGTACATGAAGCAAAACCTTTAAGTTTGGATGACCTAAACGATTATGCCACAACTGATTCTGATTTTTGGTAGTAAGACAAACCAAAGAAAACAAATTGGAATCATGAACAGTAGCTGGTATATGTAAAGGAAAGACGCGCCCCCATTTAGGCCCCTTTGCGATCATCTTCCCCGACACTTGATCCTGTACAACACAACCAGCCCCAGAAAATAGAACATTACAATTATTCTCAACCAATTGCCCAATAGAGATAAGATTATGAGTCAAACCAGGAGACAAGAAAACATCTTTCAAAATAGGAGAGACATCACCAACGGCTGTTATTGGTAAAGAATCCCCATTTGCTGTTTGGATTTCCATATTACCACTAGGTTTCTTGACATTAAAAAAACTCTTGGGAGCATATGTCATATGATTTGATGCCCCAGAATCAAAAAGCCAAAGATTTAATGAAGATTTGTGGTTACCTGAAAGCCCTAAAGTTTTAAAGGCAGAGAAAATCATCTGCTGCACCATTTCAGGTGTTACAGAACCTGGGACAGCAGCTGTAGATGAAGAAGGTTGTGCATACATGGTAGTAACCTGATCAGAAATTCTAGAATCAGCACCTATAGTCTGGACAACAGCTTGAAAAGCTTTATGATTTTTGTTTTATGGCCGAATTGGGCATGTTGTGATGATATGCCCCTTGGCTTTGCAATAATTGCAAAACTTCTTCAAACAATGAGTTGCAATGTGGCCAAATTCTTTGCAACTATAGCATTTGACATTCCTCATGTCCCTACCTCTTGGCCTCCCATTTGCTGCAAAAGCAATATTAGGAGATTCTACAGTAGTCCTCTACTGTTCCATGGCTGTTTTTGTAAGAGAACGCTGCTCCTCTCTTAGAAGCTCACCTAAACAAGTATCCAAGGATGGTGTTGGACATCTACTCATCAAATTAGAGCGAATAGTTTCAAAATCTGGATGTAGTTTCATCAAAAATTGGTCTCGCTTGCTAGTTTCATGGACTGCTTGGATAACAGATAATGATTATGTATGGACTTTAGCATAAACAATAGCAGTGTAGTCAGTCCACATGTTGATAAAACCAGAATAGTATTCTTGAATGGACAAACTTCCTTGAGAGTAGTTAGCAATATCAAATTCTAATTGAAATCTTCTCGCATCATTATCCTAGTTGTACACACGCTTCAAATAATCCCACATTTCTTTGGATGTTTTATATGGTCTAAGATTCAAAAGAATATGAGGCTCTACAGAACCTAAGATCCAACTCATGATACGTGCATCCTTTACTTCCCACTCAGCCCCCTTTGTAACATCTCTAGGTTTAGAATCAGATCCATCAAGATGTCCCCACAATTCTTTCCCTTTGACATATGTTTGGAATTGAAATTCCCAAGCAAAATAATTCTTTCCCGTAAAACGAGGGCAAAAATACTCAAATTTTTCAGAAGACATGATTGCTATAACAAATGATTATACTAAACAAGAAGTGACAAAACCCAACAGCCCACAACAACCCAAATAACCAGTGAAAAAAAATACAATAACTGAAAACTGAAACCCAGATCAACTCAGAATCCTTAGCCTAGAAATGACAGAACTAAATCTGAAACTTATAAGATAAAGAAAGCCATGTAATTCAAATTTTGATTACAGGCTCTGATACCATGAAAAAAATAAGACTGATTTGGAAAAGCTATCCTGCTTTGAGTTTCTTCCCTATTATATATAATTCAAGGCTTAATTACAAGAATCAAATCTCCTCAATCTAAGTACCTACCAAGAATAGATCTACCCTAAGAAAGGAAATAGAATATACAAGTAAAGTCATATTTACAGCATATAGAAAGCTAAATCAGATCCCTAAATTTTAGCATATAATTCAGATGCTAGTCTATCATGAGAGACAGTTAGCATTGACAAAGTGAAATAGGAAGATTGTTGGGTTTCGAGATTCCATACATAGCAAAAAAAAAATTTGAATCACAAACCCAAACCCGAATCCAATCAATTCGATTAATTGATCAAATCTAGGGTTTTCATTTTCTTATCACAAATGTAGAAGAGGTAAGCAATCTAGAAGGAAGAGAGGAGGTTCACTCCAGTGACACCCTACCTTGAGCTTTTAATTTAGTAGTTCGAATTTGAGACGTTTCTAAAAGAATCCATCCTCCACAAGTGTCCATATGAATAACCTTTGATTTTGAAAATGAATATTTATGTGTTAGCACCTTTTGTTGATTTCTCATAAATCAAGAACTAAAAAGAACTCTGTGTTTTTTTTTCTAAAAGAGTGAAAACAAATTTGGTGGCAGAATAATGAGAGTGTATAAAACCCTAGAGAATATAAAATATTTATAGACATTTAAATTAGGGTTTCACTTACCAAACAACTTTTTGGTAATTTCTCACATATTCTTATTATGATTTTATTTAAAATTAAATCTAAAATAATATTCTATTTATTTAAGATAACCTTTACCTTAAATAAATAAATAAATATTTTATTTATTCATTTCCACAGAGCTTATTTAGGTTTGTTAAACCCATATTTGTTTTGGGCTTGTTAAAAGTGTGTGACCTTGTAGGTTCACATGATGTTGGCAATGGGCCTTAAATCTCTATTTAGGCCTACAGGTTATAAGTGGCCTCTAACAAGACATTATGACTACCCAAGTCATGTGAAGTCAATAATCCGACATAACCTAATATACAGTGAATATTCTAGTCCTTTTTTCACATGATATCTTGATTGAATATAAGGCATAGATTATGTCGTCCTTATAGAATCCAATCATATAATTTCTTGATTCCAAGTACACTAAGAATGATAACTCTTTATCAATTTAATTTAGCATGGCCATGCATTTTCCTCAGTCTATCATATCAAGGGACTTATAGATATCTTACTCATATTAAATGAGGGACAAATTCCTTCTCAATCACTCACATTTCTCACCTAACTCATTTTATACCCAATAAAAACCTATTTTCTCATATGGTTAGAGATAATGTAAGATTATGTCAAAATATAAAATAGTTATATAGAAATCCATGGTGATTTCAAGGTCAGAGGACTAAGCCAATATTACTATGATGAGAATTACTTATGACAATTATCTTTGTAGTATTCTCATGACGGGTTAATCTAACACTTTATTTCTTAAATAAGTACCTATGAGTTGACTTAATATCTCATATTCATTATTAGTAAAACATAATCATTAATCAACACCATACTAGCCATAATACATTATTATGACTAGGGATAATTTGAATAGAACTCATAGTTAATCTAAAGGTTTTACTATCAAGTCACATACTTGATGACCTTAGTAAGAATTGACTATTCAAGTAATTATCGTCACACAAAATGATAATGAAAAATGCCTCTTTATTAAAAAAATGATAAAGTCAAAAAATGGTCAGATATGATTGACCTAGTGCATATCACTAAGAAAGATTAGTGTTGTTGATCATGGAACGTACCATATCTAGTAAAGTATGATTTCATCTCTCGGACACACCCTTTAATTGGGGTGTTCTATGTGGTGTGAATTGTGATGCAATGCCATGTTCCTTAATGAACTCAATGAACCTGGTACTTAAGTAGTCACCTCCTTGATCTGATCTTAGAGTTTCATTCTTTTCCTAGTTGGTTCTCTACTTGGGCTTTGAATTCCTTAAACTTTTCAAAGGATTCACTTTTGTTCTTTATAAGAAATAAGTGCCCATACCTTGATAAATTATTTATAAAGGTTATAAAGTAGTAAAAACCACCTTTAGCCATTTCAGTAAATGGTCCACATACATCACTATATATGATATACAACACATCTTTAGCTCTAGCCATTTGTCCAACAAATGGTGATCTAGTTAACTTTCCTTGAAGACTAGCCTCATAAGTTGGATGGGTTACAAATTTAAGATTCCCATCTTTTCCAACTTATGATCCTATCCTCTGCAATATGACATAATCTCAAGTGTCATATATGTTTTAAGTAAGAAATATTTTCAATTAGCATTACATTTGCATCACTCATATTAACTTGAGGCTCATTATTATTAGAAATATTATCAAGATGATATAAACCATGTATTAAATAACCCATGCCTATAATTTCACTTCTAAGGTAAATATTACATACATCTCTTTTAAAATGAAACTAATAACCTTTTCTAGTCAAAGTTGAAATAAATGCTATGTTCTTATGGGAATTAGGTACATATAATACATCATCTAATAACCAAGTATGATCATAAAGATCAATAGAAGTAGATGTTATAGCCTTAGCCACAACACTTGCTTTATATCCAAGCTTTAAGGTTACTTCATTAGGTCTTAACCTTCTCTCATTTACTTGATCCTGCAAGGATAAACAAATATGAGAACTAGCACTGATATCCAATACCCATGTGTTAGATGAGCTCTTATAACATTTGGAAGTATATAAATTAGAGAAAGTCTTACCTTTTCCTTGTTTGCTATTTCCTTGTGTCTTGAGGGACCCAAAGAATTTAGGAAAATTCCTCTACTGATGTCCTTAGCCTTGGCATTGGAAACACTTTCCTTTACTTGGGTCATCCCTCACATGTGCCTTGTCCTTATTCTTAACTATACCACATATGGGCTTGACAACACTTGTCTTGCATTTCTTTTTCTTATTGCCCTTCTTCTTAGTCTTATTAGAAGAGGCAATAAGTACAACCTCCTTTCCCTTGCTTCCTTGGATAGCTTTTTGGGCTATTACTAGCATGTTCAAAAGCTCTGTAAGAGTGCACTTTACTTTGTTTATATGGAAGTTTGCAATGGTTTGTCTAAAAGATTCAAGAAGGGATTTAAGGATCAAATACACTTGGAAATGAAAGTCCATAGTAAAGTCTAGACTCTCTAGCTCCTCCATAGATCTAATTATGGAGTTCACATGGATTCCTATATCTTCATACTCCTTCATCTTAGCATGAAAAAACCACTTTAAAATATGATATCAAGCGATCCTATTATGTTCACGAAATAACTCCTATAGGTGAAGTAGGATTTCCTTCACATTTGTGTACTTCTTATGTTGTTGATGAATTTTGATACGTATAGTAGCCCATATCATGCAATGTGCTTGCATATCATCATCTTTCCATTCATCTATAGTGTCATGCTCCTCTTAGGAAGCATTTTTAGGATAGGGACCAAGTGGACTTTGATTCAATACATATAGTATTATTTTGGAAGCTAAAATAACTTTTAGGTTCCTTAGGCAATCAATGAAATTAGGGTTTGTTAGCCTATGTTGGTTGAGTAAGATTGATAGTGGATTTTGAAAAGAGTCCTAGAGGAGAGTGAATAGGACTATCAACTAAAAATGAGAAATTAAAATAATTCTTTTCAAGAATTGAATAGAAGTTGAGAAGGAAGAATGAAGGATACAAAGATGTAAGGAGTTTGGATTCAACAATAATCCTGCGTCTCCACCTAACTTATCCCAAAATTAGGATTTTCAATCACCCATAATCTTATTCATAAGATTGAGATTACACAAGAGTTTTGTGGCTCACTTTTACAACCCTAAAACTTAAGTTTTTAAAGTTCACTCAAAAACCAAATCCTAAGTGTTTCAAATGGACAACACTTAAACCAATTCCTTTAGAAATACATCTCACTTCCCTTCTAATCTATCCCATAATTTAAGATGAAGAGAAATTATATTTCTAACACACAACCAACTCTCACAAGAGTTATACAAACAAACAAATTTTTAAGAGAATTTTGAGACCTCAATTGAATGCTTAAGAGATAATGAAAGATAAACAAGTTTCTCAAACTTTCAATTGAACTTTAGGGAGTATTGATATAGAAAAACACTAAAAAAATATGGCTGTTAAATTTATCAAACATGTCTCTAACATCCATATTTTATTTTGAATCAATCTTGAACTTTATTCTATCAAAACACCTCTCATTAGTAAATAGTGCTCGTGAGGAGAAAGTTTTGGCTTATGAGGGGAAAAAATATATATGTTTCGTTTAAATATTTCCATTGGAGCTGAAAGTACTTCCTTCATGAGCAGCTCACAACCAAAAGTGCTCATGACTCTAGCTCATGAGGAGCACTGCTCCTTTCCTCAATAAGAATACCAAAAAGAGGACAACTCGTGACCGACTTATGAGATGCTCATGAACAGAACTGAAGACGATCGAATAAGCCAAATTATTATTCATAATATTTATAGATAATTGTCTTAGTTTTCCATAAAAAATTGAATAACCTAAATTGGATATTTTTAGCTCAAGATATTTCTCAAATACTAAGAGTTGTGCAAACTGAAATGTAAGCTGCATATGTTGACTTCGACTGAAGATTTTCATACACAAATGAGCTTGGATTTGACAAAAAACCTCAATATAGAAAGATTAAGATGTATAATTCAAAAGGGAAGAAGATCATTTTCTTGTTATAGAGCTCTAAAGATGTCAAAAGCCATCTTAAATCTCAGAGGTTGAATTAGCCCAAAAAATCACTATTCATCCAAAAATGTATATGCTGGGTATATAATTCTCTACACACTTAGTTAAAATTATTAGTATCAAAATTGTTTGTCAAAGTCCAAAATTAGGAGTTTGATCATGTAAATGGTCAACAATCTCCCCCTTTTTGGCTTTGACAACCAATTTGAAAAGATAATAAATAATATGTGTGTGTGTGAAAAATAAGTAACATGTATAAGCATGTTAATTAAAATAACTCCCTTTCAAATTAAATAGATAATGAGAAAATCTTTTGCTCCCCCTTAACATATGCATAATTTTAATATTATCATGTATCAAAGTATATAAAAAAATGATTATAAAGGAGCTAATTTTTTAAAAGATACCAATTGAAATAAAATTACTTATTTCATTTAAAAAATATATTTCTTTATTTCTCCTCTTTTTTGGACATGATAAAAAATATTATTCATTCAATCTTTTCTCTTCCCTTTCCTATATTGTATTTGATTATTTTTTTCTTTCTTAATAATGTATTTTGGCTATGTCTTTTATGAGGATTGCAATGATGAATTAATCTTAAGAACTACATTTTTATCTTTTATTGTTTATGATTTAATTTCAATTAGTGCAAATGGTGTTATGTATGCTTGATCATCATATGTAACTTATTAATCAAAGTATTCACAGTGAGAGTTAGGGTAATTTGGGGGAATGTAATTGAAATTACTTAAGAATTGAATATTTCTTGGAAACAAGGATTTCATCTTAAGGGAATAAGAATTAGAATAATATCTTTTTGGTTTTCTTTTATCTCTAGAATAACACAAGAGTGCTTGTAGACTCTAAGAGGAAAACACCACTTATATTCTTTATTTCTAAAACAAGGCTAAAGTTATGTATTTATAGACCTCAGAAGTGGCTAGAAGTGACTAGAATTCATTTAGAGTTGGAAAGGCACCACTTGACATGAAAAGTCACTCTCCTTTGCAGATATTGTATCTTTAAGGGAATTTTCATCCATCTAGATTACCTTAACTCTAGAATGTTCCTTCATGAAATTTGTAGATTATTCTCTTATATTTCTAGAATGACTTGTATCACCTAATTTAGATGTCTGTAGTAGAAGTTATGGCCAAAATACAAAAACTATTCAAACTAGAAAATTGCAACTCTTTGAATAGGCATCACTGTGACGACTCGTTACATGGAGACAACTCATCACGAAGGCTCTCTGTTATGAGTCATGCCTCTAGTGATGACTTTTACCTCTTCTCAAAGATTCAAGCTTGACTTCTTATGCTTCCCAACTTGTTATAATCAACTCCAGGTCTCTTACAAACATGATTTGAGCCTAAAACATATATAAACCTACATAATAAACCATAAAGATAAAACAAGTAAAAACAAAAATTTCATAATCAAATAAACACACAAAACATAATGAACTCAAATGAAAATAAACCTTACCTAACCTAATAACTATGCAAATTTGCATTATATCACTAAACCCCCTTGTTTAAAGTTAAAGATGCTATTAAAAGCTTGAGAAGTAAGGAATCTATCTCTCCCACCCAATCTAAATCTCATGTTATTCATAGGATTCTGCTCATTAAAGTGATGGGTTCTCAAGCAATAGGAGGCAAAAACTTCATGGACTAATATAGGATAGGTAGAATAGTCATTGAATGAAAAATCATACAAACCCACATTATCAAGTAAACCTCTAACCTCATTAATCTTTTCCAATGTAGCTTGAGACATACATTTGGAAGAAATATTTTGCCTATCCTTGACATGAGCAAGCCTTTCCCTAAATTGAGTTAAAGTGTAGGAGACAAGAGGTTGCTTCTTAAGTTGATCTTTGGTAGCTCTTCTAGAGGATGAAGAGGCACCTTGTGCATACTTAATCTTTGGAGCCATGACAAGGATAAGAAATGGTTAAGGATGAAGAGTATTTGTTAGAGAAATAATTTTTTTTAAAGGGGTTTATTTGAAAATGCAACTTATTGTAAATGAAAGATAATGTTGAGGGGTTTATATAGGTAAAAAAAATTTAAGTCCTAAAAATACTTAAAAATGGCAGGTTACCATTTTTGGTTCAAAACAAAAACAAAGAAAGAAAAAAAATAAAAAAATAAAAAAACTATCAGACCGCTGCTCACAAGTGGTTCACGAGCGGTTCGCTCATGAGCAGTTTTGGATAAATAGACCAGCAACGGTCACGAGCTCAATGAGGTTTATGATGAAAATGCTAAAAAGTCCCTATACTTTCAAATTGGTTGTAATAAGGTCCTAAAAACATGACAAATAGGTCCTTAAGCATAAAATTAACCATTAAATTTAAAAAAAGGACACTTAAAGACAAATATTTTGACATATATTATTAAGTGTTAACAAAATAAAAAATAATTTAGAAAATATGCAAAAAAAATTTATTAAATAATTTTGCTTGCTGGAAAAAATTAAGAAATTTTAATTTTTTAATGCATAATTATGATGAAGTATTAGATACAAAAAATAAACTAAAAATATATAATCCATTATTAAGCATGATTTTAGGAATGGTATCAAATACTAAAAACAAAAAGAAACAAATCATTAGTAAAAAAAATATTGCACACGAATTTAATCATCAATTAAGCAACTAAGCAAGTTATCAAGACAAGCTTGAACCATCAATCATGCCAAGTTCATGCTTAATAAAATTTGATCTTTCCTCATAAAGAGACTTGGTAAATATGTTTGCTAATTGATGATTAGTATCAACAAAATCAAGAAAAATATCACCATTTTGCACATGATCATGCAATAAATAATGTCTAATATCAATATGCTTAGTTCTAGAATGATGGATGGGATTCTTATAAAGGTATATAGAAGTTATATTATCACATTTAATTGGAATATAATTAATATCAATGCCATAGTCTAATAGTTCTTATTTTTTCCATAGAACTTGTGAGCAACAACAACTAGCCACCACATATTCTACTTCAGCGGTGGACAAGGCAACCGAAAATTATTTCTTATAAACCAAGAAACTAAGCAATTACTTAGAATTTGACAAGTTCTAAAAGTACTTTTTCTATTTAGTAAACTATCGACAAAGTTTGCATTTGAATAACTAATCAAATCAAAGGAAGAGATCCTAGGATACTAAAGTCCTAAATGCATTGTGCCACAAAGATATTTGAAAATTCTTTTGATAGCATTCAAATGAGATTCCTTAAGACTAGATTGAAATCTAGCACACAAGCAAGTAGCAAACATAATATTCGATCTACTAGTAGTTAAATAAAGAAGGGATCTAATCATACCTCTAAATCACTTTTCATCAACCTGTTTGCCATTCTCATCCTTGTTGAGTTTGGTTGTAGTGCTCATTGGAGTTTTGCTTGATTTAGCTCCATCCATTCCAAACATCTTAGGAATGTCTCTTGCATATTTGGCTTAACTGATGAAAATCCCATCTTTAAATTGCTTGATTTAAAGTCCAAGAAAGAACTTGAGTTCTCCCATTATACTCATTTCAAATTCTCCTTGAATTAACTTAGAGAAATCTTCACACAAGCAATGGTTAGTAGTACTGAAAATAATATTATCAACATAAATTTGAACAATTAATAAATCATGCTTGGATTTCTTTATGAAAAGAGTTGTGTCAACCTTTCCTTTAGAGAATCCTTTCTCTAGTAAAAAGTTACTCAATCTTTCATACCAAGCTCTTGGAGCTTGTTTCAATCCATATAATGCTTTCGAAAGTTTAAACACATGATTTGGAGAGTCAAAATTTTCAAAACTTAGGGGTTGTTCAACATATACCTCCTCTTTAATAAAACCATTTAAAAATGCACTTTTAACATCCATTTGATAAATTTTAAAATCCATGTATGATGCAAATGCAAGTAGCATCCTAGTAGCTTCTAACCTTGCAATAGGGTTCATCATAATCAATACCTTCCTCTTGATTATAACCTTTAGCTACTAGTCTAGCTTTGTTCCTAGTTATAAAACCTTATTCATTCATCTTATTTCTAAACACCTATTTGGTGCCTATAATAGGATGATGTTTAGGTTTAGGAAGCAAGGTCCAAACCTTGTTTGTCTCAAATTGAATTTACTCTTCTTCCATAGCAAGGACCCAAAATTCATCACTTAAAGTAGCATCAACATTTTTGGGTTTAATTTGAGGAATGAAAGCTAAATTAACAATAGACTTAAGTTTAGATCTTATAGTTACCCCTTTTATAGTGTCACCTATGATGAGGTCTTGAGGATGTGCTTTCTTATATTACCAATCCTTTGGAAGTTCATCCTTTAAGGTAGGTTGTGATGTCTCCTCATTTTCCTCTTTGCTTAGACCTTCAAGTTCCAAAGGCTTACTAGCATTCTCTTCTTGTGTTTCCACAATTTCATTTTCACCTACAAGATCATCAACACTACAAACATCCTTTCTAGGATAAAGTGAGTTTGATTCATCAAATTCAATATGCATTAACTTCTTTAACTAATATAGTTCTCTTATTAAAGACCCTATATGCTCTGCTAGAAATAGAATAGCCTAGGCAAAATTCCTTTATTGGCTTTGGAATCAAATTTCCTAAGATTATCCTTAGTGTTCAATATAAAGCATTTGCATCCAAATACTCTTAGAAATGAGATTTTGGGTTTTCTATTTTTCCATAGCTCATAACATGTTTTATTTAAAATTAGTCTTTTGAAAACTTAGTTTAAAATATAACAAGATATATTAACGGCTTTCGCCTAAAAGTATAAAGGCGAATTATACTCATGAAGCATTGTTCTAGCCATTTCCATAAGAGTTCTATTTTTCCTTTCAACTACCCCATTTTGTTTAGGATTTCTAGAAGATGAAAATGTTTGAGAAATACCATTTTCATTACAATAGTTTTTAAAATTTTCATTTTCAAATTCAGTTCCATGATCACTTTTAATGGATGAAATACAAAATCCTTTTTCTTTTTGAACTATTTTTGAAAAATTTTCAAAAGCTTTAAATTCATCATTCTTATGAGCAAGAAAATATACCCAAGTAAATCTAGAGTAATCATCAACCATTACATATGCATAGTGCATTCCACTGAGACTAGTAGCTCTAGTTGGTCCAAATAGGTCCATATGTATAAGTTTAAGTGGTTTAGAAGTAGACACTACATTTTTTAGCTTAAATGAGGACTTGGATTGTTTTCCCTTTTGGTAAGCATCACAAGGTTTATCCTAAGTGAATTCAAGCTTATGTGAACCACTTACAAGTTCATGTTTATAAAGATCACTCAAAAGCTCAAAATTTGCATGTCCTAACCTTCTATGCCATGTCTATATGTCATGGGAAATAGACACTAAGCATTTTATGTTTTTGTTATCAATTTTATATAAATCAATGACATAAACATTATTTACTCTTTGACCACTAAAAATAACTTTGTTTTCATCAAGGCTACTAACAAAGCAATTTTTAGGATAGAAAGTTACCTTATTTCCCATGTCACATAATTGACTTATACTAAAAAAATTATTTTTAAGACCATCAACAAACAACACATGATGTATAGATAAGGATTGAGGATTACCTATTTCTCCAGTGTCAATAATTTTTCCTTTTGCATTATCTTTGAAAGTTATGTGCCCTCCATCCATATCATCAAGTTTGTTAAATTGCACTTTGTCTCCTGTCATGTGCCTTGAACATCCACTATCGAGATACCACTTGCATTTTATTCTTATGGATTTCAAGCACACTTACATGAAGTAATTTAAGTGTTCTTTTGAACCCAAACCTTTCTTAGTCTAGGTTGGTTAGTTTCAAGATAATCCAAAGGAAGTAAATTCATGTGTAGTCTTCTATAAAAGCACACATTATTAGTATGTCTTTTGATCATGTAATATGAACATACAATATTTTCAAATTTATTCCTCCTAGGATGAATTGCTTTCCTAACTTGTGCAACATGCCTTTGGTGTTGTGTGTATCTTCTATTTTTTTATGTCATTGAGTGAGACATGCACTGGCAATGGTGATGGTATTCTGATAAGTTTATGCAATATGTTTATGTGCATTGTGTTATGTAGCATGGCTATTATAATTGTTTCTAGTGTACATATAAGCATGCTTAAGTTGAGGTGCTCTAGTTTGAGCCTTACCTCTTTGTGCTAATGACGGGTGAATCTTATAAGACTTTCCTTTACTATTTAACACATGAAACTTTTTAGCTTTGAAGGCTTGAGTCTCATTTGATTTGGAGATTGAAGGAATGGAATCATGTGAGTCTTTTACAAAATTAATATGTGATGAAGATGATGAAGACATTCCATTCTTATATCCAATTCCATGAGTAACTCCATAAAATTTTTGAGAGTCAAGAAGACTATCTAAAATTTCTTTTCCTCTCTTAAATTTAGTAATGGAATTCTTTAATTCTAAGACCTCCTTAGAAAGCTTATGATTTTCATCATTTGCTTTCTTAAGTTGATCTTCTAAAGAATTAGAATACTTAGCATTACTAATAAGTTTTTCATTTGATGCAACAAGTTTAGCAAAGTCATTTTTTAAACATTCATAATCTTTGTTTAAGCTAACTAACTCACGTTTATATTATTTCTTTTTAAATAACAAGATTTTGCATTTAATAATTAATTTACTCACAATAGAGCTCTCATTATCATCATCATCCTAATAATCATCATAATCCTCCAAGGAAGAATAAGAAGTGGATGGTAGCTCTTTTTTATTTTCAATGGTCATAAAGCAAAGATTGATAACTTTTTATTGTTCCTCTTCCTCTTCGGATTTGGAGGAATCATCCCAAGTAGCTTTGAATGCCTTCTTCTTATCTTTTGCTCCTTTACTCTTGAATTTGAGTTTGGGACATTCACTTCTAATGTGTTCCAGTTTCTTATATTCATAGAAAGTAACCTCTTTTGTTTTCTTTTTCCCATCTTCTTCAAACTTCTTATTAAAGTTCCTTGTTCTTAAGAAGTTTTTCTTTCTTAAGAACTTCTTGAAGTTCCTAGTGAGCATGGCAATGTCACCATCTTCATCACTAGAATCTTTGATGCTTTCCTCTTTACTATCTTCTTGAAGATATTTTAAAGCAATGCTCTTTTTCTTTTCTTTTTTCTCTTTTTGTTCTTTACCTCTTTGCTTGATGGTGAGCTCATGTGTTAAGAGCTTACCAATTAGCACATCGGTTGATAGATTAGAGAGGTCTTAAGCTTCCTCAGTTGAGGTAAAATAAGATTCCTAATCCTTCTTAGGTAGGATTCTTAGAATCTTGTTGTTTACCTCTTCCTTGGAGAAATGTTTTCTAAGTTTCTTGAGGGTTGTGAGGAGAGCATTGAGATGGTTTATCATCTCTGTGATTAATTCTTGAGGCTTCATTTTAAAGAGTTCATATTCATACATATGAAGTTGAACCTTCTTACTTCTTACTTCTTACTTAAATGTTGCCTTCATAGTGGTTTTCTAAGGTCTCCCATATTTCTTTAGCTGAAATGCAATGTTGAAGTTTATCTCTTTCTTCTCTTGTCATGGAGGAGACTAGAGTAATCATAGCTTTTTTATTTTTGTGATTTTCTTCCTTTTGATCAATGGTCCATTGACTTCTTGCAAGAGTAGTTACCACACCATCAATGATAGTTGTATGTGGCTCCCAACCTCTTAAGACTATGTCCTAAAGTTTAATGGAATCACGATCAAGATATAATTCCATTTTGAATTTCCAATGTGGATAGTCACTACCATCAAAGAATGGTATAAGAGAAGAGATGTTTTCTGATTCACTCCCCACGATCTTGTATTCTAGTAATGAAGTACCTAGAATTCAAGCTATGATACCAAATGAAAATGTTTATAGGTCATACCTAACCTATATTACCTTTTAATGGTACCTATTAGATTAGTCGACCATCATCTCCATCGATGCGCCAACACTAATGAGCGGAGAGCCCTACCTTGGTGACACAGTTCATAAGTGAGAGTTCTCATTGGTGCTTTACCCTAATTAATGGTAAGGGATAACTAGCTTTGATACCAAATGGAAAGAGTCCTAGAGGGGGGTGAATAGGATTATTGAATAAAACGAGAAATTAAAGGAATTCTTTTTAAGAATTGAATAGAAGTTGAGAAGGAAGAATGAAGGACACAAAGATTTAAGGAGTTTAGATTCAATAACAATCCTACGTCTCCACCTAACTTATCCTTAAGTTAGGATTTTCAATCACCCATAATCTTATTCACAAGATTGAGATTACACAAGAGTTTTATGGCTCACTCTTACAACCTTACAACTTGAGTTTTCAAGGCTCACTCAAAAACCAAATCCCAAGTGTTTCAAATGGACAATACTTAAACCAATTCCTTTAAAAATAAATCTCACTTTCCTTATACTCTATCCTAAGATTTAATATGAAGAGAAATTCTATTTCTAACACACAACCAACTCTCATAAGAGTTATACAAACAAAGAAACGTTTAAAAGAATTTTAAGAGCTCAATTGAATGCTTAAGAGATAATAAAAGATAAACAAGTTTGTTAAACTTTCAATTGAAGTCTAAGGAGTGTTTATATAGAAAAACATAAAAAAATATGGTTTTTAGATGTATCAAACATTTCTTCAATGTCTATATTTGATTTTGAATAAATCTTGAACTTTAGCCTGTCAAAAAGTCACTCACCAGTGAATAGTGCTCGTGAGGAGCAAGTTTTGGCTCTTGAGGGGCCAAAATATATCCATTGCATTCAAATATTTCCATTAGAAGCTAATAGTGCTACCCTCATGAGTATCCCATAAGAAAAAGTGCTCATGACTTTAACTCGTGAGCAGCACTGCCCCTTTCCTTAATAAGAACACTAAAAAGAGGATAGCTCATGATCGGTTCATGAGATGCTCGTGAATAAAACTGAATAATATCAAATCATCCAAAATTTTATATATAAAAGTTTTGGATACTTTTCTTATCTTTCAATAAAAATTTGAATCACCTTAATTGGACATCTGTAGCTTAAGATATTGCTAAAATACTAAGAGTTATATAAACTGAAATGCAAGATGCATATGTTGACTTCGACCAAAGTTTTATATGCCCAAATGAACTTTTATTTTGACAAGATTTTCGAGTCTTTATTTTAAGGTCTCACTTTTCACATTAACCAATATATATATCACGTACATATATTGCATAACATCTGTTTATATATACATATCACATATGCATATAGTATGTTATAACATACATATCACATATGTACATAAAGTATGCAAAAATGCATACACTAATAAGGAGTGATCATGAACTTTTCTTAAACCTATTTGAACTCTTAAAATAAGTTACAACATGACTTAGCCTAAAAAATTCTTCAAGGCATGAAACTCCTTATCACTATCTCCATGAATTTGCATCTGGAGCACTTTAAGCTTCTTGCCACAACTCTTGTGACTTACATTTAATCATTGGCATACTAAGGTTAATATTACATCCTAATAATTTTATGTAATTAACATTTAAGTACACATCAAATAATAAAATTAATTATTATTACAAATATAAGGATATAATATAAAAATAATAATGATCAATATGCAAAATTAAACATACAATTTTTTTTCTTTATTATGATATAGTATCAGGCAGTAGCTCAGCAACTACAGTGCTGCAGTTATAATAGTACCACTATTGCTATAGTACTATATTATTCAAATCACATTTTAAGTATATTTAGTCACAACTCTTGCAACTAACAATTAATTATAATCACAACACTTGCAATTATTAATTAAATTATAAATTAATAATAACAATATCATTAATAATATAATTATTAATAATTTAATATCTTATGATAAATCTAATAATTTAATTAATAACATACATTATTATTAATTTAGCATGTGTTAAGTTTAAAAAGGGGCTCTGATACCACTTATAGGAATCAGTTATTATACTTAGATATTAAGAACATGTGTGTTTAGCACAAATCTAAGTAGAGAAAATTTTAAAATTGTACTTAACATAACTCTTTATCACATGAAGAATTCCAATCCTAAGGATCTAATTTGCATTTAAGCACATAGCTAAATATCAAAACAACATGTAAACAACAACCTAGGAATTCTAAGTTTGAGAATACTTACAAACTCTTTAACTTTAGATTTCTTTGGTTCAACTCCTGAATCAAGTGTTAGGCCTTTAGCTTGAAACACCAAAGCTTTGCCAATCACATTCTTGCATTGATTAAACTTAGTAGCAAGTACCCTCTCTAAGTGACCCTTATAAACTTGCACTAACTTAGTTTACTTGCAAGAACTTAGAGTTTATTTTATGTATATGTAGCTTTCCTTTTGGTATATTTTCTTACCAAAATCTCTACACACTTTCTCAAAGCAACAACTTACATAAATTTCTTAATGCAATTGCTCATTCACGTGTGTCTCTCTATATTAGAACTCGTCTAAGGATATGTATATAGAGAAAGTGAGTTGATATAGACATGCATAAATTAAACATCACTTATACCACATCATTAGTATATAACTTTGCATGCCACCTTGCATACACCTTTGACATGGTTAGTGAACAAATTGTGCAAGTAACTTACTACAAAATTAACTTGCTACCTTGACATTAAAATATTATTAGCTTGCCACCTTGACATTAAAACATTGTTAGCTTGCCACCTTGCATAGTAATGTATAAAGAAATGTGTAGAAAATACATCTCATGTATTATATCTACATCCATTCTTATACTCATTCAAAGTCAACAATTTACACATAATTATTAATTAAATTAATAATAATATAATATCTCACATTAAATTTGGTAATTTAATTAATAACATATATTATTATTAATTTACTATTTTAATTAATATCTCATATTAATTAAATATAAATTAATAATAAAACTCTTATTGGAATTAGGTTTCATGATATACTAGAATCATTGCTTAAAGCATAAATCCAATTCCATTAATCTTAATTAATTGATTAAACTGTTTAGTCAATAATTAGATTAATAGAAATGGTGATTCAGCAAAACTCTTTTAGGTGTGACTTACTAGGTTCATGTCTAATTGGAAATGAGAATATAATATTAACACTTAATATTATTTCAAACTCTTTCAAGTCTTAATGTGAAAATCTCAATTATGCACATTTAGTTCTCATAAGTTGTGAGTGACCCCTAGCATCGATATAACAACAATCCAATTATTTATAAATGCATATATTGATTCACATAAACCTTATGGTCATAATTATCGTGCACTAAAATCCCTTCATTAGAAGATCCCGATATAGCCTAGAGTCAAGGTATAATTAAACTCTAATAGCTTCATTATATGACCTCATCTCAAGTATTGATTCTTGATAAAACATAACTAATACTAGAAACACTTTCTAGCACTAAAAATCTTTTAGAATGTGTTATGTTTGTCCTAGCCAAGAACTTATTCATCAAGAATAAGCTTAGATAGTATAGGATCTATCCCAATTCAATTCAGGCAATGAATCCTATCTTGGTTAAAAACTCATCCTTACATTTAACTAACTAAAGCCATGACACGTTATATAGCTATGTGTGAATAACATAAGTATGTAAGTAGTAACCAACACTAACCACTCAAACGTGGATGACCATGTTACCTCAGGTCAAAGGACTATATGCATCATTATGACTTGGATTGCAATTGTTAATTACAAATGAGTATCCTTGCAATCACAAATATAATATCAATGTTTGATCCACCCATCATATGAGTATTTGTATGTCTATTATGTTATCTCATATCAAGTAGCATAAGACTCACTACCTCCCACTATTACCATTACATACTAATCAAGAAAATAGATAGAGGTGATAGTCTAATTAATATTACCCAAATGTTAATTATTCGACTATGAACAATTTATAGCATATGTACTAAATAAATTTGTAACTCATATTATCAACTCCTGATAATAAATTTATTTAACATATTACTAAAGGGTAAATATTCAAATCAACAAACTCTTTATTTGAATGAATATTTTATTGCTATAGGATAGTTTACAATGTTATTATTTTACAAGAATGACACTAGGGCATATCTACAGTAATAATAACAACCTACATCTATTGAATTTTTTCCCTTTTTGCCTTGCCTTTGTCTACCTGATGTTGGTTTGAAAGAGAATTCAGGTTTAATTGGTTCAATAGGATCAAAATAGTCTATGTTCCTTGTAGGTTAACTATTAGAGCACCATATTGTCTTGAAGCATATCCGAGTGTGAACCTAAAATCCATATCCTGGCAGTTGTTATTGCATGTAAATTGATCAACACTTTAGCTTACATTAATGGAATTCCCTTTTGTATCAACCTATTGACTTTCTCTCTATTCTTTCCTTGAGAATTTTGTGCAGATAGAAATTCCCTAATGGCATCTATTGCATTAGTTGGCACATCTTTCTTAAATTCTTGTGTTTTTTTCTTTTTCTTTTTCTTTTGAACCTTCACCTACCATATATATGTTAACCACTACATAAATAAAACATTATAGTTAACAACACAAAGTTACATTTATATACCTTTATATCTGTAGTTCTTTTTGGACAACTTTATACATTGTGACCACCCTTTTTACAAATACCACAAGTCATTATCTTCCATTTCCTTGTTCGCATTCTAGATTTTTTTCATTCATCTTTATCCTTTGTTCTTTTTATTTTTAGCCTGCCTAGCATCTTCATGAATTGTCGTGGCTCTACCCTTTCCTTTCCAGTTTTAGGCCAATGCAACTTCCCAAGCACTAATTGAATACTATGAGCATATGCCATTAGGTATGTAGACTTGGTATACCAATGTGAGATATACTACTTTGGAGATGCATTCTTGCTGTGTATGGCAGCCATAACATGCTGACATAGGATGCCTAATAAGTTCCACTCCCTATATATGCAACTCTTACTCTCTAAATTAATTATGTGTCTATTATTGTGGTTATAAACATTGGTCACCTCAAATCCACAATCCTTGTACCACTTCATAAACCAATTGAATGACCTTTCTTTATTCTTTTCTAACTTTTAAGTGAATTTGGACTCACATCCAAAATCTATGAAGTAACTGATAGTCATTTCTTCCATAATCTAGTCATCATTTGAACTCTGTTTGAATAAACCAATGTGGTAATTAGATTTGACCTAGCTTTAAGAATCCGCCCATTAAATGCTTCTACCATGTTGTTGTCTACTACATTATATTACACTTCTATTTTAAAAAAGGCCTTACATGAACTCTCAACTTGATACTCAATTGCATCTTAAACTAGCCTTTCACTAAGTTCAAACAGGATATTTAACTTTGCTTTTAGTTCTTATGGATAAGTTACTCTTGCACAATTCCAAAAGGCAATCTTCCTCTCCTTTCCTCTTCATTTATTGGCCCAATTAACATATATGTGCCTTGTGTACAGCCTATGCTTAGCCTTAGGAAATTTAGTTTGCATAAAACTTTGTAGTCCCTTAAACATATAAAAAAAAAGAACAATTACAAAACTAGTTTGCAAGATAAATGTATACATTAAACAAGTTCAACACATAAAATAAAGAATATACCTTCTTTTTATCTAACATGACATTGTATCCATCTCCATCACCAAGTGGCAAATCATGCTTTAAGCATTTAAAAAACCATCCCCAAGTAAATTTAGTCTCTACTTGCACCATGGCCAAGCAATAGGAAACTTTTGGTTGTTTCCATCCCTCCCCATAAACATAAAAAAGTTGTCCTTTACACACACCTTTCAAGAAAAAACCATAAAGTCCTATCATTTTTCTATAGCCCTCAACCAAGCCCTTTTTGCATGCATCTAGGCACATATAAAATCTAATGAATAATGGTTTCCCTTTAGGATTCTCATTTAAGGACTTAGCAAAACAAGTGGAATTAGGATTGATGTCAACAACCACTTTTACATAGTCATGTAAGGCTGCATATTCCTCTTTGTATTCACCCATCAACTCTTTAAGTATTTTTTTCTTTGCATGGCTGCACACATGATCACTAACACTTATTTTCACTTTAATTTTCACCAAAGCTCTAAAGTCCTTTTATTTTATATTTGGCTAACTACTGACTCTATTTTTGAAATGTTTTTTTAAGGAATTCATTATTACAAAGACTTACTTTTATTCCTCCTTTCACACTTATGGTGAGGGTTATATATCTTCACAGTCATGGTGTTATCAACATTATGAATGCTCTTTAACAAGACCCAAGGACACCTTTTTTTGCACTCGGCTCTAACTCAGTATGGTCATTTTTAACAAAATGCACATACAAACCTTTAATAAATTCTTCAACATTTTTTAACTTTATACCAAGATAGAAAACTGGAACACCTTGGAGTTAGGAAAAAAAATAATCTTTGTTCTTGCTCTCTTCTTGCGTTCAGTTGGAACATCTTCATCAATTTTACTATAGTTACTACAAACATCAGAACTACTATATATAAACTGTCATTCCCATTTACATCCCCAAATTCAAATGTTTAAAGCATCATTAACCATAGGCTCATTCTCTCCCTTTGAAATGATATCACCAGGAATTTGTATACCCTCCTCACCTGCATTATTCCTATAAGTTTTTCCTATATATAGACTCTCTCATTTTTTCCTTGGCAGCTTGAAGCTCATCATCATCATCATCATCTATCAAGCATGCTACATTAACATAGATTTCAATAAATGTCTTATATTTAACAAATTTTGGTTCAAGGTCCTCCACCTCTACATCATTTTCGACTTTAACCTCAAGCACATGTTCCAAGTTACCTCTATCTATGTCAAGTTCTTTGTTACTCATCTCAACTTCATATTCAGTCACTAACTCAGGTTTAGTATCTAAGTTACCATCTTGTAACTCAATCCCTATATTAACTCCCTCATTTATATAGTTTTCAATGTTACTAACTATTTTGATTGTCTATTTGTTACTTAGAAAAATTGTTGAGCTTCCTTTCCTACATCAATATGACTATCTTCCTTAGATTCTACACTATCAATCATGAACAATATACTATGCCCATTAACTACCTCACTCAATATAGCTAACATGTCCTTATCATCTTTAATACAAATAATTTCCCCACTAACTTTTTTCTATAATACAACTCTCCTATCTTACTCAACCCTAAGTCCTTTAAATATGACAACACATTAGGATAAGATAATAAGTCTATATCAAAGTCATAATCCATTGCCGAAGTTTCTCCACCTACATATTACAATCCATTATCCTTAACAATCACATCTCCATGTTAAAATACCAATTCCATTCTATTTTACACATTATACCTATCAAATGAAAAGTAATTAATTAATCAAATTCATGTTGTTGTTTTTTTTTTTACAAATTTATCAAATTTAATCAATTATTAAAAATTAGGTCATTTTCCAAAAGCCTAGCATAAAACCAATGTATGTCATTTTCCATACTATCATTAAATATTATATATAAATATATAAAATGCCATTTTTTTAACCACTCAAACTTAGTAGGACCACATACTTGAGCTTAATAGCAAACAAGCAAACAAATAAACAAAAGTACAGTCAATAAAAAATAAATCTCTTAAAAAAATAATACCTATCTAGATCCACCACCACTAACTTTCTAAAATATTGAGCATTTTTTCATAACTTTCCACTAATACTAATAAAACACAATCTATTTTATCCACTAGAACCTCTTTTGCATGAATAAACTTTACTATACAACCACTGAAAACACTTTCTTACTACTTTTATTATTTGCAAGCAATCATTCTAAGCTTAACACCACTCCTTAACTTTACAACCATCTTAAGAGATTTTAGGAAATGAATGTCAGTGTTTTTTCTTACAATGCCTCCAAATGAAGCATAACTTGATCAACTTAAATTAGGGTTCATTTACTTTGTTCATGAAATTTCTAAAATATCCTTCGATTTCTTTTATTTTATAAATACTATCCAACATGCCATATTAGCTGAAGTCAAACCACTTAGCGCCCATTCATAAGCCAAAATATATAACCACTTTCATTTAATAGCGATGAAGCTACATGTGTAAATGACCATCTAAATAAGGATTAAATGTAGCGAAAAATAATGTATAGGGACTCAATGTATACAAATGAAAGTGTAGGAGGCCAAAAATGGGTTATGCCATTTTTTAAATAAAAGTTTAAAGAATAAGCTACAATTGTTAACACTCATAAAATTAAGGATTTTTTAAGTAAATAGGCCTAAAATAAAAGAGAAAGTATAAAGAAATTAAGATGATAATTTAAGTGAGTGATAACAAAGACTAATAGATTTACGATCGAAGCACAAAGTATTAACCCTTCAATAGTGTTATTGACATTAATTTATAGTTAATATTATTTAATTTGAAATTTTATATGTTTAGTAATAATTAAAGTAAGTTTATAAGCAAACATATTATAGAAAAGATATTATATTTTTGTTAATTACTTTATTATATATCCTGTTGGCTTTATTATATTATAAATTAAATTTACCATTTAAAAATACTATATTGACTATAATAAAAGGAATTAAAAGAATATAATTAAAATTAATGACAATGCATTCACACTTTTGATATGAAAAATATGTGGACATTAAAGGAGGTGGCTTGATAAGAGACTCTAATGGCAACTGGTTAGGAGGTTCATTTTTTTCATATGAATACAAGGTCCATCACTAGGGCAGAACTCCAAGGAATTTTTCAAGGTTTGAACTTAGCTTGGAATATGAGATGCAAGAGGGTCATCATAGAATCCGATAGCAGAGCAACTAGTTTCTTGATTCAAAGTAATGAAGATGCCATATAGGAATAGTTTGAGGCATTGGAGAATTGATGTCAAGGCATTGGGAAGTTAAGTTATAACATATATATTGAGAAGCCAACTTCAGTGCTAACTGCTTAGCATCTACTACCTTTCAATACCCTGTTGGTCTCCATGTTCTAACTGATCCACCAATTGAATTGCTCTAATGGCTCTATCATGATGTATTGGGAGTTTCATACTCTCGAGCTTTAAGTATGTAATTTTTCTTTGGCATTTTCCACTTTCCTTTTTTTGTTTAAAAAAAAACCATAAAGGAGTAATGTGAATAAAAAATGAATATATGACAGATAAAAAAATGTATTTTTCTAATTTTAATTGACTAATAATAAATCTTATCATTAGTTTAAAATTAACTAAAAAAAAGGGTAAGAAAAGAATAAAATTAATATGGAATAATTGTGAAAATGGTGTCTAAACTTTTTAGTTGTTTTTATGTGAGTATCTTTTTTTTTTTTACAATAAAGTGTCTAAATTTTCAAAATGACTGTCAAATTACCAATTGATTTAGTGATGAATGTCCGCTAAGGTGGATGAAATGGACTCCACTTTTTTCTCAATCAACTTCCACATCATTTACCATAGATACCATCATTTGAGTTGACAAAATTATCCTTGCAATTGAAATTGGGAATTATGGTCATAAAAAGAAAAAATAAAAGACATCTGAAGAAGAAGAAGAGGTGTTGTTGCCTCCTCCTTTGCCATTACCATCAGAACTTCCATCATATTTAAACTTATTGAAATCAACAAGATGAGTAGCTTCTAAGGAGCACTCTTTAGCAAATCTTTAATTCAAACCTCCAGGAATGCAATTATTAATAGAATCAGTCAAGAATGAGGTTATGGTTGTGGTTTATGAGAATTCAATGGCAGAGATAAAATGAGCAATATGGCAACTCCTTTAATAGAAGATTTAAAGTAGTTTCCAACCTTGGATGGAAGTGAGACTCTAAATTAATCACCACCACTACCACTAGTTACACACTTTAAATCTCATTAGTTTACCATTTTTGGGTTGACTGCAATAATATGGTTTTCTAAGTTTAAAATGTATATTTCAGGCATTTATTTTACTTGTACTCCTTTTTAAATTCAATAAATTACTTTGTTGTTTTAATATTTAAAGATAGATAAAATGGGTTTGTTAATGACCATAGAATTCAACTCTAATAAGTTTTTTTTTTCAATATATGGTAGCTATGATGTATTCCGCAAAATGCTCTCTTCTTTTCTTTATCTCTTTTTCTTCATTCTTTGTTTAAATGTGCTTTGTATTTTGAAATCTTAGTTTCTAAATTCTATCTTGGTAAAGATTAGGGTAATGTATAGTTCATGCAAGGAAAGGAATAAAAGAATATTATCGTTGGGTGGTTTCCAATCCTATGAATTTAAATGAGTGGAAGAGAAAAAAAAAACATTAATGCTCTTAAAAGAAGTCATTTCTTTTCTGTGCATTAACCACTTGATTGCCAAAAAAAGAAAAAAGAAGATGAGGCACCAAAATAATAAAAACTGAAAGGGTTGGATACCATTTATGTAATTATTCCAAATTAAAACACTTGAATGTTATAAAAAAAATAAAGGGTGTGATATACTCCCTCCATTCCATTCCAATTATCATTTAAAAAATATAATTTGTTCCACTCTAAATGATGTTTTTAATTACTAATAAAAAAATAAACTCTTCTTTCCAATTTTACCCATATCTTGATTTTAGAGTAAGTCTTTTAGTAATTGATAAATAAGTTTTATTAGAGTAATTATAATTTATACTAACTTTTAGTCCTTCTAAAAGAGGGTATTATAGTCATTTGCACCTGTAATTATACTTATTAAATAGAATTCTTAATTTTTATAACATTATCTTAAATGATAATTGGAATGGAATGGAGGGAGTAACTATTTGAGCATTAACTGAATGCTAACTTTGAAATATAACATTAGAAGTATTTTCAATAATATCAATAAATCTATGCTACAACTTGTCAAATATATAAGAGCTCCACTTTAAGAGCTTATCTTTATTATATCACTAGATATATGCTCGTACAAATACACATATGGTTTAAAAATATGAATAAATTATTGTATATAAATATTTTAATTTCTAAAAAATATAAATTAATAGGTGTAATTAGAAAAAAATCATACCTTATGTTACAATTTGAAAAAATAACTGAAAATTTCTGTTTAATCATTACTCCTCCCTCTCAATATGAAGGCTTAATACATCTGCAACCCCTGAACTTTGCAATTTTTGCCACTTTAATACTTACACTTTTCCATTTAGACACCTAAACTTGCCAAAAAAGTGATTCACAAACCATTTTCTATAGATGTGGCAGAGTATATGTAATTAAATGCTAATGAGCTTATAATATGAAAAAATTAATGCTCCTTAATGTACAATAAGTATTTTGAACTCCTTTTCACCATCATCTTCTTCACTTCTTCATTGAGCTTTCATCTCTTTCTTATTCTTTCTATTTTTCCTGTCATTTGCCATTTTCTTGTCTTGTTGTTCTCCTTTTTCTCATTCTTCAATAGCCATTTGTTTTCTTTATATATATTTTTTAATTTATTGAAGGGTTTTCTATGAATGGAATCTCATAGGTAATTGGCTTCACAGGTTAGTTATTCAAATGGTATTTAATTTACTATACTAATGTGTGATTATAATGAAATAATTAAATTAAAATGTCCCTCACTAATGCAAATCCTGGGAGATGATTTTGTGGTTGTCTTTGATTTAGTGTGGGTAGTGATTTTGGTGTTTATTAGTCGAATTAGGGTTTTGATTTTAAAATTGAAAAATTTTAATGAAATTAGTAGGTGGGAAGGCAAAATGCATGTGGATATTTTCAATGGTATGATCCACCAATTCCTCAACACCTGAAGCGTGCATTTTCACTATTGATAAACAAAACTAGAGAGGCTGAATATGAAAGGGACAAGGCTATTAATGAAAGGGATAACGTAAAAGCCAAAACCAATGTATTGATTTAGCTAGTTAGAATGTTAAGTGCAATTATACTCATTTGTATATTCTTCAACAATGTTTAAGTAGATTTCCTATGTTAAAAGTAGAAATTTTATATAGTTGATGAAAAGTAAGAATTTTGGTGTTTATATAGTTTGCTATTAATGTAATGACTATACAATCGATGAAATGAGATATTCCTATCCTATTTTTACAAAGTTGTTTACCTGTGGAATTGCATATTTCAAACTTGTGAAAAAAAAGCTACCACAAAGTACTTAAGAATAAGCTTAAAATAGTATTGAACTGAATAAAGTAATGAAATTTATAAAAATAAATCAGTCAGTTATAAAAGCTCAATCACTGAGCTAAATAAAATACCATAAAAGCTTAATCTATAGTTGAAGAAAATACCATATAAAGCTAAAACATTTAAGCTTAATCACATATGCTACCTGACAAAACACTGAATAGACCTACATAACAGACCTGTAAAACATAAAGTACCTAAAAAAATACCATAAAAGTTTGATATGCAAAGTTATTAGCTAGAATAGAAGCTCATTGATAGAACAATTTTAAAATACATAATTCAAGCAATTGAGTTTGAACAACACAAGTTTTAAAGTAGCTAATCTATAATTAGAAATGCAATTTTGCTTTCCCTTTGTTGTCTTTTACTATTGTTTGACTCAGAATGCATCCTTTTAAAGTAGTCAATCTTATTATTACTGAGTTTTGGCTTAAGGAAAAAGCTTATCCATTTTCATCTACAGATTGAATATGCAATTCTATTCTTCTTTGAGTTTGCAAGTTGGATCTTCTTTCTTGGAGTTTCCTTAATGTAATTACATCTTTTCCTTTGAATTTTAGGTGAGGTGGTTGAAAAATAACATCACTAGTTGATTTTCCTACCCTTTTTAGGTTCCCATCTTCAATAACTCTACTAGTTGTTAGACCGAATTGAAAAATCACAAGTTCACAATAAGAGCACATGTTTATAATATGATTGTAACTTAAAATAAGATCTACATCCAAAGAATTACTTACCTTTCAATTATGACACTAGTTTTAAGGTTGGAGTACTAACCATACCCTTTAATCCTTCCTTTTTTTATAGTAGCTGTGGTACTTTTAGTGGACCTCTTCTTTATAATAGCAGGCAACTTTATTGATACATTAGCACTTTGGCTACCACTTAAAACTTGGTTGCCCTTTGTCTTTTTTACACCTTGAACTACACTAAAACTTTTGGAAACCTATAATGAAGATTTATTAACATTTACATAGTTGAACCAAAATAGTAAATGTAAATTACAATTCATAAATCTAAACATAAAACTTGAGTTTTAATATAATTTGCATCAGTTGTGATAGTTGTTTGAGTATTCTTGATAAAATATTAAACAACTAGAATTTTGAGCATGAAATGAAGAACAAATTGAATAAAACAATAATATCAGTAAACTTAATTCATAACTTATCACTTGCTTCACTAAATAACCTTTTTTTTATTATGCCCTAGTTGTTTACACAAACTAAATATCATCTTTGCTCCTTTTCTAAGAACTTTCTTGAGTTTTTTGGTTCATCTCTTGGCTTCCTTTTATTTCACTTTAGTCTCACTAGCAAAACCTTAAATGGTGTTGGTTTAATTAGAGGATGGTCCTTTTGCTGTTATAATCGCATTATAAGTATCGGTTGAATGTAGTGTGAATATGTCTTTAGGTAGGTTTCATTATGATACCATTTGGAAATGAAGTCAATAGGCTTCATTTTCCTATGTTACAATGCGTATATGGCATATGCACGAGGGATGCCCTTCAACTGCCATGACCTGCAAGTGCAAGTCTATTTTCTTATGTCCACACTATGACCATATGGCCCATCTTACACCTAAAAACCTGCATCTCCATTCCATAAAATATCATACTTTATTGAATGCTACTTATTCTTTTCATACCTCTCCATAGTTGTTGGAGTAATGTCATAAATCCATGTGTTTGCAAAATCCCTCATAACTTGAATTCTTTACATTATTTTGGTTATAATCTCATTCAATATGGTGATAATTGACTTATGTCTAGATATTAAAATCCATGCATTAAGCAACTAGAATATATAATTAGCTTGTTAATATGTTAAATAAGGTTCAAAAATATTAATTAGTAACATAATATAGAATTAGCAAGTAAACATACAAAATTAAGTTAAACAAGCAAATAGAATAGTTACTAACCTTTTGCATGTCTATCATGAGCACAAAACCTTCTTCAATGCCCATTTCTAGATCATGTCAAAGTACGCTTAAGAATTAACTCCAATTATCCATACACTCAACTTGAACTACAACCTAAGCAACTGATACATTTGTCCATTGCTATCTTTTATAATTGCAGACAATAGTTGCCCCTTGCAGACCCCCTTGAAAAGTATCCATATAGGTCAATGAATTTCCTATAACCTTCATTAAAACCCTATTTAAGTGCATAAAGGCACATGTAGAACTTATAAAAAAAAAACCTTTCCTAGCAAGCTTGTATCAGTCTTGATAAAACATGTTCCACCTAGATTTGATAGTAGCACTTTATCCACATACCATTGCAACTTATCATACTCCTCCATGTAATCATCCATGAATTGAGACATCACCAAAAACTTAGCCCTTCTGCAAATTATTGTGCCAACTTCCACCTTCAATTGCTTTTTATAAAGCTCTTGTAATTACCACAAATTGATTAATGGTTATGATATAATTCTGTCCTTATAATAACTTGAAATAAACTTTGATGTACATAATTATTTTTATTTGTTCTCCAATAGTCGTACACATGGTTGTAAGTCTTCACTATTAAATCCTTGATATTCCTATTAATGCTTTCACTAATAAACCAGTTACATCCAATTGACTTGCATTTGCCCTCACCCGACTAGCTTTATATATTTTAAATTTTATCTCTACACCCCTCAAAATAGCATATTTAGCAAGTGCCTTCCAAAATTGCACATCATTCTCAAACACTAAGCCAATTTACCATAAAGGTCTATGAAAGATGAGATCATATTTAAGTCTTATACTCTCTCTTCTTTCAGGTAGCTCATCCTCATTACATATTTCATTATCACTCAAATCATTGCTTGCATCATCACTATCAAAATATTTCTCATCTCCACTAACTTTTCCTTCATACTTGTTGTTTGATGTAAAAATCTTATCATGTCCAATATCAACTTCAGCTTCTCTAAGCTCAATATGGTCTTTCTCTACACCAATTTTCTAACTCTATGGTATTGACTATATGTACTTTCTTAACTCTTTTCTTGCAATAATATCTTCCTTATTCACATCACTTCCTTCATCTTCAAGACTCTCAATATCATCTTCTTCTACAGGAACCTCACCATTTGTATCACTATCTTTAACACAACTACCTTCTTTTAATCCATTTTCATCATCTTTTCTCCTTTATAAATATTTGATGGTTTTTCTTCCTTATTACCCTTTCCTTTGCTATTTATATGCCTACCATTATCTCCCAATGTTGCCATAATCTTTTCCCTTTCACTATTTTACTTACAAGACACCTATGGAACCATGTTTTCACCACTACCACTTTTGACACCTTATACATACACTTGAACCATTACATTTTTAACACTCAACATTTTCACCATTTTTATAGCTTCTTTGTCATCCTTTATTTCCATTAGGTCATCTTTTAATGAAAACCCCGGTACTTTATAAGATAACTTAATTTCACTGTATTTTAATTGGTTGTACCCAAAATAAAATTTTTTGAATTGAAAGCTCATAAGCACATAAGGTTTATAATTCATCAAGAACCTAACCCATAAAAAATTGTCCTAGGGAAGAAAATAAGAAGAAAATGCAAGAATAATTTGGAAGATGTAGTTAGTAAGCTGTATATTATTACAATGGAAATTTCTAAAATTCCCATTACAAGTTTACAAGCTAAGGAGATGAACTAGGGAAAAGTAGCTTACAAGCAACAACACTATATATAAGAGCAAGGAAAAATACAATCAACCACATAATAACCCAATTAATAATCATCCACTAATTATCACCAACAACCAATCATCATAAATTATTGTCAAAACTTTATTTACTTTTCTTTTAAGCTATTCCAATTCTTAAAATTTGTAATCATTTTCATTAGTGCAAAGTTTTATTTTCAATTCTTTGTAAATTTCTATTAATCAATTATCTTTTTTATTGAAATTCAAACAAATTATAAGAAAGGAATTTAAGAATTCATAATTGTTTGAAAGAATTCAAGTTGTTACATTGAGGAAATATTCCTCTAGCACTCTCGCATAAATTCACCAATAATCTTTTAGCAAGCACTAAAAATTATAGCAACATGGGACACAAAATTAGAGAAACAATTTTGGTACACCCAATGGGACAAAAAATTAAAGAAAAACTAACTTTTTAACTTCATTCACCAAGTCTAAATACCCTATTGTGTTAACATCCAACCCATGTTTAGGCAAAATTTCTCCACTTAAGTAAACCACTTCACCTCCCATCAGGGAAAATTGACCACCATGATGATAATAGATAGAAAATGAATCCATTCTGCAAATTCAATGAAAGTATATACACATTAAATTGCAGCCTTATAAATTTATAATGGTAGACTTTGTTCTCCATTCTTCATTTAGCTTTGTAAAATTTTAGTGCAAGACTTTGTTGTTCCACTGACATTGATTGATCAGTACCTACTGTGGCTTCGATTATTCAATGACTTAAATGGCTTCGACAACCTTAAACTCAAGTGCCTTCGATAAGATTGTAATTCAAGTGCATTGCCAAGTTCAAAGTGTAGAAATAAAATATTGCTTAGGGAGTTAGAAATTTGAGATTAATTTATGATAGATAATGAAAATTAGGGTTTGGAATTTGAAGATAATTCTTATGTGAGCTTTTAATTTACTTAATTCAATTTTAAGCTATTTTTTTTACTATTAACTAATGTTACATGTCTTAAGTTTTATTATGTGGCACCTAGTCAGTGTGAGGAAAAAGCATGCGCTTCATTGCTTCATTAATCATGCAAAAAATGGTTTATAAATCACTTTTTTTTGGCAAGTTAAGGTGTCTAAATGGAAAAAGTGTAAGTATAAGCGTTAAAGTGGAAAAAAATGCCAAGTTCAAAGGGCTACAGATGTATTAAGCCCAATATGAATAAATATACAAATAACTAAAATTTTTCAAATTTTATGCAACAATATTGTGTATTTTAGTGGTATAAAACATATAAAAGAAAAGTACAAAATGAAGATAGATTCAATTAATATTTTTTAAATATTGTTGAAAATAGAACTAAAATTGATTTAATAATATCTATACCTTCTTAAGTTACCATGAACATTAAATTTCATCATAACCATTAGAGTTTTTGACTATAGAATGATCAAGTATAAAATGGATGATAAACCTAAAAAAATTAACATTGAGAAATTAATTTATATAAAAATGAGAAGAAAATGTAAGTATAAATGAATTAAAATTATAAGTAGAAAAGAATCATTAAATTTGTGGTATATATATAAAAGTAAATAAAAAATAAGATTAAATGTGAAAGTTGAAAAGTTAAGAAAAATAAAGAATTAAAAGTTGAAAAGTTGAGGAAATTAATGGTTTAAAAGTTGAACAGTCGAGTAAAATAATAACTTAAAAGGTTAAAGGAGATAATGACTAAACATCAAGTAGGTAATAGCAAAACTAAAATACTATAGATTTAACTTATTGACGTGGCATAAACATAAGGTGGGTAATAGTAAAAATCAGATAAAGGAAATTATGAATCAAATTAAGATTCTTTAATCTCATGAATTAGATGAGGAAGGAAGGAGGCTAGTGATTCTTGAACTTGAAAATCAATTGGAGCAAGTTCATAAGCAAGAAGAATTGTATTAGTTGCAGAGGTTAATGGTTCATTAGTTGCAAGAAGGTGGTTATAAGGGTTAAAAATAAAATTATTATAATTAAGGATGCGAGTTGTAATTAAGTTAATGAGGAAGAGAAAATTAAAAAGTTTGTTTGCCAATACTATAGAAAATTGTTTAGTGCCTATCAAACAGCTTCTTTTGATGAAATTTTATATAATATTCATTAAGTGGTTTCAAAGGATATGAATTCAATATTAATTGCTCCAATAATAGATGTTAAAGTTAAAGAGGCTCTCTTTCAATTAGAAACTAGAAAGTTCATGGACCCAAAGGTTTTTTAAGGGATTTTATTTCAAACATTTTGGCCTATTGTTAAAAAAATGATATTTATGCTACTGTAAAACATTTCTTTGTATTGGGGTTCCTGTTAAAAGAATGAAATAGAACATCTATTGTTCTTATACCTAAAGTATGAAACCCTATTACTATATATCAATTTAGGCCTAATAGCCCCTCTAATTTTGTTTATAAAATTATTGCTAGAATTTTAGTTAACAAATTAAAGCCTTATCTCTAATCCTTTATTCATTCCAACTAAGTATCCTTTATACATGGTAGAATTATTCATGATAATATCTTAGTGGCTTATGAAATCTTCCATGCATTGGAATATTTCTACTAGTAAAGTGAATCATCATTTTACTTTAAAATTGGATATGTTTAAGGCCTATAATCAAGTTGATTGGGGAATTTTTGAAAGCTTATTGCTTAAAATAAGGTTTCACATGCATTTTATTAGACTACTAATGCAATATGTGACTATGGTATCGTATTTTATACTTGTCAATGGTCAACAATGTTAGTTTTTTAAATCATCAAGAGGGATTAGACAGGAAGATCCTCTTTCTCCATATCTTTTCATTATGGTTTTTATCACTTTATCCTTTGCTTTAAATAAAGCTGTAAATGAAAATCTCATCTTAGGATTCAAAATTAATAGAAAATGTCCAATTATTACTCATTTTCCTTTTTGCAAATGATTCTTTAGTTTTTGGGAAGGTGAATAGTGAAGAAGTTAATAATTTATGGATAGTCATTTGTAAATTTTGTGCAACTTCTAGCCAGAAAGTTAATAAAGTAATTATAGCATATATTTTAGTAATAAAACCCCTCAATAGGTTAGGAATTAGATTTTGAATCAATTAGGGATGGTAGTCAATACTAATTCATAAAAATATCTAGAACTGTCTATAGTTTAGGGGAGATCTAGATTGAAGACCTTTGCTTATATAAAGGATAAAATCTTACAAAAGGCTCTAACTTGGAGACATAAATTACCTGTCTGATGCAGGCATAGAGGTGATGCCTAAGGTTGTCCTTATCACTTTACCAACATATGTATCCTTGGAAAACCTTATGGAGCTAGCCCTGTGAGTTTTGGAATCATCACCTAACCATAGTCAAAAAATAGAAAATGAGTTAAAGGAAACCCATTTCCTTTACTAGAGATTCTAGGTTTAGGGAGTAGCATATACATGGTTGTTTCTTGATATAGATATCCTAATATGCTTGTCACATTATCTTAGTTTAAATTTTAATGATGCATTTACCATACTT
Source organism: Mallotus nudiflorus (assembly GCA_947683625.1). Classification (NCBI taxonomy): domain Eukaryota; kingdom Viridiplantae; phylum Streptophyta; class Magnoliopsida; order Malpighiales; family Euphorbiaceae; genus Mallotus; species Mallotus nudiflorus. The sequence goes on along the minus strand of CANTUR010000094.1, from coordinate 834,543 downwards.
GAATATTAGTCAATTTTTAAAATGACGTTGGACTGATAATTGATACACGGGATAATTGGACTAGCACATACATTGCAAATATATTAATAGAAGTGAATAAATAAATAATATGGGAAATCAAGCGAATAACATGTATTTCAAACAAAACAAATAAGCAAGTAAACAAGTAGCACACAAGCATGCAAAAGACAATTAATCAAAGCAAATAAATAAATTTAAAATGGGGAAAGAGATTAAAGATAATAACCCTCAAAATAGCCTATTCTAATAAATACATCACAATAAAAAATAAATAAAGGGTAATTAGGATTAAGGATAACATCACTTTAAGAATAGCCAATTCTAATAAATGCAATTGAAATTGAAAATAAAAGAAAAATTCTATTCTAATAATTCCTACAAAATAAAGGTTAATATGCAAACATATGCAAACACACATCACATTTATAACAATTTAATATTTTCATCCATACGCATGATATCTAACTAATAAAGAAAGAAATTAATCAAACAACGAAGTGAACATCAAAGCAAGTAGTAAATTAAGATGCAAGTGAAAAATGCATGATTTATGTGATGACTTTGGGAAGAATACCTCAAGTACTCCCAAAGGAATTCCCTAAGTGGGGAATTTAATTATGAAGGTTATTGGTTTTCTTTTTAGAATGACATGCAAATGAATAATCACTTAAAATAAAATGAATTAAAATAAAATGAAATAAATTAAGATAAATTGACCAAAACAAAGTGAAATAAAAATAAATAAAGAAATAAAACTAGGAAAAATTATTTTATTATAATAAAAAAACTTATTTAAATAATAAAGTTTGAAGATTTATGGTAAAAGAAACATCTTTATAATAAAAATTATATTTTTACCATATTTCACTTAACAAACACTATATTTTTATATTAAAATCTCATTTTTATAAAATTAACACTACAAATGATAAAAATATTAGAGGAAATTTTTAAAAATGGCTTGTTTGACTAGCTTTATTTCTTTTATGGCCAACCCTTTTTTTTTCAAAATTGGTTTTTGTATTTTCTCTTTTGGCCCATCATGTTTCTATTTTTCATTTTTTGACTTCTTCGTTGAGCAGCAGTTTCTCATTGGTTATTTTTGCTTTCATTTAACTTCCTTTTGCTTTCATTTCTCCTCATTTCATTTTCCAGGGATTTTGTGTGTGTTGTTTCTTCTCTTTCTTCATCTTGTCAATTTTTTCTTATTTTTCTTTTTCTAACCAATGTTTTTTTTTGTTCATTTAAGTTTTAAGTTAGTAGTTATGGGGAAAGTTAGTAGTGATATTATTTTTAAGAGAATTTCTACTCATTTAAGTGGTGGTGCTGCACAAACTTCTACTTCATCTAGAAAGAAGAAGGATATGGATTCTCCTTTATCTATAATGAAGAAGAGTGATATCATTTCTAAGAAGAGGAAGAATGATGCTAAATCTAAAAAGAATGACATTGTTGCTAATAAGAAGAAGAATTTGTCCTTTAGTGAAAGCTTTACTAAAAAATCTAAAGATTGTTTTAGGGCACATTTTGCTTTTCTTTTAATTATTATTAAGCTGCTTTTTTAAGAGTTGTTGCTTTTTGTTACTTCTTGTTGTTGTTGTATATGTTGTTTTAAGTTTGTTGCTTGTTTTGATTTTTTAATGTAATTTTTATTATTTATTTCAGGAGTGGGAGTATTTCATTAAACTAGAGGAACATTTTAAGAGTAGGGTTTCTAGTTGTATAAATGAGAATGTCATTTCAAAATTGAAGGAGAAATTGATTGAAACTCAATTGGATTTGTTTAGAAAAACTAATTTTGGTCATTTTTTGGATATGAAGGATGTTAAATTGGAGGCTCAAGTTATTAATTACTTGCTTTTAAGGGAAGTAAGTCAACCTAAATCTGGTAAAAGTTGGTTTCATATTTCTGGTTTTTTTTTAAGTTTTCTATTAGTGAATTTGCCTTTATTACGGGGCTGAAATGTAATAATGATTTTAAGAAAAATAAGATTGAGATCTATAAAGAATAATTTGGTTAATAAGTATTTAGATGGTTCTTTGAAAGTGAAGAGGAGTGATATTAAAAAATATTTTCTTTCTATAGAGTTTGATTATGATAAGGATGCTATAAAGTTTGTTGTTCTTTATTTTGTTAGTTTGTTTTTGTTTTTTGGTCCAAAGGAGAAGTTTGTTAATAAAAATTTTTTTGGATGTTATTGATGCTAATTTGTGTAATCACTATACTTGGGGAAAAGATGCTTTTACTTTTACTTTGGTTTATTTAAAGGGAAGGCTTATGGGGGCTAAGAAGAAAGTTAACGGTTATTTTTTTACCATTTTTTTTGCTTTCCATTGGCTTTATAAATTTGGTTTTACGAATGTTATGCTTATTGTGATAATGTGTTTGTTATTCATGATGGTTCTTTGATTCCTCGTCTATTGAATTGGGGTGATTCTGTTGTATTAAATTTTAAGAAGTTGAATTCACAGATTTTTAGTTTATCTTCTTCTCAGGAAATTGCTTTTTTTCTTATTTTTTTAGGTTTGTAGTTTCTTGTTGTTACTTATTTTTTGTTTATTATTTTTGTAGTTGAAATTGAAAAATATTATCCCTAGTCATATGGAAGAGGTGAAACCAAAAGTTAAGAAAGTCAATGCATCTCCTGTTCGTGATGAAAATTTGGACAACAAAGATGATTTCCAATCTCCTATTCCATGAAAGTCTAAAAAAGTGAATCTGGTACTCATAAAGAGCGATCAAGCATTGGTGATAGGGAGTCTATGTTGATAAATAAAATTGATGATTTAGAAAAGAAGCCTAATGAAGAAATTTTTTCTTTAAGAAGTTTTATTTAGGAGAGATTTTCTATTTTAGAAGTGAAGTTAGATAGAATTCTTCAACATAAATTTTCTTCTATTTCTTCTAATGTTGATAAGAAGGATGCAGTTGGTTCTAATAATAAAAATGATGAGAATGGTGCGGGTGAGAGAAATGATATTTTTAATCTTTTTATTAATGTTGTTGCTCATAATAAAAAGAGAAATGAATTTTATGAAGAGAAAAATAGTGATGGTGAACAAAATAGGAGAAATGAAGAATAACATAAGAGAAATAAAATAGAGGAGAAGAAAAATAAAAAGGATAAGGAAAATGAAGAAGAGCTGAAGAAGAATATTAAAGAGCTAGAGTTGAAGAAAATGGTGAATAGCACAAGAAAAAAGATGTTTCAGGTGTTTATTGTACTACTGAGGGATTTGATTCTTCTTCTTCTAATACTTGTTAAGATTTTTTGGATAAAATAGATGCTATTGTAAAAAGTTTCAAACAAAGAAAGGTAAATTTTCTATTGTTGCTCTTTGTTGCTTGTTTTTTTTTTTTGTTGCTTTTCTAATTTTTATGTTGTTTAATTTTTTTTTTGTAGGAAGCTACCCTGAATCTATTAATCAATCTGAAATCTAGTGAGAGCTATAGTTCCATATGTTGAACCTATATATGTCTAACTTATATCCGTGGTCCATACTCTTAAAAGTTTGGTACATGCAAGGAGGGTTGTTAAGTTGAGTGTGCAAGTTAAATCTCCATTTGTTAAGGATTTTGATTCAGGAGCAAGCTTAAGGGAAGGACTTTATAAGAGCAAAAAGTCATTATTTTATTTGTGTTTTTTATATATTTGATTTTCATACATTATCTATTTTTTAATATTGGTTTTTATTCTTATTAGGTCAAAGTTCAAGTATCCTGAGAAATATGAGGTTATGATCTTAGATTCAACTATAATGTTTTTGTAGTTTCTTCTAAAACATGGTTTCATACCTTGTTTTATCTTGGGGAGCTCATCACATGTTTTGTATGTTTGTTATTTTATAATTTATTATCTTTTATGTTGTTTTTTTATTGGAACACCTTGATATGATTTTTTATTATTTTAGAAAATGGGGGAAATGTTATGGAAGTTGTAATGTGAATTTCACAACAATAGATGCATTTTTTTTATGGAATTTTGCAAAAGGCTTATTCTTTTTTATTAGAAAATAATTTTAATTTTTCATTTACTCATACTGTGTCTGAGTATATAATAAGAGAAGTTATGCTTATGGCAAGACCATGGATTGATGTTGAGCATATTCTGTTTCCTATCCATATCAGTTCTCAACAACATTGGGTTCTTGCAAGGTTGAGCATCAAGGATTGGTGTATTTACCTATATAATTCTTTGAAGGGTGCTTGTGAAAATGCTTATGCTGCTAAAGTAATTAAGTCTTACAATGTGATGTTGCAATTTTTTGAAAAGATTGGGATTTTTTCTAATTGTATTATTAGTGATAAAAGGCATTTGTGTGTTAAAGTTATTTCTGATTTGCCTATTTAAGAAACTACATAAGGATTATGATTTTTTATTTTTTTCATTAATTTCTTATTTTAATTTTTCTTGTGATTGTGGTGCTTCTGTTGTTGCGTTTACTGAATTCTTTATTCATGGCAAGGAGATTCGTAAAAAATTTAATGTTAAAGTTTGTAGGTCGAGACTTGCATTATCTCTATATCGATATGGCATGAGAAAGGTGCACGGTGAAGTGATTAGCAATTCAGAGCAAACTTTGAAGATTAGAAGGAAAATGAAGCTGAAGAAGTGATTTTTAGGAGTTATTTGTTTATGTAGTGTTGTTTAGTTTTTTTAGACTTCTTTTCTTTTGTACTATAGTTTGTTAGTTAATACATAAAGTTTGAATTTGTGTAATGCACATTTATTTTTACTAATATAATTTTTAAAATTCTTTTGTGAATATTTTTGAGTGTTAATGCTGATTTTTTTCAATAGTTGATTATTTTTTGTTGTTGCCTTTTGTTGCTTATTGTTGTCTTTGGAAGATATTAATTTTTTCTTTTTATTGTATGTTGTTTCTAGCTGTTGTTCTTTTGTTATTTTTACATTGCTTGTTGTGTTTTAATGTTGCTTTCTATTGTTTCTTTATTGTTGTTTTTTGTTGCATTTTGTTGCTTCTTGTTGTTGTTGTTTTTAAATTCTCACTAATACTGATATTAAAATGAGCAAATAAGTAAAAAACAATAAAAATAATATGAAATGCTAAAAATTAGGTAGCAACAATCACATTAATGAAATATATGAATTCTTATAATAAGAATGAAATATATGAATTTTGTACTTATAAAAAAGGAAATGCTTCATTTTAGCTTTTCTTAAGGTGCATTTTTGCATGTCTTTCTATTATGCCAAGTTGTCCACACTTTCCACATTTGTTTTTATTTCCATTCTCCCATGGTGCTTTGATTTTTCTTTTTTTTTTTTTATCTTCCAGCTTTTATTATACTTTGTGCTAGGTCTACTTGTATTTGTTGCTCTTTATATGGAATTTTCCATGTCGCTTGATTTAGAATTGAATGAACTATTTCTATGTATGTTTCTAAGAGTGTCTACTTTGTGTAGAAATGTGAGCAATATCTATTTGGATCGTGATTCATTTGCTTTAATATTATAAATGTGTGTGAACATGGCAGCTCATTAAATTAGAACTGCTGCATGTGCATTTTCTTTCTTCTATTATGACAATGAATGTTGTATTCAAGTCATACACAATGAATATTTCTTCATTTAAAGATTTAACTTGCATTGAAATAACAAAAAATAAGGAAAACGGAAATAATAACACAACAATGTTACTTGTTGCTTTTTATTGTTATTTTGTTGCTCTGTTGTTGCTTTATTATTGCTATAATATGAAATGCAACATTAAATACAATTTCAACTAAAAAATATCAAAAGAAAAATAATTTTAGAATGAGAAACAACTACAACATCAACAAAAAATAACAACATGTCTAATATTAAGCAAAGAAGTAATAATATAACCTGTAACTTTAGGCTTTTCATGCAGTTGTCATTGATCATATCTTGTGGTCTTTTTGCAAGGCTGGTGAATGTAGATCTTGCAAGATTCCTATTTGTATAGGTACATTCTTATACTAAAGCATAGAGGTACTCTAGTGATGTTGTTATGAGTAGGTCTTTAGCTTTTTGAATCATTGCATTCAATGATTCAGCTATATTTAAAGTCATTGTTAAGTATCTATTATTGATTAAGAAAGGTCTAGCCCATTTATGATACCCAATTTTTTCAAGTATAAGGTTATCCTTTAATCAATCTTGTTTAAGTCATTCATGTGGTACTCAAACTCTACAATGGTGAATGCTTTTACTGCTTGAAAAGAAGAATTGTTGATGATTTTTTAGTGCTTTTTGAAGTTGTTTTTAAGGTTCTTTAAAAGAATGTTGTTTTGAGGTTGTTTAAAAGATGGTATATACAAATACCATGGGCTACTTCAGGGTATATTTCTTATACTACTTTTTCTATACTTTCATGTCTATTAGAAACTATAGACATTCATTCTCTATAGCCAAAAGCTGGTCTAATTTTTCTGAAAAACCATTCCTAAGATTCATCATTTTCAGAGTCAATAATATAGAAAGCAAGAGGAAAGATTTCACCACCAGCATCTTGTGTTGTTTTGAGTGGTCTTCTTTTGTATCGGGGTCAACAATTGATCTTAGATTTGTTGTCTTTAATATATATAGGAAACTTGGTAAAATTCCATAGGATTCATTCAGTTTACCTCTTAGTATTTGAAGTGTTTTTTCTCTTAACCTCCATGGGTTTAGGTAGTTTGTATTGACACTATACTCTTTTTTCATGTCTCTCATTATTTCTACTAATGAGTATATGGTTTTGACACTCTAATATTTTGATTTTATGTAGTCAGCCACCATAGTTGTTTTTGCTTGTCTTTGGTTTGCTAATCTAATATCCATTCTGCATGTATAGATGTTGTTAAACTTTTTAATAATAAATCTATCTATTTTTCCATTTTTTTAAAGCTTTTATCACCCAGTTGAATTTTTTATCCAAGCTTTTTACAATAAAGTTGAGAGTGTTTTTCTTAATAGTTATGTATTGGAAGTGGTTCTTAATAGCACTAAATCTTAACGCTTTTTTGAATTCTTCTTTGATGTTTTATATTACACCTTCTTTAGGTTCTGTTTCTATTTTGCTATAGATTATTGATGATTCTTCAGTCCCATCTTCTAGTAGAAGCATGTCCATCATCATTTTTGTATAATCCAGAAAATCTGAATTTTGGTTATTTTCTTTAATGTTTATTGAGCTGTGTTCAGAAAGTGATTCCAAATCTATTTGAGTTATTAATTATTATTGTAACATGTTGTTGTTGAAGCTTGTTTCTCAAAATTCTTTTTTTATCAACAGTGACACATAGAGGGAATTTGGTGAAATTGGGCTCTTTCTTCTTTAATTGCAAATAGAAGAAGAGAGTTGCATTGTCTTCTATTTTTAAAGGTGGATAATTTTCTCTGATTTTGTACTTATAACCATTTGCTAAAAATCTGCTTTAATTCAAAGTTGCTCTGATAGTATTTCAACATTTCATTAAAGTTGCAATTTGGTTATATGGTAATTCCTATCACATCAAAGTCAACGTAATCCATTGCTTTATTCCAGTTTCCATTATGGTGAATGAAAACATGTATGACTTCCATTGTACCTATAATAAAAAAATTAAAGAAATCGGTTAGTCTTTTTTTAGTTTAAAACATTGTTGCTTTTGTCTCATGTTTTCAGGTTTTTTTTGCTTCTTGTTTCTTTGTGTTTCTTTTTTTTCTATCATGTTTAGGCTTTTGTTGTTTCTTATTGCTTTTTTCCCTTATTTTTTCAGCTTTTGTTATTTCTTTTTTTTTTTTAAGAAACTAATGTTGAATATTATTCTTATTGTTTATAACCATGGAAACCACATTTATATTGTTTAAATAAACTTTCAATGTTTTTTATAATCATGATTTAGTGTTTCTTATTAAAAAAATAAGAAATACTACAAAAATAAAAAAAAAACCATATGATATGTTTATGAGCTGCTTACTTGGTTTTTAAATGATTATTGCTTTTGATCTTGAATTTTGTTTGAATTATTGTTTGAATGTTAATCTCTTCCATTTGTTTAAAAAATTTGTTACAGATCTGGCTTTTGTAGATTGAGAAACTAGAGTTGAAGATGATCATGAAAACAGGAAGAAAAAAGCAACCAAAAATAAAATGCAAGTTTGAGCTTATTGCGATTTTAATGGATTGAAGAAAAAAGAGAAATTGATTGGAGAAGAAGCTTGATCTGATTGATTGGTGAGGAAGATTGATTGAGCTTATTGAAATTTTTTTTGAATTAGTGCTTGTTTAGGAAACAATTTTTTCTTATTTTGGAACATTTGTCTTTTAGCTGAAAAAGGTAAGTTTTTATATGGTCTAGTTTTTTTAAAAAAAAAACTTCTTTAAAGCTATTTTTGAAAATATTTTTGGTCAATGTGGGTTTTAATATTAATTTTTGTTTTTGGTCTATTTATGAAAAAATCCCAAAATATTAAAAATGCAATATTTGATGGGGAATGGTGATATGTTGAATAAGAATAAAAACTTTAACTATGAAAGTGACTAAACTGCTAATTTTATGTCAAAAATGGAGAATTTGGATATAAAAATAAATAGAATATTGTTTAATAAAATAAAAATTCGATAATTACTATAAGGAATAAGAAATAAATAAAGATGACATTTTTATTATCACACCGTACTCTAACTCTAAGTACATTCACATTCACTATGCATTGCATTTACATATTAAATTTTGGTTAGCTTAAGTATAAGCTAGTATAATTAGTTAGGCTAGTATGTTCGATCTAGCCATAACTTGTACTTGATAAAGGTGCAAGAATTTTTATATTTTAATAGCACTCAAAATGAATAGAATATTGAGAATAAAATGGATATGGAGTTGAATTGAAGTGAAGAATAAGAATTTAAATGTTAGTAAGAGATGATGACTCAATTGAGACAAATGATTAGTTTAGATTGAAGCAATTAAAAGCTTGAGGTTTCATAGGTAACAAAACCACTTCATTAAGAGTCTAAGTGGATATTTTGCAATTAGAACTAGCAATATTAGTGATGTCTTCTTTTTCAAATCGTGGTCATTAGGTGGTAGCCATTTTTGTTAAAGAAAAGAAAAAAGAGAAAAAGAGAGAAACTAGAAGGGCTGATTACTTCTCCAAGTTTATGCTTGATTTGCAGTGAAATTTAGTGATCAAAAACACTTTTCAAGCTACAAATTTCATCCTAAAAGCCCTTGGAGATTGACTTGGTAAGTAGTTCTATAGTTTTGGTTGATTGGGATTAGGGTTTTCGTGCAACAGTTCTCGGGTTCTAGAATTATGGTTTTTTAGTCTTGTTATTTTGATCATATCTTGAGCTAGGAAGATTCCAATTGAGTGTTATTTGATGATATGGAAACTTTAAAGAGTTATCTAAAACTTTATCTCTTTGAGCTCGATTTGATTCAGTCTCTATGATAGTGAAATAAGAGAAAACATTTTATTACTTAGTCTATCAGATTCCTTAAGCTGCTTGTAATGTGATCTTTGTAACTCTCCTTGTGGTTATACAATTGAAGTGAAATTTTTATGGCATATACTAGACACATAAATCTATGTCTTTTAAAATTTTTGGTCAAAATTCCTTTTTTATAAGTTCCAGTAATGTTTCAAATTAGGCCTGAAAACAACCCTTTTAGAATAAAAGGAGATAGTTTATAGAGTTGAGTGAATTTACATATTTTTCATATAGTTTGGGGGTTGCACGACTATATTAGTATATGAAATTGTTATATTTGTGCTTTGTAAATAAAATTTCATGTTTTAGCTACTGGAAAAGGAAAGGAAAGTAGTGGTGCAAACCAAACGAGTCGGTGATTGAGTTTTGTTTGTTTTGGAAGCTATTTTATGAGTAGATGTTCAAGCCTTTAAAATTTATTTATTTCAGCAACAAAATGATACTTTTAATATTGTTTTATGGACCTGAAATGATGTATTTAAATGGTTTTAATTCAGCCTTGTTGATACTTGAATTATATGTTTTAATTTTAAGCTTTCAAGGTTTCAATTTACAAGTTAAATATGTTATTACTATATGCTTGTTTTGGTAACATGATTTGAGGTTATTTTAATTGCTTGATGATTAAAGATCAACTTGGTTTTTCTTACTTTAGATTATGATGAATGGTGTTTTGAATTTGAATACTTTGTTGAACAATGATTGTGATAAAAATGCTTTGGCTAGTAAATTGTTGAAAATAATATTTTTTTTTTGTGTTAACACCCTATATGAATTTTGTGAATGTACTGAGGTGATATATGCACATTTGGAATTGTGTTGGTTATTATTGCGCAATAAACAACAGGGCACTTGATTGAAGGATGGTGAAGGGAGAATGGTCGTTCCATGCAAATGTAGTAGAAGGGTTAGCCTTCAAGTGTGCCTAGAGAGTGAGTTTGTGAAAGCCCGTATGTTGTGGCAGGATTGTGATGCTTGTTATAGGGATGGTTAATACATATGAAAGTTTGTATTTATATTTGCAAAAGCTTGTGTTTTAATTGGCTTAATTTGTATAAGTTTGAAAGCAAGGATAGTTTTGATATTTCAAGTGGATCATAAATTGATTTTAAATACTTTAGTATGCTGATTTGAAATTGTTATTGTGTTTGGTTTAACTAAATTGTTTTCTGCCTAAAATATCTATTCATTGAGTATTGTATACTCATTTTACTCTGTTTTATAAATTTTTTTCGAATAGTAGGGCTTGTAGAGAGTGGTCTAAACTGAGTGAGTGTGTATAAAAGTTCAAGTAAAGTTGGCCAACATTCTTGTTAGAGAAGCCTTATATTTTTGTTGTCTTAACCTTGTTTCATTATGTATTATGAATGAAAACATCTTAAAGTTAAATGTTGGTGGTTAGACTATATTTAAAGCAACTACTAGAAACATATTTTGTGAAACTTAAATGATGATCAATTTTAAGTATTTTGTGCACAAATATGAATTTCAACCTAGTTTCAAAAAAATGTGATTTCTTATGTTACTTAATTAACTTATACTATAGTTGTTATTTCCTATGTTACTTAATTAACTTATACTATAGTTGTTATTCATAAACATATCAATTGCAAAAGATCTTATTTCGTAAATGACAACAAACCTTTCGAAGATATTATTTTTCAATTCTATTAGTAATGTAATTATGGTTACAACATAATTTGACTAAATTAATTGATTAGCCGAATGGTTTAATTTTAAACGTCCATCCCAAGCTACGTGAGACGAGGTGTGACATTTATGTTAAAACAATAATCAAAATAGAATTTTTACCCATAAAAATGGAAACTTTAAGAAAATAAGCAAATAAAAATGAAGAAAATAAAGAAAATTTGCGCTTTATGATGATGATGAGATTGATGTCTCATAACACATAAAAATACAAGACTTACATGATAAATTCAACAAGTAAATCAAACACTCCTAGATTTCAACTCCACCACTCCAACATCATTACACTACTTCTTCATATAACCACAAAACCACAAATCCACCACAAATAGTAATATAATAATAAAAATAAAAATAAGGGTGCATGAATGATTATGCAAATGCTAGAAGGCTAAAAATTATATAAATAAAAATAATAAAAAGATAGAAATTTAAATAAAATATACTAAATCTTAAAATAATAGAATCAGTAAAAATAAAACAATAAAAATAGTAAAGAGAATGTGTAGAGATTGAAAACAATCAGATTAAAATTAAAAAAAAAATAAAAATTAGTTTGAATAACAATGAGAATTGAAATTGCTTTTAAAATATGCATTTATGAAGTTTTTAAAATTTTTAAAACTTTTAGGTTCGTAAAAACTATTTTTTTGAAAATTCAGAAAAGTTAAAAAAAATTATAGATCTAAAAGTTTTTAAAAATTTTAAAGTTTTACAATCAAGCCATATATATTTAATAAAAAGAATTCCAAATTTTCTATACCCTCAATAATTTTTTACTATTTTTAGAATTTTAAATTTTTTTTATAAATTTAAAAGGTTTTTAAAAAATTATATGTGCATAGAAAATTTTTAATTCTTTTTTCTTAAATATATATTGCTTGATTCTAAGTTTTTTTTTTTTAATTTTTTAGATCTATATAAAATATTTTTTATATTTTTAAAACATATAAAAATATTTTTCTATAAACGTTAAAAAATTTTGAAAAAATTAAAAGCTTCATAAATATTTATTTTGAAAGTAATTTCATCAATTTTCATTGTTATTCAAGTTGATTTTTATAAATTAATGTTAAAGTTAAACTTTTTTTGGATTTTTAGGACTTAATTGCAACAATTATTTAAAAAAGGGTCCAATATAATTCAACTTTCAAAGATTAAGGTCTAAATGGGATAAAAAAAATATTAAAGTCAAACATAAATTTTAGGATAAAATTGAGGTTTCAGTTTATACCTTATCTCATTTTAAGGAAAGTAGAAGAGCTCACTTACTACTAATGCAAGTGAAACTATCAGGCTAGGGGAGAGAATAAGGGGTGTTTAATTCATAATTTAAAGTTGGAATCAAAATGATAGAGAAAATTGAATAAAATATTTGGTTTATAAGGGAATTGAAATTGAAATTGAAATAAAAATTAATATTATTTTTATATAAAAATATATTAAATAAGTATTTTTATTAATTTATATATTTTATTTCATTACTTCAAAAATTATATATATTCTATTTCATAAGATTTAATAATATATGACATAGTTAATTTTTTTTGACCATTTTATAATAAGTTTGATTTTGATTTAATTTCCGTGAAAATGAGACCTCATATGAGGATGAGTGATTCCCATTGGGAATTCATTCTCATTATTATTTCCATACAAAATTTTAATTACCTAAACACTAAAAATCTGAATCCCTCATTTGAATTATAATTCTTTCATATTACAATTCTTATCCTTATTTTTAATTAAACAAATGACCCTTAAATTATATAAATTAATTTTTAAACAATTGATAAAATAATAAGTATTTCAAAAATTGAATCTAATTTTTTTTTTTAAGAGAAATGAGCTGACTACTTTTTTTTTTTATTCTTTAATTCCCCTGTCATTTTTTCTGTTTTATCATTTATCATATTGATCACATAAGACTGCCAAGCCTCTTCAGTTCGTTATTCATTCTTCCTTTACAATCTATTAAGGCTTTATGATCTCAGAATGTACACACACGTGGAGAGGGTTGGTAGTAAGTGTCAAATGAATTAAAAACCATCCATGTTAATACAATTCAGTTTTTTATTCTGTGATTTTCTTTCACTCTTAGTTATATATATATATATATATATATATATATATATATATATATATATATATATATATATATATATATATATATAAGCCCTCAAATGATATCACAATTTTGAATATTTTAGGTCTCTATAGCACACACTTGCATATGAAAAGTTTGATAGCACAAAGTAGCAAAGTTTAGGGTCAATTTATGAGTTTTTGTCTATCTTGAATAGTCGATATAAATATGGAAATTTATTAGCATGTAATTATTTCAGCATTCAAATTAGATTGGAATTTAGTAGATGTTGCATTAAATAAATTTTTAGAAGATTGTTGTTGTCTTGTAATCTTAGCCATGAGAATAAGATTTGTTAGCATCTAATAATTATAAGTGTATAATTATTTCATCATTTAAAATAAGATTGAAATTTACTATATTTTGTGTTAAATACGTTGTTGGAAGGTTTTTGTTACCTTTGTATTACTATCTAGGCAAACCAAATTTATTAGAATCTAAAAAACTTTGAACACATATGGTTTAGATAATAAAAATAAAAAATGATATGTTTTATGCTGAACTTTAAACCAATTATCAATTAAATCTTACTATAAAAGTCATTTTAAGTTACTTTTTTAACTTTATAAATTATGTCAATTTTATTTGAAGGATCTAATTAAATTTTTAAAAATTATTTTTAGATCCCTATAAAACAAATTTGATAATTATTCAATTTTTTCTTCTTTTTAAAAAAAATTCAAATTTTAATCTTACTACTTTTGAAATAAATTTTAAAATTTTACATAAAATTTTTAACTTTTTATATATCAATTAAATAATAATAATAATAATAAATGTTAACTTGTGAATCAATTTAAATAGACTAAATTTAATAAAAATAAGAAATAAAGTAAGCAATTTAAGCTATCAATATAAATAATAATAAAATTCTAATTTTTTTAATTTTTTTTCATATTTTTTAGAAAATAATAATATTGTTATATTATTAACTAATATTTTTAATATCTCAAAATTTTCATTGTTTTTTCATCTCATACTTTTTTAGTTCGATCGTTCTCCATTAGAAAATGCAGTTAAAAGCTGAGAAATAAATTTTAAATTAGTTAAAATTGAAGGGTTTTTTGTAAAACAGATAAAAATTGATGAAAATGTTTAAAAATTAAATTTTAAATTTATGTCAAAAGTGATAAAATTAGAATTTAAAAATATTTTTTATATTTTATTTTTTCTTATAAGAAAAAGAAGATAAAAATTTAATAAGTGTCAAATTTAGTTTATAGGATTTAAAATTAATTCTTTAAAATATAATTAGATATTTCAAATAAAATTGGATAAAAATTGACATAGTTCATAAAATTGATTAAAATAATTTTTAAATTATAATTCAATTATGATATTACTAATGGTTTTGAATTAGTTCATGTTCACAAACTTTATAAAGGCACTAAAGTTGGCCAAATGAAAATGGAACCACGAAAAGAAAAAATGATATATAAAGCAAAAGAGAAAGTCCCCCTTAACATTTATCAGTGCTTGAAAAGGTTTTTGCAATATATATATATATATATATATATATATATATATATATATTTTATATTTTGATTTTTGAATGGAAAAATGATTCAGCTCTAGCCGTTGATCACCCTACAATTTATTCGAATCTCTCCTGCAGTACCCGTCAAAACATCAAGTTTACCCATCTTCACCATGGCTGCAGCAAATTTGGTCTTCCAAAACATGGGATTTCCTGCATTTTGTTTAACTTGGCTTGCTGTTGCTGGGTTTGTCAAAAGAGTCTGGTCTGAAGTGAATAAGCCTCGGTTCGCTACCACATCTATAAAGTAACCTACATCTGTTGTGCTTGGACTGGAAGGGTTCATTGGAACTACTAAGTTAGGATCTGTGCTACCTTGTGGGCATTGCTGCTTCAACCTGGCAGCATACATTGCATCCAAGCTAGGATCCTGACTATTTGTTCCACTGAAGTTGTACAACCTGTTACTGAAAGAAGTACAGTGTGATCGACCTATGGTGTGTGCTCCTGTATATACATATACAAGTGACAAGTTAATTAGTTACCATAATATATAATTTGTGAAATTAGCTACTGAAAGCCAATTATAGTTCCAATAATCAATTTTCTTTGTATTACAACCATGATAACAGTAGGCTTATTTATTTATTTTTTTTATGCCCATTATCTGGTAAATATAAGAATTTCGACTATTCTTTAATTGAGTCGGGTAAATCCACAAAAAGAACAAAACTCTCTCAATATTTATTTTCTCTAGACTCTTTGTCACTTGAACCGGTAAAGTAAGATAATCTTTAACAATGATAGAAAATACCATTTTGTCACTTACAAGTTTTCTTTCTATAGTCGTTTCGAAAGATTAAAGTTTGTACCAACTACTAACCAACATAGGACAATTGTCACAAAAAATCTATATGTTTAAAATTTTTTATACTTTTATTTCAACTTTTTAATTTTATAAAAAAAATTAATTTCATTAATTATGATAATTAGTCAAAATTAAATAAAAAATATTAATGTAGCATTCATAAAAAGTCAATTTTATCATTCATATTGTAAAATCTATAAAGATTTACTCATAAAAAATCTAAAAATTTACAATTTTTGGAAACTTTCCTCATTTTTAAATTTTAAAAAATTATTTTAATTTAAATTCATTTGATGAAAATTAAATAAAAAGTTTCGATGTGATAACTAAAAAATTAAATTCACACAAGCTTGTGAATGACTAATGTTTTAATACGTGCGTGTATATGTGTAGTAAATATGACAAACCTTTTTTTTTATATTATAGAAGTTAGTTATTTTTAACTATTTTTAAATAAACGATTATCAAAAAAAAAAATTGTTTAGAGTAATAAATTTTCATTTCAGAGATATCCTTAATTTTTGAATTTATTATAATGTCAATTATTTATAAATTTAACCATTTCTCAAAAGTAAATTTAATTCTTTTATTATTTTGTTTGTTGATTTTTATTTATTATATAATTTTAAAAAAAAAAACTGAATAAATTAGGTAAACTAAAGCATCTTTATCAAATTTAATAGTTGACATAAAATTATCAAAAGTTTCAAATGTTTAGAATTTTTTATACCACTACACTACTATAAATTTAGTAATTTAAAAAGAAAAAAATTGATATTTTAGAAGATTTCATGTCAATAATTTTATTTGAAATTGACCAAAAAGTTTGGATTTTCTATACTAATTGACCTTATTGGCATTATGATTTAAAGTTGTTAAAAGAATGTTGAGTAGACAGTTTGAAAGTTTGTTTGATTATATTCACCAGACAGCGTAACCATTTCTTGTTGCGAGAAGCCCTTGTTTGCAAATGATTGGGTTAGTTGATTAACATTAAATGTTGGAGGAGGTAAGTTTGTGAATGTCTCCGAGGATAACGAAACTCTTCCATCTCTTCTTCCAGCAGGAACATCATAGCCAACCCCTCCAGTCTGCATTTACAAACAATAGAAATATTGGTCTTACCATCATCTTCAGGGCTGTTAGATCTCGAGTTAATTTAACCACAGTATAAAAGAGTCAAATGATGATATCTACTTACTATCTCAATACTATCCCTTGCAGCAAATGCGAGTATATCAGCACATGAAACAATTCCTTTACATACAGCCTCTAGTCTAGACTTTGCCTTGTCTATCACGTCAAACCCTCTTAGACTTGGGTTATTCACTGGAGAGTCCTTCTCTGCTGTGTTTGAGGAGATGGAGTCAATAAGTACCGATCCATCACATCCCTAATTGCATAACAAATTTCTAATTAATACTGCAAGACGTGTGTCTGTGTGTTTATATATATATATATATATATATATATATATATATATATATATATATATAACATGGTATTTGTATTTAAATTATCGATATCATTAAACTCAGATTAATTTTTTTTAATTCGGACAAAATTATAAAAACAGTAAAATTAATCTTTCGATAACTAATTTGATAATTAATTTAATGTTTAAGTGAGAACAGTTTCTTATCTGATTGTTAGTATAAATGCAAAAGCTTGAAAATTGTTGTTAACACCCAATACAAAAATATTAGAGAGGAAACTTTTGCAGATTTACTTTCCACTTATAAGAGGGTGCATACTTACCCTAACAAAGCAATCGTGAAAATGCATTCTTACAAGACCGGCAGCAACTCCTGTATCCTTAATGAAACCATCCCTAACTGCATCTTTTACGATACTCTCGGCTGAGCCACATGAGTTTTTATAAAACCCAACTTGAAGCTGACAATGAACACCCATTTGGTAAACTAAAATAAACATTGAAATTATACATATTAAACCTAGCTTATATGGACCCATATTCATTATTTCTTGCCTCTTGAAACTAAATTCACAAGCATAGCTATTTATAGTTAAAAATAGGCAAATATTATACTGATGTGCAGATTCTCCATGACATTATCATCTTTTAGTGCTTAGTGAGAAGGCACCGGACTCTGTAGATTTTATTATTATTATAATCATTATTATTATATAGTGTCTTTTTCTTTATTAATGATTCAAAGGGATATATACTTTGCAATAAAATGTCGTTGTACTGAATAATTGATATAAATTACAAGAACGTTCAGAAAAGAACAAATGGAGTTGGTTTCAAATTTTCATGTAGCACGACAAAAATATTATTAAAAATATTAATGTAAGCAGCTAACAAGATATATTGGGAAAAGAAGACAAAAAGTGATCCATCTTAGTTGACTTGGTAGTGAAAAAATCCAGGGAAGTGGTTAGAGATAAATGCATATAAAAATTGGTCACTTTTCGGTGGGCATACTTCTTGATGATCATTTTCGGTGGGCATAATTTGAGGTTCTAATACTTAATAAATAAATGTATTTTTTTTATTAGCAAAAGGACATCCTAATTTTACCTTTTTTTTACCAATTTTATTGGCAAATTAACGGATATCATTTAATTTTCAAGTTGGGTTAAACGGCAAAAAATGATATATTTGATATTTCATTCTAATTTTTATGGCCAACATAATAGCTTTAATATATATAAATGATAAATATATCCTTACAAATATGTAATTAAATATAAAATTAACTCTTTTACTGTATTAATTTAGACAAAGTTGAATTAAAAATAATTTGTATTTATGGTAAAATTTATTTTTAAAATTTTTAAATTTTTGAGATCTTTTTATAAATAGACCAATAACTAAAAATAATATAAAAAAAAGTGTTGACCGAATAAATATTTCAAAACTAACCTTTCTAATTTTCTTCTTTTAAATATGAATTACTTTCCTTTTTTCTCTTATTTAAAAATTTCTTTAATTTTTTTCCTTTTTACTATTTTTTTTTTCAATTTTTTTTTTACTTTCTACTATTTTTTTCTCAACTTTTTTTCTAACTTTTTTTTACTTTTTTCATTTTTTTTTCAACGTTTTGTTTTGCTAAACATTTTTTTTCTATTTTAATGCTATTGCCTTTATCTTTTTTTTTTTTATCCACATGTTTTTTTCTCAATAATTTGTTACCATTTTCATCTTTTTTTTATCAATATTTTTTTTATTTTTGAAGTTTTTTGCTTAACATTTCTTTTTTCTCTTGAGACCTTTTTTTTCAAATAAATAATTATAAATTAAACATTTTCAATTATTGTAAAAACAAGTAATAAATTTCGTCAACTGTTATAAAAATAAGAAATAAACAAAAAATTTCCCTTTTATATTCTTAAAGAATAAAGATTTTATTGTTCTACTTCAATTTTCTTATTAAAATGTCTAACAAGTTTTTCTTTTTTAAAAAATATTATTTGATACTTATTAATCATCAATATGTAAAATGTTTACAATACTTATAATTTATTTGTAATATCAAAAAACAAAAAACAAAAAAAAAAATTTACTTTTATTAGTAATAATAATAAAATTAAGGTCATAGATAAAAATTTTATTTTTATTAGTATTGATAACAAAAACAATAAATATTTTGATATATTTCATAATTTTTTAGTTTTTTAATGTTATTTTTTATTTTTAAAGAAAAACAACAAAAATAACAAATAAAACAACTAAAAACAACAACAAAGACAACAAAAGAACAAAATCAATAAAATTTTACAGTTGTTGAATTTTGTTGATTTTTATTATTTTTTTCAGATATTTTTTCATTATTAATAATAAAAGTAGGCCATAAATAAAATTTTTTACTTTTATTAGTATTAATGATAAAAATAATAATTTTTTGATATATTTTATTATTTTTTGTTGTTATTTTTTTATTTTTAACAAAAGTAAACAAACAAAAATAACAAAAAATTACAGTTATTGATTTTCATTAATTTTCATTGTTGTTTGTTGTTTTTTCATTATTAATAATAAAATTAAGGTTGTTTGTTGCTGTTTTTTCATTGTTTAGTTTTTTCATTGTTGTTGTTTGTTGTTTTTATTGAAAAAAAAATAATTATTGAATACAATGGTAATTTTTAATTTAATTAGCTTAAATTTTATAGTCTAAATAAGTATTAAAAAATAGTTATTGAAGACTATGGGTAATTTTTAATTTAATGAGCTTAATTTTTATATTCTAAATAATGATAAATTTTAAAATTAAAAAATTGTTATTTAGAATATAAAATTAAAATTATTTAAAATATATAAATTAAATAAATACATAAAAAAGTTACAGATAAATAATAAATAGGTAAACAAATTACAGAAAAATTTTAGAGAGACAAAAAAAAAAAAAAAAGCAGATAACGTCAAAGTTAAGGAGTGAAAACATGAAGGGTCAAAAGTGGCTAAAAAAAACTGAAAATACGGTGATTTGACTGTCTACCCAATGAAATTTCCTTTAATTATTTTTTCCAAGTGTTATTATTCTGAGGCCTTAAACTTTTTAATTGTATTGCATCAAAACCTTGTATTTTTTTTTTTTTTTTTTAAATATTTGCTTTAAAATTTTCATTTTAAACTCTTGTTAGAAAGTCACTAGATTTTAATTTTTTTTTATTGTAATCCTATTAAATAACTAAAGTATATTGTATACTCTACAGTAGAGATAGTTTAATTAATTAAGTTCATTAAAATAATATTTTCATTTTTATTTAAGCTCATTAAAGGTAAAAATAATTTTATTACAAGTTGACACAAGTAATTATTTTATTTCCAATGGGTAAAAAATATCTTAATAATAATAATTAAATATAGTAAAAATTAATATTTTTATTTAAAATATAAATTAATTATTAAAACATTAAATAATATTAATTTTTAAATATTAATATTTAATTTTTTATTTTACAATATTTGGCTTATTTTATAATAGTTGGCAGATGATATTAATACTAACTCAATGTCGAGCATCTAATAAAGTAATCAAGCACATTTTCTTCGAAGTGAAAATTTGAAGTTTGAGACTTCCTCCTAAAACTTTAGGCACTGAATGTGAATCCTTGTCGATAAGAGTTTGTAATAGATATGATTCACCATAACACGTAGAAAAAATAAACTCATTGATGACCATCGCAACGTTAATATACATGATTGTGCCTGATTAATTTCCATAATTTAATTCAAAAAACAGCGAACATAGTGATGGAATTTAGCGAGCGCTACAAAAAAGATGAGGATTAGTGACAGTTAAATCCATTGCTAATCCATCGGCAAATTCAATTAGCAACGGATTAAGTCAGTACTTAAAATTATGGTCACTAATTTAATTTGCGACAGAATTTATTATATGTAGCAAAATTTAACAATAGATAACATTAATGACAGAATTAAATCCGTCCGTTATCTTTTTGTTTTGAAATATCTTATTTTCATTGTTAATTGGAGACAGATTAGTGATAATAATGTTGTTAGTCGTTAAATTTATAAATTTAATGATGGATATTACTGTCGTTAAAGAAAAAATGAAATAAATAAATAAATTTTTTTAATGAATATATAATAAAAAAAAGAGGAATACATAATAACAACAATAATAATAATAGTAGACTGATGGTGATGATGATGATTATTATTATTATTATTATAAATTTGATGGATATTGCTATCGCTAAAGCAAGAAAATGAAAAAAATAAATAAATTTGTTTAATGAATATATAACAAAAAAAAAAAGAGGAATACGTAGTAGTAGTAGTAATAATAATAATAATAATAATAATAATAATAATAATAATAATATTATTATTATTATTATTATTATTATTATTATTATTTAAATTGATTGAATAAATTATAATTAATACAAATGTAAGTAATTTAACATTTAATATTTTTTTATGCCTGCATGATAAATAAAAATACAGTTATTTGCCAATTAATTACATTATTGATGTATATTTAATCAAAGTCAATCATCATCTTGATAGTCATAATTTTCTTCATCATCTTCATCTTTACGTTCATCGTCATTTTCATCTTCAAATTCATCTTCATCATCTTTCTCTTCTCTTGTATCTTTGTCTTTCACTTCGTCATCTTCATCTTTATCTTTATTCAATAAGTGTTTACTTGATAATCTAATGTCACAACCTGAATCCAAAAGGAGTACGTGACCGGTACTGAAAAATAGGAATACATAAAGTACTTGAAACTTATAGTAAACCTTAACGAAAATTTCAATAAAATAGAGATTATAATAAAATAACATAATTTAAATAAAGATAAAATCACAAATGAATTAAAATTCAACACAAACTTAGGTATATATATAATAATAATCTTTAGTACAAGTTTTAATACATACGTCAATCCATAAAATATAACATAATAAATGATCATTCCACTATTACTGCGGTATTCTAGATTTAAAATACACACGTGATAATAATATATATATTAGATAAACCTACATTAAATAGTTGAAGAAGAAGAAACTCGGCGTAGAGTAGGCTAATAGACAGGTGACTCTTGAGATCTTGAAGATAATAATTGAGGAGAGTCAGACATCACTAAGTAAGTTAATAAAAGAAACGTATATAGTATAAAAGTCTTCTTTAAAATATATTTATGAAAATAATAAATTTATATTTTATAATTTAAACTGTTTAATTTCTATTGGAATCATCTTTTACTAAAATAAAGTATTTTAAAATCATAAAATACTTTATAAAATATAAATAAGCTTTCTTAAATCAATTTTGTAAGAAAATTAGGTAGAACTCTAGTCCACAAATCTAATAGTCTTTTGGCTCTCTTATAATCCAAAAAGTACCGGTTCCCAAAAGCAAAACATTAACCGAGCTACCAGCCACAGGCAATTCACTTAAATCAATATTTATTGGCGATTCTCGAGAGAAAACATCACTGAGCTACTAGCCTCAGTAATATATATAAATCACGCCCGAGAGCAAAGCGTCACTGAGCCATATACATTCACCGCTCACTCTCAATTCTACTGGTACGCACACAGTCCTGATAAAATCCATCAGGTAACTCGTTCTACCATAGTTTATTTTAAAATAAATAAAGATAAACAAGGAAGATTACAATAAAATAAAATTTACTAATCATATGAAACTTAATATATATATATATATATTCCTATACACATTTCAATTATTAATATACAGGTTGAATGCGCTCCTCTACGCAGTCGCACTCGATCCCGACAAGTCGACTCAGCTGGAGGCGCAACTAAAGAAAAGAAGTAAATAAAAATAGAATTTCTACAAATTCTATATTTCTAAGGAAAGATTTGATTAAAAATACGATTATATTAAAATAGACCTGATGTCACATTTTATGAGAAATCTATCGAAAATTCGATAGAGTTTTCTCTGTAAAACGGACATCTCTCTACACGAAGTAGAGCCAACCCTACACAGAAAAACACTTCAAAAATATTCAATTGCGCAACTTTTCGGGTTGGGACCCTGAACGACACAAATTTCCAACTGAGAATCACAATTCATAATAAAATCAATATTTAATATTAATATAATAAAATTGTTAAAAATCCATAACCATCAATAATGAACCACAATAATATATATATATATATATAACAAAGACATTATAAATTATATAATATTAATAGAAAATCCAT
Source organism: Mallotus nudiflorus (assembly GCA_947683625.1). Taxonomy (NCBI): domain Eukaryota; kingdom Viridiplantae; phylum Streptophyta; class Magnoliopsida; order Malpighiales; family Euphorbiaceae; genus Mallotus; species Mallotus nudiflorus. Next base: position 811,191 of record CANTUR010000094.1, on the reverse strand, counting down.
TTTTCAATTATTCGAAATAAAATAGTAAAACTCACAAATAATTATTTAAATAGCTCAAATATGTAATAAAATAGTTAAAAATTCATTTAATCACAAAAACAATAAATAAAATTATTATTTGAATATATTTCCATAAGTTATTATTAATTAGTTAAAAATAGTAAATAATTCATAAAAATTATTTTAATACTATTTATTATTTCAAAATCATTTAAAATATACTAATTAACAATAATTTCAATAAAACTACAAAGTTTACCAATTAATCCAAAAATTACATAATACTAAATATTTTCCAAAAATTACTCAAAATTAGTAAAAATTATTTTCTCACTTCTAAAACTAATAACTTAAATTAACTATACTAATTTAACATAATTTTTATACAAAACGTATAAAACACATCATTAATAAAAATTTTATTTTAATTACCAAAAATACAATTTATATACATAAATTAAATAAAGTTAGAAAAAATAAACTAAAAAAATATTTAAGAAGCTAAAGATGTATATAACAACATTTCTTAAAGAAATTATCATGAATCATACAAACTCAAGCTCAAAAAAAAAAATAAAACCTTAAATGGCATAAACTAAAACTTAAAGATAACTAACTAACCGAACATCCTAAGCTTGAAACGAGTTGAGAAACGTTTAGCCCGTGTTAAGAGGAGTCGAACGAGCCTGAGAACGTGAGCTAAAATCACTGGAATCACATTGGAGTTACTATAGCAGTAGGTGTTGTTCTCAATTTTTCCGACGACTTGAGGCTTCTTGGTGGCAGCGGGAGGAAGAGGGAAGAAGGAGGGGGCTACGGAGAGGCTTGGTGGTGGCTGGTAGTGGCTCAGGTGTGGCGTTGTGACGGAAATGGTAGAGACCAAAAATGGTGGAAAGAAAAAGAAAAAAGAAGAAGAAGAAGAGAGAGGGAGGGTTGACTAAAATTTTGACCTTTTAACCCTTTTATATATATATATATATAAACTAACTTTAATATATATACATATATATTCAACAACACACACAATACATTCACATATAACAATTAACTTTACGCTAAATAAAGGTATACCAAAATATTAAAATAAAAATAAATATACTAAACTTATACTATTCACAATTTAATAAAATTAATAGTATTATTAAACAAATAAATAATACTTGACAATAAACTAACTTTTAAATCTCAATTTAATATCAATTCATAATAAAATAAAATAAACTTCAATACTTGAGTTTAATTAAATCACACAAAATAATCATAATATATAAAAAAAAAATTAAAATATTATTAACACTGCATCTCTCAAAATAATTTTTAATAATTTAAAATATTGGGTCATTACAATCTTTCCCCCTTACAAAATTCGTCCTCGAATTTAAATAAAAGCATAGAAAACAAAAAATTCATCGAGGAAAGAGGTAAAGGTAGGCCACCCGCATCTCGGCTTCTGTCTCCTATATGTACTCTTCCGAGTTATTGTTCCTCCACAACACTTTGACCATCATGATTCATTTCGAACGTAGCTAACAGACTTGAGAATCCACAATCACTATTGGTTCTTCCTCGTACGTTAGATCTTCGCTTACTTCCACACTCTAAGGCTGTAACACGTGCGAAGGGTTAGGAATGTACTTCCTCAGCATTGAGACATGGAACACTGGATGCACTTAAGAAAAATTTGAAGGCAAAGCCAATCGATATGCGACCATGCAAACTCTCTCTAAAACCTTAAAATGTCATATATATCTTTGTGCCAACTCTCCTTTCTTATATCATCATCACGGTCACTATCAACTAGCTAATATGTTCAAGCATAAGTCAACTTATAGTATTTATTAATAATCATCACAGATTTTCCTCATGCTCCATGTTTTCAATTATCCATATTAATAGACTATTCTTACTGTTCTTCTTGCTACTGCATACTATATTAATTTCCTTGTTTATTCCTTTCAATAACCATATTTCCATACACCATGGTACATTTAATATTTATTTCACAACTATGCTTATATCCACCAGTCATCTAAATCTTATAATAGATTTTCTATATATATCACAAATTCTAATTTGCTAAACTAGTAATTCACCGTATAATAACCACAAAGTTTTAATGCTTCCTATTGTCAGCAAAATCCATTAAACTTATACTTATTACTTATAAATCTAAATATTCAATTCATTACCAATCTTTAGTCTAATTTGAGATTCATCTATCTGACTTTCACTACACTACTATGATGTACTACTTTATATATTTAGCTTATCACTCTCAAGGTAATTAGCATAGCTTAAATGGTTTAATCTCAGCTAGAACTTAAGACTTTCATTTAATCTTCAAAGATATGCACTTATTTCTTATAATTTCAACAGTTAAATCCTCAAGTCTACTATTCTCATAACTACACCTTTAGTTTTTTTAAACTGAAACAACTCCAAGTAAAATTTTTAAGTTCAAATTCTATCTTCTTATTCCACGCATTTACTCATACAATCACTATCTTGTTGTATAACACCTCATATAATTTATAAATTATGTACATACTATCATATATCAATTTTTCTTACTTGCTAAATTCATATGATTCACACTTACCCATAATACTAGTGTCATATCATTATAGAGTTGTACTTAATAATATATATATATATGTATGTATGTATGTATTCAAGTCTCTTTTATACATTTCACTTTATTATCATTAATTTCCGTATCAGCTTTTAATATCAATCTCAACACAATTAATATAAAAAAGCTTATATCACTATAATTGTCTTAATTGCAAACAAAATTATTAAAACAATTAGCTATACCTTTATAAACTCATCATCGTTGATAACTTATCTGCTAAATATGCTAACTTCCACAAAATTTCAATTGATCTACCATCAAAGCATTAATTGATTATCTTATATCCTCAAGGTTTTTAATATTTCTTATTCCACCATGCTATTATCATATCATCTCTTAACTTAACTAAATATTGAATTTAAGCTTATCTACACATTTATTTTCTTATCCAGCCTTTCTCGTCTCTGCACTTTCCTTAGTGGAATAAATCTTCCTGAAACACTTATATAAATTCTCATAAATTTTCATTTCATTAGTTAATCTATAATCTTATCTCCATAATTATTATAATTCAACTCTTATATCATAGAATAGAATAAATCATCCTATTGTACCATTGAATATAAATGTCATCCATCATCCAGATAAAGTTTCAATAAAGTCGTCAATATCTATAATGTCCATCAACTATACTCAAATTTTAAATCCTCAAATTTCATTATAATTCACAATTTCTAGTCTCATAAGATATTCCTATATGTATATTTATTTACATCTTTACCTATCATCCTTGTATCCTAAGATAGATTAAAAACAATATGTGACTCCATTAATTATAAATCATATTCCTAATAAACTCCCAATTCCAATAAACTAATAATTAACTATAAATTTTTATCAACTTATAACCCATGACGTCTACCTATGCCTCTATCTCCAATCCTGGTCATCTTCCTAAAATCCAAAATCAAATAACTTCATAATCTGAATCACTAAAGTTTTAATTTATCAAACAACTCTTCAAAACATTTTCATCACAACACTCGATCTTATCCTTTACTTAAATCAAAATCAAGGAAAACACAATCAATCATCCTTTTATATGCACACATAGTTGTGTCTTAAAAATCCTTAGCAACTATGGGTGCAGAATGTCTCACCTCCTACTCTTGGCAACCTAGAGTAGCATAATGTCAAGCTAACAAATCCTTTTCCAAAATCACGCCTAGGTCAATAATAACCCAAAGGACTGATTCCGCAAATAACTCTCTAAATTTCGGTCCTTAGTTTAAATGCTAATATATATATTAAACTTAATCCTATAACATACAGCACATCTACAACATGATGTGACAAATTAAAGAGTTCATATATGTTCTTCTCAAATGACCGCTTTTCTCTTACTCTACATAATAGCCATCATATGAAATTATCCCACCTTAAAGGTGGATAGAAGTATCTTAGAAATCACTCTTTAAACTTCAACCATGTCACGATAGTCACATAAAATTGATTTGACTACATGTACCAATCTTATTTTGTAGTCACAACTGATAACTTCACCCTCAAAGAGTACAAACGTGTTGCGTCTATGCTAGACATCTTCTAATCTCTCCATCAAGCATATTTGAACACTTGTCATGGTTGGTTAAATGCTACCAAATCCTCATCAATCATGGCTACCCTAGCCATAACTGCTTCAAGTTCTAGTTCGAAATTGCCTGCTCTACTTATGGTAAGTGCTCTGGCCTTTGAGTTACAGCTGCTTCTGATCTACCTCTATACTATATAAGTGGAATAGGGGCTGATACTCGAATCAAAACTTCAACTTGAAAGGATTGCCTATCATTTTATACTATCTATGTGGTAGAAATAGTTCGCATTCACCTCATTTAGAAAGATAGAGAAACCAATAAGATTCAAAACATGGAATATATGCTTTATTGTGAATTCTTATAGCTCTTACTTTAATTTCTTATTGTGATTGTCTATTCGTGCTTGTCATGATGCTTTTCTTTTCAGCTTTTGTTTGTTGTTCTTATTATATAACAAAAAGAAAGATGTATTAGTATTTATTAATTATGCGAGTGTTTGATAGCGTACCTATTATTTATAGCCGCATAGATCTGTTACTATGCTGCCTAGTAGTTTCAACAGGGTTAGCATGTATTATTAGGGTCTTCCATTATGCATGAAGCAGATGATCACTAGGAAGGGCTTTAATGGGGTTGTTGCTGCATTATCTTATGACTCATATACGTCGAGTCAGATTGCTTCTGATGCTAAGAAAGCAAGTGCATCTGCCATCTAATTATGATTTCTGAGGAGATGAATGAATTTACATTTTTTAAAGGACATGGTAAGTATCCTCAAGTGATCTAAGTAAGGCTTTAAGTATTGCTCTTTTAATTCCCACTCTTTTGTGGCATGGTTGATTACTAGCATAGAATCTCTAAAGATTTTGGCTTCTATAACATTTAGGGATATTAGTGCTTTTATTCCGAGTATGCATGCCTTATATTCTGCTTCGTTATTTATGACCTTGAATTGAAGGTTTTTGGCCATTGGTACTACTTCACCTTATGGGCATTATAATATGACATTGACTCCTGTAATGAACTAATTAACCACTCCATCAAAGTACATGTGCCATCCTTTGATTTTGATGGTTGAACTGAGGTCGTTTGGGAAGTTTAGTCAGATTTCTTTTGAGTTTGGAATGGGGTTAAGAGCTAGAAATTCAGCCATTACTCTTCCTTTTACTGTCTTCTTAGTTAGATATTGCACATCGAATTCTGTTAGCAGCATAAGCCACTTGGCAAGTTTTCCCACTAGAGAGGGAGCTTCGTAGAGGTACTTCATTTGGTCCATTTTAGACGTAGCCTGAATTTTATAGGAGTCAAAGTAATGTCTAAGTTTCTTCATTGCCCATACCATTGCCAGGCATATCTATTCGACTTGGTTGTACTCCTTATCATCCGATAGCATCTTTTTTGCTTAATTAGTAGACTGTTTATTCTACTTTCGTTTCTCCCTCTTGGGATAACATTATACTAATTACATTTCCTTTAATGGCCAAGTACAGGGTTAAAGGTATCCCTAGTTTAGGTGGTCTTAGAATTAGTAAGTTAGCTAGTTAGTTCCTGATCTTATTAAATGCTAGCTAACACTGTTCATTCCATTCAACTAGTTGATCTTTTTTTAGTAGCTTGAAGATCGATTCACATAATGTTGTCAACTTGACAATGAATCTACTGATGAATTGTAGTTTCCCTAAAAACCCTTTAATTTCTTTCTCTGTTCTTGGCACTGGCATCTCTCTGACCACTTTTGCTATGTCTGGATCCATTTCTATCCCATTCTAACTGATAATATACCCCAACATCTTTTCTAAAGTGACCATGAATATGCATTTCTTTAGATTAAGCCTGAGATTGTACTTTTTGACTCTTTTAAAGAATTTTTCAAGGTCTGACGGGTGTTCTTCCCTATTTTTTTACTTGACCATCACATCATTGATGCATACCTCTAATTTGTCATGGAACATTGTGGTTACCATTCTCTGGTAAGTCACTTCTGCATTCTTTAGTCCGAAAGGCATTACTCTATAGCAATAAGTACATGATTATGTTATGAAAGTTGTCTTTGCTTTGTCAATAATGGCCATTAGGATCTGATTGTACTCAAAGAATCCATCCATAAAGGAGTACATTGCACATATGGCAATGTTGTCAACCAGTATATCTATGTGAGGTAGTGGGAAATCATCTTTCGGGCAAGCTTTATTTAAATCTATGTAGTCGACACAGATTCTAACCCTTCCATCTTTCTTCAATACTGGCACCACTATTATACCTCAAATTTGAATATCCCCAAAAAGGTCCGATGATGAAACGAATCCCCAGGATGACTAGAGTCTGATCATTCATTACACCTCTGAAGTGTGTAAACCTTAAAACACCCAATTAACCCCACCAGTGTGCAAAATTGATCACTGGGTCATTAAGTTGTGCTTTGACCTTGTAAAATACAAATTATCAGAACAACAGGAGGTTTATTTTGAGAAAACTCCTCTCATAATACTTAGTTTGTCAGGCCGATGCATGTTTCATTAGACTGAGACCTAGTTTCATGAAAAAATAAAAATTGATTTTGACAAAACGGACTTCAAAAACACATTTGGAGGGCTCTAAAACCTCCAAAAGTGATCCCAAAATGGTCCAACACAACCTAGGTATCAGCGCATATCGCTCAGAAGTGCGTGTAAACACCCTTAGGTGTCATGTGCTAAAATCAAAGCCGAATTTAGAAAAATGAACTTCGGAAATGCATCTAGAAGGCCTAAAAACCCTAAGAACCAACCCCAGAACAATGGACTTAGTACCCGGGAAGAGCGTGTAGAGCATCGAAGTGCATGTGAAAACACATAGAGGCACGTATGGCCACATGCCAAGCGCGTGACCACGTGCACACTTGGCATGGCCACATCCAAAAATACACTCACACGCGCATGACCACATATACACCACCCCATTCTACACATTTTTTCCTATAAATAGACCCCTCTACACCCCATTTTAGAGGGGGGAAGCAAGTGAAGACACACACACAGTTAAGAGTCAGTCCGATTGAAGGAGCAGGAAACCCTTTCCCATACAGTTTTTGTTTTCCCACAGCATTTCCTTTAGGTTGTTAGATCCCTTTTTCCACCAAACCCAACCTCATCTTTGTTAAAGCATACTTCAAAGGTATATAGTCTAGCATCATTCTGTCATCATTTTGAATCTCTCGATGAGGAAAGTTTGATAATCTCTTGAAGCTAAAGCTTTAAAGTTCACACAAGCTGAGTTAAGTTTGAGGACCACACAATCAATTTAGCACATTTACTTTACTACACTACATTTTATTTTATTGTCGTCAGCATTTGGGAATATTGTTGTGCTTGTGTGATGAGACTGGCAATCTTGCATGTTATGTGAATAATATATGCATTATTATGCTCATTACATCATCATTATGCATCCTCTATTTCTGAAATATGAAATCACATCATAAATATTGATAATATGACAAATTTCATGTCCTGGAATATAGTCATCATGCTCTCAGTCCAGCGATGACCTCATGCATCCATTATATTATCATCATTCATCATCATGGCATAAATAATCATTGCAAGCATGATCATCCTATCATTCATCAAATAAGCTATGTAAATGATTGTGTTATCCTTACAGATCAATCATATTAGATTTACTTTTCTACAATATTTTTCTTTTTATATGCATTTTATCAGGAAAGTGATGTAATAAAATTCTCAGCTTTATTATCCTATATTTTCTAATGTACTGTGTGAATGATGTATAAACTGTCATCACCAAAACTAGGGTATTGCAATAGCTATACATCGAATATCGTATAATGAGAAATAGTTAAAAAGTAGATGCAATCTCCTGAACCTAGAAATCTCTGCTGGGGACAATACTCACTGAGTGACCTAATATTGTCTCTTTCTTTTCCCAATTTTCTAACCCATGTCCTTAAAGGGGGCAATTGAGTTATCAAAAGAATGCTAGACTCACTGACCGGAGTTCGTAACCCTAGTCATATGGGGGCATTCTCACTAAAGGAACCTTTAACCTTTCACCCTGACGTAGCTCATGTAGATAAACCAGTAGTAACATCCACTAGGATTCCGCCAAGCTATGCATGTTATCCTTGTCTTAACGCTGTCTATTTGACTTAATACTTATAAATCACATGACCCTTATAATGCTTATCATCAAATGATGTCGTAATGTCAGTTTTCATAGAAAATTTATGCTTAGGACCATGTGATTCTTATCAACTTCGTGTGAGCCTAAAGCATGAGGGATGATGAGAATCATGTACATCAGCTGAATAGTCTATGCGAATTAACAAATAATGACACGAAACCTACGAGATGTTGTCCATTTATCCTTATCATATCAAATGAATAGGTTAGGAACCCAACTAGATTGAGGACCTTTATGTCGGTAAAATCAAACTGTAAACTATGAAATGATACTTTCATAACTCACGGTAAGCATATCAAATATTGATGTGGGGGCAAGAATTCAAACTCCTTTTGATTAACCTTGGTCCTATGCATATGAGCTTTGTACATCATTTAAAGCTCGATAATTAACCCTCATATTGACATTATGTGATTACCTCAAGCATATTTGAGTATTGTTCCTCAGTTGACCCTTTGGTTTTTACCAACAAAAATCGAAATAGCATAGTTCTAAGAGCGGAACCATAGTCCTCCGATGACTATAGTTTCAAAACCCACCTAGGAAAGAGACTAAATGACCTCAGGGAGAAATAAGGTTAGAAGTGAGAGCTTGCTTGTGATTGGTTTGTTCACTGTGCAGGAAAACTAACCAGCTTTAATCATGCATACATCATATATATATAGATAGTGCATACTAACCACTGTTTCTTGTAGGAATAATCATTTTTCCATTATAGGATTTCTTGCATCCACCCCATGCATACATGCTCACCCTTTTCTTTTGCAGGCACACGTCATGCATCGTTCATTTAGCTAACCCTGATAAATGTACAGGAATACTACATTCAAACATGAGTGACCAAGAAGATACCTCCTATCAATAATTCAAAGACAAGCAAAAAGAGGAGATCCAAAAGTTGCTCGCTGATGGCACCATAGCTGAAATCCTCCAAGCCCAAATCAAAGCCAAAAGTGCCCAAAATGGGAATAGCACACCACTAAATGAAGCATCTATATCTGTTCACCAGAGGGTAGATAAGGCAAAGAGAATTCCCTGCACTCCAGTTCAAGCTTATGATGACAATGACTACTATCAAGATCTCAAGAATGCACCAAAATCTGTAAAAATTACTGACATGACCAAGCCTAAATTGACGGGAGAGGTTAATCTATTAGCCAACATGATGGCTCAGTTGGAATTTGCCTTCAAAGACAAGGGAACTCATGGCTCCAAAAGCTTCACTGACCTAGCACTGTTCAAAGTTGGGCTACTTCCAGATGATTTTAAGTTACCAAACTTTGCTAAGTTTAACAGAACAGGGGATCCGAGGGTCCATTTAAGGCAATATGCTACCTTCATGGCTGCCATAAAGCTTACAAAATCATAGATTGTTTGATTCTTCTTCACATTACTAAAGGAAGGACTAAGGGCATGGTTCTTTGACCTTAAAGATTAAAAAAAAATGATTGGCTCCTACTAACTCAGAAGTTTATCAAGCAGTATGAATACAACACTGAGTTAGACATCACTTGAAAGGACCTTAAGACCACAAGATAGAAACCCGATAAAGCTTTCTCTGATTATGTAACCAGATGGTAAGGAAAGGTAGTCAAAATGAGAAACTGTCCTTCTAAGGATGAACAAATAAAGCTGATAATCAAAGGGGCACTACCAAAATTCAGAAAATATATGATCTTTGTTAATTATCCTAACTTCAGAGCTCTCCATCAGGCCAAGATTAGAATTGAGGATGAGGAACCTCAGTAAGCCAGAAACACTTTTCACTGCAATACCCAACCAAACACCCAAAACACCTTCACCCAAACTGTAAAAATAAACATGACCCAACCCAACACCTAAAACTCACCATTTATCAATACCATCAAACCACCAAGAAAATTCTCAAACTTTAACCTCCCACTATCCAAAGTATTCTAGGGAGTTCAAAAAAAGAACCTCCTACAGCCATAAAAGCATAGGCCCTTTCCAAACCCACTACCACCTCAAATTAACCAAAACTTATTCTGACATTTTCACTAAATGCCTGACCATACCACTGATACATGTAGAACCCTCAAAAATGTAATATAAGACCTCATTGACTCTAGAAAAATTGATGACCTAGTATTAAGAACAATCCTCTCCCAAACTATCAAAACATGCATCTACCAAAAGACTTTGTTGAAAAATCAATCCAAGCCATACAAGGAACCCAAGATAAGCCCCCAGAAGATGAACCCCAAAAACCCATTCTTGATCCTCATGAAGATGAGCAATGCCCTTCTACCTTTGAATACATTTTAATGCCTTGAAAGTTCCTTCCCCACTTGATAATGTAAAAAAAAAGCTAGGGATACAGCTCTCCCCATGAATGATGAAGTGATTGATTGCCCTTACCCACAAGAAGCAGACATAAACAAAAATTTTAGCAATAACCATGAAGTATAGGATCTACTAGTCCAGCCATCTAGGAAGTTTGACTACAAAGTCAAGTACATGGCACTTGCTGCTGCTCACACACTCTTAGAAGACATAACACCCTCATGATGGGGAGAAGAATTTAACAATAAAGATAGGACAGGAAATACTATTTAGCTTCAGAACCTACAAATCATAGGGATAGACATATGGTATGACTTTGATGATCCTGAAATCATTTTCTAGGACCAGAACAACAATACAAAAGCAAATAAGCAAGCAGTTAAGAAGCCCTCACTAGTTGTTAATCATGTAACTCACAGCGAGCGAGTATATCAACCACTTGAGAAAGAGAAGGAACCCTCTAAGGAGAAAGAAGTAGCAAAAAATCAAGCTCCGATCAAAGAAGAAGACATTATCCTCAAATAGCTCAAGAAAACTTAAGCATAAGCCAATATCTGGGACCTATTCATGGCCTCCAAAAAGCACAAAGATGCTCTAGTCAGAGCACTAAATGAAGCAAAGATTGCCACTAATGCCTCACCGTGCGAGATGATAGCCTCTCCAATGAAAGCTCCTTCCAATGCAATCACCTTTTTAGATGAAGATTTACCCCTTGAGGAAAGGGTCCACAATCATCCTTTCTTCATACAGGCAATTTTCAAGACTAAGAAGACCCCATGTGTTATGGTAGATGACAGGCTTGCCATCAATGATTGCCCCCTAAGGTTGCTACATAAGTTCAAGATGAATGTTGAAAACTTAGAAGAATCCAATATGGTCATATGAGCTTACAATGATTCAAAGAAGCCAGTAATCGACACTTTCAAAGCATTAGTTATAGTAGGAGATATTGAATCAGAAATAGAATTTACCATCTAAGACATCCCTTTGAATTTTACCATATTGCTAGGAAGGCCTTGGTTCCACGTACTAAAGGGTATACCTTCCACTATGCATCAGAAGATCAATTTCCCTCTAAATGGAAAGGTCATTACCATTCCTACTGAAACAAACAACATTATTGCATGTCTAAATATGGTCCCACCAGGATTCTAGGTTTCTGTGATCAGTGATAGTCATATCGATCCCAAAGTTGCTGCTATAATGAAAAAGATGCAATATCTACCTATAACAGGATTAGGAGGAAGAAACATTGGATTCATAAAATTCCCTGACTTTTGAGGATAGACCAATAAAAATGGTATGTGGTACAATCCTAAAAAGGATAATAGGGCTTAAAAACCAACCTCTTTTATGGCTGAAAGCTCAAACCAAGTCTATCGAGGACAAGTTGAGGAATAGGTGAGCAACAGAATCAAGAAATTGAGGTATGAGATCTTACTTGACACCCTCAAGGAGAAGCACTTACCAGACATAATCACCGAGACTGACATCTATAAGCTGATGAAAATCCTAGAGATAGAATTTGAAAGTGAAGCTATCAATCATGCCAAAGTTGTTGCCATCCTCAATTCGAGAGTCAATGATAGCCTGTTCGAAGACATTGCTGATGATAATCTCTATACTTTTTCTTTGTTTGAAGATGATGATATATTGAACTCTAAAGTTAATGCAATAAAATCAGATATTACTTACTTGTTTGATGTCTTTCTTGATGGTAATGTGCATTACATTGATTAAAATATTAGCATATTTGACATTCATTCCATATGCACTAAATCATTTAACATTGGCATGACATCTGAACCACACATTCTATATATTTTGAAAGATGTTACCCCTGAAAAGAGGAGAGAAATTGAAAAAATATTAATAAGATATTCAACAGTATTTTCCTAGACGTATGATGATATGCCTAGTATTGAAAGAGATGTTGCTCAACACTTCATTCCTACCAAAGAAGGGTGCAAACTGGTAAAGCAGAAGTTGAGAAGACTCAAACCAGAATAGCCCAACAAGTGAAAGAGGACATCAAGAAACATATTAAAGCAAAATTCTTAGAGGTAGTAGACTATCCAGAACGGTTAGCAAATGTGGTGCCAATACTGAAGAAAGATGGAAGGGGTTAGAATCTGTGTCGACTATAGAAATCTGAACAAGGCCTACTCGAAGGATGATTTCCCACTACCTTACATAGACATACTAGTTAACAGTGTCGTAATATGTGCAATGTACTCCTTCATGGATAGATTCTCTGGGTACAATTAGATCTTAATGGCCATTATCGATGAAGCAAAGATAGCTTTCATAACATAATGAGGTACTTACTACTATAGGGTAATGCCTTTTAGACTAAAGAATGCAAAGGCAACTTACCAGAGAATGGTGACTGCAATGTTCCATGACGTGATACAAAAAAGGGTAGGCATATGCGATGACATGATGGTCAAATCAAGAACCAGGAAGAACACCCCTTTAATCTCAAAAAGTTCCTTAAAAGGGCTAAAAAGTATAGTCTCAAGCTAAATCAGAAGAAATGCATGTTCGGGTTTACTTCAAGAAAGATGTAGGGGTATGTTGTCAGCCAGAATGAGATTAAAATGGATCTAGACAAAGAAAAATCCATTAGAGAGATGCCAGTACCAAAAACAGAGAAAGAAATTAGAAGGTTTCTAAGGAAACTACAATTCATCAGCAGATTCATTGCTAAGTTGATAACAGTGTGTGAACCGATCTTTAAGTTATTCAAAAAAGATTAGCCAATTGAATGGAATGAACAGTGTCGGCTAGCATTTGATAAGATCAGAAGCTACCTAGCTAACCCATCAGTTCTAAGACCACATAAACCAGAGATGCCTCTAACCCTGTATCTGGCCATCAAAGGGAACTCAATCAGTGCAATGTTAGCCTAAGAGAGAGAAATAAAAGCAAAACACATAGTCTACTACTTGAGCAAGAAGATGCTACCATATAAGGAGAAGTACAGCCAAGTTGAATAAATATGTCTAGCAATGGTAAGGGCAATAAGGAAACTTAGACACTACTTTCAATCTTACAGAATACAGGTCGTGTCTAAAATGGACCTAATGAAGTACCTCTACGAAGCTCCCTCTCTAGTGGGAAAACTTGTCAAGTGGCTTGTACTGCTAATAGAATTCGACATGCAATATCTTACTAAGAAGGCAGTAAAAGAGAGAGCAATGGGTGAATTTCTAGCTCTCAACCCCATTCCAGACCCAGAAGTAATTCAACCGGACTTCCCAAATGACCTCAGCTCAGCCATTGAAGTCCAAGGATGGCGCATATACTTTAAAAGAGCAATCAATCAGTTCAGCATAGGAATCAATGTCATACTACAATCTCTAGAAGGTGAAGTAGTAACAATTTCCAAAAAGCTCAAGTTCAAAGTCACAAATAATAAAGCAGAATATGAGGCATACATACTCGAAATAGAAGCACTGATAACCCTATATGTCACAGAAGTCAAAATCTTTAGAGATTCCATCCTAGTAATCAATCATGCCGCAGAAGAATGGGAACTAAAGAGCTGCATTTAAAGCCTTATTTGGACCACTTAAGGCTACTCACCATGTCCTTCCAAAAATGTAGATTCATTCATTTCCCTAAGAACCACAATCAGATGGCAAATGCACTTGCTTCCCTAGCATCAGTATAGGAAGGACCATCCAAAATGCCCATGAAGCCCCTCATTCTACTTAGATCAAGATACCCTTATCATAAAGACTATAAAATAGCGAAGACAGAAGTAGTTGAAAAGCCTCGGTTCTGCGACATCCAGAAGTATCTGAAGGAACAAGCCTATCTTGACCAAGCAAATGAAGAGACAAAGTGGTCATTTGATAATTAACATCAAAATTCACATCCCACCAAGGTGTATTATACAAAGGAACCTCAGATGGTTTACAACTCCGATGTCTAGATGAAAGTGAAGCTGCAAGAGCAATAGAAGAAGTACACAAGGATGTTTATGGTCCACACATGAATGGAGCAATCCTGGCTAAGAAGTTAATCAGACAAGGGTTCTTCTGGATGACGATGATGGAAGACTGCATCAAATTTGTAAGGAAATGCCATAAGTGTCAGATCCATGGGAATGTCATTCACCTTCCCCCAACAGAACTACACTACATCTCCCTCCATGGCCCTTCTTAGCATAGGAACTAGACATGATTGGGGAAATCCACCTGACAGCCTCAAACGGGCACAAATTCATCCTAATGTCATTGGACTACTTTACAAAATAGGTTGAAGCAAAATCATTCGCAAGAATAGGAGCCAAGCAAGTTGCTAAGTTCATTATAAGAAACCTATTCTGTCAATATGGAATCTCCCATCACATCATCTCTGACAATGGTGTCTAATTCTAAGGGGAAGTTAGAGAGCTACTGAGGAGTTATAAGGTGGAACATCATAGATCTTCTCCTTACCAATAATAAGTGAATGGGGCTATCGAAGCAACAAATAAGAACATCAAAAAGATCTTTTCAAAGATGACTCAGACTTACCGAGACTGGGTAGACAGATTACCACATGCCTTATAGGGGTACTGAACGACAGTCAAAACTTCAACAGGAGCAACTCCTTTCTCATTAGTGTATGGATCAGAAGATGTCCTTCCAATCAAAATAGAGATAAAGTCTCTTTGGGTAGCAATTGAATCTGAATTACCACAAGTATAGTGAGCTCAACAGAGGCATGACAATCTCACTCTCTTAAACACCCAAAGGCTTAAGGCTCTAAACCACACATAGTTGTATCAGGCTCGACTAGGCAAGCCCTTCAATAGAAGAATAAAACATAAAAGTGTGAAAATAGGAGACTGGGTGCTAAAGCAAATAAGACAGAATGTTCCAAACCCTAGAGGGAAATTCAGACCAAACTAGGAAGGCCCATACTTAGTCAAACATGTCCTATCAAAAGGAGCAGTCAAGCTGATGGATTCTGAAGGCAATGAATTCTTTGAACCTATCAATATAGACCTCCTGAAGAAGTACTACATCTAAGGCACACAAAAAAAATCATCCTGCTGAGTTGAAAACCTAAAAATGGCAGCTCAGGCAAAAGTTAGCGACTTCCTGTTGAGTTGAAAACCTAAAAATGGCAGCTCAGGCAAAAATTAGGGAAAGAGAGAAAATATTTAACTAGAAAACTTGAGAAGGCTAGTTAAGGACATGGGTAACCTCAAATTCAAAATTTGTACGAATGCACTTATGCTTTTCTTAAATGATTATAGTGAAATGAGAATGATTACTAATTTATACAAAATGTCTTTGAAAAGTGCAACACATTTTATCATCATGAATTGCATCAAGCATCCTCTAAATTTTCTTTCATTACATGACCATAGTTCTTACCATCCTTTTTAAGCTCACTCCTTAAGATCAGCCACTATCATATTCACAAAAAAAAGCCTAGCAAGGTGTGAAAAGCTCCAAAAAGAGACACCCTAGGGAAGAAAAAAAAACTCAGCTAAGTGCGAAAAGCTCTAAAAGGAGATGAATTAGGCAAAAAAGGGGAAAAAAAGGGCAGACGATAGTAATGGCAAACATCATCATCAATGATACATAGCAGGAAACATATACAGTTATCATTGTACAAACATTATACAACATGTGGGATAAACGCCCAGATACAACACTATTAGCTATGTGTTAAATTGCAAATTGGATCCTGTGAATTGCAATATTGATGAGATTAAGGATTATGTTGAGCAAAATTTTAAAATTTTTCCTACTTAGACACTTAGCATTTGATGTCTAAGTAGCCTAATCGATTCCTTTCACTATCTACCTAGGGTAGGTCTTGACAAGTGATACGTAAGGGCTTCTAAGTTTCCAAAGTTTCTTAGATAGACTAGCAAGCGTAGAATGGGCTATAACCCTGAGATAGACAATGGTTGTAGATAAGAGAAAGGGCCATGAAAAAAGCACCAAGATAAACTTAATTGATGGGAGAATGAAAAAGTTAAAAGACTCATATTTAAGATTTTTAAATATGTTGTTGACTTTACTGAAGAGAAACATTTAAGGTATAAAAAGAGATAATTCAAGAGCAGATTTCTAAGTTGATTATGAAACAAATTAGGCATAATACATATATGGCCCCCTGTATTTGTCACGTTTTGTCAGTTTGACCCCTCAACTTATATTTTTGCCATTTTAACACCTGAATTTGGCTAAAATACAATTTTGAAATCTCTGTCAGTACAAGTGGCATAAAATAATGAATCGGCATGTGTCACATCATAAAAGTTTAACTGACCAAAAACTACAAGTAAATGTATCAAACTGACAAAAAATGATAAGTACAGAGGGTAGTAGATGCATTATATTATCATATTAGTGTAAATTAGTGCATTTTAACTAAATTTATGTGTCAAAATGATAAAATTATAAGTTAAGGTATCAAACTGATAAAAAGTAATAAATATATGGGTCATATATGAATTATACCAACAAATTATAAATTTAATATTTGGAAAAAAGTGATCAAAGAATATTTGACAGAAAAATTTTGAAGTCAAAAAATAGGGGCGCAAAAAAAAAGTTTTATAACTTGAAAAGTCCCATAAATAAATAGAATAGAAAAAGGATATAAGTTAAAATAATTTTGATAAAGTGTCTAAATAAGATGTGACAAAAGACATTTTGGACGTGAAAATAGTAGTCCTTTCCTATATATGTGACTAACTTTTACTACAAAAGTATACAATAAATGTTATACCCCATATATATATATATATAAACTGTAAATAATGAAATGAGTTCTGGTCCAACCAGTATGAACAAACCTAAAATTAGACTCATGAATAAATAAATTTTAATAACTACAAGCTTATTTTTTCAAAAAAAAATAATACTAACTACAAGCTTATTTTAATATTTTATATTTTATAAAAGAGAATAATACATGTTATAAATTATGATATATATATTACGTTATAAATATAATAAATAATTATTTTAATTTTTAAAAAATAACTTATTTAATTTATATAAAAAATATTTTTTACTTTTTTTTTCCTCTAATACAAGAAACATATTTACCTTTAAAAAGAATCGCTAATAAATTTTTTTCATTTGTGATTTACTGCAGTATCCAGCATTTTTCTTTTATAAATATGGAACATCTGACATTAGTTTATTTTAATCTCTAGTCTTAGAGTTCTGTAACTTGCGAGGACTTTTCTCTTTTACTAGCAACAAATAAATGACACTTGTTAAGCTAATAAAATAATTTTTTTAAAAAAAGCATATAAACTATGCACATTGTTTAGAAAATTTTCTAAACAGTATGCACATACTGTTTCATAAAATTTTAAAATATTTTCTACATAAATATCTCACCAAACCAAACATAAAGAATAGTTTAGTACGAAAGGGCTTTTTATTTTTCTGGCGGACTTGATTAGCTAATTAAAGAGGATTTTGCTGGTCAATCATAAAGGTTTCTGCTTCTCCCTCCAAGGTATGTTTTCCGATCAACTCTACCCCTTATTCCCCTCTCCACCAAGTCTTTCTCCTCCCTTTAACGACTGTGCTCCTGAAATTGATTACATACTTTAAATAAATACGTGAATGAGCTTCTATGAATATCAAGAAATTATTTTGCTGCATCTTTCAAGTTTTTATGTATCTTGTTTGTGTTTTTTTTTAACAACGTTTTTATATATCTTGTTTGCTCTATGGGTAAAGAACTTTACTTTTTTTATCTTGGTAAAATTTATATTCAAACCTTTAAACTTTAAATGTCTTAGAATTAGATCCCTCAAGTTCATTTTTGTATGTTTAAACCTCAAACTTTGTGCTATCATTTAGTTAACCTACTAATCCGGCTGCCATATAGCATATGTACATTACTTGTCGCTTAACCCCTAAATTTCTAGTATTTTGTTAATTTAACCCCTTGAACTTTCAAATAGTGTCTAACTAAATAAATTTTAATTTAATTTTGAAAACAAGTTAAATTATTATATTTCTTAGAGTAAAAAATGTATCTTTAAACTTGAAGCTCTGAAAAAAATTGTCTTGTAAACATGCTATTTTATATATATATATTCAAGGAAAATAGAAAATGTTTTTTATTTTATTAAAATGTAGGATTTGGTATGTATTTAAAAGACTAAGATAATAGAAATTGCAAAAGGAAATTTCAATTACATTACAGCAACAACAACACATTTATACTCATACAAATGTAAGAGTCAGTACCAAATTTTTATAATGGAAGAAAATCGATTCCCTCGTCATTCAAAACATGTACATACATTTAATTATTATACAAATATCACAAAAAATAACAAAAATAAAAGAAAAAAAATCTAGTGCATAGCTTTGTACCATGACTCTTTGATCATGAACAACAATCTTCATCAAACCATACCAATTAAGGTTATATTTTTCTCTTCAACTATACCCCATTTATTGAGGAATTCTACAATAAGAGAAACTGCGAGTAGTGACTTAGGAAGATGAGATTAAATAGTCGACTTACTAAAGAAATTTTTTTTTTTTTTTAAAAGCAAATTAATTAAAGAGATGAAATATAGGAAGGTGGGGGAGGACAAGTAAACCGTAATTTCATACTATTGAAAGAGAAAAATACTTTTTATCTTCTCCTTCTATTAAAAAAAATGTAATATCACTATATCAAAATTATAACTCATATCTTTTAGCAATAAACGTAACCATTAGGGTAGAATATTTTATAGACTCATTCTTCGTTAAAGTTTATTTTACTTTCAATATGTAAAGAAATATATAAATTAAAATTTGAAGCACTTCGCCTTCTATAATCAGGCACTTTCATGATACTCCTACAGGAAGACGGATAATAGAAGCTTTTGAAAAAAACAAAATTTCTACCCTATTATTTGTTATACAAACGTCCTAGACCATCAATTCATTATACAATACAATTGGAAGGTGAACCCAATTAAAATTTAATATTTAATGGAAATCATAAAATAAAAAACCAAATACTACGTGGATAAACTTATTATGTACTATTTTAAAAGGATAATTTTTAATTAAATTTTTATTTATTTATTTTATTATTTTCTAAGTTATCTTGATATTATTGATTTAACCTTATAATTATATATGGTGAAAGATCATTTTAAAATTTTTTCACTTTCATGGCTTCGATTATAATCAATTTATAACCATATAAATAAAGTGCGACAGGAAAAAGGAAATCGTGGAAGTCAATTTTTCAAAATGATCCCCCAGATAGTCTCTTGTATTGGGGGCAAGAATACACTGATAATATTGCGAGTCCCAATATATTTCATTACGCTAACCATATATAACTACTAAATTTATGACACTGCATGTGAACATGAATTGGGAATTTCGAACAATTTTTGCTCCAAACATGTTTCCCGGCGTGCCATATTCCAGTAATTTTAGAACAGCTAGGAGTGATAATCTCAAATCTGAGGTTGATGCTAGGGCATAAATCTAATGGATAGCAGTTGCCCTTAACCATCGAATGACCTGTATATTTATATATATATATATTTGAACTTCCAACGTTCAGAAGTTTATGGGATTCGCCACTGACCAGCATGATATCGTGTACACTTTTGAAGCTAAGCATTGAGACGGATTCTGAAAATGACTTGGCAAATGTTTATGCTGTGGCACATAATACTGCTTGCATGCTCCCGTCTTTCAACAACACAAGGAACAAATCCAGCAATTGCAGAAGTACGTAACTGCTCGAATTCATGTGGGAATGTGAGTGTTCCATATCCTTTTGGAATTGGGGACGTAAACTGTGCTTTTAGTCCAGACTTCCTGC
This sequence comes from Mallotus nudiflorus, assembly GCA_947683625.1. Classification (NCBI taxonomy): domain Eukaryota; kingdom Viridiplantae; phylum Streptophyta; class Magnoliopsida; order Malpighiales; family Euphorbiaceae; genus Mallotus; species Mallotus nudiflorus. The sequence continues at coordinate 790,710 of CANTUR010000094.1, read as the reverse complement.
TCCATTGCAACTATACTGCTGGCAGTTCCCTTTATCTGTTGTTGGGTAATAGCAATCTTCCAGTTCGTAGTTTTTCTTTGGATGAGGGCACAATGAATATTAGTATAGGAGCTGCACGTGATTGCTACAGGTTCGGCAATCTGATCTCTAGTTCAGCTTACAACATCACGTTTGGATTACACAGTCCTTTCACATTCTCACACACAAGAAACAAGCTTGTAGGTCTAGGCTGTGATACCTTGGCCCGCATTACAGATTCATACACGAACCATGTTATTAGAGGGAGTTGCTTGTCATTATGTGAAGGGGATGTGTACACTGATGATGAGAAAGGTTCTTGTTCTGGAGTTGGATGCTGCCAGACATCAATCCCAAATGGACTAAAAAATTTTGAAGTGAATATAGGTAGTGTGTCAAATTATAGTGAGAACGTGAACTATATTTGCAACTATGCATTCTTGATTAATGATCAGGATTCTGCTTATGCTAGCAATTTCAATATCACTAACCCAGATGAGAGCACTTTTGAACCACATGTGTTGGTCGACTGGGTCATAGATAACAAGACGTGTGAAGAGGCTCTTGCTGGTGCTGATAGTGCAAGATCGTCTTCATATGCTTGTGGCCCTAACACCATTTGCACCTACTACGCCTCTGGTCGTGGATACCGCTGCTCATGCAAAGAAGGGTTCGCAGGGAACCCTTATCAAGGATGTCAAGGTATACTAATCTCTTATGTTATATGCGTGTGGTTTTGAGTACCATTTTGATACCCATATATTTGATCTTCTGGCTGTTTTTCAGATATTGATGAGTGCAGAAACCCTCAAAAGTATCCGTGTGATGGGTCTTGTACCAACACTATTGGAAATTACACTTGTCAATGCCCGTCACTCATGCATGGAGATGGTAAAGTGGGTTGCAAAGGAATTGAGACTACTACTTTGGCTATAGGTTATACTACACTTTCTACATAACATGGACTTGCCCATTTTTATTGGGGTAGACCATTGATTGCAAAACAGATTTAATGGTAGAAACTTTATGCCTAATGATTTTTTTTTAACGACACAGGTATAAGCTTGGGGTTCGGATTGATATTCTTATGTGCTGGTATTTACATGTTGTATAAATACATAGAGAAACGGAGGCGTTTGAAGAATAAAAGGATATTTTTCAAGAAAAATGGCGGTTTGCTATTGGAACAACAAATCTCTTCCTCAAATGAAGGCACACTTGAGAAGACAAGGATTTTCACTTCAGAGGAATTGAATAAAGCCACTGACTTTTTCAATAAGGATCGTATTCTCGGACAAGGAGGCCAAGGCACAGTTTATAAAGGAATGCTGTCAGATGGAACTATCGTAGCTGTGAAAAAGCCTACAAAGATACATGAAATCCAAACTCATCAGTTCATAAATGAAGTTGCCATTCTTTCCCAGATTAATCACAAGCATGTGGTTAATTTGTTAGGTTGCTGTTTGGAAACTGAAGTTCCTCTACTGGTTTATGAATTTGTCTCTAATGGGTCACTCTGGAATCAGCTCCATCATTCAAAGGAGGAGTTTGAATCACCTCTTCAAATGCCTGACCGTCTGAGGATTGCTAGAGAAGTTGCTATGGCGCTTGCATATATGCATTCTGCTGCTTCTATACCAATTTACCACAGGGACATAAAATCTAGCAACATACTTTTGGATGAAAAACTCAGAGCAAAGATATCAGATTTTGGGATTTCAAGATCAGTTCCAGCTGAGAAGACTCACTTGACCACTTTCGCACAAGGCACTTTTGGATATGTGGATCCTGAATACTTTAGATCAAACCAGTTTACTGATAAAAGTGATGTATATAGCTACGGGATAGTTCTTGTTGAGCTCCTGACAGGACAGAAGCCAATTTCAGATGTTGTCGTTGAAGGAGAGATGGGTCTGGCTGCAAAATTCATGTCAGCCATAGACAGGAAGCGTCTCTATGATATACTGGATCCTCAAGTTTGGGCAGGTGTAGAAGAAAAGAAGCTTATTGCTATTGCTAACCTAGCAAAACGATGCTTAAGGTTAAGTGGGAAGAAAAGGCCCACGATGTCAGAAGTTGCACTGGAACTGGAGAACCTGGAACGCCTGACTCCTGAACCCAGTTTGCAGGATGAAAATTTCACAGAAACATCGAAAGAATGGGATATGATTTCAACAGAAAGTGAAAATACAAGAACGATGGACAAAGAAGAAATAGAATTGTCACTACTAAATGATGTTGTCTCGAATGACAATCTGTATATTACTATCTGAAATGAATTGATGAAAGTCTGGCCAGCTTCACCAGCATATGAGATATCTTGGTTTACAAGATTAAATATTTATCAAGAAAATAATTTTCAAATGTAGTCTCTCTGCTGATCTTCAGAGGAGCAAGAATTTAAATTTTTTTGAAAAAAGACATTCTAGGACTGTAATTTCCAAACTAAAATTTTTAAAATTTTATGATCTAAATATGTTGCACAGAACTTAACAAAAAACAATATATAACAGCCATATATTCCCATACGAATTAATTAAGGTTCATTTCTTGATGCGGAAAACTTGTGAAAAGGTACATATAATATTAGACTGGAAAGAGAAATTACCTTAAATGATATACTAGCTTTGTCGAAGGAGAAAAGAGAAAAGGAACAAATGCCTAATCAAAAAAACAACAAAAAAGAAAATCAAGAAAACAAATGTCCTCTATAGTTCCCTGCGACCTTGACTCTGTTTTCTTTATCCTTGCATCAATATTCATCCAAGTAAGTATATAACATTTCATCTTTCTTTGATTTGCGCCGACTAAGTAAGGCCTTGAGAAGGCGTTTGCTTTTGCTGGGGTATTGCTCAATGTCTTTTGAATTTTCCTTGTCAGCTTGGATACGCATTGAAGCCGACTTCCGAGGCTCTGAAGGATACTGGAATATGCAGAAAACAAATTTCAACTATTTAACAGAGTTGCAAGAACATTAGATAAGCACAACTTTTAAGGAATAAAAACTTAACAAAATTTCATAGCAAAACTTTTATGCAGACTTATTTGCAATATCTTCTCAAATATAACATGATACATATGCTCACCCGCCGTCTTGCAGCAGCAGAACTTGGGGTGGTAGGCCTACTGCTATTTGGTGTTGTTGGCCTACTTGACACAGACCCTGACCGCAGCAGTGGGAAACGATGTGGTGAAACTGACCGCTTTTCTGATTTGCAAGTAGGCATTGTTAGTGACTAGCAGCAGCAGAGCATAAATTTATATATAAGGGAACAAACTATGAAGTTTTAAGGTATCTATAACAAAATGTGCTCACGGACCTAATTCTTTCTTGGGCATAGTAGATGTAAAAGAAAAGGTTGCAGATTGTTGCGGAGGCCTTGGAGAAGGTGATGGGGAACGCCCTCTTCTGCATGGAACTAACTTAATGTTATCAGCCTTTCTAACTATACCATTTTCCTTAGTTTTGTGAGCACAAGGATCCAGCAGTACATACCTGACTGAAGATGTTGGCGTTTCAGTGATTGTAGCTCGAACAGCTTTGGCAATAGATCAAATTAAAAAATAAAATTATTATACAATTACTGCCCAAGACACAAGAAAATGATACAAACAATGATGACTTTCCTACCATTCCGGAACTGATACCAATCATCTTCATCATCTAGGTTACATCCTAGGTATTTTGATTTAGTGCGAATAGCTCCATGCATAGTCTCCCCAACTGAACATGAATTAACAGAATGTAAAGATCCAAGCTTTTATGTTGCAGAAAAGCAAACACCAAAAGTGGGTTAATCATAAATAGTAACAAGAATGGAAGCATCATTGCCTGGCAAGATGTACCGCTTGTGGTACTTTGGAGTATTTATCACCAGTGACTGTTGGGTGATGCCTTCATGATCAATATATTCTTGGCATGTTCTTAGTCTCTGTAAAACCACAAAGGAAAAAACACAAGATTCAATACCCAGTAAAAATGGAAATCATTCAGTAAGAAGCATGTATATACTATATAACTTTGGTAACAATCATAAATACACTAATCTCTAGAATTGTTCGACAATAGAATAAAACAACCAGACAATTAATGGCATTTGGACATCAAACATGACATGAGTTTTAAATCATTCATCTGTAACGCCAATTTAAATCTCAAGCTCAAGTTGAGGTTAGGAGAACCAGAATACAGGCCTAGAATCCGAACAGATAGTATTTAACAGCCTGTGACAGGCATTTATTGCACATGAAATTCTATTTTTCAGATGCAATCAGTTAACAGTAAGCAAGATTTTGCAAACAGAAACTGGATTTGGAAATTTTATTACTCATGAATTCAAATAATAAAATATGGTCTCTTTCACAATCTAAAAACTCCCCTAATCATCTGGTTTAGTTAACACGATGACCAACTTGAAAGGAAGCAAGTTCTTGTTGTTCTATTGGTCCTATTTTCATTTGTGTTTTACTGGATCATCAAGCATGTATCCTAAATGATGCTAGCCTTCTCTTCCTTTATCAAGTTACTTCTTTTTCAACACAACCTAGAAACATTCCATTCTCAGATTTTGCAAGTTAATATTAACAATACAAGCAAGAACTAATTACTAATGAAAAATTTGAAGTAGACTCATGGGCATTTCCTTAACAATCCCTTCATTGCTTTTCCTCCATCACCTTAACTAATAACAGAACATGCATTTCAAAAATTTCACCAAAATGACGACACTACAAGTATACCTGTTCAATGCAAGATACACGAAACTCTGTTCCAGAAACTTCGTCAACCTTCTCATCCAAGAGATCATTAACCTTATATGTGACAGATCCCAAATGGTCCACAGTATTCACAAGAGCTTTTATGGCATAGTCTTTCAATGTCTCCACTACTCTGCATTGACAACAGTTACTTATTTTCTTAGCCAGGGTTGAAAAGGATGATAAAAAACATCAGTCCCCAGTCAAAAACACCATCCATGGAAAATATTAGTCAAGGCACTAACGTCTGTTTTTGGTCATCATTTGTGTAGGATAGCTCAAAATACTCAGCTGCTGAGTACAACTGGGTTCGCAGATTCTTCAAGTCCTGAAATATACAGACGCCCCCAAAAAAAAAATTATGCCCCAAAACCCTATATAGACAGCCCTATTACAGATAAAAGTTTTTGCAAATATTCAAATGAAGCATATCAAAACACTAGAATGCTGCATTGTGTGAAATGATACATCTGAACAAAGCTTGCTGAGGCTTGAGAGAATCACAGACATAATCAAGATAAATCAAGTAACTAAACAACTGAATGCTCAAAACTTGACTAAACTTGATTAAGTGTAGAGTCATGCTCAATTTGATTACTCTACTCTATTTGATTACTATTCAAATGCTTCAAAACAATTTAACTCAAGTAAACTCAAATACGCAGTTGAATTGTATGTATTAAGGATATATTGGTAAATATAAAAAAAAATCATTTAAACATAACATACAATTAAGAACACATTTAAAATTACATAAAAGAAAATTCAATTACTTGACTAGGCTAACAAGCTACTCAAGCATTTTTAATATTCAAACTACAGTTATTACTCAAACAACTCAAGTTCAAACTCAACTTCATTAAAGTGAATTTAAATTCAAAATTTTGTTAGTCGAATCTGATTACTGATAAGTAGCTTGACTAATTTACACAATCCTATAGCTGATTAGTCCAAAAGTAAAATGTTTTACTGAAGCATATTATACAAGTAAACTTTGGATAGTGGAAAACAATCAAAATAAGCAGCTTCCTAGACTAGCAAATATGCCATATGATGCATAGTTGAATATATCGATCTTTTATCATGAAACTAATAATACAAATTTTTAACAGATGAGATCAGGAAATAAAATTTAAGCAGAAGCACCTTAAGACTATCAGAGAAGAGCAAACTCTGATGCATAGAAACCTCATCATAATTTGATGCCTCTCTAGAGGCAGTAGATGCAGTCATTTAAAAAAAGGTAGTTGCACTTACACTCCCTTATCCTGCAGATATGGCAATAATTAAAATTAAAACAAAAGCAAAGGGTGAAGCAGTTGAGATCATTCAATATGTAACAGCAAGGAAAGTTAGGCAATCAAGAGTTGATCTTCTCCTGAAGACATATTTCGCAATACCTCATAAAAAATCAAAACGTTATTCTAAGAACCAACATCAGAAACCCAATGAACTTCTTAGAATTGTAAGGTGAGATTCCTCAAATAAATCAACAGTTGCAATGGTAAATGCAGCAAATGTGTTAGTGCGTATCCACATTTCACATATGTCTGAAGAAGAGATTGTACCCCAAATCAAAACCCTGTTTGAACCCTGATAAATTTATCCAAAATTCAAAAACCTTCAAGAATCAGAAGAACAGAGAGAAAGAGAAAGGGAGAGACAAAAACATCTTTCCAGACAAGTTACAACTAAAAAAGAAACAAAAGGCATCAATATTCCAAAGACTTAGCAACATTCTAAGCCACCAAAATCTTGCCATACTTCAGCAACCACACATAAAAGCAAAAGATTAAATAGATAATTTGAGAAAAAAAAAAATCAAAATTCCTACCAAATGCAAAACTTGCAAGTAACCCAATTTCCCCTGAATCTTCACCGAGAATCTAGCTATACCAAACAATTATAGGCGTATCAAAATGGTAAGTTTTAACCAATCCTTCAAAAGCTCCAAAAGCTTGAACATTTCCAATTTTATCACCTTTTTCTTTTGAGGAAACGAGCAAAATATCCTAACAAAACCCAATATTTTCCTCGGACTAAAACCAAGTAAAGCGAGCAACTTTATCAGGTTATTTTTAAATTTGCCAACAAAAAAAGAACAGGCAAGAAGAGAGAGGAAGTGGGTTTATCTGTGGAAACTAAAAGGACAAACCTGGTCCTCCTGTAAAGGAACGGACTTCGCAATTTCTTTTGCAGCTGCTGAGACTATAATAAGCCAAGGCCAACAGCTTCCCCCATTTAAATTTTATTCACCAGCCAGTGTGAAAGTTAAAACCCAGGTGGAGAAACAGACGAAATGTCAAATAAAGGACACGAAAAGGCCAGAATGAAACTGTATATAACGTTTGGTGTAGAAAGCTTTTGTAGACCAATCCACATAAAAACGACAAAAAGCAATGTAACAAGCAGTTTAGGAAGCTACATATAAGCACAATACAAAAGAGAGAAGTTACAGAAAACGAAAAAGAAGAAGAGGAGCGGAGACAAGCATTGAGGTTAGCACGTCTGAATAAGGAATCCAATCCAAGTTTGATTGAGAGAAAGAAGTAAAAGTGAAGTCCTTTTGGCAGCAAAAACTGGCCACTCCAACACCATTACTACTCATGATTTGGCCTAATTCTAGTGGAACCCACTTCTTCTTTTTGTTAATATTTTATTTTATCTGGGTTTTATGATTTTCTTTTAAAAAAGAAAGAAATAGCTCTTGTTCTGTTCCCTGGCTACATACAGCAAGATTTCATTTCCACGACCATACAAACACTGTTTTCAGTTTCTTGAATCAATCAGCGGCAGTGGCAGTGGCAGTGGCAGGCAACCCTTTTCCCCACTCGTCACGGAGGAATTGATGGGATGAATTTTACCGTTTGATTTGAACTCGTTAACCATCAGACGGTTTTGGTAATTTTGGTGAAATGGTGACGTTACCGTGCCTGCTCTTTTTAAAGCTCAGTGTTGAATACTCTCCACGTTCTTGAAAGGCACGCGAAGGCTTTTTGTTCCTTAATTTGCTCTTCTAACCCACGCGCCCAAATTCTCAATTATTATTATTTTTTTAAACTTCTCCGGTTATCTTAATTTTCTTTTTTAGTTATATTTAGTAAATAGGGTTGAACTGGAGTATATCCGACTCGACTGTTGGAAAATTATTTTTAAAAATTCTTCAAACTTTTCAAAGTAATTTGGTTCGGAAATTCCAAACAAATGAAGATGTTAAATACCTCCATTTATATATTAAACTACATAATTTTTGACAAAACTATATAGCTTTGAACATATTACTATATTTTCTCTTATTATTTTTTTATTTATCTTATAAAATTAGGTAATTTAATTTTTAATTTATATTTCTAACATTAATATTTAATATAAATTAAAAATTATGTAATATATATATTAACAAAAACATTATTTGTTCTTTATAGATTTCATTTTTAAATTTTAATATTTATATTTTATAATTTTAACATATAAGGTAAAATGTCTATAAATTTCACGTCAAATACATACATAACCCCTAAAATTGTAGTAAAAAGTTTATTATCTTCCTATACTTAAAATTTGACCTTATAGACATCTCAACCTGTAAAATTTAACCTTGCAAACACCTTAATTTATAAATTTTATATTTTTTAAACACCCTTGTCTTTTGCTCCACTCTCCTTAATTAAAAAAAAAAAAAAAAATTTGATCCTCATAATTCTTATAAATTATTATTTTTATCCTCTCATTTTTTTAACAATTTTTATTATTTTAAGGCACAATTATTATTATTATTATTATTATTATTATTATTATTATTATTATTATTATTATTATTATTATTATTATTATTATTATTAATTTATTTACACTTATATATTCTAATTATATTGAAATTAGAATGACAAATATATTTTTAATTTTTTAAAATTCAGATATTGAATTTTAAAATTAAAAAATTTTATTTACATGCACAAACTTTAATAATGTATATTTAAAAGTAAAATAATAAAATATATTTTTATAATTAATTTTATTGATTATTTAGTTCATTTTTAAAATTTTATAATTTAAATTATAAAGTTCACAAATTTTATAAATATAATGTAGTCTTCAAATATTATTAATTTTATTTTTTATTTGTAGTTATAATTCAAAAATTATTAATAAATAAAAATTGTTAGATTATACATAGTTTAATATGAGATATATCAGTTCTACATAAGTAATAACAAAATAAATAATTAATAAATAATTATTTGATCAAATGATAGATGAAAATATGATTTACTTGATATGTAACTTTATGAATATCAAAATATTTTAAAATTTTTTGGAGTTATTAATTGTTACTTAGAATAAAATATTTTTAGAATAAAATATTTATGAATAAAAATTATTAGTTAATAATTATCATTTTTTAAGTTATTAACTTAATTAAGAGAAATTAAAAATTTAAAAGTATTTTTAGTCATAGTAATTAATTAAATTTGAGTTATAAACTTTATAACATTAACTTATTTTAATTAAAATTTAAAAATATTTAATTTATATGTGTAGTTTTAAATAATGTCGATTTAATATTAAAATAAAATTTACATTTACATAATCAACCTTTGTCAGTTTATTATTAATTTTAAATTTTTACAATTTACAATGTAGAGTTCATAAATTTATTATTGTAATAACCCGAATATTTTAAATTATTTGTATAAATATTGAAGTTTTCAAGAATACGAATTATCTTTATTTTACATTGTTATATTTGATATATTAAAAATTATTATATTTAAGATCTAAACTTAAAATCCCATTGAAAACTACTAATATTAATATTTTCATATTATTTTATCCTTATGCACATATTTTATTATTTTAAATTGTCTAAATAATTATTTGTAGCACCACTATTATTGATTAGTATAATGGTAGTTTTATTTTTATTAGAGGTATATTAATGACATTATTATATACTTAAATTATCTACTACACACATATATATATACACTTGGATGTATCCTATTTAAACTACCTTATGTATATATATATATATATATATGTGTGTGTGTGTGTGTGTGTGTGGATGAGGATTTTTGGGAGATAATTTCAGTCAATCCATCTTCTTTCCCCTTTCTTTCTTTCTTTCTTTCGTTCTTTCTTCTTTCTTCTTCTATCTCATCACTTCTTCTGCCCTGTCTTCATGCGCATGATCCAGCAGCTACCTGCCTCTTATCCATCTGTTTCTTCTTCCTTCTGAGTCTTCTCTGCAGCGCGCATGAAGGAGGCAGCAGCTACGTGAGGCAATAGCAAGACCAGAAAACAGCAGCAGCAGCTGCGTGAGACAGCAAAATGAGCAGAGGGAGCAATAACAACGAGTTCAGCATCGTGCAGAGGCAGCAGCAGGCCAACAGGGTAGATCAGCAGCAAGAGCAGCAGCCCCATTTCTCCTGCAGTGACAACCAGCATAATCACTGCCCCAACCTGCTGTCACCTGAAATTCTACAGTTAAGGCTTGCAGTGGCAGCCCTCCCTTGCTCTGTTTTGAGCTTGAAGTAAGTTAATGAATTAGTAGTTAGTTAGCTTTAGGTTAGATTTAGTTAGATTTAGTTGTTTGTTAGTTGTTATGGTTGGTTTTAGGTTGTTTTGGGTTCTGTTGTTAATTATAAGTTAATTACTTAATTATGCAGAAATTTAATTTAATTATTTGGGATAATTTTTGGTTGATTAATGTATGTTATTAATTTATTTAAGTTATTGAAGTCAATTTTGGTTAAGAGTCTATGAAAATTAATTTTGGTATTTTAAGTTTTATGTATATTTTGTTAATGTGATTAATTAACTATTTTTGGTTGATTATTGGAGTAAATTAGTGTTAGTATATTATGTTAGTAATTTTAGTAGTAATAAAATAATTTTTGTTTATTTATCTAATTTTTTTTTTTTTAGAAAAGGATTATATTATGTAAATTTTGATATAATGGAAAAATGGTGTGTTTTGTAGATATGATAATTAAATACTATGTTTTAATTGTTTTGAGACAAAATGTGGTATTAAAATAATCTTTATAAATTATTTATTATGTTAGTTAATTAATACTAACCATTTTTGAAAAAAAAATTATTCAAAATTAGATTATTTATTGTTTTATGGTTTGAATGAGTTTTTAATTAATATTTTGGTATATTTAATCTAGATGGGCGGTTATAGTTTGAATCTGTCTATTTTTTTTTTATATTGGATTTTTGGAAAATTAATATTATATTATTATTTAAAATTTTATTAAATTATGGTAGAAAATAATTTTATTTAGTATTTTAAAAATTAAACAGATTATATTATGAATTCTTATTATTTTTGGTGATTTACTAAATTATATTTAGTATTTGCTTATTATTATTATTTTTTTTTTTTTGGTAAACCTCAGTTGGGAATTGTGTTGTTTGGTGTCCCAACTCGAGGTGTTGTGCCATTGTGAATTTTGAAGTGTGTTTATTTGTAGGGTTGACTCTATTTTGGTAGAGGGATGTCCGTTTTACAGAGAAAATTCTGTCAAATTTTTTATAGATTTTTCGTAAAACGTGACACCGGGTCAATCATAAAATTTTTATTCTGTGTTCGAATCGAGTCATCCTTAGAAACTCTAGAAGTTAGGTTTCTATTTTCTGATTGTCATTTCTTTTTCTGTCTTTTAGTTGCTCATCCAGTCGTGTCTACCAGTCAAGGTCGGACACGACGTGCCAGAGGAGCACCTTTATCGTGTAAGTTAATATTTGATTTGAGTATCAGATTTTTTTTATCTTATTTATTTATTTATTTATTGTTATTTATTGTAATTTTCATTGTTTATTTATTTTCTTTTATTTTTTTAAATAAATCATGATAGAACGGGCTACCTGATAGGTTTCATCAGGACCATGTGAGCACCGGTAAAATATGTGATTATTTAATTATATTACTGGGGCCGAAGGTCTGGTGATGTTTTGCTCTCGGACACCGCCAGTAGTATAATATTCGTTTATTTAATAAATACTGGAGCCAAAGGTCTAGTGATGTTTTGCTCTCGGACACCCCCGGTATAATTTGGATTAATATTATTAAATCATTGGGGCTGATGGTCTAGTGATGCTTTGCTCTCGGACACCGCCAATGATATTGGATTAAGAGATATGTCAGTTAAAAATTTACAAATCGGGTTCTACCAAAATTCTTATACTGAAACGCCTTAAAAGGACATTTAAATATCTATTTTTTCTCTTTAAAAAAAATGGATTTATTATATATATATATATATCAAATGGTTGAAATAAAATTATATTATGTTATTTTTTCCATAAAATTTATTTTAATGAGATTTTCAAATCGCATTCATTTTTTTATTAACTTACTCAGTGAGGTTTGACTCCCCTCAACTTATTTTTTTTTTCAGGAGTTTGAGAGTTTTCTGTTAGGCCTACTTCTCTTCATCGTATAGCTTCATCACCAGCTATTCTACGTAGGTCTTTTTAGTTGTGTTGTATCTATTTTCGCGTACCGCTGTAGAGAAAATTGTATAACTGCATACTTTATTTGGAATTTCATGTATTTATAATGTATGTACTGAGATATTATTTGTATAACTGAAGTTTATTTATTTTATGCGCTGATATTATGGTTTAAATTATATCGAGAAAAATCAGTTTGATAATGTGCGTTGTGATTTTATTATTTATTATAAGGTTTCAAAGTTGAATATTTTCGCATTTTTTTTCTTTTAAGGCTTACTATGGATTTTGGTAGCTTTATGTCTTCTCATTCCCTAGTGCCGGTCACGTGCCCCTGGGTTCAGGTCGTGACAATTATTGTCGTAATATGAATTTTTTTATGATTTTATAAATATTAAAATATTTTTAAATTTTTAAGTTATTTTAATTCTATTTTAAAATAACTTATTTATTTGTAAAAATATTGTAAATAATATTTTTATTAATTTAATAGATTACAAAGTTAATTGAACTAAAAATTGTATGTTTAAATAATTTTTTGTGTACAATAATCAATTTGACCCTATTTTAACTTTGAATATAAATTCAATGAATAAAAAAAAATTCAACAAAAAGCAAATTGAGCTAAAAGCTCAACTAGAGCGCGAGCACGTGTCATCACCATCCTACGGAGGTACTTATAAGATCAAACTTTACAAATTGAGATGTCTATAAGATCAAACCTTAAGTATATGGAACCAATGAATTTTTCACTACAAGTTCATGAGACTAAATATGCATTTGGCCTAAATTTCACTATAAAAAAAATTTACTTGTAAATTTAATTTTTATTTTATGATTTAAATGTTTATTGAAAATGACTATAAAAATAATTTAATTGATGAATGCATTTGCTTTACTTTAAACTAAGGGTGAGCATAGGTCGGGGAAATTCAAGAATTTAAAATCTCCATAACCATATCACATTTCGAAAATTTTAAAAATAAAATCTTCAGTACCAGTACCTAATTTAAAAATTTTCATACCAATACTGTCCCATTTTTTTAGACGGTTTGATACGGAGATTCAATTCTATCGAAACGAATTGGTGTAGTACGGTCCAAAATGGGAATTGGGGAATTTATGTAACAGATAAATTTATATTACTAATTAAAATTATATTTATTATTCACAAATAAATTAAAATTATATTTATTATCCACAAATCAAAATGACATAGTTTTGGGTAAAAATGTATCATTTTTTTATTATATATATATACACACACATTAACAATAATAATAATAATATTTACCTCATTACTTTTAAATAATATTAATAAAATTAAATTACTTAATAACAATAATAATTATTAAATTATTAAATATAATAACAACAATATATATTTTAATTAATAAAAATAACCTATATTCTTTTTTTTTTTTTGTAAGATCACTACTTACTTTAATCAAAACAACATAGTTTTATGCAAAACTTTATCATTTTGGTTATCTATAATAGAGGTCTATATATTAATAATAATTATAATAATATTATTTAGCTCATTAATTTTAAATAATATCAATAAGATTATATTACTTACTAAAAATAATAATTAATAGGTTATCAAATATGATATTAATAACATATTTTAATTAAAAATGATAAAATTTGAAATTATACAATGTTAATTTCTTATTTAAATATTTTTAGCTTAAATTGTAATATAATAGGTATTCCACATTTTTACATGTTGTTGATAATAATAATAATAATAATAATAATTTTTTTATTTATCATATTTTAAGTTTAAAGTGTATTGTAATGGACATTCCACATTTTTATTTATTAATTGAATAATTTGAAACTAATGCAATGTTAAATTTTTTATTTTTATATCTCAAGTTCAAATTGTAATATAATAAACATTTCATATTTTGACTTGTTAATTGAATAGTAGTAGTGGTAGTAACATTGATAATAATATTAATAATAATAAAAATATTTTGTTAACAATTTATTTATTATATTTTAATCACAAAACATATTAATTTTTTTAATATATTATTATACATATGTATATTACTTGATAATATAATTATAAATAATATATATACTTATTAAATTAATATTTTTGGTACTATATTCTACTTTCAGTTCGGTATGGTTCAACATAGTTTTTTATAAATATCTAGTACCATACCAAATTAGTTATAAAATTCAATTCGAGATTAAAATTATTTCGTTTGATACGATTTTAATGTCTTTCAGTTTGAAATTTCAGTACGGTTCGGTGTTTTATCCATCTCATGCTCGGCCCTACTTCAAACAATCAATTGTTGTTTAAAATCTTAAATCATATGTTAACTTAACATTTCCAACTAAATTATCTAGATAAATTATATGGATATAATTATTGAAATGATATTAAATTTCAATTATCATATATAATTTAAAAATTCTAAGCTTATCAATAGTCGATTATTAACTTTATATCTACCATTAGAAAAATAAAGATGATATAACAAAAATTATTGAAATAAACAAATAAATACATAAATATATATACATATACTATCACAACCCAAATTCAAGAGTCATAACCGGTGTTAATAAATGGAAATTCACACAAATCTGAAACCCATAACAAGCCTAAAACACCAGTTCACACCAAATACAATCATAAATATATCAAAGAATTAAAAATTTTTAAAGTATAAGAAATCTTTACATATCATATCATAATAAAAATATTTTATAAATATTCAAGTATACAGCCACTGTTAATTCAACATAACATACTATAATAGGTACATACTACTACTACAACGTTTAATAAATACAAAGGAAGAGATAGTTTAGAATTTACATAAATCAGTCGGTGAAGAAAGGGTCCGACGAAGAGGATAACTGGGGGAGGTTTGTAAAAATAAATCTAAAAAAAATAATTGAAGGGGATCAAACCTCATTGAGTTAATTATTATTATATATATGCATGCAACCTAAGCATACAAGCAACCAAGCACCAATATAGTGTTTATATGTTTATATTTATATTTATTTAATTTATACACACATTTTCATACAGGCGCTTAAAAGAAATTTTCATATCAACGCAATAAGTGAAAAATAAGTGAAGGATTGGAGCAGAATCCTAAGAATTCCATAACCTCAATTACTATACCTTACTAATGAATATATTTTCTTTAATCCACAAATATTCCCCTTTTTCAATTTGGCAATGGACTGACCCTAAGACACAAAAAGGTCAACTGTACTGCTGTAATCCCCCTACCGACATAATTGGCCTCGAGACACTGTAGGTCAACCGAACTTTTGTAGCCACTCCACTCTCTATCCACAAATTTCAAAAATCACTTCTTCATATCTCAAACCATATAATTTCATATCAATCAATATATCATAACCTAGCAACTAGCGTACAATTACATAATAGTTCTAGTGTAGCTGCTAAGTAGTACGTTTTATGACTATCCTCCAAAATATTATATCAAAAAGAAAATAATAAAATCATGTTAAAATATATACAAAATTTAATAATCACAATTAACATTCACTTTATATATATGAAAACATATATATATATATATATATAATAACAATTAACATTTAATGAATTATAACATAATAAAATTCATATTTATTCAAAATATAGATGTCAATAATATTTTCTATATGCAATGTATACATATAATAATAATTCACAGGTAGAATGCGCTCCTCGATACTGACTTAATTGGCCTCAACCTGAAGGTCCTACTCTCGGTGCGGCTATAGGAAAATAATAAAAATAATTAGGATTAAAAATCCTAACCTTAAACATTATGGATTTCTAAGAAAAAAAAACTCAATCTAAGACACAACTCTAATAAAACTCAACACTCAATACAAACCTGATGTCACATTTTACTAAAAATCTACTAGAAATTTAGTAGAGTTTCATTTGTAAAACGTACATCTCTCTACTAAAAGTAGAGTCATTCCTGCACAAAACTGCACTTCAATACTACCCACAACTCCACATCTCGGGTTGGACCCTTAAACTACACATTATGCTCAACCGAGAACCAACACAATAACACATATAAAAATAATATAATTTTTTTTTCAAATCCCGATATATCATAAAAATTTAGTTTACTACCAAATTTTAATTTATTTATATAATAAAAATATAAAAGAATTTATTATTCATTTATTTTCCCCAAAATTACTACTAATTAACTAATAATTAAAAATTAATTATAAAAAATATTTTTCATAATTTTATTATTTAAAAATAATCTAAAACAGAATAAATAACAATAATTTAATTAAAATTAAATAATTTACTAATTTCTAATAATTTTTCCAAAAATACATATTTGAACATAACCTTTAAAAATTCATAACTTAAATTCTATAAAGAATTTTATAAAATTTCCTTCACAAAGTTTACTCTATATAATTAATAGAATTTATTAAAAATATAAAAACTTCTCGAGCTCATAACGGTAACGTGAACAATAACCAAAAGCTCAAAAAATTCCAAAAATTCAGAAAAATCATATTTAGCAACATCTCAATCTCAATTTCATTTCATATAGCTACAACATAGTCTAATTTAACCGAATTCAAAATCAATTTCAACAAATTAAACATAAAACCTTAAAATCAAGTTACCTAAAATTTAAGTTGTTCAAGGTGTTACATGGTTAAATTGACTTGGACGAAATGAAACCCAGGAGGAGAGGATTCAAATGACATTGGCGGCATGTCCAAGGGTGGCCGGAGTCGACACCGACGAGCTCCTTCTCTATTCAGCGAAGAAGAAAACCTAGAAAGAAAGAGAAAGGAGGAGGAAGGAGGAGGGAGGGGAAGCTAAGCAGCAATGTGAGGCTGTTTGGCGGTGGCTAGGTGGTGTTGGCAATGAGGGCAGCGGTGGTGTCGAGTGGAAAAGGAAGGAGAGGAAGGAAAAAAGAAGAAGAAGAAAATAATATTAATAAAGGCCACATTTTTTTAAAATAAAGTACACAATATATATATATATATATAATCTAACAAAATTTAATATAACATACACATATTTATATATATCTCCTCCTTGATAAATTATTAAAATTTATTAAATTACACAAATAATAATAATTTCATAAAATAATATAATAATAACTCACACTTTAAATCCTCAATTCAATTTAATAATTATATAAAATACAAGTTATAACATATAATATGAACCCTAAAAGGGATAAAAAATGCCTGAATATGAAGAATTCAAGCTAATTAGCTTAATTTCCTATTCTGAAATTAATTAGCTTGAATTGGATAAATTTTGAATTATTTTCCTATTTTGGAGTCAATAAGGAAGATTCAAGAAGATGTGAGAAGATTCAAGAATATTTCAAGTCAAAGTCAAAGTCAAATAGTCAATAAGTCAAAGTCAATGGTCAATGGTCAACATATGACATGGCAAGTCAAGGGTCAATGGTCAACATATGACATGGCATGTGACATGGTATGCTTCAATGCTTAGTTGTCATGAATTGTCATTTAGCTTAGTTGTCATAAATTGTAATGAGTTGTCAATTTTAACTTTTCAAAGATGAGTTGTCATTAGTTGTCGTATTTTGAAGGAAATCTCCTTAATTAAGGATTTTCCTATATAGGTATATTTGGGAATAAGGAATAGAACCTTTTCCTTTAAGGATTAGGTTGTTTACATGCCTATATGAGGGCTAACCCTATGACATACGAAAAGAAGCATTGAAATATTAAAAGTGAGGTTTTTCCTTAAACTTTATTCTTTTGAAACTTTGCAAGTTTACTTGAATTGTTTCACTTCTACCTTTCATTATAATTGCTAGGTTAGATTAAACTTAGAATTGTGTGATTGTTCATCTTATAATAGCTAAGTATCTTGCTTCAAATTAATAAGCAAGGGGTTTAGCTCCATCAACACAACCTATCCTTGATGATCTTTGGGCAAGATTTCAAAGTTGGATGCGCGTTCTATCTTTATTATAGGTAGGGTTCGGATCAACATATACGCATAATGTACATACATACATATTTATATATAAGTACATATATTATTAATTATATAATTCTAGTAAATTATCATTTTCAATTTCAATTTTGAGTTCAAATGGTTCGGTTTGATTATCAGTTCAGAGAATTTATAATCTTTAGATTCGTCCCAATAAAAATTTTCAAAACAGTTCATTTTGAAAAAAGTCAAATATTCCATGGAAATTTTTTATTCTAAAGAGTTTTTATTCAATTTTTAGAGATGGTTCAGATTCTCCGTGACTTATGCTCAACTATGCTAGCAAATCCATTGATTCCATGATTTTTCTTTTTCTTAGTTTGAAATTTATATAAATGCATCTACTAATTTTTACTCTTATTGAACTTTTTGTGATACTTACATATATTGTTCTAATATCTATTTTATAAGGCACTTTAATTTCTTTTTTTAATTTACCAAATATTGAATATAATAGTCTCTTTTAGGTCAAAATATAAAAAATAAATTAAAAACTGACGTATTCATTCATTTAACTAAATATTTTTAATATAAATATAAAAGATTAATTCCACAGCATTGGTTTGTTATTTTATCTTTGTATGCTACAGAAAAAATTTAATAATAATTAAAATTGGAGATAAATTTGGGAGCTAAAAAAAAGCTAATACTGTACAATAAAGAAAATCTTTTTTTTTTTAGAAAAGTTAGTAATTACCTCTTGAATCTATTACAATTCATAATTAAAAAAATAAAAAATGTCTTTATTTAAAGCAAATGTATATAACCACATAGACATTTTTTTAATAAAAATAAGCCAAACACATAGTTTCACCCTTGAACTTTACTCAATTAACTTTTAACATTTCTCAATTTTTATTATATTCTATGTAACATTTAAATTTTTATTTTAAATCTATCAAACCTCTATAATACATAAAATTGAAATATTTTATAAATAAATGTTGATATAGACACAAGAGAAATTTATATAAACTAAAATAATGTTTAATGAAAGAGAGAATTTAATTAAAAATCATTTTTTTAACTTTTTTAATAATAGTTTTTAATTCTATTTGTATTGTTTTAAAGATAATTTTAGCATTTTATGTGTTTAAAATCATTTGAAATTAATGTTTCTTTCATAATTAATCCTAACTTCAAATG
Organism: Mallotus nudiflorus; assembly: GCA_947683625.1. Classification (NCBI taxonomy): domain Eukaryota; kingdom Viridiplantae; phylum Streptophyta; class Magnoliopsida; order Malpighiales; family Euphorbiaceae; genus Mallotus; species Mallotus nudiflorus. Next base: position 771,296 of record CANTUR010000094.1, on the reverse strand, counting down.
TCTTCTTTCTTTTAAATAATTATTATGTCTAAATGCTCATTTTAAGGCACACGTGAGAGCTAATAGGTCAATTAATGGGTAAAGAGTCACATCCATAAATTAATAGGGCAAAGTAGCCAAAATGTTAAATTTTGGGGTTAATTGGACCTCTCTTACAAGTTGGGGAGCAAATTGACACTTTAGCCAAACAATGATGGTTGATTAACAAATTTTGAATTTGGAGCGTGAATTGCACTCGTGCAGTACAGAAAGTGGGGCTAAAACTCTGATCAAGAAAACGTGACGTTAGTGTCACTCATTGCTTGGTCATGCACTTTCTAAAACAAATTGCAGTCATGTTATGATTCCACTTTCTCTATCCTTCAAAACAGGGCCACCAATCATAATTCTGTGTTGTGACCCTGAGATGTTCTTGTCAACCTCAATTACATTTCATAAGACTATATTTTCACATACCATGTGCATTTTCAATTGTATTATTTCCATTTATAGAATTAATATTTTATATCATAATAAAATGAAAAAATGTAAAAATATTTAAAATTAGTTCTATTGGAATAAAAAAGTTAAAATTTTAATTCATTTCTAAAATCTTTGCAAAAATATTCGAATTTAGTAAATTTGTAGCAATTTGATTTTAGTTAAAATTAAATATGAATATGTTGATATAGCATCCTATGAGACATTATTGATGTTGTACTGTCATATCAACTATATATTTACATAAAAAAATTAAATATTTTCAATTTATTGTAATTTTGTTCTAAATTTTTAACTAATATTTAATCAAATTAATAAAATAGTTATATAATTTTATATTTAAATTATGTATTATTATAATTTTTTTACTATTTATTTTCTAAATATAAAATTTTAAACCTGTATTATTTATTTAATATTAAAATACATTAATGTAATTAATAAATTATTTTAAAAAATAAAATATTTCACATAATTAATAATCATAAATATTAGTAAAATTAAATATATATTCATACATGTATAAAAAGTTGAAAAACATTAATACATGTATTAAATTTAAATTGATGTGTTTAAAAATTAATAAATAATATAATACTAATAAAATTTTTAACATATGTATTAATATGTTTTTAATTTTAATAATAATTTTAATTATTAATTTATGGAAATATTATTTTATTTTAAAATAATTCAATAGTTAAAAATTTAGTAATTAGATTAATGTATTTTAGTGTTAAAATTTTTATAAAAATAATTGATAATTTTTGTATTATATTCAACTACTAAATATTACATATTCAATAATAAATTGCAATGTATTTAAAAAATTAAAATATTTATGTTAAAATTAAAAATTTGGGACAAAAAAATGGAAAATATTTGGTTTTTTTTATACAAATACTTAGCTGATGCAGTAATAGTGTAATATCCCGTGTTTTTAAACATTTTTACACTGTACCGGAATATGCAGTGTTAATAATTTTTATATATATATTTTACGATATTTTTACGAGGTTGATATGTATTTAAAACCTGTTTTAATTATTGTGTATTATTTACAGTGTTTTACGTAAAATTTTCCCGGAACTTTCATTTTCGGGGAAATTTTCACGTAAATAATTTATTATTAATTATTTTAAGTATATTTTTGGATTTGCATGAACTCATACGTATTTTTAAAACTACTAAACACTGTGTATGTGTGCGATATTTATTTAAATAGGGTTTAATATATACTACCCTAATATTTTATTATTTGTTTATTAATTTATTGTTATTTAATTATTTTATTTATTATTAAATTATTAATATATTAAGTGTGTGTGGATGTAAATTTTTCTAAATATTTTATTAAAATTATTTATTTATTTATTTATTTTTCTTTTTTCTTTTTTTTTCTTTTTCTTTCTTTTTCTTTTCTTTCTTTTTTTTTCTTCTTCTTCTTCCTTCTCCCGTGCGCCCAACCACCCATCCCTCACCGCTGCTACCCCGATCACCGGCCGTCAGAGTGCCTTCCCCTGCGTGCCGCCGTTCTCCTCCGCTGCCTCGCCGTCCCAGTCGTCTTCTCCGGCAGTGGCTTGCTCGGTTTCTGCCATTTTTGGCCGAAATCTTCTCCTCGTCGTTTCTTCCTCTTCCGGCCACCATTTTCGACACCGCCGGTCTCTATCTTCTCCTTGAGCTCCGGTGAGTGTGATTCTAGCTTTGGTTTGAGCTTAAATGGTCTAGAATTGCTTAGGTTTTGAATTTTCCAATTCGGTCACATTAGGGTTTTTGATTTTTTTGAGCTTCGAATTGATTTATTCATGAAAACTCCCTTCAAAAATGTTGATCCTAGTAGCTTAATCTACATGTATGAATTTTTGTAGAATTTTTGGAGATTTTTTGGATTTTTGGGTATTTTTGAATTTTTTAATATTATTTTCTAATTTTTGGAAATTAATTATTTAAATTATGAATATGTGTTTTATGGTTAAATTAGGTGTTGAAATGAATTATAGGAATTTATTTGGAATTTTTATGAATTTCTAAGTATTTATTTTGAATTATTTGAGTTTATGTAAATTTGAGAAATTAGGGTTAAATGTGTTTTATTTGAAATTAATTGGATAATTGGGTTTAATTATTGATAAATATGTTGAGAAAATTAATTTTGGATAATTGTATAATTTTTGGTGAATTTTTGAAGTAATTTAAGTATATTTATATATATAGGGGTATTTTGGTAATTTTACCCTAAATTGGCTAAAAATGTAATTTAATTGGTTTTAATAGTTATTTAAGGTATAAAAATAATTTCTATAAATTATTTGATATTTTTAACTAATTAAAACTATTTTTTGTAAATTATTTTCAATTATATATATAATATACGGTTTTTCTAATAAAATGAGTTTTATCGGTTTTTACAGTATTTTAAGGTTAATTATGTAATTTCTACTTATAAAATGTATTTCTATGTTATAAGGATATTTTTGGTATTTCAGAATTTTTCTGTGTTTGTGAACCTCGGTCGGTAGATTGTAGTTTGAAGTCCGACCGAGGGGTTATGGATTTGTGTTGAGCTTATTTTCTTGAAGTGTGTTTCTTTGCAGGGTCGACTCTACTCTTTTGAGTAGAGAGATGTCCGTTTTACAGGGGAGGTTCTACTGGATTTTCGATAGAATTCTCGTAAAACGTGATATCCGGTCGAACCCTGATATCGATTATATGTTTAATACTCTAGATCGAATTCTAGGATTTCTGTTAGGTTTATTTTGATGTCGGTTATTTATTGCTTGTTTAGTTGCGCCGAGATCGAGGGCCAGTGGACTAGGCCCGTCGGACCCGTCTCGTGGAGCGCACTAGGTGAGTTGCTATACTATATATATATGCTTAGGATGCATGATTTAGAAATATATGTTTTATTTTGATTAAAATGCATAAATAATATGATTTGTATTTAAGTATATTTTTTTTTTTATTTTTGGTATATATTAAATTATATGCATGTTTTGTAAATAAAATATATTTAAAATGTTTTTAAATATATTTCCAACTTAATTTATAATTTGATTGAATTTATTTGACATATATATACTCGAAATATACCTGGTTTACTTTTGGTATATTTCCAGTATATATATGGTTTATATTGTTGTTTTAGTTAAATTCATGCATCATTTAATTGTGAATGAATGCTTTATATTTATTAATGAAGGATATCGATAGAACGTGCTACCTAGTGGGCAGCACTAGGACCGAGTACGTACCGGTACGCCTATAGCATTTAGGTTAGATTACTAACTATTTGTGGATATTGATTGAGTATGATTATCTGATGCGTGAGATATGGTTTGGGGTGTGATTGCTGGAGCTCGGTTGACCAAGTGTCTCGGGGCCAATCACACTGGCAGTCAGACTGCTGGAGCTCGGTTGACTTAGTGTCTCGGGGCCAGTCTACTGTCCAAATGGATTAAGTGGATATATTTGGATTAAGTGAGCTTGTATGGCTAGAGTGTTGTCTAACACTATTTCCAAGGTTGCGATATCATAGGATTCTATTTGATCCTTCATAAAAGATGATTTTCAGATAAAATATGTAAAAATGATTTTATTGCATCTGTGTATAATTGTCTGTATATATATATATATTGGATATATACTGTTGACTGTATGCATTATCATTTAGCGTGTATGTATATATATTATAGTAATTCACTCAGTGAGGTCTGACTCTCCTCCGTTGACTATTTTTCAGGAGAGTCAACATCTTCAGACCTCAGTAGCAGGTCGATACGTCGGATTTCTTCCGCCCCGGCTTCTTTGTGTAAATTACTTATTTGAGTCTTATTTTTATAATTTAGACACTGCAGTAGTTGTGAATTTAAATGTGGGATTTCATGTATTTTATTTAAAGAGATGTATTATATAGAAACTGAATTTGTATTAAAAGATATATATATATGAGATGAGATTTGATTTAAATCCAGTTGATGAAAATGTTATTATTATATGTATGATTTTTATTTCCGTTGCATTATTTAATATTGTTATTATTACTATTGCATGTTTATTTTATTTTTAGGCTTGTTACGGGTTCCGGATTCGAAAGAATTCCCGTTCTCTAGCGCCGGTCATGGCCCCTGTTTTGGGTCGTGACAAATAGACCTCCACATCAATAGACCATCTTAAGTGCCACATCAACACTTCCACACTCAATTTTGGACTATTATTGCTACTAATTTGTCAAATTTGAATATTTTTGTAAAAATTTTAAATGAACTAAAATTACGACATGTTAAAAAGGTTTAGATTTTTTGAGATCGTTAGGCTTAAAATTAATAACAAGATATTAATCTCATCAAACTTATTTTAGGAAGTTTTGGTAAAAAAAAAAACTTATTTTAGGAAGATGGTGTATAAATTTATTGATAAGATTACATTGTCCTCCTTAGAGTTTAATTTCATTAATAATTTCCTTCTTGTTTGAATTTTAAATTTTTGAATCCTATAATATTTTAATCTTTATGTTAATTTTTTTCTATTAATCTTTTATATCAAAACATATTTACCTTCCTCTGTTTATGAAGATAAAATAATTTAATTTATAAATTTTAATAAAATAAAATAATTTAGTCTTTAATTTTTTATTATTTTTAATTTCAAACTTTTAATACTAGTTAAACTTGAAACATTTATATATATCTTTATGAATAGATTAACTCAAAAATTAAGTTTTAATTTTGATAAATTCATAAAATTTCATCAAGTTATTTCTCTTTCATTTTTTACTCAATTCTATTAATTTTTCAATTTAAAATTACTATTTATTTAAAAGTAAAATAATATATAATACAAATAGCTTTACAAGAATGTAAAATTAATGAAAACAAATATAAAAATAAATATAAATAAAATTCATAAAAATTAATGAGTGTATAAAATTATAATTTAATTTTTTGGAAGTGTTGATAATTATATGTATAATTGTTGAAAACGTTTAGTCAAAATTGTAATAAAACATAACATAAATAAGTAAAACAAATAAATAATTTTATACTATTAAAATAAATGGATTAAAGTGTTAGAGTTTGTAAAATATAGGGAGTAAAATGTTTTATCTATTTAGGATATTAATGAAAAATTTAACAGAAAAATTAAAGTATTAACAAAATAAAATTGAAGGATGTAAATATTTATTTTCAAACAATAGAGAAGAGAACGTGAATTAGGTTAGATGCTAGGGGGAAAAGTATAATTTATTCCTTTTAGTTTTCACCTTTCAATTTATGGATAAATAGAACGCAATTATTAGTGGCGCAACGGTTAGACAAGTAACAGTTAGTACTAAGTGTTAATCTTATTTGATAAATAGAAGGTACTGGATAATTTGTTAATGTAGTTTTTTTTTTTAAATGTTAATATAGTTAATAAAATTTTATATAAAATAATTAAAAATAATAAAAATAAATAAATAATATTGGTCAAAGGATTAAATTGGATCGTCAACTATACCCTTAGATCTTAATATTTTTTTGATTTTAATAAGAATTTTTTCTTTTAAAATTAGATCATTATTGGACATTATCTTTAAAAAAATTTACAATTAAGTAATATAAATCAAATAAAGTTTTAATTTTAATGCTTAACTAATGAAAAATTATTTATACTAATAAATAAAATCAATTATTTTAAAAAAATATATATTATCTAATTATAAAGTTTTAAAAATTTTTAAATTTACACAATAATTTTTATAAAAAATCTTCAAATTCTTTTGCCTTTATCTTGAATTTTTGAATTTTTTTAATTTTTTTTAAGCTTAAAAATTATAAAAACATTAAAATCAAGTGACACTCATAAGAAAAATTCATCAATTTTATTCATTAATTTAATTTTATTAGTTTATTAATAAAATTTTATTTATTAATTTAATTTTAATAGTTGTTTAACAATATTTATTTAAATTAACAATTAAAATTGATGAATTTCTTTTGAAATTTATATGACTTAATTGTAAAGTTTTAAATATTTTTAGATTATAGAAAATTTTTAAGTAAATTTTACATAAATTTTTAAGAAAAGTTTAAAAAATTAAAAATTTTACTTAATTTATAAATTAATAAATAAATTGATATTTTAAAAAAATATATATTTATCACCTAATTATAAAGTTTTAATCTATTAAAATTAAAATTTTATTTGACTTATAGGACTTTATTATAAAAAAATTTTAGGATAAAGTTTGATATGGTCCAATAATGGTTTTGGAGTATAGTTGAGGTCCAATTTGACCCTTTCACTAATAATATATTAGTATTTATTTTTTTATAAACCAAGAAAATTAGCTTTAAAAATATCATACAATTAGAAAAACTATTAAAAATTTCATGAAAATAAATATACATACTATATATTTAAACATTCATACACGTAAAATTGTATATATAGTTCATGTGATTAGAAAAAATATTAAAATTTTTTATGAAAGTAAAGAATAAATTAATATTAAAAAATTAAAATCACACATAACAAGCTTATAAGTTATAAAACACATATGCCAATTTTTTTGTTAGATTTTTATATATTAAATTTAAAACGGTAAAAATAATATTTAATTAGTACTAATATGATTAACTCATTAATATTTTCATAAGAAATAACATTAACATTGACAAAATGTAATATCTCTTATTTGGCATAGTGGAATAGTCAATATAATTGATATATATATTTACGTACTGTTATTTTACTTAAATAGAATTAATTATTAAAAGAGTTGGTAGTGTTATGTCATTTACCTAATAAAATTAAACGAGAATAGTGAATTATCTTAAATCAAACACAATAATTGCAATACAATATAAATTTATTTCTCTTGAATAAGGTATTGTTAATCCTATGGTTCTTATTTAAAATATATATATATATATATATATATATATATATATATATATATATATATATATATATTCATCCGGCTACAGCATTAAAATGGATTTTTGTTTTTGAAATAATAGCACATTTGCTGGAGATGGGATTGAAGCATGGAATTGAACCCATCATTATGCTGCTTAAATAACGCAACTACTAAAGCATTTGTCTTGGTCTTTATAATGATAATAATTCAATAATTTCTTTTTTTTTTTTTAACTATTCTTTTTTCTTTCCTTTTTTGTTTCAATAGTGCATCATGTCAAGTGTTTTTTTAATTGCATTTTGAAGACTGATTTAAAAAAGGATTTAAAACTAAAAATATTAAAATAAAAAATTCAAACTTAGATTAAAAAATTTTAAGAATTACAACACTAAAAATGCCCTAAATGTCAAAATCTTATTATTTCATCCTAAAGAAAAATTCTATTTTAAAAAAATAAGTATTAAGAAGGATATCCAGCCTTTTAAAAATAAAAAGAAATATCATCTCAATTTAACAGATCCTATAATTGATTTATTTTCTTTATTTTTTTTTTTAAATGAAGATCCTACAATAGTTGTAATGAAAATATTTAAAAATAATATTTACTTGAGTGGGATCCTAGAATTTGACTTTTGAATAAAATATAGTGGAAATTGAAGTTGTGCTTCATGACATATTAACATTTATTTAATTTTTTATTGAACCGAAAAATAATATTTAGTATTTTTTGAGAAGTGAGTTTTTAAAATGGTTTGATATTAATTTTATCAGCTAAAAAATTTATAAAATTATTTCAAATCATTTGCCGTGATTTGTGGCAAGTGGGTCTCTCGAATGATTGTTCATTCTTTTCTTTTCTTTTTTTTATTCTTCTTTTTTTTTTTTTCTCTCTTTCTGTATTACTCATCTCATAAATACATATAAATTATTGGGAAAATTACATCAGTAACTCTAAAGTTAATACTTTTTTAAAATTTTTACAATTACTATATTTCATTCTTATAATTTAATAACATTAATTTACTCGTCCTTTTATAAATTCAAGATTTAACATCGGTAATAGAAATATTCTTGAGTGAATTTTAACATTGATCATAAAAATGTTCTTAAGTGAACATAATGTGTCATACACGCTACCCCCTCCTTTTCTTTTTATATACCACTTTCCAGAAAATATAAAATTTCATTTAATTGTTATTTTTATATAATTAATAAAATTAAAATTTTTTTTATCAATTTTACCATTATACTTAATAATCCAAAATTATTAATGTTCAATATAAATTTTTAATTTTTTAAAAATCAAAAGTACTTTAATCTTTCAACTTATTTTTTTCCTAAATTTAAGACTAATTAATTATTTTCTTAATTCAAGTGAAACTCCATAAGGTGATAGATAAAAAAAAAGAGAGTGTAAATTATTCATTATAATTATGACATTTGATTTAATTTTTCAAGGTTTATTAACTTTAATTTTTTTTATAAAACTTTAATTTCAAACTTAAATATTTAATCGTGATTATTTTGAAATATTAGATTTTTATAGCTATTTTTTTAATTGAGAAATACAAATTACCCTATAAATTATTTTATTAAATTTGGAGGCAAAATTAGGGGGAAAAAAACAGATGTTAGGTCCAAAAACATCAAAAAAAACTTTCACAAATCTTCTCTTATTGCCTTATTTATTTTAATAATATAATGTTTTGATATTCGGAACACTCCTAAAAGTCTAATGAAGGTTGCAAAATCTCTAAAAATGACCTGTAAATATAATTAAAATCTAAAGATGACTTGTGATATAAATAGCTAAATTTTTATAAATTAAATTTTGAGTTATACAATGTTAACAATTATTTTATTTTATATTATTATATTAAATTATAATATTTGATTTTAGAGAAATTAAATTTAATTTTTGGGATTAAATATTATTTTAATATTATTAATTTAATTTAAGTATTGAATTAGTATATTTGTATACATTTGTAATATATATATATATATATATATATATTTGTTAGAATAAATTAAATTTAATTTTTGATGTTAAATATTATTTTAATATTATTAATTTAATTTTAATATTGAATTAGTGTATTTGTATACACTTTTAAAATATACATAAAATAATTTGAAAAAATATTTTTATTTATTTAATATACTACATTATTTTGTCTTTTGTGCTTTAATATATATATATATAAAAGAATTTTTTTTTTCTTTTTCTTTCTTCTCCCTCCTTTCTTTCTTTCTTTTCTTCTCTCTTGTGCGAATAGCAAGCAACACCGCCACCCATCGCCATTCATTGCCATCGCCGCAGCTCCAACACATCGGACCACCACTGAAGGACGCCCTCGCCACCACCAGCAGCAGCTATAGTGGTCACCGGTGTCGATCCTTCTTCTTCTTCCTTCGTTTTCGTCGGTGCCAAATGGTGAGGAGGAAGACCAATGACTTTTTCAGTGAGTTCTCCGGCCAATCTTGAGCTTAAATTGAAGTTCTCAACCCGAACTTCAATAATCCTCGATCATTTTCAAGAAATTTAACGGATAACAACTCTAATTTCACAAAATTTAAATTTGGGTATTTTTATTAAATTATGAAATTGAAGCTTAATTTGATTTTATTCAGTGTTAGTTATTTTGGACTGATTATTGTAAGGTTTTCAAAAATTATTTTTGTGAATTTTTAGAAATTTTTTGAATTTCCGAGGTTTTGGGTTACTGTTCATGACACTATTCCGAGCCAAAATTTTTTTATATTTTTAATAAATTATACTAATTATTTTAAGCAAGTTTTGTTAAGGAATTTTACTAAAATTATGTATCGAATTTTTTATTACAAATTTTTGAATATTTATGTCAAAAATGAATTTTTGAGAAAATTAGTAAATTTTATGTTTTAATTGAAATTATGGTGAATTATTATGTTTTGGATAATTTTTGAGTGATAAATAATATTAAAATAATTTTTATCAATTTACTCCTAGTTTTAGCTAATTATTAGTAATTATCGGAGTAATATCCAAATAAAATAGTATTTATGATTTTTATGATTTAAATGAGCTTTTGGTTGCTTAATTATATAATCGAATAATTTAATTAATTATCAGTAATTAAATGTTATTTGATTTCAAAAATTTGAATAAGGGCCTATATAGCATAATTTGATTTTTAATGTGGATTTTATTAATTATTTTGTAAATAAATGTCTTCTATATTTTTATTGTGTAAATAAATTAATTTTGGTATTTAAATTGAATTTTATTGATTTATACTGTGATTTGTGAAATTGGTTCTCGGTTGGGTATAAAGTGTAGTTTCAGTCCAACTCGAGATTTGGAGCTGTTACAGTTATTGAAAGTATTTTTGTGTGCAGGGTTGACTCTACTTTTGTAGAGAGATGTCTATTTTACAAAGGAAACTCTGCTGAAGTTTTGGTAGATTTCTCGTAAAACGTGACGTCGAATCGATTTTAGTAGAGTCGTATTTTAATCGGGTCTTTTCTTAGAAATCTAGAATTTATAAAAATTCCATTTTTAATTTCCTTTTATTTATTTATTTTCTTTAGTCGCGCCTCCAGTCAAGTAGACAGGTCGAGGTTGAGCGCGACTGTGCATAGGAGTGCATTCAACATATATATATATATATATTTGAATTAAATTCTATTATTATTGCTATAGTTTTATTAGCATGTTTATATTAAAATTTCACATGATTAGTAAATTTTATTTTTATTATATTTTATTATAATCTTTTATTTTTATTATATTTTATTATAATCTTTCTTGTTTTATTTATATTTAATTATTTTAAAATAAGCTATGGTATAATGAGCTACTTGATGGGTTTCATCAGTACCGTGTGCACACCGATAGAATTGAGAGTGAGTGTTGAAAGTTTGTGGCTCGGTGATGCTTTTCTATCAGGTGTGATTTATATATTACTAGGGCTGGTAGCTTAGTAATGCTTTGCTCTAGGAAATTGCTAGTAAATATCGATTTAAGTGAATTGATTGTGGCTGGTAGCTCGATTATTACTTTGCACTCAGGAACCGAAAGTCTTTAGATTATAAAAGAGCCGAAAGGCTATTAGATTTATGGACTAGGGTTCTACCTAGTTTCCTTATAAAATATTTTAAGGAAGCTCGTTATATTTTATATGGTATTTAATGAGTTTTAAATACCTTATTTTAGGAAAGAGGATTTCAATAAAATTAAATGGTTTAAATTATCAATTATAAATTTTATATCTTTATAAATATATTTTAAAGGATATTTTATACTATATACATTTATTTTATTAACTTAATCAATGAGGTCTGACTCCCCTCAATTATTTTTTTTAGGATCTCGAGAGTCACCTATCAGTCAACCTACCTTACAATGGATTTTTTCTTCTCCAGCTATTTTATGTAGATTTATTTGAGATGTATTATTATTATATATGTATTTTAAATCTAGAACACTGCAGTAGTAGTAACAGTTAACTATTATGTTGTATTTTATGGATTGTCGTATGTATTAAGAATTTGTACTAAAGATAATTATTATATTTTATCTAAGATTTTTTTGGATATTAGTTCATTTGTGTTATTTATCTTTATTTAAAATATTTCATTTTAGTATTGTATATATTTTATTGCATATTTTCCTTAAGGCTTACTATGAATTTTGGATACTTTATGTATTCTTATTCTTTAGTGCCAGTCACATTCCCCTTTGGATTTGGGTTGTGAAAAAATTGGTATTAAAGCTTTGGCCCATTTCGTATGTGTTTTTAGTTGTATATGTCTATTTTTCGTAAACTACTGCAGTAATAGGTTGATAATTGTCACTTGTTGTCTTCCTTGTGTCTTGCATTCTGCACTTATGTAGTATCTTTATCTTGTCCTGAATTTGTTTATCTTTTTAAGAATGAGGTGAGCATGAACTGCTTTTTCTATGGAAGTAGCCTTTCAGGGGAATGATGATGAGCAATTTGTTCAGGATGAGATTCTTCCTCTTGCTCCTCAACTTAAAGGTAGAGGTAGAGGCAGGGGTAGAGCTAGTGCAGCAATAGCTTAGTGGCAGGAACAGCCGCAGGTAGGGCCTGAAGTTCTAATAGAGGATTTTATAGCCTTTGCAGTGAGTATGGCAAGAATTAATCAAGGATTGGCAGCTATTGACCAAGCAATGCCCCTAGTACAGTAAATACTTCAGTAAAGGACTCAAGGGATGATAGATGTTGATGCCGCCTTATTATACTCTAGAGTCCTACGAGTTTCTTTCTATGGTATAAGGCATAATCTAGATTTCATAAATACCATCGAGGCCAGAACAAGGACAAGATACGCAGACTACCAGTAGATCATGATAGTGGAGTTATATGTGTCAGCTACAGCTCAGGATTGGTTCATGCAGTCTATTCAGCCATACATAACTGCAATGACCTAGTTGGATTTTAAGGAGAGGTTTATGAGATTTTTTTACCCAACATCAATGAGAGAGAACTATAGATGACAATTGCTGAACATTGCCAAGAGAGACTGGTCAGTTAGAGACTACACTCAATAGTTCTTCAAACTGTCATGTCATGTTATAGATGTGATGCAGGATGAGATAAGAGTAGTAGAGCTCTATGTGACTGGGTTAGGTCCAACTATAAAGGGTTGCAGCCTTGAGAGTGTAGTTAAAGAGGCTAGACAACTTGAGCAGAGGTATAACATACATAACACCATACCAGACCCCTTATGAGAGTGGCAGTAGTAGTAGATAAGCTTAAGGGGTTCAGTAGCCTATTTTCCAGATAGGCAGCACGAGTACTCGGTTAGGGCGTACTTGTCAACAGAGCAGATAGTTTATATCACATTAGATTGGTAGACACAATTATGCTCAGAGCCATAGGAGTGGCAGCACTGCTAGGTTTGGTGCTAGTGCCAGTAATAGTAATAGTGGTCAAAGCTCCAGACATGGCAATTCAGGATTTGGGGCTAGTTCATGTGCCATTTGTGGGTGAGTGCATCAGGGTCTGTGTCACTTGGTGTTATGTAATATCCCGTGTTTTTTAAAAATATTTTTACACTGTACCGGGATATGCAGAGTTAATGATTTCTGTATTTTATATGATATTTTTACGAGTTGATATGTATTTTAAACCTATTTTAATTACTGTCTATTATTTTCAGTATTTTACGTAAAATTTTCCCGGGACTTTCATTTTCGAGGAAATTTTCACGTAAACAATGTATTATTACTTATTTTAAATGTATTTACGGGTTTGCATGAACTCATACATATTTTTAAATTATTAAATAAAGCCTGTGTGTGTATATTTATTTAATTAGGATTTATTATTACCCTAATATTTTATTATTTATTTATTATTATTTGATTATTTTATTTATTATTAAATTATTAAAATTTATTATTTTATTATTATTTATTTATTAATATTTAATTATTTTAATTTAATTTATTTTTTTTTCTTTTTTTTCTTTTCCTTTTTCTTTCTTTTTCTTTTTCTTTCTCTTTCCTTTTTCTTTCTTTTTCTTTTTCTTCTTCTTCTTCTTTCTCTCCCGCGGGCGCCGACCACCACCATTTTCTCACCGCCGTTTCTCCCTCCTCCGGCCACCGTTTTCGACACCGCCGGTCTCTATCTTCTCCTTGAGCTCCGGTGAGTGTTATTCTAGCTTTGGTTTGAGCTAAAATGGTCTAGAATTGCTTAGGTTTCGATTTGAATATTTCGGCCTCTTTGAGTTTTCGTTTTTTTTTGAGCTTCGATTTGGATGATTCATGGAAACTTCCTTCACAAATGTTGTTTCTGGTAGCTTAATCTTCATGTATGAATTTTTACAGAATTTTTGGAGGTTGTTTGGATTTTTGGGTATTTTTTAATATTTTAATATTATTTTCTAATTTTCGGAAATTAATTATTTAAATTATGAAATTTGAGTTTATGGTTGAATTGAGTGTTGAAATGAATTATAGGAATTTATTTGGAATTTTTATGAATTTTTAAGTATTTATTTTTAATTATTGAAGTTTATGTGATTTTGTAAAATTAAGTTAATTGTGTTTTAAATTGAATTTAATTGGTTAATTGAGTTTAATTATTGATATTATTGATAAATATGTTGAGAAAATTAATTTTGGATAATTGTATGATTTTTGGTGAATTTTTGAAGTAATTTAGGTATATATATATATATATAGGGGTATTTTGGTAATTTTACCCTAAATTGTCAAAAAATGTAATTTAATTGGTTTTAATATTTATTTAAGGTATAAAAATGATTTCTACAAAATATCTAGTATTTTTAACTAATTAAAACTATTTTCCGAGAATTATTTTCAATTATATATATAATATACGGTTTTTCTAATAAAATGAGTTTTAATCGGTTTTTACAGTGTTTCAAGATTTATTTTGTAATTTCTACGTAAGAAATGTATTTTTATGATTTAAGGATATTTTTGGTATATTTGAATATATATTCTGTGTTTGTGGACCCCGGTCGACAGATTGTAGTCTGGAGTCCGACCGAGGGGTTGTGAGTGATTGTGGTGTTTATTTTTGAAGTGTATTTTCTTTGCAGGGTCGGCTCTACTCTTTTGAGTAGAGAGATGTCCATTTTACAGGGGAGGTTCTGTCGGATTTCCGGTAGAATTCTCGTAAAACGTGATATCCAGTCGAACCCTAATTCTATTTTCGTATTTTAATACTCTAGATTGAATTCTAGGATTTCTGTTAGGGTTATTCTGATGTCGATTAATTATTTCTTGTTTAGTTGCGCCGAGACCGAGGGTTAGTGGACCAGGCCCGTCGGACCTGTCTCGTGGAGCGCATTAGGTGAGTTACTATATTATATATATATGCTTAGGACGCATGATTTAGAAAATGCATGTTTTATTTTGACTAAATATGCATAAATAACATGATTTATATTCAAGTATATTTTTGGTATATAATAAATTATATACATGTTTTATTAATAAAATATATTTAAAATGTTTTTAAATATATTTTTAGTTTAATTCATGATTTGATTGGATTTATTTGATATATATATACTCAAAATATACCTGGTTTATGTTTGGTATATTTTCGGTATATATATGGTTTATATTGCTATTTCATTTATATCCATGCATCATTTATTTTTGTGAATGAATGTTTTATATTTAAGAATGAAGGATATCAATAGAACGTGCTACCTAGTGGGCAGCACTAGGACCGAGTACGTACCGGTACGCCTATAGTATTTAGGCTATATTACTAACTTATTTGTGGATATTGAATTGATTATGATTATTGATATGTGTGAGATGTGGTTTGGGGTGTGATTGCTGGAGCTCGGTTGACCAAGTGTCTCGGGGCCAATCACACTGGCAGTCAGACTGCTGGAGCTCGGTTGACTTAGTGTCTCGGGGCCAGTCTACTGTCCATATGGATTAAGTGGATATATTTGGAATCAGTGAGCCTGTATGGCTAGAGTGTTGTTTAACACTATTTTCTGAGGTTGCGATATTCTAGGGTTCTATGTGATCCTTCATAAAAGTTGATTTTCAGACAAAATATATAAAATGATTTTTCTGCATCTGTATGAACTTGCCTGTATATATACATATTACTCATATACTGTTGACTGTATGCATTATCACTTAGAGTGTATGTATATATACTATAGTAATTCACTCAGTGAGGTCTGACTCCCCTCCGTTGACTATTTTTCAGGAGAGTCAACTTCCTCAGACCTCAGTAGCAGGTCGATACGCCGGATTTCTTCCGCCCCGGCTTCTTTATGTAAATTGTATACTTGAGTCTTATTTATTTTATCTAGACACTGCAGTAGTTGTGATTTTCAGTAGTTGTGATTTTCAGTAGTTGTGAATTAAAGTATTTGTTTTAAAGAGATGTATTATAGTAAAACTGGATTTGTATAAAGATTATACATTTATGAGATTATATATGCGATGTGATGAGTTTTGAATTAAATCCAGTTGATATGGATGATATTGTAATATTTATGATTTTATTTTCCGCTGCATATTATATTTTTATGGTTATTATTGCATATTTATTTTATTTTTAGGCTTGCTACGGGTTCCGGATTCGAAAGAATTCCCGTTCCCTAGCGCCGATCATGGCCCCTGTTTTGGGTCGTGACAAAGTTGGTATCAGAGCGAAGTTCGTATCAGAGTGGAGTTCTGTGTCAGGGCTTAGTTATGTGAGTTGTGGCCCTAGTTTTAAAGTTGTGTTTTCTGTTGGACTACTGCAGTGTATTAGGTTCGAGTATGTCTTGATGAGTATTCCTTGCTGTAGTTTTCAGCGTTATTCCTCCGTTGTCTATTTTGTCTGAATCTTTCCGTTTGTCTTTTCAGAATGAGGAGGCGAGCGCGTGTCGCTCCACCGGTCGTTGAGGCCGAGGATGATGAGTCTTTTCAGGATGAGGTTTTACCTCCTGAGCAGCCAGTTAGACGTAGAGGTCGTGGCAGGGGTAGACCTCGAGGAGCGGCAGGTCGCTGTAGGCAGAGAGAGTTACAGGACGAGGAGCCTGTTGAGCCTGAGTTTGATGTTCCTGTTCCTCCAGTTGTTCAGCCTGCCTATCAGCAGGGTATGTCTGACCCTGAGGCAGCTTTGTTCTATGCCCGAGTTGGCAGGATTGTTTTTGATGGTACTTCTGATCCTTTAGATTTTCTGCATGCGATTGAGACTAGGACTCGGACTGCTCATACCGAGTACCAGAGGATCATGATCGTTGAGTTATCTGTCGAGGGACCAGCCTTGGATTGGTTTATTCAGATGATCCAGCCCTATATGATGACGATGACATGGGTTCAGTTTCGAGAGCGATTCATGAGGAGATTTTGTCCAGAGCCTCTTCGTTTGAGCTATCGTCTCCGTTTGACCTGTATTTCTCGTGGAGATCGATCAGTAGAGGAGTATACCCGAGAGTTCCTTCGTCTGGGTAGATATGCTGAGGATCTGATGCGAGATCAGTATTTCGCTGTTACTACCTATGTTACTGGTTTGGGTTCAGCTTTTGCTGGTATGCCTACAGCAAGTCTTACTCTGGAGTCTGTGATTGAGCTAGCTAAGGAGATTGAGCTGAGGTTAGTTAGGCAGGGAGCGATGCCTGATTATTACCAGTTGGGAGTTCAGTCGAGTGGATTGCAGGCTACTCCGTATTCGAGTTTTCATGTTGGTTCGAGTAGTCAGCAGCGAGGTTCGACTCAGCAGAGTCAGAGACAGCAGCAGCGAGTGCATCGGAGCAGTAGACATGGTCGTGGAGGTCAGCGTAGATCATTCAGATTTGGGTCAGGTGCTTCGAGCAGTAGCAGTGGTCGTAGTTCTGGATCAGCGGCCAGTGTTTGTCAGACTTGTGGTAGAGTCCATCAGGGACCGTGTTATCTGACACCGTTGACATGTTTCAGATGCGGGCAGACAGGACATTTTGCCAGATCGTGTCCTTATTCTGGATATCAGCAGCAGCAGATTCCGCGATTCCCACAGTAGTCGATTGCTAGTGCAGCACCCGTGCCATTTCAGTTACCACCAGCTCAGCATCAGAGTTCTACTCAGTTTGTTCCACAGCAGAGTCGTGGTAGAGGTACGAGAGGAGGTACCCGAGGTGTTGGCCAGGCTTCTACCAGTCAGCAGGGAGGGCGAGGCCAGGCCAGAGTTTTTCATCTGACTCAGCAGGATGCTCAGGCATCTAATGCAGTCGTGGCAGGTATTCTTTCTGTTTGTTACCTGGATGCTTTGGTTTTGTTTGATCCGGGTGCCATGCATTCGTTTGTTTCTCCTATTTTTGCTTCTAAATCTTGTTGGCAAGCTTCGAGGATGGCTTTTCCTTTGTCTGTTGCCACTCCTCTGAGTGATTCCTTGGACGCCGATATTGTTCTTTCTGGTTGTCCAGTTCTCGTGGGAGATAGAGAATTACCCGCTGATTTGATTTTGTTGGATGTGATGGAGTTCGATGTTATTTTGGGAATGGATTGGTTGTCTCAGCACTTTGCCGTGGTTGATTGCAGGAATAAGGAGGTGATTTTCAGAATTCCTGGTGAAGAAGATTTTAAGTTTGTTGGTGACAGGAGTTCAGCACCTCATAATCTTATTTCTGTTATTTCAGCTAGGAAGTTGTTGAGGAAAGGTTGTCAGGGGTTTTTGGCATTGGTTAGGGATATGTCAGTGGAGAAGTTGTCACTCACAGATGTTCCTGTTGCTTGTGAGTTTCCTGATGTTTTTCCCGAGGAGTTGCCAGGTTTACCACCTCATAGAGAGATTGAGTTCTGTATAGATGTGGTACCAGGTACTACTCCTATATCTATGCCACCCTATCGTATGGCTCCTGCAGAGTTGAGAGAGTTGAAGGAGCAGTTGCAAGAGTTGTTGGATAAGGGTTTTATCAGACCTAGTGTTTCTCCTTGGGGTGCACCAGTTTTGTTTGTGAAGAAGAAGGATGGTACCCTGAGACTGTGCATTGACTACAGAGAGCTGAATAAGGTGACAGTGAAGAACAAGTATCCTCTCCCGAGGATAGATGATTTGTTTGATCAGCTCCAGGGTGCACAATTCTTTTCTAAGGTCGACTTGAGGTCGGGTTATCATCAGCTGCGGATCAGTGAAGCTGATATTCCTAAGACAGCATTCCGCACTCGATATGGTCATTATGAGTTTCTGGTGATGTCTTTTGGTTTGACTAATGCACCAGCAGCTTTTATGGACCTGATGAACAGAGTATTCCGACCGTATGTGGATCAGTTTGTGGTAGTCTTCATTGATGATATACTGGTATATTCGAGGAGTATGGAAGAGCACGTATATCATTTGAGGATTGTACTACAGACACTGAGAGATCATCAGCTTTATGCTAAATTCTCGAAGTGTGATTTCTGGATGGAGAGTGTTTCTTTTCTTGGACACGTAGTGTCTAAAGAAGGTATTCAGGTTGATCCACAGAAGATTGAAGCAGTATCTGAGTGGCCTAGACCTACTTCAGTTACTGAGATTTGGAGTTTTCTGGGTTTAGCCGGGTATTATAGGCGGTTTGTGCAGGATTTTTCCAGGATAGCAGCCCCTATGACTCGCTTGACTCAGAAGAATGTTAGATTCGAGTGGTCAGAAGCTTGTGAGAATAGTTTTCAGTTGTTGAAGGAGAAGTTGACCACAGCACCAGTATTAGCTTTGCCTAATAGTGTGGATAAGTTCACAGTTTACTGTGATGCCTCTAGAATTGGTCTTGGTTGTGTGTTGATGCAGAATGGAAGGGTGATAGCCTATGCTTCGAGGCAGTTGAAGAAGCATGAGCAGAATTATCCTACACATGATCTTGAGATGGCTGCAGTGATCTTTGCTTTGAAGATTTGGAGACATTATCTGTACGGGGTGACTTGTGAGATATTTACTGATCACAAGAGCCTTAAGTACATTTTCCAGCAGCGAGATTTGAATCTGAGGCAAAGAAGATGGTTGGAATTGTTGAAGGATTATGATTGCGAGATTCTTTACCATCCGGGTAAAGCTAATGTGGTAGCAGATGCCTTGAGTAGGAAGTCCTCAGGTAGTCTTGCTCACATCGGTGTGGAAAGGAGACCATTGATCCAGGAATTGCATCTGATGGTGGATCAAGGTCTGATGATGAAGATCAGTAGATCAGGTGGACTGTTAGCTCAGTTTAAAGTACGATCTGTACTAAGGGATAGGATTAAAGCAGCTCAGAGCCGAGATCCTATTCTGGAAGAGCTTGCAGAGAATGTCAGAGCAGGGAAGTTCACTGATTTCACACTCGATGATGATGGTGTGTTGTGGATCAGTGGTAGATTGTGTGTTCCTGATGTGGATGATTTGAGAGAAGAGATCCTAGAGGAAGCACATTCTACAGCTTACAGCGTTCATCCTGGTGTTACTAAGATGTACCACAGTATCAGAGATCTATACTGGTGGGATGGATTGAAGAAGGATGTTGCTGATTATGTTGCTAAGTGCTTGACATGTCAGCAAGTGAAAGCCGAACATCAGAAGCCTTCTGGGAAGCTTCAGTCTCTTCCTATTCCCGAGTGGAAGTGGGAAAGGATAGCTATGGATTTTGTGGTCGGTTTACCTCGTTCGAAGGATGGATACGATTCCATCTGGGTGATTGTAGACAGATTGACGAAGTCTGCACATTTCTTGCCTGTGAAAGCCACATATTCAGTTGCTAGATTGGCGAAGTTGTACGTGAAGCATATTGTATGCCTTCATGGAGTACCTGTGTCCATTGTGTCAGACAGAGGTTCGGTATTTACTTCTCGTTTTTGGCAGAAGTTGCAGGAAGCGATGGGCACTAGGTTGGATTTCAGTACTGCTTTTCATCCTCAGACAGATGGTCAGTCTGAGAGGACGATCCAGACACTGGAAGATATGTTGAGGATGTGTGTCTTGGATTTGGGAGGTAGCTGGGATGATCATTTGTCGCTTGTTGAGTTTGCATATAATAACAGCTACCATAGCAGTATTGGCATGGCACCATATGAGGCGTTGTATGGAAGGAAGTGTAGATCCCCGTTGAGTTGGGATGAGATTGGTGAGAGAGCTTTGACTGGACCAGAGATGATTCAAGATGCTGCAGAGAAAGTCGCCGTGATCAAGCGCAGGTTAGAGACCGCAGTTAGCAGACAGAAGAGTTATGCGGATCCTAGGCGCAGAGATATGGAGTTTCAGGTTGGAGATTTCATTTTTCTGAAAGTATCTCCGATGAAGGGTGTGATGAGATTTGGCAGGAAGGGTAAGTTAACATCGAGATATATTGGACCGTTTGAGATTCTGGAGAGAGTTGGCACTGTTGCATATCGGTTGGATTTGCCTCCGAGTATGTCACAAGTGCATCCAGTATTTCATATCTCGATGTTGAGGAAGTATATCTCAGATCCTTCACATGTGTTGCAACCTGATAGTGTGGAAGTGAGTGAAGATTTGACGTTTGTGGAAGAACCTGTGGCGATCGTTGATTTTCAAGTTCGACAGTTGCGATCGAAGCAGATTCCGATGGTCAAGGTTTTGCGGCGTAGCGACAGAGTTGAAGAGCATACGTGGGAGACTGAAGCTGAGATGCGAGCTTCTTACCCGTATCTCTTTCCTTCCTGATTCTGTAATCTTGTTTTTAGAATTCGGGGACGAATTCTTGTAAGGGGGGAAGACTGTAATATCCCGTGTTTTTTAAAAATATTTTTACACTGTACCGGGATATGCAGAGTTAATGATTTCTGTATTTTATATGATATTTTTACGAGTTGATATGTATTTTAAACCTATTTTAATTACTGTCTATTATTTTCAGTATTTTACGTAAAATTTTCCCGGGACTTTCATTTTCGGGGAAATTTTCACGTAAACAATGTATTATTAATTATTTTAAATGTATTTACGGGTTTGCATGAACTCATACATATTTTTAAATTATTAAATAAAGCCTGTGTGTGTATATTTATTTAATTAGGGTTTATTATTACCCTAATATTTTATTATTTATTTATTATTATTTGATTATTTTATTTATTATTAAATTATTAAAATTTATTATTTTATTATTATTTATTTATTAATATTTAATTATTTTAATTTATTTTATTTTTTTTTTATTTTTTTTCTTTTCCTTTTTCTTTCTTTTTCTTTTTCTTTCTCTTTCCTTTTTCTTTCTTTTTCTTTTTCTTCTTCTTCTTCTTTCTCTCCCGCGGGCACCGACCACCACCATTTTCTCACCGCCGTTTCTCCCTCCTCCAGCCACCGTTTTCGACACCGCCGGTCTCTATCTTCTCCTTGAGCTCCGGTGAGTGTTATTCTAGCTTTGGTTTGAGCTAAAATGGTCTAGAATTGCTTAGGTTTCGATTTGAATATTTCGGCCTCTTTGAGTTTTCATTTTTTTTGAGCTTCTATTTGGATGATTCATGGAAACTTCCTTCACAAATGTTGTTCCTGGTAGCTTAATCTTCATGTATGAATTTTTACAGAATTTTTGGAGGTTGTTTGGATTTTTGGGTATTTTTGAATATTTTAATATTATTTTCTAATTTTCGGAAATTAATTATTTAAATTATGAAATTTGAGTTTATGGTTGAATTGAGTGTTGAAATGAATTATAGGAATTTATTTGGAATTTTTATGAATTTTTAAGTATTTATTTTTAATTATTGAAGTTTATGTGATTTTGTAAAATTAAGTTAATTGTGTTTTAAATTGAATTTAATTGGTTAATTGAGTTTAATTATTGATATTATTGATAAATATGTTGAGAAAATTAATTTTGGATAATTGTATGATTTTTGGTGAATTTTTGAAGTAATTTAGGTATATATATATATATATAGGGGTATTTTGGTAATTTTACCCTAAATTGTCAAAAAATGTAATTTAATTGGTTTTAATATTTATTTAAGGTATAAAAATGATTTCTACAAAATATCTAGTATTTTTAACTAATTAAAACTATTTTCCGAGAATTATTTTCAATTATATATATAATATACGGTTTTTCTAATAAAATGAGTTTTAATCGGTTTTTATAGTGTTTCAAGATTTATTTTGTAATTTCTACGTAAGAAATGTATTTTTATGATTTAAGGATATTTTTGGTATATTTGAATATATATTCTGTGTTTGTGGACCCCGGTCGACAGATTGTAGTCTGGAGTCCGACCGAGGGGTTGTGAGTGATTGTGGTGTTTATTTTTGAAGTGTATTTTCTTTGCAGGGTCGGCTCTAGTCTTTTGAGTAGAGAGATGTCCGTTTTACAGGGGAGGTTCTGCCGGATTTTCGGTAGAATTCTCGTAAAACGTGATATCCAGTCGAACCCTAATTCTATTTCCGTATTTTAATACTCTAGATTGAATTCTAGGATTTCTGTTAGGGTTATTCTGATGTCGATTAATTATTTCTTGTTTAGTTGCGCCGAGACCGAGGGTTAGTGGACCAAGCCCGTCGGACCTGTCTCGTGGAGCGCATTAGGTGAGTTACTATATTATATATATATGCTTAGGACGCATGATTTAGAAAATGCATGTTTTATTTTGACTAAATATGCATAAATAACATGATTTATATTCAAGTATATTTTTGGTATATAATAAATTATATACATGTTTTATTAATAAAATATATTTAAAATGTTTTTAAATATATTTTTAGTTTAATTCATGATTTGATTGGATTTATTTGATATATATATACTCAAAATATACCTGGTTTATGTTTGGTATATTTTCGGTATATATATGGTTTATATTGCTATTTCATTTATATCCATGCATCATTTATTTTTGTGAATGAATGTTTTATATTTAAGAATGAAGGATATCAATAGAATGTGCTACCTAGTGGGCAGCACTAGGACCGAGTACGTACCGGTACGCCTATAGTATTTAGGCTATATTACTAACTTATTTGTGGATATTGAATTGATTATGATTATTGATATGTGTGAGATGTGGTTTGGGGTGTGATTGCTGGAGCTCGGTTGACCAAGTGTCTCGGGGCCAATCACACTGGCAGTCAGACTGCTGGAGCTCGGTTGACTTAGTGTCTCGGGGCCAGTCTACTGTCCATATGGATTAAGTGGATATATTTGGAATCAGTGAGCCTGTATGGCTAGAGTGTTGTTTAACACTATTTTCTGAGGTTGCGATATTCTAGGGTTCTATGTGATCCTTCATAAAAGTTGATTTTCAGACAAAATATATAAAATGATTTTTCTGCATCTGTATGAACTTGCTTGTATATATACATATTACTCATATACTGTTGACTGTATGCATTATCACTTAGAGTGTATGTATATATACTATAGTAATTCACTCAGTGAGGTCTGACTCCCCTCCGTTGACTATTTTTCAGGAGAGTCAACTTCCTCAGACCTCAGTAGCAGGTCGATACGCCGGATTTCTTCCGCCCCGGCTTCTTTATGTAAATTGTATACTTGAGTCTTATTTATTTTATCTAGACACTGCAGTAGTTGTGATTTTCAGTAGTTGTGATTTTCAGTAGTTGTGATTTTCAGTAGTTGTGAATTAAAGTATTTGTTTTAAAGAGATGTATTATAGTAAAACTGGATTTGTATAAAGATTATACATTTATGAGATTATATATGCGATGTGATGAGTTTTGAATTAAATCCAGTTGATATGGATGATATTGTAATATTTATGATTTTATTTTCCGCTGCATATTATATTTTTATGGTTATTATTGCATATTTATTTTATTTTTAGGCTTGCTACGGGTTCCGGATTCGAAAGAATTCCCGTTCCCTAGCGCCGGTCATGGCCCCTGTTTTGGGTCGTGACATGCTAAGAGCTTATTTTTGGTGTGGACAGTTCAACCATTTCGCTAGGAATTGTCCTAACTATAGGTTCCAGCCATTATATGCTCAGGGATCTTCTTCATCAGTCGCTCATTTGTATCAACAGGTGCATCAGCAGTAGTAGGCACCTATATATCCTCAAAAGTGATTAACTCAGTATCCGAGCTAGTAAGGTAGAGATTTTGGAGGCAAAGCTGGGGGTAGAGGATATGCACAGTCGTCCACTTCACAACAGGTAAGTCATGGTTAGGCTAGAGTCTTTACTTTAACTCCTTAGGATGCTTTGGCATCCAATGTAGTTATGGCAGGTATTCTCCTAATATGCTACTTTGAGGCTAAAGTCTTGTTTGATTAAGGTGCTTCACACTCTTTTGTGTCTCCTGCATTTACTTATAGAATAGCATGTTAACCTTCCAAGTTGTTGATTCCCTTATCTGTAGCAACTCTACTTAGTGGTGAGTTAGAGACATATGTGTTCTTTCCATCTTGTTTAGTGTTGGTACAGGGTAGAGAGTTACTAGCGGGTTTGGTTTTGCTTGATGTGATTGAATTTAATGTAATTCTAGGGATGGATTAGTTAGCACAGTATTATGCCATGGTAGACTATCAAGAAAAGGAAGTAATTTTTAAAATTCCATTTAAGGGGGAATTTAAATTCAAAGGTGATAAGAGTTCAATGCCTCAGAATTTTATTTTTACAATCACAGCTAAAAATATGCTTAGAAGAGGTTCAAGGCTACTTAGTTATGGTCAGAGATATACAAGCAGATAGTGAGGTAGTTGAAAGGGTGCCAGTGGTGTGCGAGTTTTCAAATATTTTTCCTGAAGAATTGCCAGGCTTGCCACCTGATGGGGAAATAGAATTTTGTATCGATATAGTGCCTGTTATAGATCCCTATCTCTATACCACCATATAGAATGAAACCTGTAAAGTTAAAAGAGTTGAGAGAGCAGTTGTAAGAATTACTTTATAAAGGTTTTATTTGGCCCAATACATCTCCTTGGGGTGCTCTTGTGTTGTTTGTGAAGAAGAAGGATGGTAGTCTTTGACTCTATATTGACTACAGGCAATTGAATAAGGTTGCCATCAAGAATAAATATTCACTCTTAAGGATTAATGACTTGTTCGATTAGCTTTAAGGAGGTCAGTATTTCTCTAAGATTGACTTAAGGTTTAGGTATAACTAATTGAGGATTAAAGGTAAAGATGTACCCAAGACTGCATTCTGGACAAGGTATGACCATTATGAATTTTTGGTAATGTCCTTTAGGTTGACTAATGCCCCAATAGCCTTTATGGACTTGATGAATAGGGTGTTCAAGGCATTCTTAGACTGATTTGTGATTATGTTTATTGATGATATTCTGGTATACTCCAGGAGTAAGGCAGAACATGCAATACATTTAAGATTAGTGCTTCGGACTCTGAGAGAGCACCAGTTGTATGCCAAGTTTTTGAAATGTGAATTCGGGTCAGATAAAGTGGCATTCTTAGGCCATATGGTATCCAAAGATGGCATACAAGTAGATCCCAGGAAAATAGAAGCTATTACAGAGTGGCCAAGACCCACATCAGTTACAGAAGCAAGGAGTTTTCTAGGTTTAGCTTGCTATTATAGGAGGTTTGTGAAAGATTTCTCCAAGATTACTGCACCTTTAATAAGGTTGACCTAAAAGAATGCTAAGTTTATGTGGACACACAGATATAAGGAGCACTTTCAGTTGCTTAAGGATTTATTAACTTTGGCTCCAGTGTTAACGTTTCCTTCTAGGAATGAAAGTTATATGGTGTATTGTGATGCTTTTCGAGTAGGATTAGGTTATGTGTTAATATAGAATGGAAGAGTGGTTGCTTATGCTTTAAGGCAGTTAAAGAAGCATGAGCAAAATTATCCTACTCATGACTTAGAAATGGCAACAGTAGTGTTTGAATTAAAGATATGAAGGCATTACCTATATAGTATGACTTGTGAAATATACATTGATCACAAGAGCCTAAAGTACATATTCCAATAGAAGGATATGAATCTAAGGCAGAGAAGATAAATAGAACTTCTAAAGGACTATAATTGTTCTATTTTGTACCATTCAGGTAAGGTAAATGTAGTTGTAGATGCTTTGAGCAAAAATTTCATAGGCAACCTTGCATACATTAATACTAAGAGGAGGCCAACTGTTAAGGAGATGCATAAGTTGATTAACTAAGGACTACAGTTGAAGGTGACTAAGAAATGCATCCTTGCTCAGTTCAGGGTACGGTCAGTGTACTTGGATTGAGTTAAGGCAGCACAGAGAAGGGACCCACAGTTGTAAAAGATTATGTTTGAAGTGTAACAAGGTAGGTCCATTTTATTTATGATTGATAGCGAGGGTGTACTGCATTTAGGTACTCAATTATGTGTGCTAGATGAGGATGAGTTGAGAAAATAAATTATAGAAGAGACATATTTTTCTACTTACAGTGTTCGTCCTAGTTCTACCAAGATATATCATGACTTAAATGATACATATTAGTAGAATATAATGAAAAAGGATATAGTAGAATTTGTATCCAAATGCCTCTTTTGTCAGCAGGTGAAGCTGAAGCATTAAAGGCCTACAGGATTATTACAGCCATTGCTTATCCCAAAGTGAAAGTAGGATATGTGCTATGAATTTTGTGACTGGATTGCCTTGTACTACTTGTGGTTATAATGATGTTTGGCTGATAGTAGATAGGCTAACTAAGTCAGCATACTTTCTGCCGATCAGGAAGACATACTCTATTGACAGATTAGCAAGGTTGTATATCAACATAATTGTTAGTCTTCACGGGGTACCATAGAGCATAGTGTTTGACAAAGGAGCAACTTTCACCTTAGTCTTCTGGTAAGAGTTGCATAAGGTATTAGGTACCAAACTTGATTTCAACACAGCATTTCATCCTCAAACAGATGGTCAGTAAGAAAGGACCATTCAGACCCTTGAAGATATGTTAAGGATGTGTGTGATCGACTTTGGTGGTCAATGGGACATACATTTTCCATTGATAGAATTTGCATATAATAACAATTATCATGCAAGTATTGAGATAGCTCCATATGAAGCACTGTATGGTAGGAAGTGTAGATCACCATTATGTTGGGAAGTTAAGGAGAGATAGTTGACAGGTTCAGAATTTGTGCATATTACTTCTGAGAAGGTTCCCATTATTCAGCAATATTTGAGGATAGCCTTCAATAGACAAAAGAACTATACAGATCTAAAGAGGAAGGATATGTCCTTTTCTGTTAGAGACATGGTATTTTTGAAAGTGTCTCCAATGAAGAGGGTTATAAGGTTTGGTAAGAGAGGTAATGTAATGACCCTTTATTTTAAATTATCAAAAATTATTTTGAGATATACAATATTAATAAAATTTTAAATTTTATTTATATATTATAATTATTTGTGCATATTATTTATTTATTTTATTCTAAATGTTTTATTTACGTAAAACATTTATTTTGGAAGTTTTATTATTAAAAAATATTAAAGTCATTATCATTATTATTATTATTATTATTATTATTATTATTATTATTATTATTATTATCCTCATTATTAGTGCATGTGCATATGTTGTGTGTGTATTTGTGTTAGTGTGTGTTATATACATATGTGTACATGTATATGTTCAGTTAGTATTTTATATATATATATATATATATATATATATATATATATATATATATATGTATATGTATATGTATATAATAAAATAAAATAAAAGCCAATGGGGGTCAGGATTTTCGAGTTATTTTGGCCAATTCTCCCTTTCTCCTTTTCTTTCCTTTTTCTCCTATTCTCCTTCCTATTTTCCCCTATTTCTGCTCAACTTCCAACAACTCCTCACCACGCTAGAGCCACCACCTGCTCCACCAATAACCACCATCACCTCCAGCTTTTTCCCAACCGTCGACTGCTGCTGTCAGAGCATCTCCAGCACACTAAAAAATGCCAAAACAGTAGCAGCAATTGAGAGAGCTCCATGAACGTCGGCGTTGATTTTGGCCACCAAAGCTTGTGATCTTGGACTCTCTAGACTCCTTGAGCTACGAGGATGTCACGACCCAAAACAGGGGCCATGACCGGCGCTAGGGAACGGGAATTCTTTCGAATCCGGAACCCGTAGCAAGCCTAAAAATAAAATAAATCATGCAATAACAATAACCATATAATATGCAGCGGAAAATAAAAATCATAATATCATGATATTACCCATATCAACTGGATTTAAATCAAAACTCATCTCATCACATATATAAAATCTCTTT
The DNA here is from genome assembly GCA_947683625.1 of Mallotus nudiflorus. Lineage (NCBI taxonomy): Eukaryota > Viridiplantae > Streptophyta > Magnoliopsida > Malpighiales > Euphorbiaceae > Mallotus > Mallotus nudiflorus. The sequence goes on along the minus strand of CANTUR010000094.1, from coordinate 742,304 downwards.
AATACAAATCCAGTTTCAACATAATACATCTCTTTAAAATAAAATACATGAAATCCAACACTTATATTCACAACTATTGCAGTGTCTAGATAAAATAAATAAGACTCAAGTAGACAGTTTACATAAAGAAGCCGGGGCGGAAGAAATCTGGCGTATCGACCTGCTACTGAGGTCTGAGGAAGTTGACTCTCCTGAAAAATAGTCAACGGAGGGGAGTCAGACCTCATTGAGTGAATTACTATAATATATATACATACACACTAAGTGATAATGCATACAATCAACAGTATATATATAATATGTATATATACAGGCAAATACACACAAATGCAGAAAATCGTTTTATATGTTTTATTGAAAATCAACTTTTATGAAGGATCACATAGAACCCTAGAATATCGCAACCTCAAAAATAGTGTTAAACAACACTCTGGCCATACAGGCTCACTTATTCCAAATATATCCACTTAATCCATTTGGACAGTAGACTGGCCCCGAGACACTAAGTCAACCGAGCTCCAGCAGTCTGACTGCCAGTGTGATTGGCCCCGAGACACTTGGTCAACCGAGCTCCAGCAATCACACCCACAAACCACATCTCACACATATCAATAATCATAATCAAATCAATATCCACAAATAATTTAATAACATAGCCTAAAGCTATAGGCGTACCGGTACGTACTCGGTCCTAGTGCTGCCCACTAGGTAGCACGTTCTATTGATATCCTTCATCATTAAATATAAAACATTCATTCATAAAAATAAATGATGCATGACGTTCAATAAAATACAACATAAACCATATATATACCGGAAATATACCAAACGTAAACCAGGTATATTTCGAGTATATATACGTCAAATAAATTCAATCAAATCATAAATTAAACTAAAAATATATTTAAAAACATTTTAAATATATTTTATTAATAAAACATGTATATAATTTATTATATACCAAAAATATACTTAAATACAAATCACATTATTTATGCATTTTAATCAAAGTAAAACATATATTTCTAAATCATGCATCCTAAGCATGTATACATAGTACAGTAACTCACCTAGTGCGCTCCACGAGACAGGTCCGACGGGCCTGGTCCACTAGCCCTCGGTCTCGGCATAACTAAAGAAGAAATAATTAACTGACATCAGAATAAACCTAACAGAAATCCTAGAATTCAATCTAGAGTATTAAACACAGAATCGGAATTTAGGGTTCGACTGGATATCACGTTTTACGAGAATTCTATCGAAAATCCGACAGAACCTCCCCTGTAAAACGGACCTCTCTCTACTCAAAAGAGTAGAGCCGACCCTGCAAAGAAACACACTTCGAAAAATAGGCTCAACACAATCAAAATCCCACGGTCGGACTCCAAACTACAGTCTACCGACCGGGGTCCACAACACAGAATAATTCCAGATATAACAAAAATATCCTTAAATCACAGAAATACATTTCATAGGTAAAAATTACATAATTAACCTTGAAACACTATAAAAACCGATTAAAACTCATTTTATTAGAAAAATCGTATATTATATATATAATTGAAAATAATTCCCGAAAAATAGTTTTAATTAGTTAAAAATACCAAATATTTTGTAGAAATCATTTTTATACCTTAAATAACTATTAAAACCAATTAAATTACATTTTTAGACAATTTAGGGTAAAATTACCAAAATACCCCTATATATATAAATATACTTAAATTACTTCAAAAATTCACCAAAAATCATACAATTATCCAAAATTAATTTTCTCAATATATTTATCAATAATATTAATAATTAAACTCAATTAACCAATTAAATTCAAATAAAAATACATTTAACCTAATTTTCTCAAATTCACATAAACTCAAATAATTAAAAATAAATACTTAGAAATTCATAAAAATTCTAAATAAATTCCTATAATTCATTTCAACACCTAATTCAACCATAAACTCCAATTTCATAATTTAAATAATTAATTTCCGAAAATTAGAAAATAATATTAAAATATTCAAAAATACCCAAAAATCCAAAAAATCTCCAAAAATTATAAAAAAATTCATACATGTAGATTAAGCTACTAGGATCAACATTTGTGAAGGGAGTTTCCATGAATCAATCAATTCGAAGCTCAAAAAAATCAAAAACCCTAATAGGCCGAAATTGAAAAATCAAAACCTAAGCAAATCTAGACCAATTCAGCTCAAACCAAAGCTAGAATCACACTCACCGGAGCTCAAGGGGAAGAAAGAGACCGGTGGTGTCGAAAACGGTGGCCGGAGGAGGGAGAAACGGCGAAGGGAAGATTTCGGCCAAAAGAGGAAGAAATCAAGCTGCCGGCGCCGGGGAAAGGGGCTGGAGGCGGCGGAGGACGGCTGGGAACGACGGTGGCAAGCCGGGAGGCACACCGACGGTAGGTGGCCGGAGTTGCAGACGGTGAGGGATGGTGGTCGGGCGTCGGGCGCGGGAGAGAAGGAAAGAAGAAGAAGAAGAAAAAGAAAAAGAAAGAAAAGAAAAGAAAGAAAAAGAAAAGAAAAAGAAAAAGAAAAAGAAAATAAAATAATTAAATATTAATAAAATAATAATAAAATAATTTAATAATAAATAAAATAATTAAATAACAATAAATAAATAAATAAATAATAAAATATTAGGGTTATATATATTAAACCCTAATTAAATAAATATACACACCGACTTTATTTAATAATTTAAAAATATGTATGAGTACATGCAAGTCCGAAAATACATTTAAAATAATTAATAATGCATTGTTTACGTGAAAATTTCCCCGGAAATGCAAGTCTCGGGAAAATTTTACGTAAAACACTGAAAATAATACACAATAATTAAAATAGGTTTAAAATACATATTAACTCGTAAAAATATCATATAAAATACAAAAATTATTGACACTGCATATCCCGGTACTGTGTAAAAATATTTTAAAAACACGGGATATTACAGAGGACTCCATTTCCAAGCTCGATTTGAGCTTAAATCCCTCCATTTGTGAGTTATCTTCAATTTTAGTTTATATGTATTTAGGGTTTTGATTTTTTTTGAGTTGGATATTGTTTGATTCATGGATTTTTCTTTTGATAATGTTATTTAGGGTAGCTTAATCTTCCTAAATATAATTTCTGTTTATTTTTTTGAATTATGGGTATTATTGAATATTTTAATATTAAAAATGAATTTTTATTAATTATATGTTTATTGTGTTTATTATAAAAAAAATTTGGTTAATTAGTATTTTTAATTTAAGTTATTAATTTTAGAAGTAAGAAAATAATTTTTAGTAATTTTTTAATAATATACTGTATTATGTGATTTTTGGATTAATGAGTAAATTATGTGTTCTTATTGAAATTATAGTTAAATTATATGTTTTAAATAATTTTGGATTAATAATTGGTATTAAAATAATTTTTACGAATTATTTACTATTTTTAACTAATTATTAATAATTTTTGAAAATATATTCAAATAATAATTTTATAACCATTTTTATTATATATATAACCTATTTGCGTAATTAATTGTGAATTTTACTATTTTATGTTAAATAATTGTAAAATCGGATTTTTATTAATATTATATAATTTATTTAAGATTTTATTTAGTTAATGTGAAAATAATTATATTAAATTTTTTTATGTTTAAATATATTATAGTTTGGTATTTTATGGATATTTATGGATTTTAATGATTTTATTATACTTATTATTTAATATTGATTTGTGTTGAATTGTGAACCTCGATTGGGAATCTGTGTAGTTCGGAGTCTCAACCCGAGGTGTTGAGCCTTGTGAATTTAGAAGCGCATTTTCTTGTAGGAACGACTTTACTTTTCAATAAAGAGATATCCGTTTTACAGATAAGACTTTGCTAAATTTTTAGTAAAATTCTCGTAAAACATGACGTCGGGTCGATCCTAAGTTTCTGATTTTTGATTGAGTTTTAATTCTTAGATTGAGTCTTCCTTTAGAATTCTTAGAAGTATAAGTTAGGAATTTATTCTGATTTTATTATTATTTATTTTTCTAGTTGCACCAAGTCCAAGGCTTATCGAACTAGGCCTGTCGAGTCAATCTCGAGAAGCACAAGTAAGTTATTATTTTATATATGCATTGCATATAGGATGCATGATTATGGCCATTCACATTTTCATTATGTATTTAAACATTAATTATTTCATTAAATGATTTGGTATTTTTTTTTAGCATACGTTTAGTATATTTTTGGTATATGTGATATATATGTGACATATATGCTTAGTATGTTTTTAATATATTTTGCATATATGTGACATATATATGTTAGTATGTTTTGGCATATATTTAGTATATTTTGACATATGCTCGACATATATATTTTGTATATATATGCGACGTATATATATTTGATATATTCTTAATATGCATTTGGTATGTTTAAGGTTTATTTTGATATATATATGGCATATATATTTGGAATATTTTTAGTATATATTATGTATATTTTTAGTATATACTCAGCATATATATTTAGCATATTTTCAGTATGCAATTGGTATAATTTCAGTATATGTTAGGAATATGTTTAGTATATTTCTTTATAAATGAATGCCATTATATTTTGATCGTGCATTTTATTATTTTCCATAAATATGTGATTTATATAACGGATATCAATAGAACATGCTACCTAGTGGGCTACACTAGAACAATTGTGTAATAGTACAGTAGAATTAGGTTGAATTTTTTATGTTTGATTATGAATGAGAATATTAAGATTGATGGTTATTGGAAAGGGCGGCTGCGGATCCTTAATTGAACTAGTGTACTCGAGGCCAGTCATGCTGGTAGTGAGATTGTGCATCCTCGATTGACCTATTGTACTCAGGGCTAGTCTATTACCTTGAGTTGAATAAATGAATACTTGGAGTTTTTGATAAGCCAGTTGACTATTGATTTTATGATTGAAGTTATGAATATTTAGGGTTCTATTTGATCCTTCACTTAAATAAATGTTTTATGCATTTATCATATATAAAAGCAGATTTTAGCATCTGTATGCAATGTCTATATATATTTATATCTATACCGATGCTTAACTGCATATGACTTTAGGTTGTATATATATATATTATAATAATTTACTCAATGAGGTCTGATTCCCCTCAATATTTTTTTTATAGGAGATTCTTCTTATTCAAACCTCAGTAGTAGTACTTTACGTCGGTCTTCTTCAACCTCGGTTAGACTATATATATTTTATATCCGACTCTTATTGTATTCTAGAAAACTTCAGTAGTAGTATTATTATGTTAGTACTATGTTGTATTAGTTTGAGATTTCTATATTCAGAATATTGTATGAGATATTTTATTATGATATGACATATAAAGATTTATTTTTATATCAATTTAAATTTTAATTCTAGCATATTTTTATTTATTTATTGTATGTATTTTTATTTTTAAGGCTTGCTACGAGTTTCGAATTCGAAAAAATTCTCGTTCCCTAGCACTAGTCATGATTCCTAGTTTAGGTCATGACAGGTAAATTAGCCCCAAGATACATTGAGCCATTTGAGATATGTTCAAGAGTTAGAGAGGTGGCTTATAGATTGGTATTGCCACCTGAATTATCTCAAATGCACCCAGTGTTCCATATTTCTATGCTAAGGAAGTATGTTCCTAATCCTTCTCACATTCTTCAGTCACAGATAGTGGAGTTCAATAAAGATCTATCATATGAGGAATATCCTGTGGCAATTGTGGATCATCAAGTTCGTTAGCTTTACATTAAGGAGATCTCGATGGTGAAGATATTATGGAGCAACCACACAGTAGAGGACTGTACGTGGGAGACTGAGGCAATGATGCAAGTGGCTTATCCCTATCTTTTCCATTAAGATTTTGTATTTTATTTATCAAAAATTCTGAGATGAATTTTTTTTAAAGGAGGGGAGACTGTAGAGATCTAAATTTTTATGAATTAAATTAAGAAATTAAATTTTGAGATATGCAGTATTAATAATTACTTTATTTCATATTATTATATTAAATTGTGATATTTGATTTTAGTGGAATTAAATTTAACTTTTTAGGGTTAAATATTATTTTAATATTATTAATTTAATTTTAGTATTGCATTAGTGTATTTGTATATACTTTTAATATATATATATAAAAGAAATTTTTGTCCTTCCTTTCTTTTTTTCTTTTCCCTTATTCTCCCTCGTTCCTTTCTTTCTTTTCTTCTCTCTTGTGCGAACAACAAGCAGCATTGCCACCTACCGTCGTTGCTCCAACACGTCACACAGTCATCGGAGGATGCCCTCGCCACTGCCAACAACTGCAGCAGTCACTGGAGCCAATCCTTCTTCTTCTTCTTTTGTTTTCCGTCGGTGCTTATTGGTGAGGAGGAAGACCAGTGACTTTTTCGGCGAGCTCTTTGGCCAATCTTGGGCTTGAATCAAAGCTCTCGACCAAGGCTTCGATAATCCTCAATCAATTTTAAAAAATTTAATTGATAACAACTCCAATTTCACAAAATTTAAATTTGGGTATTTTTATTAAATTATGAAATTGAAGTTTAATTTGATTTTGGTGTTAGTTATTTAGGATTGATTATTGTATGTATTGTAAAGTTTCCAAAAATTATTTTTGTGAATTTTTAGGATTTTTTCGAATTTCCAAGGTCTCGGGGGGTTACTGTTCATGACACTATTCTCGAGCCGAAAATTTTTTATATTTTTAATAAATTCTAATAATTATTTTAAACAAGTTTTTTTTAAGGAAGTTTACTAAAATTATGTACTAAATTTTTTATTATAAATTTTTGAATATTTATGTCAAAAATGAATTTTTGAGAAAATTAGTATAAATTAGTAAATTTTATGTTTTAATTGAAATTATGGTGAATTATTATGTTTTGGATAATTTTTGAGTGATAAATAATATTAAAATAATTTTTATGAATTTACTCTAGCTAATTATTAGTAATTGTCGGAGTAATATTCGAATAAAATAGTATTTATGAATTTTTATGATTTAAATTATCTTTCGGTTGCTTAATTATATAATTGAATAATTTAATTAATTATCAGTAATTAAATGCTATTTAATTTTGAAAATTTGAATAAGGGCCTATATAGCATAATTTTATTTTTAGTGTGGATTTTATTAATTATTTTGTAAATAAATGTCTTTTATGTTTTTATTGTGTAAATAAATTAATTTTGGTATTTAAATGGAATTTTATTGATTTATACAATGATTTGTGAAATTGGTTATCGGTTGGACATAAAGTGTAGTTCAGGGCCCAACCCAAGATTTTGAGTTATTGCGATTATTAGAAGTGTTTTTCTATGCAGAGTTGGTTCTATTTTTATAGAGAGATTTCTGTTTTACAGAGAAAACTCTATCAAATTTTTAATGAATTTCTTGTAAAACGTGACATCGAGTCGATTTTAGTAGAGTCGTATTTTAATCGAATCTTTTCTTAGAAATCTAGAATTTATAGAAATTCCATTTTTAATTTCCTTTTATTTAGTCACTCTCTAGTCGAGTCGATAGGTCAGGGTCGAGTGCAATTGTGTAAAAAAGTGCATTCAACCTGTAAGTTAATAATTAAACTATATATATATATATATATATATATATATATATATATATATATATATATATATATATATATATATATAAATTCTCCTATTATTGCTATAGTTATATTAGCATATTTATATTAAATTTTCACATGATTAGTAAATTTTATTTTTATTCCATTTTATTGTAATTTTTTTTATTTATATTTAATTATTTTAAAATAAGTTATGGTAGAATGAGCTACTTGATTAGTTTCATTAGGACCGTGTGTGCACCAATAGGATTGAGAGTGAGTGTTGAAAGTTTGTAGCCCGGTGATGCTTTATTCTCTGACATGATTTATATATTATTCGGGCCGGTAGTTCGGTGATACTTTGCTCTCGAAAACCGCCAGTAAATATCGATTTAAGTGAATTGACTGTGGCTGATAGCTCAATTGATATTTTGCTCTTGGAAACCGGCAGTTTTTGAATTATAAGAGAGCCGAAAAACTATTAGATTTTTGTACTAGAGTTCTACCTAATTTTCTTATAAAATATTTTAAGAAAGCTCATTATATTTTATATGGTATTTAATGAGTTTTAAATATCTTATTTCAGTAAAGAAGATTTCAATAAAATTCAATAGCTTAAATTATAAATTTTATATCTTTATAAATATATTTTGAAAGAGATTTTTATACTATATACATTTTTTTTTATTAATTTAATCAGCGAGATTTAACTCCTTTCAATTATTTTTTTGAGATCTTGAGAGTCACCTGTTAGTCAACCTACCTTACGCCGGGTTTTTTTTCTTCAGTTATTTTATGTAGATTTATTTGAAATGTATTATTACTATATATGTATTTTAAATCTAAAACACTGCAGTAGTAATAACGGTTAATTATTATGTTATATTTTATAGATTGCCATATGTATTAAGAATTTGTACTAAAGATAATTATTATATTTTATCTAAAATTATTTTGGATATTAGTTCATTTGTGTTATTTATCTTTATTTAAAATATTTCATTTCAATATTATCTATATTTTATTGTATATTTTCTTTAAGATTTACTATGAGTTTTGAGTATTTTATATTTTTTTATTTTTTAATATCGGTCACATACCTTTTAGGTTTGGGTGATAACTTGTCAATCCTAGCATTCCAATGTTTAAATTAGATTTGTGTATATCTTAATAATGGTAAAGATTAATAGGATTGATTTATATACAGGGATAAAACACGATAAAAAATAGGAATCTTTATATATATATATATATATATATACCAAAACGTAAAAATTTTATAAAAAATAAAGGGAATCTTTCCATATTAATTTTTAAAGTTTTTTTTCTTTTAAAAATGGAAAATTTTCTTTCCAATATTGTCTTCATTTTAAGCGTTTTATTTTTTTCAATGTCTTCTTTTCCTTCAAACCTTTTTTTTCACTTTCTTTTTCTTTCAACGTTATTTTTTCAACAAACCACAACCAAAATAACAGATAAAAACAACAAAAAATATTATGTAATATATATAATTTTTTTATTTTTATTATTAATATTAATAAAAATAAAGAAATTTAATTAAAAATAAAATAATTAGACTAGTTTTAATGCATTATAAAAGTGAATTCATTCATTCAACTTTTTTGGGTTTAAATATTGTTTGTTGTGATTAGTGTGGGTCATGATTTTTTTTATTTTTGTTGATTTTTACTGGTTTTCGTTTGTTGATTTTTATTGTTTTCAATTATTATTTTTATAATGAAAAAAAAAGTGAACAAAACAATAAAAAATTATAAAATATATTAAAAAAATAATATTATTATTATTATTATTAAAAGTAAAATTTTATTTATAACTTTAATTTTATTATTAATATTAAAAAATAAAAATTGAAAGAACAATAAATAACAACCAAATCAACGATGACCAACAGCCTGAACTTCTTTCGTTATTGCATTTCGACTTGATTTCTAATTATTTTTGAACATCTCATGTCTACTAGCTAGTCGAACAAGATGGCCGTCATCCTTAAGCCCTTATCAATCATGGATCATTTGCTTATGAGCCCAATTTATCACTTTCACTTTCAGTCCTCAGGGCCCAATTATTGTTTACTCAATCATCAAGGTTCCCTAGTCGTTTGGACATTAATGTACATAATTGCTTGTTTACTTTTCACGCATTCGCTGGGTAAATTATACAAATCGTTACTAAACTTTATACTTGATTATAATATAGTTAGAAAATTTTAATTTGTATCTTTAAAGTTACCAAATTGCTATTTAGATTTTATTTATAGTTTGATATGTAAACAATGTAAAATTATTATTTTAGTCCAAAATTTTAAAATACTATACAAATAAGTCCATATGTCATTTTTAATTTATAGTAATAAATTATTTAAATATATTACTATTATATAAATATTTTATTATTAATGTATAATTTATTATATCTAAAAAATTCAAACATTATAAGTAAAAAATTAAAATAATATTTCAATATTTAAATACAATAATATTATACAAATATTTTATTAATTTATAGTTTATTATACAAAAATTAAAAATGAAGATAAATATTAATGTTTGCTTAGTTCTCTAATCAAATAATGTTTTTACATTATTTTAGGTAAAGATATTCATACTTCAAAATAATTTTTAGTTATTCCATTAAATTCTAATGAACATAAAAAAAAAAAAAAAGACTTGTTTGTATGTTGTCTTCAAATTTTGAATTATAATGATAATGATAGATTATTTATGGAGCAAAAAAACATTATAAAGACTACTCGTGAAACTTAAATATAAATTTGATAATAAAAAAGACACAAATTAAAGTTTTATAACCAAATTATAATCAAGCACAAAGTTTAGTGACCATCTATAGAATTTAACCGTCATTTGTTGCTTCATAGTCATTTTTTCTCTTCCATTTCTTCATTAAATCAACATTAATTTTTATTTCCATAGTTTTGGAGATGAAATTTTTGATAGTTACAAATTCATTTTAAATTTTGAACTGACATGATGATTTATGATGACATCTTTAAAAATGTGTTGTTGACTCAATTCGCGCATTTAATGTACATGTCAGGTTGTAAAAGTTATAAATATAGATCCTTTTGCCAATGAGGCCTTGGCCTAGTGGCTAAGGTTGAGGTAATCCAGGACTTAGGTTCCAGGTTCCAACCTTAGCAATTTTAAAAGTTAATTTTGGTTACTTTCGAGGAAAGGGACTTTTTGTGGATCCTATATAGGTCAAGTATAAATTCCTTCCTTCTCGCTAACAGCTAACAAACAAAAAATCGTGATCCAATTATGGTACTAACAACACGACACTGATAAAAAAATCCAAGGATATTAACATGATTTAGACCTTCAAGCTTTCTAATAAATACCCAGAATTTTGCCACTTGTTTTTTAGTTGTTTCCAAAATTTTTAACTTTCCTTTTCCTCCTGAGTTCTTTCAATCTTCTTCTTTTGATCTTTATAATCCTTTAACAAGCTTTAAAATTGTCCTACAAATTTCACGTATCAATTTTTACGAACTTCATACTCCCTTCTTAAAATCTTCATCGTTGAGTTAAAAGTAGGTGCTTTCTTTTATTTCTTTCAAAAATGGCTCGTAGGAACATTGAAGATGGCGATGATTTTATTTTTAACATCACCAATGGCTTTCTTAAGTACATTAAGATTAAATAAAACATTACTAAGAAAATAAAAAGATAGGATAAATATATGCTGAACAAATAGAGGGTAGTATAAGTTTCTCCATTTATGAAGACTTTTCTTATGGTGTATAATATTACTCATTGCTGATTTCACCCTAATGGACATATGTTACTCATAACTTTTTATAAGTTAGTATATTCTCAAAGTAAGGTATCGAGCATTAAAATGCATTAGTATCTTTATGAGATGTATAGGAGAATTGGGAAATTGATGTTCTCTTTAACTGCAATGCTCGATCATGGGTTATTTAGTAAAGTAGTTTATATAAATTAGGACAAAAGATCCCATTTTTTTTTATATCCGCATAAGTTTGCATTTGCAAACATACTTTTAACTTGGTCTTTTGATATTTGGTTTATTAAATGTTTGGGAAACTTAATAAAGATTGACACATGATTTTTTACTGAACATGTATCTACATGTAAGGCCATTAGACTTAGTGTATATCCTTTAGTTAGATGTATATGTTTAGAAAAAATATCCTCTTGATGAATTATTAAACTTAAAGACTTATAAGATTACTAATGACAAGCTCAATGACTTTGGACCCTTTTCTGTAAATGGTTAATCTTTTTTAAGGGAATAATATAAATAAATACATTGTGGTTGAGTCCACTTTCAGATAGAGGCATGTGGTTTGTTTTGTGACAAAAAGCTACCTTGTAGTATATACTATTAACATATAAAAGCATTTCTCAATAATTCTGTTACTTTTGTTGACGTGGCAGGGGTAAAATTGAACTTTGATCCTTAATAGCCATGTGAATTAACTTTTTTGCATCACAAAAGTCTCACAAATAGTTATTACAACTGAAATAAACCTTTATTTCATGGAATGACAAACCAAGGAGCTAGAAATAAAAAATGAACACAAACATTATTACATGAGGCAAATAAAAAAACAGGAAAACACAACATATCTCACACATTTTCAATTTATTGCTTGTTTTTTACAATAGAAAAAAATATGAAAAACACTTAGAAATTGATCATCAGTGCATTAAGGAGAAAGCAATAACTTGCGTTAGGACTTTCTCACCTTTAAGTGTTCTTTAAATTGCTCTTTATCCTTTAGTAACTCCAGAAGAAAATACTAACCATTGAAGGGGAAAATTGATCCTTTTACAACTTATTTGCTCCTATCAAAATTAAAGAAACTGACAAAGATAGAAGGTACATAGTGTACCTTGTTAAAATGCTCTCCATCTTTTCCTAAAACCTTTATTAAAAATTCTCCTTTAAGATCGAGAAGCCACAATTCTTGGAGGGTCATGATAAACTTTAAGCCTTTTGGGATAGTCTTCAAATTACATAGATATTATAATGTTAAAGTCGTTAAACATGACATGGCACCTTCTTTTATTTCCCATTCTTCTAGTAGTGATAACCATGAAAATTGAATTTTATGGTAGGAATTTTAGGCTTTGGTATGGCATTTTGTTCATTGTAAATTAAGTTCACATATCTCTAATCTTTATTATGGCATTAGGTTCCTAAGTGTTCTTGTAAGTGTACTTATCAATTTACTATAAATTGAAGAATAAGAAGAAGCAAATAATTTAGGTAATCCTAGTCACATAAGAATAACATTTGACAAAAGTATGCTAGAAATAGTAATTATAGCTAATAAAATCACATAACTATACACATCATATTCACATGATAGGGGACATCATGTAGGTGTCCAAGTTAGCAATGATCATAAAATCGGTTCAGATGTTAGCGATGATCACCATGCTATTTTAGAATAATAAATGGATCAGCATAATATTGGCCAAGTATTTTCTATGTATTAAAAATTTTATAGAATCTTATAATGATTCAGGTCAAAAATTTATGTATGCTAAAAAAGGTACTTTGGGCTTAAATTATGTGCATTTGACAAATTGGAGTTTACTAATTCATTAAGGGTTAAGAAATTCTTGCTAACGTCTGGAGCTTTGTCATCATGTCATTCATTATATTAAGATCACTCTCACATAACTAGTTTAGTTTCGGTAATTGTAAGGTGATTCACGACCCAAAACAGGGGGCTATGACCGGTGCTAGGGAACGAGAATTCTTTTAAATCCAGAACCCGTAGCAAGCCTTTAAAATAAAATAAAAGCATGCAACATATATTGAAATAAATAAAACCTTATGCAGTGGAATTAAATCTCTGAAGAAATAATATAACTCATCCACTGATTTAATAACACAAATCCATCTCATATATATAAAATCTTTTAATACAATTTTCTCGGTTCAAACTTTTAAAATTTAAATCTCAAACATATATAATACATACTGCTCACTAAAATAACTACTGCAGTTTCTAGAATACAAAATAAAATTCAAGTAAGCAGTTTACACAATAAAGCCGGAGCGGAAGAAATCCGGCGTAAAGGTTTGCTATTGAGGTCTGAGGACGAAGACTCTCCTGAAAAATAAATCAACGGAGGGGAGTCAGACCTCACTGAGTGAATTGTCATAATATATATACATGTATAACTAAATGATAAATGCACACATTCAATAGTATTTATAATAAGTATATATACAGGCAAATACACACAGATGCAGCAAAAATCATTTTATATAATACTGAAAATAATAACCATTTATGAATTATCAAATAGAACCCTAAATGATCATAACCTTAAATAGTATTAGACAACACTCTAGCCATACAGGTCCATTTATTCCAAATAAATTCACTTGTTCCATTTGGACAGTAGACTGGCCCCGAGACACTTGGTCAATCAAGCTCCAGCAATCACACTCTCAAATCACATCTCACATCAATTAAATCAATCCAATCAATATCCACAAATACGTTAATAATTTAACCTAAATTCTATCGTCGTACCGGTACGTACTCGGTCCTAGTGCTACCCACTAGGTAGCACGTTCTATTGATATCCTTCATTCAAAATAAATTCATACATTCATAAAATAAATGATGCATGACATTAATTAAAATGACAATATAAACCATATATATACTAGAAATATACCAAAAATAAACCAAGTCTATTTCGAGTATATATAAGTCAAATAAATTCAATTTAATTATAAAATAAACCAGAAATAAACTATATATATATACTTAAAACATTTTAGGTACAATTCAATAATAAAACATGCATTTAATTTAAAATATACCAAAAATATATCTAAGCAATTATTAAATTGTTTATGCATATTTCATAACATTTAAACTTACATTTCTAAAACATGCATCCTAATATACGTATATATAAAATAACAACTCATAGTTGTGCTCTCCTCGAGACAGGTCCGACGAGCCTGGTCCACTAGCCCTCGGTCTTGGCGCAACTAAACAAATAAATGATAATACGAAATCAGAATAAATCTAACGAAATTCCTAGGGACTTGATCTAAAACACCGGACATAAATTAGGAATAGAAATTTAACCGGATATCACATTTTACGAGAATTCTACTAAAAATTCGACAGAACCTCCCCTGTAAAACGGACATCTCTCTACTCAGAAAGTAGAGCTGGTCCTACAAGAAAACACACTTTGAGTATATACAGTTACACAACCCCTCGGTTGGACTCCCAAACTACGATTCTACCAACCGAGGTTCACAATTCACGAGATAAACACAGAATACATTAAAATTCCAAAAATACCGAAAATACCTTTTATATATCAAAATATAGCAATTTAGGTATTTAAACACTAAAAATAATTATTTTACCGATAATTACATAAAAACCCTAATTTTAATAAAATATTATTAAAAATCAATAATTCTCGATAAATTCATAAATATTAACCAAAATTTATTTTATAAATCCAAATTACATAATTAGTCCAAAAACATGTTAAAAATCAATAAAAACTCATTTATTTACAAAAATAATATATTATACATAATTTGAAAATAATTTTTGAAAAATAGTTTTAATTAGTTAAAAATAGTAAATAATTTGTAAAAATCATTTTTATACGTCAAATAACTATTAAAACTAATTAAACTTAATATTCAACCAATTTATTATCAAATTACCAAAATACCCCTAATATATATAAATTCACATAATATACAATAATTAGTCAAAAATTCACTAAAAATTATACAATTGCTCAAAAATTAATTTCTCAACATATAATTCAATAAAATCAATAATTATACTCAATTAACCTAAATTTCCAAAATTCACATAAACTAAATAAGATCATAATAATTACACAAAAATCACAAAAATTAAAAATTAAATTCTTAAATTAATTTCAACCTCTATAAACAACATAAATCACAATTTCACAAATTATTTAATTAATTTACGAAAATTAAAAAATATTAATAAAATAATAAAAAATTCACAAAAATCAAAATAAATTCCAAAAATTCCAAAAAAATTACAGGATGAATATTAAGCTAAGAGAAGCAACTTTCAAAAAATTTTAAAAGCCAAAAAAGCCGAATTTAAAACCAATATTAAATCCTTACCAATTCAAGTTTTCAAGCTTCAAGGAGCTTAGAATCGACTTCTAGGGAGTTCTAGGAGCAAAACCACGTTGGAATCATCAAGAACGGTGGCCGGACGAGGGAGAACGAAGTTGATATTGATTTTCGATTTTTCGGCTAAGAAACGACCAAACCACACCGGAAATGGAGGAAGAAGGCGGCAGAGCAGGCTGGAAATGGTGGTGGCACGTCGGGAAGTGCAATGACAGAGGGGGAACGACAGTTTGCAGTGGGAGGGGTGAGGAGAGGGTGTCGGGTGCTGAAGGTAAAAGACAATGGCAACTTTTGTAAATTCACTAACTTTCTATATATATATATATATATATATATATATATATATATATATATATATATATATATATATATATATATATATATATATATATATATATGCATGTATATGTATATATATTAATAGGCAGCATATAACCATGCATGGAATCATGCAATTTAATAAAACGGACTAACGTAACTAAATAAATATTTATTTAGGTTTTATTTTCCCAAAAATGAAATTCTCAGAAAAATTTTACGTAGGAAACTTAAAATAATTAAAAATAACTTTAATAATTATCAAACTAATTAAATAGTCAAATATATTTATTAAAATTATTAACACTGCATATCTCGATACAGTTTAAAAATATGTAAAATATCGGGATATTACACAAAAATTAGAAAATTGAAGCACTAATTGAGGATTTAAAGCATTAAGAGCAATTATGTGTAGTTTACAGAGAAAGGCTGCTTAGTTTTATGAATAATATTGAGCAATAAATGGAAAAATATTTTAAAAATTTCAAATTATTATTGACAATATGAGGAAAGTTGAATCTGAAATGCAAAAGTTTTCCCGCCATAGATAGTGTTGGTTGTAAATTCAAGCATTTTGTTATTATCATGCACAAAATGTAATAGAATCACTTTTATTTTAACAAAAATCAATGCTATGTAACTGTACTCATTTAATGTAATAGAAAATTCTTCACACAATTGGGTTTTTGAATAAATTTACATGTTCTTAGTACAAAGCAAAACTATGTTGTTATTACTTGTTAAACTTCACAGATGAGTCCTTCATCATAAACAAGCATGGGTTGAAAAAAGTAGAAAATGCTTTTGGTGCAATTGCATGGTAATGCATTTTAGATAGCAAATTCTAAAATAGCTGCCTATATGCAAGGCTATCTTGTATAAAGCAAGCAACCCCAGCTTCATAGTGGTTGCCAACTTGAGTAGAATTTTGAAATTTTTTTCTTTTAGTGATGCTATTTAGTAAAGACCGTAGAGGAGGAACACTATCATCCCAAACAACGTCAGCTTTTTTATTTGTTTAAAAGGTAATTGTCGCAGAAGTCAGAGTCAGAACGTATGCTGAGGAAGGTGTGCATGTCTAATTGCATAGAAAGTTTGGTAGTGGTGAGTTTTTTAGTCATTTTGTCAAAAAAGAATGAGATTCGCTAAGTCATCTTCTCCTTAATAATAGATTTTATCTATTAAGGGCAAAAGTTCAATTTTGGTCCTGCCACATTAACAAAAGTAATGGAGTTACTCATAAATGCCTTTTATGTTAATAGCTTATATTGCAAGGTAGCTCTCTGTAACGAAACAAACCACATCCATCTATTTGAAATTAGGCCAAAGCATAGGGTATTTATTTGTACGTTTCCCTTTTTTAAATTAAGTTTTGCTCTTACTTTATGTATAGAATGGTTGATCTAGATGCTTTTTAGGGATGGCTTTTTAGTTCTTGAATTTGAATGTTAGGCCTTAAGTTGCAACAACCTCTTCTTCAAGTCATTCTACCATTACCAACCTTTATGCTAATATACTTGACATCTCATGATATCTCTAAGCAATACAAGAATTTTAGTGAAGCTTGGATTCTTTTCAAGTGGCCTTGCCTATAAGATTGTAAGAACCTAGTCGCTTGGATAAAAAAAAGGTTGAAGCATGCTTTAATTAATAGTTCTTAATTTTATTACTATCTCTTTGATTGTCTTTGTCTCAAGAAGGATATATCAAAGTGATTGTCTTTGGATAAGGATGACATCAAATATTAAATCTTTTTAAGTCTTTTTTTAAGGTAGTAATTTGTACTTTGTGTGACTCATATATATTTTAAGAGCTTAATTTATGTTAATGACTTTTTTATCTTATAAGCTACTTAGGGCATCTTATATTTTGAAAATGTCTATGATAATTACAAAAATGGTTGTAATTTAAAGGATAAATGGTTAAAGAAGTCTAAATCGAGCATAAGAATAAAATAAAAATGACATAGGACTTGTTTGAGAAGGTTAATAAACAAGCAACAACGATAGAGACTTTATATATTGCCAAAACAATTAAGTAAAAGGAATCCATTTCTTAACTAATATGAAGAGGGTTAAAAATCTACAGGCCTCAGCGAGGCAAATTCAAGAAGATCAATAAGTACATAAAAATATTTATTAAAAGCAAGGACTTACTTTTGACATATTGACCAAAATGTCAATAACTACTAAATGCACAAAGTTTGGATTTAGACTTCAATCAATTAAACTTTATCGGCATTGTATACCTTTTAGATTTTATAAAATGAAATCATGTTGAAGCTACTACCTCAACTACAGCTCATTAGACTTCTTTGGCTATTTCTTTCCATCCATTTTTTGAGCCAATCTCAAATTGGAATGCTATGCATGCTTCAACTATGAGTACTTCACAAGCGAAAGAAGTATATAATCCTCTCACTACAGTTGTAAAGACTCACAACGATTCTTCTTGATTTATATTATAAATGTTTTAATATTTGTGAGCTTATAAGCTCCTTAATTGCATTGAAGAATTATTCTTTTGAATGAGAGATCATTTTGCTAAAGTATCTAAAGTTATTTTTGAACATTTATAATTTATTTTTATGATTTTGTAAACCTTGCATGCTTAAGTTATTTTCAAAGCAGCAAACATAACTTGCTAACCAAATATAACTGTGCATAAATTTTATATATTGGTTCGATAAAGTACCAAACATAACTTGTCAACCACATTATCACACATATTATTTGCAACATTGCTCTTATAAAAAATAAAACAATACAAAAAGATAGAAACAACCACTAAAATAATTAAAACAATCAACAAAAAAAACTAGAAAAACAACAACAATGATGAAAAATAAAACAAGAAACAACCACTAAAAAAAATCAACTAAAACAAGAACACGGATAATAAACAAAAAAAATGACTGAAACAACAACTAAAAACCAAAAACAACCACAAATAAAACAATATTTTGAACAAAACTTAAAAAAAAAAAAACAAACCTAACAAAATATAACTAAAGAAACCACAAATAAAAAAAACAAACACAAAAAATCCTAAAACAACTAATAAAATAATTAGAAAAAAAAAACATACCTCTTGTATACAATTATGGCCAACAGTGCTCTTCTGACGCATTTCACCACTAGAAGATCTTTTCTTAGATTCATCAACTGAATCATCACCAACAGAAATAGAATTCTTCTTATACTCAACCAATTGTAACACAAAAACTTCTCTATTATCACCCTTTTTCATATTACTTAGAACCTTATAAACAAATTCTAAATCACTAGACATTAATCAAAAATAAAAAATAAAACTCCAAAACGATATTTAAAAGAAAAAAAGAGGAGAAAACAAAGAGAATATGAACTTTTTGAAAACCAAAACTAGATGAAGAAATAAAGAATATGAAAAGAAATAGGCCTGAAAATCGTCCATTAAAGAAAACTGTAAAACTGAAAAAAAAAAAGGTAAAAACCATAAAAATAAAAAAGTAATTGTTTTAAAAAAAATTAATGGTAAAAATGAAAAAAAGTTGGTCAAGTATGGTGTAGGCTATAATTTTTCCTTCATTTTATAAAAGGTGGTTCCTAGTATGTGGTACTAGGGATGTAAATGTGTCGAGCTACTCATGAGCAACTCGGTGTTCAGTTTGATAAAAGTTTGTTCGAGCTTATGTATTGAAGCTTATTTAATAAATGAGTCAAACTCAAACTATATAAAGTTCAGCTCATTAAGCTCGTGAACAAGTTCGAATAGAAGTTCATAAGCCGGCTCGTAATTTTTATATTTAGTAATTTGATTTTAGATATATAATATATAAATTCATATTGTAAAAAATATTTTAAAAAATATATTATTAGAATAAAATCATAATTTTTGTTAAATATATTGTAATTTATTTAATAAATAATTTAAATGTATAATTTTAGATTGTAATTTGTATTTTTTAAAATTTCTTTAAACTCATTTAAAGTTATCAACAAACTTGTGAACATTATGGAGGATAACGAGCTCGGCTCGTTTATAAACGAACCAAGCCAGAGCGAGCCAAAGCTTGGTTTGTTTTCACCTCTATGTGGCACACAAGCCTTAACTTGTTGGGCTTTTGACAAATAAGAAAAATTAATTAAAATAGCAAAATTTATATATGAGAAAAAATATAGTTAAATTAATTAAAAGGATGATAAACCAAATTATTAACAAGAGAAAAAAGTAATTAATAGGAAAAAAAGTTAATGAATTACCAAGCAATTAGGTTTGAAATCTACTCAAATTCACTTGTCATCCCTTATTAAATTATATGCTATATAACAATAAAAATTAAATATTTCATAAGATAAAAAATTGACATTTTAAAAAAAACTCAACAACATATATTTACTAATATACATAGGTAAAGCTATGACTAAAAATTTTGCAGTATAGAATATTATAACTAATTAAAATCAAGGCTATCTTTGAATGTAAAAGAATTTGATCATAAATTTGAATTTGAATTATTTATATTAATCGATAAGTATGTGGATTTTTATTAATAAAAATTAAAAATAAAATTACAATAAATTTCGAAAGTCATTTAATAAAGATTTAGAACAACTTTTAATTATATTTTGTTTAAAAATTTTATATTTAAGATTTCAAATTTCAAATTAAACTATGGCACTCAACTACAAAATGTATTTTTATGCAAGTATTTACATGAAACAAACCACACATCTCTATTTAAAAAGGGGCCAAAGAATAGGATATTTATTTGTATTTTTCCTCCTTTTTAAATTAAGTTTTGCTCCTACTTTATGCATAGAATGATCGATCTAAATGCTTTTTTGGGCTGGCTTTTTAGTTCTTGAATTTCAATGTTAGGCCTTAAGCTGCGACAGCCATTTCTTCGAATCATTCTACCATTACCAATCTCTATGCTGATATACTTGACATCTCATAATATTTCCAAGCAATACAAGAATTTTAGTGAAGCTTGGATTCTTTTCAAGTGGCTTTGCCTATAAGGTTGTAAGAACCTAGTCGCTTGGATCAAGAAAAAGGTTAAGCATGCTTTAATCAATAGTTCTTAAGTTTATGACTATCTCTTTGAATGTCTTTGTCTAAAGAAGGACATATCAAAGTGATCGTCTTTGTCTCATTATAAATTTCTTTTCAAAAATAAATTTATTTGTTAGAATATATTAATTCATAATAATTTTAAGCATTACATATAATACAAAATAGAATCAATAATCATGTAAAAATGAGAAAAGAAATATACGAACCTATTCATTTTATTTTCCTTTAAAAAATAAAATAAAATTTTATTTTTAAATATGTTATCTCTTTTATTTAAATATTATTTTAATCTTTATGAATTTCTTTTGTGTTAATATCAATCTTAATTTATAAAATACAATAATTTTATATATTGTAGGAGTTAAATGAATTTAAAATAAAAATTTAATTATTGAATAGAAAGTAATAAAGGTTTATAAATGTTAAAAAGTTAACCATGTCAAGTTGAAAGTAAAATTATAAGCTAAAATTTTATCTAAATTATTGGTATTTTAAATTTATTAAATTCTAATTAATTCAACTCGGTACAATTATAAGTATACAGATGAAAATTGTTTTAGCAACAATTGAATTAGACACTTTTTAAAGAGAAAAGATACTTGTAGTGATGGTGAAGCCCTACATGAAGCAGGCCGCTACAAAGACGGTGATGTCCCCAAAAAAGCGACTTCCAATTGATTTTGTCCCCCCAGCTCATGGGCAAAGTGGACATTTTGAAAAAATTGTCGCCCGCTTTGCACTTTTAACCATCATTTATTTGTTGAAAATATTTTATTTTTGGAAAAAATATTTTTCAATGTTTGACTGTAATATTATACACTAATTGAAAAATATTATTTTTTATGACATCAACACTTTATATTATTCAAATTAACTCTTTATAATAGACATGATATATTAATATAAGATCTATATGATAATTAATTCACATAAAAGAGTAAAAGAAAAAATATAAAAAATAAAAATAAAAAGAGGGAAAGGAGAAAAAGAATGGGAGAAGGTAAAAAAAAAGAAAAAAATAGGGAAGTGAAAAAATAAGGAAAGAAGGTAAAAAATGAGTAGAAAAAAAAGAGAAAGGGGGAAAAATGAAAGAAGATAAAAAGAAGAAAATAAAAATAAAAAAAAAGGAAAAAGAGAAGAAAAAAATAAGGATAAAATGAAAATAAGAAAAGGAAAAAGAAAAAAATGAAAAAAATAAGAAAATAAAAAAAGAAAAAGGAATGGCAAAACTAAAGCAAAAAATAAAAAAGACAGATTTTAGATAAATATTGGCATTGAAAAATGATTTCCTATTTTTAAAAAATAATAAATTATTTTTTCTTTTTTTAGTTATTTTCCAATAACTAATAATTTATTTTTCTTAGTAATCAAATACTAAAAATTAAGAAAAATATTTGAGGGAAGAATATTTTATGCAAACAAAGAAAGTTATTTTTAATTCTGGCTGCTGTAATAAACTTTCCTCTGCCAGTGCTGGTTATGGGAAAGATGGTGTGAATGTGTGATTATTTGTGGATGGCTTAAGAGGAGAGAAGAGGCCATTGTACTTGCATGGATTAATTGATGAATTAGTGATTAAGTAGTGATTGGTAATCGTTCCAATAATTAATGCCAAATTTAGTACATTAATCTACTCTTCTGTAACTCTCATAGACGTGTGCACATTTTCCAATATGAATATTCATCGAACTCCTCCCTGCTTTCATTGCTTTTCAATTTAAACCCTTCTTAATCTTGCCCGATTGAATACTTGACCATCATCATCTCCCCAGTCCTCACTGTGTCCTTGTCTATTTCAATTTCTGTCATTATGGATTCTAAAATTGCAGGACAGCAGCAGCGGCAATTAATGCACATTCCGAAGAAAGAAAACTCACTTGACATTGACTGGTACTGCATGGAATTGGAAGAAACATTCGAACAGTAGGAAACCCATTTCAATTTTCGACAATTGCTTTCTTCAACTTCCATTAATGTATCTGTTGTTGCCATATTTTGAACTGGGCAGTGATTTTTGCTGCTAATGGACGTAAAGATTCCATCTTTTTTCTTATTCACTTTACTTTTATTTCTGTGTGTTTCCTTTTACTGCCATGCAGAATTTCACAACTTCCGCCGCTACAGAGCTTCTTTGGGTGGGAATCTTTAGTTCTTCCATGGCAAATGGATCACGGGTTGAAGGGCTTTGAAGACATTGATTCCTCCGTTCTTGATAACAATCTTGCCACCTGGGATGAAGATATAATGATTGACAGAAAGCCACTACTAAAGAGCAGTAATTTTGTCAATATTAAGATTGAGCCAATTGAAATTTCTGACAAGAAATTGGTTCAAAGAGATGATTGTGAATCAAATCCAAGCATGAAAAAGGAGGAGAACAAGAGAGAAATGAAAGTGGAAAGGAAAAGGGCATCAAATCCATTACAATTGGAGGAAATTCAGAAGCACTTTGATGTTCCTATAACCAAAGCTGCTAAGGCAATGAAAGTGGGTCTGACGGTTTTAAAAAAGAGATGCAGGGAACTCAATATCAGGAGATGCCCCATAGAAAAATCAGGAGCTGAAGTCTCTCATCAGCAATGTTAAGGTAGAATTTTTTTATTTTTAAAATAATAATGTTAATTTATGCAAAGAGGGGCATTTGTTTCTGCCATTTTTTTTAGGGCGAGAGCAATTATCAGGTGCTGGATTCATATATTTAAGATGATCACTGACCCATTTGTTTATATTTCGTACATGTGACATGGGCGTCTGAAATCCATCTATAGCAACAATGCAATGTTCCTATAGCATTTACTTGCTTTCTTGCTTTGTTTTATCTGGATTGGATAAATTTGAAACACCACAATTGTCTATTTCCCTTAATGAATCACTAGAATTAATGCGATGGTTCATGAGTCTTCCTTTGAGAAGTGGCATGCTTTTCTGATTCTGATGCATTCTGAAATGGTGCCTGATATTTTGCATGCTTGAAGTCCCCTTGGGACATATGAGACTGGGTCACTTAACGGTGCATGTTTTTCCATGTTAAATTTGTACATAAAATTTTCATAGTAACACACACTTCTGATTTTTTTGTTAACGTAGGAGATGGGTTTGACAAATGAGTTAGTGATGCTGGAGGAACATAAAAAGCTTGTAGAGAAAGCGCCGGATATGGAGCTGACTGAAAAAACCAAGAGGCTAAGGCAGGTTTGTTTCAAAGCCAATTACAAGAAGAGAAGGTGCTTGGCAGCTCATTCTTGACCTCTTCTTGAATTGACTTTAGATAGATACACACAGTGCAGGAAATTAATCAATTGGAAACGTATATAAATAGGATTCTACACAGATGTACATGCACAGATTTTGCCAGGCATCTTGTTTAGTCAGAAATAGATCATCCACCTTCTGATCAAATACTTGCAATTACCATACACTACAAAAATCATGCACCTAAATGTCAAGCTATTACTGCATCCTTTATACTAGTAAAAACAAAGCTTATCTTTTATCTTTTCCTCTTAATGAAGATCAATGACTTTTAAATCTTTTCGTATCAAATAAAGAAAATTGAGACTTGGGGGCATGCATTAGATTCATATCTATAAGCAAAGAAATTGCTAATAATCATTAAACCGAGTCGACAGTGACCAAATATTATTGCATGTCAAAATGACCAACAAATGTATCATTTCGAACCTATTTACAAATTTAAAAGAAGTAGACAGAAATTAGATTACACCACTTTATAGGAGTGCTGATTTTTTGGCAAATTTTTCCTCAACCTCTCTGACTACGTCTCCATGGGACCACCTGCTTAAAGCTTCATAGATATTTGTCTGCAGATACAGTAAGTCAATAATGTATCATTAGACACAATGTAAACGCTAACACAGTCTAAATCCAAAGCCTCCCTAGCATTCTAACCCAAGAAAAGAAAATAAAGGAAAATGTCCATATCCACGGCTAATTTATTCTCAAATCTTCTTTTCATATTGTTAATTTTTATTGGAAAATAATATCCAAAACATTGTGATATTAAAACTCAGATTTTTAATTATACATTTTAAAATTTTCATAACAATTAATTGAATAAAACTGCATTTATCACAACAGTTTTCATCCAACTATTGTTGGTATATATTTTACTTTTTTATTGGTTTTAGATGATCTTGGCTAGAATATTGTGACTTTAATCAACTAAAACTATTTTGCAAATACATATTTATACCCTTACCCTATGGATGTAGTGATTATCCTACCTTCAAATATATCTAACATGATATGATATTGCAACTCAAAATTAACAAAGAGTGCCAATTTAAAAAGAGTATATGACGTGTGTATTGTTCATATATGGCTGGGCATGAAGTTAAAAAAAAAAAAAAAAGCATGCATGCTGTGCACTTTTTTCAATCAAATACTATATAATTTTCCTAATTAATAATTAAGATAAGAAGAAAAATGTTTAAACTATTCCTAATAGTTTAGTGTAGTATCCTTACCAACAAATGTGATGTTGAAGAGGAAGAAAAGCTTATGAGAAAACTGGATTTCCTTTTAATCCTTGTGATCTTCACCTTACTATCAACATTACCATGATCACCACCATCAAAAACAGAAGCCGAAGAAAAGTCAACTCCACCATCATCAACGACCTCTTTATTATTCCTTCTGAAACTTCCCCATCTGCTGCTAGACCCAAATATAACTCCCCCTTTATTATTACCTCTCCTCCCCAGCTTCTCTAACTCTCTAAACGACTTTCCTTTTGCAAACGACAAGGATCGAGATCGATACAGAGATTGAGTTTTATGACTACCCAAATAAGGACCGTCTAAGACAGTAGTAGGAGAAGCTATATTATTGTTGTTATTGACTTTACCGGCCTCATTTAGCAGCCTTGGAGGCAAATCTAAGCATCTTGCAGTAGTCTTGGACTTGGGGTCATCGTGAGGGAGATGATGCTCGTCGATGCAGCTTGGTCTTGGCTTCCCCGGAGCTTCCTCCCACTTGAATGGAACGGAGGCTAGAGTATGGATTGGTGGAGTTGATAAATCTGGACGTTGCTGTTTGCTTGGAAGTGAAAATAAGGAGAGCTTTGGTGTTGTAGGACTAGCTGGTTCATCATAACAATCATGTTCACAACCCATGATTGATAAAAAAAAAAAAAAATTAGGTACGTTCAAGAGAGACTATATATGCGTAGAAAATAAGAGAAACCCAGTTCATATTTCGATCAGATTTAGAAGGTTAGGTAGATAATAAATAAGGATCATAGTGTTTTTGTTTTTAGATGGAGAAATGTTAATTGCGAGGGGTCAGGTCACACAGCAACAACGCTCCTGGCGCTTCTGCTTCACGAGTCATGCGCAGTGTGTATTTCTTGTTTTTCAGGAGTCATACATGTAGGCTAGGCGAGGCGAGGCGAGGGAAGGGAAGGGAGAGATGAGGTCCCACACTTCTAGAAATCTTTGGATTACAACGACCATCAACGGTCAATTGCTTCTTTCATTTCCTCTCAAAAAGTCATTAAAAAAATAGACATCTTTCTTTAATTAATTTAATTGCTTCAATTTAGTTGAGTGTTAAGTGCTACTATCGACTAGATTAATCTGATAGTTTAAATTAGAAAAAAAGAAAAGGTATTTTCATAAGATTTGGACAATTTTTTTTTAAACAAAAAAAACTCTTCTTCCTCTTATATTCAACCATGTACATTATTGAATATTATTACACACTATATATATATATATATATATATATATATATATATATAATGCTATTTTACATAAAATTTTTCCTTTTTTTTTCTTGTATTTTTACAGTTTAGAGTTCTAAAAACAACAACAACAATCAACAATAAGCAATAAACTCTTCCTCTTCCTCTTTTCTTTGTCTGTTTTCCCTCCCAAAATACAACAATAATATTTACATTATTTTCTTGTTCGATCTTTATCATCTGACAAAAATCCATCTCTACAAATAGATTCAAATAATAGTAAAGTTGCTCATGGGTTCTTATATATGTATCATCTATAAGTATATACTTAGTATAGAATTGTTGTGTATTGAGTTAAGTAAGAGAGCTTCAATATTTAGGAGGTAACATATCATAAAGAATTGTAATGGGTAAGTGTCAAATTTTTTTGTTTTTTTTTTGTTTTTCTGGTGCTGGGGTTGGTGAGTGTGAATTTTTTTAAAGATAATTTTGGACATTTATTGTTAAGTTGGTGATATGTGTGATAATGAATTTATTTATTATCATATTGCTATTGGGTTGTTGATGTTTTTGAGTTTTTTCTGGCTATTTCTGGTTGTTGTTTAGTTGATATAATGCTAGTAATTTGTATGTTGTGTAAAACAGAGGCAAAGCTATTCAAATCGGCTGTAGTTGCTAATTTTTTAGTGTTTTCTATTGTTGTCAATATATATATATATATTTTACTTCTTGTCATGTTGTTTTCCAAAAAAAAGTAACAACCCAACAATCAAAACAATAACTTAACAAAAACCTGACTACAACTAAATAAAAAAAAATAAAAAAGCAACAACTAGAGAACAATTAAAAATAATCTAAAAATATTTTTAATTTTTGTTGGTAATTGTATTTGTAATTATTTTGTAGTGGTTATTGTGAAATTGTTGTCATGTTGTTATTTATACATGAGAACAACCACTATATTTTTAAAAAAAAATTGTTTGTTAATATTGTAGTTTAGAAAGAAGAATAGAGTTAACCGTATTTTTAAAAAAATTCCATATTTTAGTTATTTTGACAAAAATCCTTTAATAAATCTTTCACTAATAGCAGACTGGAACAGCCTATCCATGGCATTATAACTATTCTTATTTTTTTTTATAGTCTTTACATATTCATTTCTATATATTAAATTTTGTATATATTTTAGTCAAAATTACATATTTATCCAATTGAATTTTTTATATTTAAATCATAACTAATTAAGTCTTTATAATTCAATTTTCAGTCAATAAAATCTTTATTTTAAAAAAATGATTTTAATAATATAACCCCACTAAAATTATTAAATTTTAAGATAGATATTTTATATTATTTTCTTATCTAATTAAAATATAGGACAATAATTTTTATAAATATTCAAAAATAAAATGTATATAATTTTTAAAAATATGTATAATAAAATTATATATATAATTTTTATTATATATATATATATTATTATTATTATTATAATTATTATTTCTATTAATTGATTATTATCTTTTACATATGGAATCGATAAAATTGTAACGACCATCAACGGCCAATTCTTCTTTCTTCTCCTCTGAAGGAATCATTAAAAAATAGAGATCAATCTTTAATTAATTTAATTGCTTTGATTTTAGGTGACTATTAAATGATATTTATGAATTAGACGGAAAAAAAACTTTTGACCATCCCAAATTAGATTAATCAGATCCACTGGTCTTTAAGGAATAAAAATAATTTTAGCTTTTAGCTTTTTAAAATATGATAATTTAGTGTTTTAATCTTTTTATAATAATTAGGTGTGAAATACTGTAAAAAATAACAATAAGGTGTATATATATTATGTCACTAACATATTGTCCTTCAAAATACGCTATTTCATAACTAAAAGACTTTATTACCTCTAAATATAAAAAATATAATAATAATAATAATAATAATAATAATAATAATTATTATTATTATTATTATATTTTTTTTAAAATAAATTTAATTTAATTTTTATTTATTCATAATTTAACTCATAATTATTTTTAGTTAATAAAAAATTAAAATGATTTAAATGTACAAATTTAGTTATCATCATTACAAAATTTTTAATTAATGAAAATGTAAAATTAAAAAATTTCAATTGAGCAAAATATTGATGGGAAAAAATGAAGTAGAAAAACATAGTTTCATTGACCATAACATGTCAAATATATACAATAGTCTGTACAACCCATATAGGAAAAGAATAAAATAGCTAAACTTATGCCTAAAGGCTTGGAATCAAACCTTAAGGAAATAGAAAATAAAATCAATCTAAATAGGAAATATGACAGTAGTATACAACTATGATATAGGAAGCTAAATCTTAACACTCCCCCTCAAGTTGGAGCATGAAGATCATAAATGCCCAACTTGCCCAATAAGTGGCAAAATTGTGTAAATCCTATTGTCTTTATAAAAAGATCTCCAACTTGATCACTCGAACGAACATGGGAAGTGCATATCTCATTACTAAGTAAATGATCACGAACGAAATGGCAATCAATCTCAATGTGCTTTGTTCGTTCGTGGAAAACTGGATTAACAACAATATGGAGAGGTACTTGGTTATCACATATGAGAGACATAGGAGATAATAATGTTACCTTGAGGTCCAAAAATAAGGATTGTAACCATAACAACTCATTGGTTGCATTTGCCATTGCTCAATACTCGGCTTCGGCTGAAGAACGCGAAAATGTAACTTGCCTCTTTGATTTCTAAGATATAGGGCTTGAGTCAAGGAAGATTATATGGCCAGTGGTGGAGAGTCTAGTTGTGGGGCAACTTGCCCAATCTAAATCACAACAGGCTGTTAAATGTAATGAGCTTGAAGAAGAAAGGAAAATACCTTGGCTAGGTGTCGACTTCAGGTAATGAAGAATGCGAAATGCTGCATTCAAATGAGGCACACGAGGGTTTTACATAAATTAACTCAAAACTTATACTAGGTAAGTGATATCAGTTCGGGTAATGGTCAGGTACAATAATCTACCAATGAGCCGATGATACTGCCCAACATCTGAAACTGGGTCTCTAATACTTGCAGTAAGATTGTGTCGTGATTCCATAGGAAAGCTTACCGGTTTAGCATCTAATAATCCCACCTCTTCAAGAAGATCTAGTGCATATCTTCATTGGCTAAGTGCTATCCCTTCTTTATTGCGTGCCACTTCAATGCCAAAAAAGTACTTGAGGGTACCTAGATCTTTAATACGAAAGGTTGAATCCAAATAATGCTTCATTTAACTTATTATAAGTGGATCATTACCTGCTACAATGACATCATCAACATAAACTAGCAAAGTTGTAAAATGACCCCCTCGTATCAAGGTAAATAAGGAATTATCTACTGCATTTTGTTGAAACCTAAATTGTTGAAGAGACTTAGAAAATGTTTGGAACCAATTTTATGATGCTTGTTTAAATCTATAAAGAGACTTTGTTAACCTGTAAACACGATTGTCACCTGGTTTAGCAAAGCCTTATGGGATTTTCATGTATACCTCCTTATGTAAGTCTTCGTGGAGGAAGGCATTGTTTACATCTAATTGATATAAATCCCAGTGACGTACAACAACAATTGATAGTAAATATCATAAGGTTGTAATCTTGGCAACTGGAGCAAATGTATCATGGTAGTTTAGCCCTTTAATTTGCGTAAATCCCTTAGCAACCAAATGCGCCTTAAAGCACTCAACAGTACCATCATATCTATATTTAATTTTATAAACCCATTTAGAATCAATGACATGTTTGCCTTGCGGTAGGGGCTTCAAAGTCCATATATGATTCTCCTCCAATGCACAAACTGTTAGTGATATGCGCTAGGTCAATCATTTGCGATTATGCATTGAATTTCTTATTTTATTAATAAAGAGGTATTTCATTATCATTTAATTTTATGATAATTATATGAATGGTTAATTCTTACTAAGGCCATTAAGTATGTGACTTGATAGTAAAACCCTTAAAATTAAAATAAGAGTTCTATTCTAATTATCCCTAGCCATTTATTTATTATATGTAAATATTAAAGTATTAAGGCTAGTATGAAGTTGACTACTGGTTATGTTTTACTAATCATGAATATGAGATATTAAGTCAACTCATAGGTACATGATGAGAGATAATGTACTGGATTGACCCACTATGAAAATACTACATAGATTATTGTCATAAGTATTTCTCATCACAATAATTTTATTTTGGTCCTTTGACCTTGAAATCATCATGGATTTCTACATGGCTATTTTATGTTTTGACACATTCTAACATTATCTTTAATCGGATGATTAAATAGGATGTTGTTGGATATGAAATTAGTTATGTGAGTGATTTAAAAGGGATTTATTCCTCATTAATATGAGAAAGATATCTATGGGCCCCTTAATGAGATAGACTGAAGGAAAATGCATGGCCATGCTGAAATGAATTGATAAAGAGTTATCATTTTCAGTCAACTTGGAATCAAGTCATAATATTGAACTATATAAGGATGACATTCTATGCCTTATGTTCAATTAAGATATCATGTGATAAAGGGACGATAAAATTCATTGTAATTAGGTTATGTCGGATTATTGACTTCACATGACTTGGGTAGTCATAATGTCTTGCTAGAGGCCGCTTATGACTTGTAGGCCTAAATAAAGATTTAGGCCCACTACCAATGTTATGTGAACCTATAGGGTCACACACTTAGAACAAGCCCAAAACGAATATGGGTTTAATAAGCCCAAAATAAACTCTGTGGAAATAAATAATTAAAGTGTTTTATTTATTTATTTATTTAAGATAAATGTTATTTTAAATAAATAAATAAGATATTATTTCTGATTTGTTTTTAAACAAAATCAGAATATAATAAATGGAAATTACCAAAAGGTCATTAGTAGGTGAAACCCTAATTTGGAGTCTATAAATATGTTATATGCTCTAGGGTTTCACACAATTGTTTTTCCTGCCTCCAAATTCGTTTTCTTTCTTCTTAGAAAACAAAGACAGAGTTTTCTTTTATTCTTGATTTGTGAGACAATCAAGGAGGTTGCTAGCACACACACTCCAATTTATTTTATAAAGGGTTGTTCGTGTGGATACTTATAGAGGATGCATCCTTTTGGAGATGTCTTGATCCGAACAACCAAAGTAAAAGGCTCGAGGTAAGGTGTCACCGGTGTAAACCTCCTCTCATCCTTCCAAAAAATCTTGCCTCTTCTGCGTTTTGGTGAGATTTTTGAAATCTTAGATTTAATCAAGTAGTCAAATTACATGGATCTGGGTTTGGGAACATGATAAATTTTTAATTTTTTCGCTGTGTTTGTATCACAAAACCTAACACAAACTTCTTGTTGCATGGCATGTTTCCACCTAGGGTCTTTGACAACTTGATGAAAAAATTTAGGCTCATCTAAAGAAGAAATAGATGCCAAGAAGGCTTTGTGGGTATTAGTAAGGCGAGAATAAGAAAGGTGATTTGAAAGAGAATGAACCATACCTGAGTTTACTAATGGAAGAGAGCCTTGAGATGGCACTAAGGATGGCAATAGTTCACAGTCAAAACTAGAAAGTTTTATAGACACACGTCGAGACCTGACTGGTCGTTGGAATGGGGAAGGATCATTTTGGTCATTGGTAACTAATTCAGGTTATGTGAGATTGCTGGTTTAAGGACTTAAGCGATGGACTTCAGGTGTGTTATGGTTGGATGATAAAGATCTTACTAGTGAGATCATTGTGGTAGTTTTATCACTCATTCATCATTTGGATTATTATCAATCTGAATGGGGATTCAATTTGGTTTGAGGTAGTAGTATCTGAAGAATGTGAAGATGTGTAAATGGGATTTGATGGTTGGTCAATCAATGGTAATGAAAGAGGTATATTTAGGCTAGTATTAGTTTGGAAAGGAAAAATCCTTTCATGGAATATCACATCTCTAGACACAAGCAATTTCTATTTTTTCAAATCATAAACCTTATAACTCCTTTTTCCATGTGGATATCTTAGAAAAATATAGCAATGAGCTCTAGGTGAGAATTTATCTCTTGGCCTCTCAAGTGGTCATAATCAAGTTTCTTATGGAACAAAACTTTATATGGACTTTTATTGGTAAGGATAGGTGTGGCCATTAAATTTATAAGGTGAACTATAGTAAGAACACATTCTCCTTAAAATTTTAATGATAAGTGTGCATGGAAACATAAAGATCGTGCTACCTCAAGTATATGACGATGCTTTCGTTCCACTTTCCCATTTTGTTATGGTGTATAGACGTATAAAGTTTGGTGTTCTATCCTATGATTAACAAAGAATTCTCTCAATTTATTTGAAATAAATTAACCCTTATTATCACTTCTTATCACTTTGATCCTGGAATGAAATTGGTTTTGTACAAGATAGCAAAACATGGTTAGATACTCGTAAGCTAGTGATTTATCTTTTATAAGGTAAATCCAAGTACATTTAGAACAATCATCCAATATGGTCAAAAAGAATTTAGCACCACTTAATGAAGAAACTAAATAAGAACCCTAAATATTAACATGAATAAGGTTAAAAAAAAATTGATACTTTTATTATTGCTGATAGAAAATGGTAAACGAGTTTGTTTTGCTTTATGACATGCATCACAAACTTCATGAAAGTCACTAGAAGGGGAATTTTCAAAAATAAATTTAAATTTGCTAAAAGGGTAATGCCCTAATTGCATGTGCCATAAAACATAATCTATTTCAAGAACACTACGACTCGCCATTCCATATTTTCCTTCAATTTGATAAATGCCATCTTTCAACCTACCCGCTCCAATCAGCGTCCTCGTACGCAGGTCTCCAAAAACAAAACAAAAATTAGGAAAGAAAGTGGCTGAGCAATTCAGGTCATTAATGATTTTAGAAATTGAAAGAAGGTTGTATTTAAAACTAGCTATGCAGAGGACTCGTTTTAAATCAATGTTTAGTGTTATGCATATATTACTAACATGAGTGATTGAGAGAGAAGAACCATCTGGTATTTTTACATTAGGGTGAGTAGAAACACATACTATTATCAAGTTGTCTTTTGTCTCCGATCATATGGTTGGAGGCACCGCTATCAATAATCCAAGGGTCATTAGTCATAGTACATTTACCTGTAAAGTTTGCTAGACCTTCATTACCATTGTTTTGATTAGTGGGAGATGTGAGAAGAGACAACAACTTAGAGCATTGATCTGCTATCAGCCCAAGAGTTTGTTGAACTTGGTGTTTTGCGATGTTAGGCTTATGTTTCCCTAGTCTTGTGTTACGCCATTGTTGTTCACTAAGGTTTGATGATTGAGGTTCTAGTAGAAAAGGTAAATTTAAATTATTGTCATAGATAATTTGGTCATTTTTTCTATATAATATATTGTAAACACTTTATTATTACTTTTTTTTAACAGGTTGTAACACTTAATTGTTATAAAAAAATAGTTTAAATATTAAATTGTTAAATTTTGAAAAATTTAGACATTAAAAGTGTTTTTATGATATGGTATGATTTCGACACTTTTATAGTACCACAAGAAAAAGAATATATATTAACACATTTTTCTCTTATAATCAAACAAGAAATATCATACACTAAATTTAATAAATGTTTCACCAATAAAGGATAGTAACAGTCTATATTTTGGCCCATTGTATTATAATTTTTTTTTACCTTTTTATCAGGTCTTTATATGTTCATTTGTATTATTTGTGGACATAATTTTTCAGAAAATAATTTTTTTATTTTTTAATGTTTGGATTATAAAAAAAATTAAAAAGGAAAATAAATTCTTAATTAATAAAAAAATAACATAAAATCCCATATTTTTTATTTTAAAGGTGGAAAATCATTTTCTAATACTTAAGAAAAATTTGCTAGTAATGCCCATCTTTTTATTTTCTATATATTTTTTCTTCTCTTCTTATTTTTTCTTTATTTTTATTTTCTCCTTATTTTTTTTGTCTTTTCTTATTTTTTTCTCATTTCCCTTTTTTTTTTTTTTTATTTTTACTTTCTCATTTTTTGTCTTCTCTCCTTCTTTTCTTCTTTTCATCCTTTTTTTTTTTTAATTTTTAATTTTTCCTCTCTTAGCCCTTTCTTTTTTCCTTTCATTTTTTGTGTAGATTAATTATTATATAGATTTTATATCAATACATCAAATCCATTATAAAAGAGATAATTTGTAAACAATGTACATTAGGTCAATTACAAAGAGATAATTTGAATAGTAAAAAGTGTTCATGTCACAAAAATGATATTTTCCAATTATTTTTTTAATATTGTAGCCAAATATCGAAAAATATTTTCTCTATTTCAAAGGAAAAATATTTTCCACAAACAAATAGGGCCTAAATGTTATATGTATTTTAGTCTAAATTACAAATTTATCCAAAGGAATTTTTTGTATTTAAATTATAATTAATTAAGTCTGTATAATTTAATTTTTCATCAATAAAATCTTTATTTTAAAAAAAAGTTTTTATAATGTAACTCCACGAAAATGGTTAAATTTTAAAATAAATATTTTTTATTTTCTTATCTACAATTTAAAAATAAAATATAAAAATAGGTAATTGAAAATTAAATAAAAATATATATAATAAATATTTAGGTATGCTTTAATCAACACAATAATTTTCTATAAAAAAAAAACTTATTTTAGAATACACATGTTTTATTTATGTAAAACACTCTAATTCTATTAGATCTAAAACATCATCTTCCTTTGATCACATAACTGGGTATGAGCCTGAATCATGATCTGATACAAATGTCCCATTGACACATCACCAACTTTGTAATTTGATTGTTGAAGGATTAAAAACATTTGAGAAATCCAATATAAATGACAAAGATATCAAAACAGGATTAACAATTCAGGAGGCCAATAAAACTGGTTTTCAGGACTTTGGTTTAGGAAGCTGAAAATACAGGTGAAAGGATAAATAGGATGAAAGCCTAATTTGTAAAAGAAATCTGACCCATAATTTCTGATTAGTTTGGATTGAAGTTTAAAAATTTGAGGTCTAGCTTTTTGATTAAGGGTAGTCATGGAAATGTGTGATGGAAATGTGGAAAGTTTGCAGATGGAGAATGTCATTATCACTCAACCTTCAAAGAGGTCTTAGCAATTAAATATGGCATAAAAAAGTTAGAATTCCATCTAATTGGTCATCATTTCAAAATTGTGATAGACTGCTCATCATTTCCAAAAATGCTTGAATTCAAAGGAAAGACTCTACCTCATCCTCAACTTCTCAAGTCCCATAGATATTAAAGCATGGTACATAGTAAAAACACCTTTAGCTTTGAAGAAAGTTCTTTTGAGGGTGATGATAGTATGACATTCGAGAGGAGGTGCCACCTGTTGAGTATAAACTTCATTTGTCAAATAGGATTTCCATCGATTGAAAACATTCGAGAGGCAAGGATCTCAGGAATTGAAGCCAAAAAGGCTTGCTTTAAATCAGGATTAGCAGATATGGCCAAAGATATCTGATGATGCCCCAATAAAGATCCAATTCTTTCCAAATTGTTATACCTAGACACATGTTCTTGGATAGGAGAGTCTTAACCTTATAGCTCCAAAGTGGATGTGAGTGTATCCCTGGTTAAGCTAAGTTCTCCAGGCCTTTGAAAAATAAATGGCAGCAATTTATATAGAATTACAAAGGCAAATAGAGCATGAGCACAAATCCGTTTAACAAGAAAATTAAATAAAATTTATGAAAGTAAGTAAAGGTTGAGAATGGATACAAGTAATTTTATAGGAGTTCAGTTTTTTAATAAAACATATGTATTAAACTCATCTTCCAAAGCCTTATTGGTAAACTTTGGTTCAATTTAAGAAATGACGGCTAAGTTAATTAAGGGCCTAATATGAGATCTAGTGGTTATCCTTTTTAAAGTGTGACTAATGATGAGCTCCTTTGGGAGATATTTCTTGAATTATCAATCTTTTGTCAGTTCCTCCCTCAAGGTGAGTTAAGGCACCTCCTCACTCTCTTCCTTACCAGGACATTCCAACTCTAAGGGTTTGGTGGCTTCATTCGCTTGAAGGTTCATCTCCATAAAGTCATCTACAATATTATTAACATAAGCAAGATCCTTTTTCAGATCAGGTGGGTTAGATTCATAAAAAAAATATGCATTGACTTTTCTACCACTAGAGTTTTTTTTTATTAAATACCCTATATGCCTTATTAAAGGTGGAGTAGCCTAGAAATATACCCTTCTTTGAATTTAGAATTAAAATTTTAAATATTATCCTAAGTGTTTTATATGAAATCTTTGTAACTAAAAATTCTCTGATATGAAATCTTAGGTTTTCTATTGTTTCATAGCTCATATAAAGTTTTGTTTAAAATTGGTTTTTTGAAAACTCTATTTGAAATATAGCAAGCGGTGTTAATGGCTTCTACCAAAAAGGATACTAACAAGTTACACTCATGAAGAATGGTTCTTGCCATTTCCATTAAAATTTTATTTTTCCTCTTAACTACTTTAATTGTGATCGGCATGGTTACAATCATTAACATAAAAAATATGACCGTTGCCTCAGACTTTTTGCCTATTATAGTGTTGCCACCTCACTCATAATGCTTTTTATAATCATGAGGGGGATTATGAGGGGTTTTGAATCTTCCACTTTCTTAGATAATTAAGGCTCATAATCAATATTGTGCTCTTCATAATCTTGATCAGGACTATGAGGTGTTATAAAATTTTAATTCAATGATGTCTTCTTTTCTTCACAATCGTGAGTGGCTTGATCATGATTTTAATGGTGCCCTACACAATTGTGATGGGATTGTAAGGGGTTCTAGAATTTTGAGAAGTTTGAGGTGTCTTTTCTTTTAAAGTTTGTTAGGATGCTTATGATTATGATGTTATTCGTGAAAATACTTAGAGAGTCAATTTGACTTGATTTCAACTGCAAAACTTCATAAATTGATTATGCTTTTAAATCTAACTAATAACCACACTTAAATACATGAATTAATAATTCAAAATTGGTTGTTAAAGTTAAAATAAAAATTTAACTGAGATTGATCATGCAAATGATCAACATTTTTTATTAGACTTACCAATTTGTTTAATAAAAATATTTAAATTGAATTTATTTAATACTACTACTTAATATTGATGTTTACATTAAATTATATTTATTTAATGTTAAACGAACTAATAAACAGGTTTGTTCGTGAGTTTATTTATAAGTTAGCTCATGAGTTTTTTTTATAAGTTTGTTCACGAGTTAGCTCACAAGCCTATTCATGAGCTGATTTGTAAGTTGACTCATGAGCTTATTCATGAGTTTAATTAAGTCAAATTTTGTGGAGCTTGGGCTCTACTCATTTATCAAATGAGCTTCAAAATGAAATTCTAACTCCACTTATTTAGCTTAAAAATAAGTTTGAAGTAATTTTGTTTAAGTCAGAGTTTGAAGCAGCTGTGTTGATTTACACCCCTATAAGCAACCATGACAATGGTGGCCAAAGATCATAAGGGAAAGCTAATACAAGGAGGAGTATCCTTGCTTCTCTGCTTTAATGCTATAGCTCTACTATTTGCAACTGTCCTAACAAAAAGAAGTGTATTATAATTAGAAAAAGTTTGCAATTGTACTTTGGAGCATAAAAACTAAAATGAAAATTATTAAGTTTATTTTATATTATAAATTTAATTTTTTCTTTGTTTTATTTGTAGATTTACAAATAGTGGCATATTGGATTATAAAACATACATATATATTGGTATTAACCTATTGTACACACCCGGTTTGATCGACCTATAATAGGGGGTAAACTGTGGCTGCTCAATTTGATTAACCTGAAATGAAGCCTAATGATGAGAATGTGCAAAACTTGAATGTAAGAAGCTCAAAATCTTCTTGAGAATGGACTTAAAAAGGGCCTAAACTCCCATTCATGTGAAGCCCAAATAGCCCAAACCCACACAAATACAAGACCTAGCCTAAAAGACCAAACCTAAGCCAACTTTGGCCCAAAGGCCCAAGTGCCGCCCAGGGTAGAAGAGGCAATGCCTGACCAAATGGGTGGTGAGTCAACACCTCTTCAAAAAGGCTCGCCTCTTCCTTAGTTACTTGCATAGGAATTTAATGGAGAAATAACACTGGTGGACAAGTGGGTTGGCCCATGCAGGTTTGACCTGAATATCTTGCTTGAAAATAAGACTTTGGAGGAAAAGGTGACTGAAAAGGGTGATGATGAAAGGTAAAAGTGGAGGTATTGTTAAAGGCATGGAAGGCTTAAAAGGGGTATGAGAGTGAGAGTGAAGAGGCTGACAAGTTTAGAGGGATAGGTAAGAAAAGGAAGAAAAGAAAAAAAGCTCTGAAAAAAATGGAGGACGTTCTTAGAGAAGAGAAAAAGGACAATTAGCCTAGAGGTTCATTTTTAAAGGAGAAGAAGGAAATCTCTTGCATTCAAGTGGAGTTTGAAATCAAAACTAATCTCTAAGGGCCAATCACTTTGAAAAATAAACTTATAAAACAGTAAGAATCACCATTTGTAAGCATTGAGTTCTTAACTTTCATAAAGTTTTTAGTTTGTTTGCTTACTTGTTTCTTAGACTTATTGTTCATTTTTTGCCATGTTTATGATATGATCTCTTAAATTATTAAGTATAGTTATAAGTCCTTAGTCATTTACATATGATATTGCTTACTTAAGTCTGAAGAAAATTTCTTAAGCACTCTTGTGCCTAGAAAGAGCTGTTGCCTCTTTGTGTTAAGGCAATATGATATCGCCTCTATGCATAAGACGATGCCTCATTGATGAGGCGTTCGCCACTTTAACAAAAGTATGTGGATTTTTATTAAAATTTCTTTGTTCGTTTTATGTGGCTTGCATTTATATGTATTTTCATGTTTCTGTAATTTAGTTATCTTCATGCAATCATTTGTTTAGTTAAAATAATCATGCGTGTATCATTTTCATTTATGTTTATTTAGTCAATAAGTTAACTTTATGGTTTTCTCTTTAAGGGTTTATATATTTGTAGAGATTAATGTTTACTTATTTCATGAACTTTGAGACAATTTTTGTCATCCAAATGATTATTTCTTAATTAATCTTTGCAATTGTTTACCTTTATTTATCTTGTTGATTATTTGCATGTTTGAGATATAACTTATTTCTTCTTTTATTGATTTATTTTTGGTTTATTTTCTGTTTATTTTACTCTTTCTTGTATGAAAAAGGGTTGTAATCTATCCTTTTCCGTCCCTTTTTTGCATGTGGATTTGTATTTATTTTATGGATGAATGTGTGTTTATGTGATAAATGTTGTCAATCATGTTAAAATACATGAATTTGAATTAATATGTAAATTTGAACTTAAAAATAAAATTGAAAATTGTTTGAAGAAAATTACAATTTACATGACAATGAAGAAATAATTGAATAATTAAATGTAATAAAATATAAAATACACACGGAAATTAACCGTAAGGTTGTATAAGTATTTTAAAAGTTTATATCCAGTTTTCAAATATGTTTTTTGAAGAGCTTCCGTAGAATTTAATTGTTGTATAATATATTTCGAGTCTCATATGAATAATGACTTCATCTCCAATTTGAACTTTGAATTTATTTTATATTTTTTTAATAAATTTCAAATTCACATAATGTCATAGTTATCAAATATTTAAGTATGCACATGATACTGCAGCCTACAACTGCTTGATTTGTTAGTAGATTGATTGCTTTTTTATACTCCGGTGCCAATGAGTTCTTGAGTTAATGAAATACTTTATGTTTAAAAAATAATTTAATCATTAATTGAAGTCAATTTCATTTTATTTATTGGTTCTGTAAATCAGTGGCATATAAGCCTATCAGAAAAATAACTAAAATTTGCAAGTTGAGACTAATGGATCACATCACTAAAGTGCACTATTACAATGCAACAGGAAGTCATGCGTGGAGAACAGATGTCAATTGATCACACAGATATTGAAGAAAGCGATGTGCATTATTTTTAATATCAAATTCAATAGTAAAAGAGTCAAAGGTCATCTAGAACTCCTAATATTTTCCAAATGCACTGCTACTATTTATCTTTGAAAAGTTCAAAATCATTATTAGCCTATTGAGTGTTCAAGCAAAACAAGTGAAAGCGTGGTGGCAAGTAACTACCAAGTAAATTACCTGAACAACCTGCTTTCTCCCCAAATCCCACTCACTCTTCATTTGACCTAACCAATAAGCATTGTGGAGTTGTAAACAAGCAAATATGTTCACCTCAAGAAAAAGAATTTAACGGCCCAAAGCATTCAATTATAAATAGTGATGTGAAGGAAGGGTGCAAATGCATTGCTAATCAAGTTTTCATTAAGACTCGCAACCCCTCCCCATCCCACCATTTATCTTCTTGCCTCAGCTAATTAGTTCATGTTGTTGAGCTGTCTATCTCCTCCTTTGTCACATCTAAATTTGATTTTCATCAAATTTATTTATTTTTAATAGACAAATAAAATCATAATGGAATATACAAAATTTATAAAACATTATATATTATAATACATACTTCGCTTTCGAAAATTTTTAAGATTTTAAATTCAAATCCTCGCATCCACCGTTTAACGATGTTAGCAAGAGTTCATTATTTTTATATCAATTGACAAGAAAATTACTAATGTTTATTGTGTCATCCACAATTCATTTAGTCTTCTATTGAACTAAAAAATATATTATTTTCTATATGGTATGTATTAATTATTGCTGCCTCAATAACATGACAACAATTCTTAGAAATAATAGTCCACGCATGCATACTATGCTTTAAGAATTCTTTTACAATTAAGTAGAAAAATGCCTTGTGGATTTCAGTTGTGCATATCATTGCAAGTATAGAGAGCTAACAAAGTGACACCATGCAATCATATTGCATCGAAATCACTCAACTTGAAGAAATTAGTCGTCGATTACTTTCTTGCCGTCAAGTATTATCTCTTATATTAATTTTTGTTTGGTAGCTGAGATAATGCAACACTTGTCCAAATGAAAACCACAAAACATGAAACGTGGAAGCTGATCTGTTCTAGTTTCATCAGCTACTTCATCAAGCAAGCATAATACAAGTCAAAATATGTGCCAGATTTATCTTTTTTTTCATCCAAATGAATTTGCAAACCATGTGACAAGCCCTCAGTTCAGCTTGACGGAAATTTTTCCAAGCTGAAAAACAAAAACAACTAATTGAAATGAATGAACGACGAGAAGAACAGAGCTATAGAGAACAAATAAACATGTTACAAAACGTGCATATTAGTCACTTAAAGCTCATAAAAGAAGCCAGCAAACAAAATTGAATACAAGCTTATTTTGCCATAATATTATATCTACAATTAAGAAATGCTATATATGCAAATGATTCAATTCTTGACATTTCATTCATTTTCGTCCAATAGCCATTGCCCGATTTTCGCAATGACTGCTCACATACATCTTGACCGAATACAGGATGAAAATTTTAGTCATCCTATAACTTGTCTCCCATACTCCATCCATTTCTGGGCCTTGGTATACTTTCCATGACTGCTCAAAGGATGAACAAGTCTAACCTGGAGAATCAGGTGCATTTCCCAGCCTTGCTGAACCTAATCATTTAAGTCTAACCTGGAGGATTAAGTGCACTTCCCTCTTGAATAAGGACCTCAGCTCTTCATTAGCTTCAATGCCTATCCTTCTGCATCAAGAATATGCAAACACATCACAACAGAAAGCTTAGAATGGCATGATTAGATGCATTACAAGGAATAGGCGTTTTGAGACATTGGAAGCCCAAAACTAATCTTAACTCTCTTTAGATATGGACTCCAAAAATGTAATGCTTTTCTAGAACTAAAGAAAACTACAGAATTGACCTGATTTAGAAAAATTGTAAAATACTGGACCAGCATCAATTAAAAAGATCCTGAGAAGCCTAGAAAGCATTCTATAAAATCTCACAGATAAACCATGAATGGCATCTAGAACATAATTCTAAATTTATTGGTACTTTGAACTTTGTTTTATTGAGTTTAGTCTCATTTGCATCACTTACTAAATGTTCCTGAATATGCATGAATATATGTAAATCAACCATATTTTCCAAATTACTAAACAATGCTAAATCAACACAATAGAAGTAATCTTTGAGATAAAAATAACATACCCTATTTTTGAGCCTTTTTTCCCGACAAGAATCTTCCGCTGGCTTAGTTTATGAGTGATGAAATGTTGTTCAATCCTGAGAGAGCCATCTCTTAACTCCTTCCAATCTATCAACCTATGGTCAATACCATATGGGATTTCCTAAAATATGCAAGATTTAAATTTCTTATTCAAGTGTAATGCCCCCTGCCACCTCTCATAACATTGTTATAGGTGTAGTATGCCGTATCCAAACAATACATAATAAGAAAAACAAAATCATATTGTCACCTGATGTACATGGTCTAATAACCTTTCTCGAACAACCTCTAATGAAATGTTCTTCATAACTTCTTCACTCATTTGTAATGGATCCTCATCCCAAGGCCTTTTAACTGCCTAAGCACATAAAGCCATTTAAGAAATAAAGTCAATTGCAAGCCTATTTTAGAGAACAGAGATGATTTTGTAAAATATTCTATTCATGCAAAGGATTTCTTCTTTTTCTCTAGGATTCTTCATATCTAATAAAATTAGGAATAATGATAGGTGACTTGCAGAAAGTATTATCAAAAGCAAACAGAACTAAATCCAGTTAAATCCTCTACTAGGAAATTACTTTCCACGGGAAAAATTGGACTTTGGTTGTCA
The DNA here is from genome assembly GCA_947683625.1 of Mallotus nudiflorus. Classification (NCBI taxonomy): domain Eukaryota; kingdom Viridiplantae; phylum Streptophyta; class Magnoliopsida; order Malpighiales; family Euphorbiaceae; genus Mallotus; species Mallotus nudiflorus. Next base: position 698,550 of record CANTUR010000094.1, on the reverse strand, counting down.
ACAGTTCTCCCTTGTGCATGTGTGTGCATGTCTGTGTGTTATTGACTTGAGATGAATAATTTCAAGGAAAAAGAAAAGAATAGCTACTCAGTAGTATCAATTTAGCATCCAGAATCCCCAATATTTAAAAGTTGCACTTGCCTTCTCGATCAAATACTGTGTTAGGTCTTTCACACCAGCACCCTTCAATCCAGAGATCATGAAGCACCTAAATGATAGATGAAAGGCTTGTTGATCGTCCATCATCAACTATGAAAATGAGCAACAATGGAGTTTCATTTTATAAAAAAGGCCCACCTGTCATATCCAGGAAGATCTTTGAATTGCTCAGCAACCCGGAGTAAGTCTTTCTTTTTCTCAACTAGATCAACCTTATTGATACATAATATCTTTTTCTGTTTTGTGTTTGTTTGTGCTCCCATGCGTTCAATCAATCTTACAACTCTTGAATCAGGCCTAAGTACACAAATATGTTACAACATATGACAATAAATTAATGAGTGACTAAAGCATACAGGAAACAGAACTGAAAAGATTTACATCTGATGTTCATGTCACTTTGTTCAAGCATGAAAACCAAATAAATCAAAACAATCAGGCAAGGATATAGTAAGTAATAAAAGGCAATGCAAAGAAAACAAAAGGGCTGGCATTAAATGCAAAAAGAAAAGGAGAAATTAATCAAAATAATCAACTTTCCAAATTCCAATAGCTGATTTTCCCACTGTAACGCTAAACTAGCTCTAAAAACTCTGTAATATCATGTAAAGAAATGGTAAAGAGATCAACATCTTTTAATAGAAAGAAAGGAAACAGTAGAGAATAGCCAACTAATTAAGTACAACTGAGGCAAGATTACTGTAACTTTTGAACTCATATAACAGAAAAGAAAGCATTCCTTAGAGTCAAAGCCAATTGGCAATGAAGATAGCTTGATTTACTTTCAGCCCAAAAAGGAAAACAGATGCCATAGCCATAAAAAAAATTGTCTACGTAAAATCTTCTATAAACTGATCACAGATCCAGAAATATGATGCTAAGATATTTTAGGAGGTTACATAAGCATGAAATATAAAGTGTATCTAAAATTTCATTCAATGAATTACTAACCTGGTAAGATGCCTATGGACGTCAAAAACAACCATGAGCACATCATATAAATTGACTGCACTCCAAGCATTTTCCACACGAACCTTCACATCTTTGTAAGGATAACCATTGCTCTTTAACATAAGCCCAGGGGTATCAAAAAAACACTGCATGGAACATATGTAATAGTAAGAAAAACAATATTTTAGAAGTGACTTCTATAATGTACATAAACTAGGAACCACCATATATATAAGACTTCAGCAGCAAGTTCTCTCAAGTGAGTATAATAAGAATTTAGAAAGAATTGATTACCAGAGGTAATCATAGTGCAACAATTAACAGAAACGCAAATATGAGAACAGGAAAACACATTATACTTCATCATAACAAGTGCATTTCATGAATATGACATAAGATACTGAAACCACCAAAATTTTTACTTTCTCCTTTCACCTGCCCATGAAAATACTTCCATTTGAGTGGGTTAATTCTCCTTGTTCTCTACTCTTTTTTCCTCATCCCTTACTGAATCCTCATTTTTAAATAAGAAAATTAATTAATTCTTTTTGCAAGATCTTATTTTTTCTAACTTCCTTTAAATCAAACCAAACAATAACAGATATTTCTTTTTAACAGTAAACTAGCTGCTGGTATTATAATTTGGGTAAATTACATTTTCCCCCCTGTGTTTTGTCGCATTACACTACTTCATCCCTCATATTTGAAAAAATATTTATTCATCCCTAACATTTGTTTTTTTTTACACTCATTAGTCCTTTTGTAGGGATGAATAAGTATTTTTTCAAATGTAAGGAATGAAATAGTGTAATGCAACAAAACACAAGGGGAAAATGTAATTTACCCTTATAATTTTAGTTCTTGTAAAAAATGCACTGTAACTTCTGATTGAAGATGAGAGCTATAACTAATCAAACTTTCAGATTTAACCATTTCCTTATATTCAGCAAATGCCACTATTAAGTTTGACTGATCTAGCCAAACTATAACGTGACAGATAACTTGAAAACCTATTGTCAGAGTTGATTGCCACAGTACCTATGCATCAGTAAATAACCCAATGGGGAGGCAATTCCAAAAAAAGTATCCAACCACTGCCCCCAGCCACCCCCCCCCAACAAAAGAAAAAAAAGATCAACACATGATGATGCTTCAGGTCATAAGTATTTTCTCTTTCAAGTGGAAACATATTTAATGAAATGAAATAATCCAAATTCACACAGAAGAGAAGTGGACAAACTAATAAACCAAAACAACCTACAATTTGGGTGTCCCCTCTTGTCATCGCTCCTAATACTTCATGAGTTGTTGTATTTGTCTTCCGTGACACAGCAGAAACCTTTGTTCCAACCTTGTAATTCCAACAACAACGAAAAACATGTCAGCATTAGCAATCATAAGATAAAGTGAGTCTTAGAAAGGCCAGTAAAGGCTTTATAATGTGCTTGATATAATAAGTGAATAAAATACATAACATCCACAAATAGGGAAGTTAACTAATTCTACTCGAATAAAAGGTGGTTCATGCACATGTTTTTGTCAAAATGAAATATTTACCTACAAAGAAGAACGTACAAACAACAGTAAAATTTACTGCATAAAATCATTTGAGCTTCAATGCTCTAAAATAGCTTTACAGAAAAAGAAAATCAAGGTCAGATGTGAACAAGTGACCCCATATATGTGCATAAATTTAACTTCACTCATACGCTTGCTATACAAACAATAGGAGAAACAAAATCACCTAAAATCCACAGTGACAACTAGATTCTGAAAAACTTAAAGACATTAATACAAATGAAAGGGGCATGAGATGCAAAATTTATTGTGCTCAAATGCCAAACTCACTTCAAGACCACCAATTTCTCTAATCACAACACATCTTACCAGACTTTCAAAGACTTCCAGATGCATTAAACTAGTAACAAAGTAAAGTAGCTAATAAACACTTAGTTCACTCTATCAAGCATGAACCTTAAAAGTATCAAAACTTCACAACCCAGATATCAACCAATCATCTCAAATTAAATAATTGTAATAAAACAGCTAATTGAAGCCCTAAAATTCAAGTACACGATTCATTAAAAAAAAAAAAAAGCAGCAAAAAACTGCAATTGGTTGACTAAGCATTTCATATTTAATGAAGATCATCAGCAAACTAAAGACCCATCACTGAAGAAAAGAAAAAAAAAATTACATATTTGAAACAAATGAAAGAAACAAACCATATAATTGGTCAAGGCAGATTTCCCAGCATTAGGTGCGCCAACAATTCCAACAGAAAGTGATTTCTGGTCCTCCTCTCTAACGACCTCATCCTGATCATCTGGCCTTGCCAGTGCTGCCTGGAGCAATGCTTTGGCCAGAACTCTCCTTTTCTCCTCCTCTTCTTGTTCTTTAAGTATTTTAATCTTGGAATTTTGGGTTTCTTGCCCAAACACTAATCTATCTACTCTGTGCCTGTACTTCTCATCCCAAGCAGGCTCTTGGGAAATGTTACTATCATTGATATTGGGGACTGTGTAGTGGCTGCTATCAAAGACCGAGTCATGGGTGTTCTCTGTTTCACTGTCGTTCTGTTCAGGGTGCGCTGAGAAGAAATGAGAAAGCAGAGTTGGATTCAGGGGATCAAAATTTCTGGGTTTCGACGCTATGGTGTTTACAATTCGCAGTGTTCGAAATGCTGCTTTCATTTTTATGTTTATTTCAATACTGCTCAAACATGGATAACAAGATTAAGGCTATTAGAGCAGATGCACAGTAGTTTAAAGCAGCTATCTTCAGGTGCCAAACACCAAAAGCTGCAGAAGATTACGTAAAATTAGATCAAGCAGGAAGAGGTTTTAGCAACCAAATTGATTAATAGGGTTTTACAGGGTTTTGAGAGACAGAAGCAGTAAAAGCGGCTGTGCTTGAAGGGAAAGAAACAAGACGAGGGAAGAAAATGAACGTTCTATTGGGATAATTACTTTATACCCCTCATGTTTATCTTCTTACACAATTGGATCCCTGTCTTTTTCATTTTAAATTTATTTTTATCCCTTTTGTATAGTATTTGATAAAGTAAGTTCCACCTAGGGCTAAGCATTCGGTTCATACCAAGAGTCAAATACTTACCAAGAATGAAAACAAAAATGTATCAACAATATTACATCGTATTCAATTTCTTATTTTATAGAAATAGATATCCGCTCCATTTAGTTTTATTGAAAATTTTATAATTCAAATTCTATTGGATAGATTCATTTTCAATCTAATTCGGTTTTATTTCCCCTAGAAATCTTCATAATTAACTAGATCTAATTTGGAAGGGTTGAATTCAATTTCACTGCTAAATTTTATATAATCAACTTTTGACACTTTTTAACTTTTATTATTTTTTTTATAACAGGTTTCAAATTTTATTTTGAATCTATTTTCAAATTTATATTTTGTAATTTACATGAGAGACATATTCAACGAAAATGCTTTTGAATACGTAAAGTGTTAAAAATAAGCTTTAAATTAATAAAAATAAAATTAAGGACTAAAATCTAAAAAAATTAGAAATATTTCATGAATTATATTATTTTTCTAATGTAAAAGTTAATTACATAATAAAAATTTTGAAGTTTTAGGGGGGGGTGGGGTGTTGATGACACTATGCATTTGGCGAAACTGTAGTTAATGGAGCAAGATCAGAAGAAAGGATGACCCTCATATTTAAATAATTTAGTTAAATAATATATAATATATAATATTTAATTTAATTTAACACATATATATAATTTAATAATATAATATTAAAATACTATAATATATAAATAATAAAATAATAATGGCAAGCATTTGCTGCTGCAAAATAAATTAATTTTAAAATTGGATAATAAGCTCGATAAAGTATAAATTCGAATATCATAAGTGTTTTTTTCGTAAAAATATTTATAAATCTGATCAATTATTTTTCGTACTTTATGAGTGGACATACATATATGTTGGCCTAAAGCATATACTTCCGCATATGAATCTCTCTTTTTTTTTTTCTTTTATTTATCATAAAATTGATTTATCTCTTTTTTTTTTTAATGATAATCAATGATAAATATCTAATAAATAATAAATAGAAGTATCTAATACGATGCACGGAAGGAAGCTACTTGCTGTGGTAAGGATGTATAATTTTTCTTTCAAACTTGCAAGAACAGAAGATGTGAAAAGGCAACCTTATGCAATAAAACTTGCTTGTGATTTTCCTGTAGAAATTTGAGTATACATATCACCAGAAACTCTTGTAAAAATCACACCATGACTCAATTACTAAACCTTATTCATCCTTGTGTTGGTGTTGTTATTCCTACTTCTATTTCCTCATTCGTATTATTCCATCACGAGCCAGCGTGCCCTCAAGATCTCCTATGATTCGGGCAATTCGAACTTCAAGACCTCTTTGAACTTCTTGGAGGAGAGTTCTTATGCTGTCAGAAAAGCATTTTGTATCAAAGCTGACAGACTTGTCGAGCTCTTCAGGGACCCCAACCAGTCCCGAACAAATCTTGGACTGTACTTCCATCAATTTCTGTCCTGTTGCAACCATATATCTCTGAAGCTGAAATGTCTCCTCAAGAAAATGCTCCAATGTTTTAGTCTCTCCTTTTGTTCTTAGAGTACTGGAATCTCCACTGGTTTTGATTACATCATTGTCATGCTGTACACATTAAGATTAAACCAACAAATTGTCTCAGATCAAAATATGTACAAGAAAAATCAAATTCTAATTTGAGCCTCAAAAAGTTCTAACAAATTAATGTTAATCTAAGAGGGTAGTAAAACATTTTTGTAGGATGTCAATCTCCACATGTCGGAAGATCAAATAACCACGGAAAAAAAAGGTAATCAAGACACCATAACGCTTGAAATGAACAAACTAGAATAGAGCTTACTATCCGCTTGCAAAGTTCATCGGTCCTGCTTTGGAGAGACTGGTACCTACCAGTTTGTTTATTAAGCAAAGACAGAAGAAATGGGAATCCCTTTAACTCTTTCTGCGAACCGTCATTTTTTTCTCCATCTTCTCCACTTTCTTGTTTTCCCGTCAGTCTCTCAAGCATTATGAGTTGCTGCTTCAGTCTTTTGATCTTGTAAGAGACTCCAAGAGCTTGAAGATCCATTCTCAATGGTGACTGATTTGTCTTTATCAATGGTTGGCTAGGTGAGGGTAAGTTTTCAACAGCTTCAACCTCCACTGAACTTGCACTGTTTTCCCTCACTGGAGTCTGATCAGGAACGTCCTTCTCTTCTTCAAACTCTTTTTCAGGAGATTGGACATTGAAAACAACATTTTTGGACTGGTTGTTAGTGGTAGCTTCTTCTTCTTTCTCTTCATCATTCTCTTGAGACATTTCCACTAAATCTTCTTTAGCTTCTTGATCCCTTTCTACAGATTCTCTCTTTACAATTTGAAGTTTGGAGGTTTCAAAGGCTGATGACAGATCAGATAGAGATGAATCCAAGTCTGTCTTCTGAAAAATCTGAGGTTTCACTTGTCCTATGAAATGCATTTTCATGGCATTCAATTCTTCTTGCCTTTCCAATGCTTCTAATTTCATATTCTCATGCCTAAGCTGTGAAATATCCTGGTTCAGTCCATCCACATGAGACTGCAATCGCTTTGATTCTATTTCCATGCTTAGCATTTGCCATCGAAAAGCTTCTAATTTTTCATCTTTTAGTCTCATCTGTTCTGCAAAAGCATCTATTTCTAAATGATGCCTCTTCTCAATTGTGGTCGCATACTTTTCTGCTTCTGAGCGAACCCATCCTTCCAACCTCTTGACATCAGCTGTAATGGCTTCAATAGCAAGAACAAGAAAGGAATTAAAAAAACAGCAGTAATATAAGAGTTTAAGAATATCAGCATTTTATATTTGAATTAGCCATACTGATGAGAAAACTATATCCAAAAACATATGCAGCAGGCTGTGCAAACATGAGAAAGTTCATTTACATTAGAAGAGATTAGGGCTTTTCTTTTGTTACCTATCTCATTGTTCATTTCTGGTGAATAGAAGTCAGAAAGGGGAGTAAAAACTGCAGCATCCTTCCCAAACTCAGGATTTTCGTACTCAAGAGCATAATCAGAGTGTTGTGATCTGCCTTTTGCAACTTGTGATGTCCCTCTTACAATTGAAGGATCATCTGATCTTGAATTGCCATGGCGAGAAAACATACTTCTCAATGAATGTTTCTCATGTTTAGATTCAGAGACTGCTCTCCACCTTTCTGTTTCTAGTTCAGCTTGCTTCCTTTTAGCTTTTGATAGTTTAACCTCCTTTAAGAGCATCTGTTTCTCAGTTGTGTCCACTTTGGATTTCCTAAGCATTGCAGACAAGATCTGATCTTTTTGCTCCAAATCCTTGCGCATCTTTACCACTTCAATGGATAATTTTTGGGCCAACAAGACTGACTCCTCCTTTTGCTCCAATACCAAATCAATCTCTTGCCTTTTAGCATCAAGTTGCCTAAGTGCTCTACCCAGCTCAGCTTCAAGGTGCCGTTGATTTGAAACCAGCTCAAGAAAAGCAGTTTTATGTTTCCAAAGATCAGTAGAATACTCTTGAGCTTCTCGCTTAGCAGTTTCTCTCAATTCGTTTGCAACATTTTCAATCTTTTTAAACTTTTCTTCTAACTCCTTCCTCTTATGCTCCTCTTCCTCTAATGCCCTATCCTTAGACTGCGACAACTGTTCCATCTCCTTCAATTTATCATCTCTTTCATAAATAGCTTCTTCTTTCCTCTTCTGAAGAACCCGCAATTCATTCATAAGAGCTCCAACATGTTGCCTGAGCTTCTTCCTTTCCAGAAACCAACTCTGCTCTTGCGATGCAAAGATGCTAACAACTTTCTCATTCGCCTTGGCATCCTCACGCCTCATTTGTTTTAGCTCTTTGATCTCTTTCTCTGCATTCTCAAGCTTCTGTTGGAGAAGCTCACAACTCCCATCATTTGCTTCCTCTCTTTGGATTCTCCAAACAAGCAATCCAAGGAGTCGGGCACTTCCTTGAAGCATTTTATCACATAATTGAACCCATTTTTCATCATTTTTCTCAGGTTTTGATAAGACATTAAGAGCAAGAAAAGCACAAGAAACACCAAAATACATCGGACAGAAGCTATCAGCTTTTTTTTCTGGTACAATTAAATATGAACTAGACATCCCCTTATCATCCATCAGAACTCCCTTCGCTTCCTTCACAAAAAGGGTTGTAAAAGTTAGAACTCAATTAGAACAACAAAAGAAAAAATAAAAAATAAATCACATTTCTGCTTCAAAAGAAAAAAAAAAATCTTAATTAGATGTATTTACAAAGAACTGTAGTTACATATGGAGACATATATACCTAGTGGTGGTATGGTATAAATAATTGAGGCAGGCATAAAGCATCAATAATTTGGAAACAATAATGTAGAGTACAATTAAAAGCAAACAAGAAGACACAGAGAAATTTGAAGGATAAAAAAAATCCTTTCTACTTACAGGAAGCAATAAACCAAGGGATCAAAGCTTCTTCAACTCAAAAACCAGAAGCCACAAAATTCACAAACTCAAAGGGATCAGAGATTGTAGCTTCCAGGCAGCAAATTAATGAAGAACTCAAGGACCAGCTTCACCCAAGTGGAGAAAAAACCTGAACTGCATTTATGATTTTTGAAGTAATCCGATAGAAAATAATGGGTTAAAGACGATGCCAAAAGCATGTGTTATGTTCTACACGTGTATAAACACTGCAAAATCCGTTAAAAATGATAAAAGAGGATAAACTGTAACAGAATAGAAGAACAAGCAAAAAAGAAAAACAATCAACCCTGGTTTTCAGCGAAAGGCTAACCCAATTATCACCCCACTTCCCACTACTACTATATTATACCTTCCCCACCACCCTTTTCTTTTTCTTCCTTTTCTTGTTCAGCTCTGGTCACCACTGCTATGGGAAACCAAAACACTAGATTCCTGCTTGTTTGTCTCCATTACTAAATAATATACAAGAGTTGAAGAAGTAAAAAGAAAAAAAAAAAACAAGAAGCATATGTCTCTATCAGGCAGTCTTGAGGATATTGTGTGTTTTCCAGGGTGGCTTACCTGTCTGATATCATATGCAGTACAGAATTATCAATAAAAGGTCCAGAAATAATTATGATAATAACAATATGGTTTTTTTTTTTTTTCAAAAAAATAAAAAAAGAAAGTTTATTCATCCATTGATACAACTATTACGATTAATGACAATTCTCATATATTCACTGTATCATTAGCGTTAACTATCACGTCTAGGGAGGATGGTCAAGAGACTATCATATACACGGATTGGCACGTAAGGGTTCCCTCCTCTCTGTAAAAAAAAAAAACTATAAATTCAAGAAAATACAGTGTAAAATTTGCTGTTATTTTTGGGATAATATGGATAGGAAAAAAAATTTCTCAATATTTTCAAAGTTGATTACACCCCTCACCAACTCTAATAAATTAGTCACTAGTCAGTATATTGGATGGTCATAGCTCTCTTAACTAAGTTAAAAAGTGAACCACAAAACTCTAATATGTATGGACCACAATATCTTGTCACTTTTAACTGTTGGTAATTTTTGGATTCCAAAAGTCTGCAACTTCAAGTGGGTTAGTTATTCCATTGAAATGATAGGAACCCATGAAGATTCTTACAGTAAAAATCCACTTCTTAGCATCAATTGCATCAACTTGGTAGAAATTTGAAAAAGAAAAAGAAAAAGAAAACTACCCACGACCTCTTTTCATCATTACTACATGAAAAAAAACAAAATGAAGACACTTTTATTGCTTTTCCATTTTTATTTGATAAATACAATACCAAATCTTATTATACAATAAAAAGATTTTCTATTTTTAGGTACCTGAACCTGGGAAAGGTTTGAGTAGACTCCAATTGGTGAGTAGCAAATTGTTGAAACAAAAACAGCAAGCAATCAAGAAAGTCACTTTCAATTCAGAGTCATCACGATGGAGCAACAGAGAGAAGATTAAAGATCGGCCTCTCTTCTAATTCTATTTGCTTCCCTGGTTGGTACCTGTAAAGCACGAAACTTGTTCAAGAAAGTACACAGAACCCATTTTATTAAATCAGTTCTTTTATATATATATATATATATATATATATAGCAAGAAAATGTTTTTTATCTATCAAGATTGCTGCCCATCCAATATTTTATATTCTAATTATTCTAAGATCTGCCCTTGGAATCTGCACTCAATGATGCTGGACTCATTTGATTATAACTTATGACGGGAAAGGGTTATTGAGAATTCTTTTCATAAAAATATGGAAAATGAAAATATGAAATAAATGTATAAATATTAAAAATATACGGATATATATATATATATATATATATATATATATATATATATATATATATAATAAATTTTATATATTTATATGTATAAAAATGAAAATAAGTATTATTAATATTTAAATTAGGTTCAATATTTTATATTATTAAATATAACAATTAATATAAAAATAATTATTAAAAATTATTGAAATAAAAATGTCTACAAGTTTAATAAAAAATAATTAACAAGTAAAAATAATACTAAAATTAATATCTTTATGTTGTTAAGTCCTGATAATTGGTTTACAGAACTTTTGGGCTTGATATCTTCTAATCCACGAACAGAAGGTAAGGTGAGAGATGAGGAAAGTTCCCACGAACACTCTGATACCTAAATTAGAGAACGGAAGTAGGAAGAATATAAGATAGTTAGAATATGTGAGAATGAGATGCCCCTTTGTGAGGGGTATGAGGTTCTATATATAGCAATACTCAAACCTGTGATGAGTCGGATTCCTTGTGAGATAGTGAATCATGATATTGGTAGGAGAGTGTTCCTTATTTGATTAGGATTCTTCTTTGGGGTAGTCTCTATTCCGGACAGATCTTGCCTTCTTCTTAATCCAGGTGTCCCTGTTTAGGAGATAAGGAGCCTTTATTAGACGATATCAAGAGTCCCCCTCCCCTCCGGGTGTATTCGGATATTTATGTCCATCGTGTCCGGGTAGAGTAGGGTGCTGATGCTTTCATATAGGGGGTATCATACAGTGATAAAGACGAGTAAGCTGAGGTGGCCACCCTCAATCACAGTGAAAGAGTATAGCTCAATGCCGAGTCTCGGGATAGTCGTTGCTGAAATGCAATCCGTAGAGCTTGGATATCTACCAAGTGCGTAGGAGCACAATAATAGATTAACCCGTTTGTTTGAAAACGACATGATGGAACCAGTCGTCACTGGATATTTGATGCTTGGTGCATGGACGTGAGGCTTTACGAGCTTAGAACCTCAATACTATAAAAGCGACCTGAGGATGCCAGCTTTATTCACTGGACTTAGATGCGCGAGGCTTAGATGCTCGGTACATGGACGCGAGGCTTATATGCTCGGAACCTTAGTACTACAGAAGCGACTTGAGGGTGCCAGCTTTAATCATTGGACTTAGATGTGTGAGGCTTAGATGCTCGGTACATGGACGCGAGGCTTATATGCTTGGAACCTCAGTACTACAGAAGCGACCTGAGGCTGCCAGCTTTAATCACTGGACTTAGATGCGCAAGACTTATATGCTCGGATACTCAAAATGGGCTGAAAGCATAGTTTGGATGCTTTCTGAGTAGCTTGATGAAGCAGCCCAATCGAAATGTAGGTGGGTCGACACGTGGTGGCATCGCTTCAACTCCTAGGGATTTAAAGTTTAAATCGCATGAGTTATGCATCATTTCATATGTCAGTAAATAAAATGTTTCTGCCGTCGTTGTCATGACTCCTCGTTCAATGGGCTTTTTTATCCCCAAAAGGCCCCTGATGGCCTAGAGAGGAACGCAGCAATAATGAGGGCAGTTAATGGCGTGTTTCAAGATCATTCAGTGTCTTTATACATACTGTTGCACTTGTCGACTGGTGTATTTTGCTTCTTTTTTATTTTTGCCTTTATCGCATTTGTATTGCTACTGTTTTCCTTTCTGCCTATCATGATTCTTACTTTGTGGCAATCAGGTAATCTTTTGTCTTTTCTTCTTCTTTTTTCTTGCTTCTATTATTGTGCATTTTCCTCCTTCATTATGGTACCAAGGGAACAAGTTAGTTCTAACCTTTTTGTTTCAAATGTAGATGATGAGTTATTGGGGTGGTACCAGAGGCGGTTCTGTATCCCCGTCGATTACACCCTTCAAACCATAAATAGGAAGTTTAGGGCCCATACCCCCTTTCTAGGGCTATGTAAATTAGTGGTGTATTTTGATCAACTAGAAGGGGGTTTAAAATTTCCTTTAGATCCCTTTGTGAAAAGATTTTTGAATAGGAATAACATACCGCCTGGTTAGCTCTATCCGAATAGCTATAGGATTCTAACCGAGTTCATCCAACTGATGCATGAAGAGGGGAAAGAGCCCGATCTAGATGTTTTCGATACCTGTACAGACTGATTAGGAAGAAGGGAGAACTGATGTTTTCCCTGTCGATCGTACCTAACCACTCCCTTTTTGTAAAGCTTTAGGATCTCCACAAGAAGTGGAGACACCATTTTTTTTATTGTAGAGCATCAGTCGGACTTCTTGGATGTCCGACGGATGTGGTCTGACGAGTGCCATAGGGTGAGTTGGCCCACGAGACTTCCCGACAATGATGCGAAGATGGTTTTGCGGCTGCATCTCAATGGTCTTGCCGAAGCTCGATTGGTGGAGGATGTGTCCAGGAGATACCTATAGCGAGTCTATCCGAGTCGTATCCACTCCCCTAATACGTTTGTGTTACTGTAGAGCTATATTTCTGACTTGATCTATTTTTACAACTGTAGATGGCTGACTTTTTTGATTTTGCAGGCGAGATTTCATTAGTTGATGAGCCAATTGCTCCGGAGGAAGTGTGGGTATCTCTTTCTCCAGAGCTCGAAGCTCTTGTGACTCTTAAAGTGGTGTTTGTCGATCCCAAGGGTAAAATAGTGGTGGAGTTAACACAACCGGAATAGGTAGGTTAGAGAAAAAGGCGATTGATCGAGCCGGAGTCGGACATAGAGGGGCTTGACGAGGACATTTATGTCCAGCGCCCAAGGTTATCTGGGTGTCCAAATATGAGGGGTTGGATACTGAAGCGGATGAAGCCCCTGAGTGTCTCTAATAGCCAAGTGAGGGATCAATACGTTGAATTGCTAAGGCTACTCGAGGATATGTGGCGCTGGTCTAACGAGGGCCCAGAGGGTTTGCTCGACTCCATGATTAGCCAATCATTGGAAGTAAGTTAGCTCTGCTGCTCATGTTGTTATCGTGTGGGCTTCTTTTTTATGCGAACTTTTTATTGTTGACAGATGACTCAGGCTTTGCTACTGGCGAAGGATCAGTACTTCTATCTGAAGAGCCAATATAGCCTGAAAGAGACAGAGGTAGGAACTATAGCCATCGATTTTGAGAAGAAGCTGGATGGCATGAAGGCAACATTGGAGCTCTGCCAGATAAAGTATGTTGAGGCGAAGTCCAAGGTTGAGGCGAGTCAGAAGAAAGTTTCCAAGTTAAAGCATAGCTAATGTTAGCTGATGAGGAGGATCGAAGAGCAAGACCTTCAAATTACTGAGCTTGAGAGAAAGCTGACTGAGCTCGAGAAATCCCGAGCAAGTGACAAAAATTCATACCAAGGAATTATAGGGGGATTTCTGAAGGCCTATAGGGTTGAGTGTAAGAGGGTCTTGCTTGCTCAGAACTCGGAATTAGACCTGGGGGTGTTAGATCAAATAACACCGACAGATCTTGCCAAGCTTGATGATGAAGAGGACACCCATTGAAAGGCCAGTGCTACCCCTGCAAGGGAAATTATGGAGACCGCTATTGCTACTGAGTCTACAGTGCATTTGGATGCTGTTGGTGAGGTTTCCCCTTCTGTTCCTAGGCCTGGGGGTCTGGATGTGCATGTAGTAGAATAAATATGTATTTTTTTTTGTAATCGATCTCTTGTAAAGGAATTTTTATTAATGAAGAGATACTTTATTAAATAATATATTGAATACAATTTTATTGATAGTATTTTCTAAGAGAATTTGAGTTCCAAAACCATGGTAGTTCTTTGCCTCCTCTTTCTCTTAGTTTATATGCTCCTTTGGTTGTGCTTGCTAAGATTTGGTACGGACCTTCCCAGTTTGGACCTAACTTGCTTGTTTCTGAGTTGCCTTTGCCAATATCTGCTCTTTTAAGTACCCAGTCTCCCAACTTGAATTGTCTTAGGTGATGCCATTGGCGATGGTACCGTGTCACCTTTTGTCGATGTGCTTCAACTATGGCTATTGTTTATTCTCTCTGTTCCTCTAATAGGTCTAAACATATTCGGGCATCAATGTTGTTGATGGTGTGATTAAGATTCTGGCTTACTTGGTAACTTAGTGAACCAATTTCCACTGGTATTACTGCATTCATGGCATAAGTTAGCCTGAATGGTGTCTCTTCAGTAGATGATCTGGGAGTGGTTCTGTAGGCCCAGATTACGTTTTTTAGTTCTTTAACCCAATTTCCCTTTTTCTCATCGAGTCTTTTCTTTAATCCTTACATGAGAATTCTATTGGTGACTTCTGTTTGTCCATTTACCTATGGGTGGGCTACCAAGGTGAAGTGAAGCTTTATTCTAAGGTTTGAGCAAAAGTCTCTGAACTTTTTGTTATCAAACTATTTGCCGTTATCCTTAATTAAAGTGTGGGGGATACCGAACTTGTAAATTATCTCCTTACAGAAGAAGTGTTGTATCTAAGCTTCTGTGATGGTTGGGACTGCCTCTACTTCTACCCACTTAGTGAAATGGTCAATAGCCATAATTAAGAACTTTTTCTGCGAGGTAGAGGGCGGGAAGGGACCAAGGATGTCCATCCCCCACATGGCGAATGGCCAAGGGATGCCGATGGGATTCAGGGGGCGGGAAGGCTTATGATTAAGTCGATCATAGTGCTAGCACTGGTGACATGCTTGCATTAGCTGCTGGGCATCATTAGACATGGTGGGCCAATAATACCCTTGGAGCAGTGCTTTTCGAGTTAGCGCATAATAGGATTTATGCGCTCTGTAAATTCCTTCGTGGATCTCTCAAAGTATGTAATTTCCTTCCTCTGGTGAGACGCACTTGGACCATGGGTATGAGAGGAATTTTTGATAGAGCTCCCCTTAATGGATGGAATAGTGGGCTACCTTGGATTTTAGCTTTTGTGCCTACAGCTTATCTTCAGGGAGGATTTCGCATTCCAGGTATTGTATTATCGGTCGCAGCCATTCTGAGACTACCCATGTCTCCAAAACTTTGGGGTCTTCAGTGTTGGGATTGGTTAATGACTCGGTGAAATTCATATCCCGGAATGCTTAATTATCTTTAGTTGCGAACTTGGCCAGGAAGTCAGCCTCATTGTTTTCTTCCCTAGGTATCTGGATGATCTCCCATTGGCCTCCATCTCGTTCAATGTGTTACAAGAGCTGCTTGGCTTTGTCCACGTACTTGGCAATGTAGGTGTCTTTGAATTCGAATGTTCTGCTGACTTAGTTGACCACCAGTTGGGAGTCCAAGTGTATGATGAGGTGTTCAGCCTTGACTTCGACGACTAACTTTAGTCTTGTGATGAGTACTTCATATTCGGTAGCATTATATTTGATTTGGACTGCATATCGGATGTAGACCTTGTATGGTCCCCTGAGGATTATTCTGACACTGGAGCCTTAAGCTGAGGATGCTCTGTCAACATAGAGCTTCCACTCTGGTGCTTTGGTCAAGGTAACATCTTTCGGAGCCATTTCTTGCATGAAATCTGTTAATGCCTGAGCTTTCATCTATTGGCAGGGTTCATAGTCAATGTCGAATTCGCTGAGTAATACCGACGACTAAACTAACCTACCCGAGGTCTCCGATCTTTGTAAGATTTTTCGCAGTGGGAAACGGGATCGGATGATGATATGATGAGCCTGAAAGTAATGTCAGAGCTTTTAAGAGGCGTGGATGATAACCATGGCTAGCTTGTCCGATATGGGATACCAAATTTTAGATCCTCATAGCATTTTACTAATGTAATAAACTAGGCTTTACTGGCTTCCTTCTTCTTTTACCAGTACTGAGGTAATGCATTCTTGGCCTATAGAAAGGTATAAGTATAATGTCTCATCTGGGATGGGCCAGTTGAGTAGGGTGGTATGGATAAGAATTTTTTAATATCTTCGAATGTCGCCTGGCAATCAGTGGACCACTCAAAATTTCTAGACTTTTTGAGAGCTCAAAATAATGGTAAACACCGTCTGGCCGAGCATGAAATAAAATGCCCTAATGCGGTGATTCTGCCATTTAACTTTTATACCTTATGGATGTTTGTTGGTGCTTCCATGTTGAGTACGACTTCCATCTGTTCTGGATTGGCTTCAATGCCCTAGTGAGATATCATAAATCCCAAGAATTTGCCTGCTCGGACTTCTAAGACACATTTTTCTGGATTGAACTTGATCTTGGATTTGCTTAATAGCCAAAGGACTTGGTCTATATTCGCTGGGTGTTGTTTCAGATTCTTGCTTTTGATTATAATGTCGTTTACATATACCTCTACGGTCGTGCCAATCTGGTCTTGGAGGACTTGGTTCATCATTCTTTGATACATGGCTCCGGCGTTCTTTAGTTTGAAGGGCATCACCTTGAAGCAATACAAGCCTTCATGGGTGATGAAGGACGTCTTCTCTTAATCCTCTTCCTTTATTGGGTTCTAGTGATAACCTTGTGCCGCATTGAAAAAGCTATATAATTCGTGGCTAGCGGTGGAGTTGACGAGCTGGTTGATCGTGGGCAACGGGTAACTATCTTTGGGGCATGCTCGGTTAAGGTCAATATAGTCTACACACATTCTGTATTTCCCGTTTGCTTTTTTGACGAGCACCACGTTGGCTACCCATTCCGGGTGAGTAACTTCTTTGATGAACTTGGCTGCTAACAACTTCATTGTTTCTTCAACAATTATTCTCTGCCTTTCTTAGGCAAAGGTTCTTTTTTTCTGAGCTACTAGCTTGGCTCCCGGTCTAATGTTTAGGCAGTGGCAGGAAACTTGTGGGTCCACGTCGACGATTTTGAATGCTTGTGAAGCAAAATCCTCTGAGTGTCTGGTAAGGACTTCCCTTATTTCTCCTTTGATGTTCTGGTTGAGTTCGTTGCCAATTTTCACGGTCTTCCCTTTCGTGATTTGTAAGGTCTTTATGTCTTCTACTGGTTGTGGATCGATGCCTTTCTTCTTAACTTCCCATGCTTCTAAAGGAAAAGCCTCTGCTTGAGGCTTCATGGCCATCTGGTAACACTGTCTGGCCATATGCTGATCCCCCTGAATGGTGAGGGTTCCATTCTTGACTGGAACTTTCATTATTATGCGTCAGATACTGGTGACTGCATCTACTTCATAAAGTGTCGGCCATCCTATAATCCCATTATACACTAGTGGTATATCCACCATGTTGAATACTGCTCCGATTACTTTTGTTTCTTCATCATCTTGATTCCTAAATTCTAGGCTTAGTTTAACAATTCCCATTGGTTGTATAGTTCCTCCATAGAAACTCGTGATGGGGTTCTGAATGGCCTTTAGGTTAGTGACGGAGCTACCCATTGCCTTGTACGCATTCCAGGATAATGCGTTAATAGCACTTCCATTGTCCATCAATAGCCTTTTTACCAGATGTTTATGCACACAGTTATTACCAGGGCATCACAATGGGGGTAGTGAACATTCGAATCATCTTCCGAGTTGAACACAATATCGCTTCTCCTGGGTACTGGTTTTTCTCCCCTACTCTGCTTTAATCTTTTCTCAGTGTTTTCTCCCCCTATGATCATGTTGATTATGCCAATCAGCTCCCTTCGAGTTTTCTTTGCTTCCTGCCTGTCATGCTTCTGGTTTTCAGAGATTCTACTTCTTCTTGGTGCATCTGTGAAATTATTGAGCTTGCCCCTCTACACTAGTCTTTCTATGGCATTCTTCAGCTCTTTGCAGCCCTCCGTGTCGTGCCCGTATTCCCGGTGATACTGGCAATATTATCCCCTGTCTTGGATAAATCTCCAGCTTGGGCTTATTCTCTTAGCCGGGGTGATTCCAACTCCATTTTGCCTGACCCATATGAGGATTTTGGATCGAGAGGTGTTCAGGGGTGTGTATTTTTCCGCTTCCCTATTGAATCTTTCTGTTGGATTTCTGAAATTTATTTTTGGGAAGCTTGTTCGTCTGTTTTTAGGTCGTTCATCCTTGATCGATGGCTTCTCTTTCTCCCGTTGCATCCTTCTATCCTCGTCCATTTTTATCATCCTGACCGCCTGTCACGACCCAAAATAGGGGCCATGACCGGCGCTAGGGAACGAGAATTCTTTCGAATCCGGAACCCGTAGCAAGCCTAAAAATAAAATAAACATGCAATAATAATAATAACAATATGAAATGCAGCGGAAATGAAAATCATAAATATCATAATATTATTTTCACCAACTGGATTTAAGTCAAATCTCATCTCATATATATAAATCTTTTAATACAAATCCAATTTCAAATATAATACAATATCTCACATAAATAAAATACATAAAATCCCAAAAAATTAATTTATAACTACTGCAGTGTCTAGACTATAAAAATAAGACTCAAGTAAGCAGTTTACACAAATAAGCCGGGGCAGAAGAAATCCGGCATACAGGCCTACTACTGAGGTCTGAAGATGTTGACTCTCCTGAAAATTTATCAATGGAGGGGAGTCAGACCTCACTGAGTGAATTACTATAATATATATACATACACACTAAATGACAATGCATACAATCAACAGTATATATATATCTAATATATATACAGGCAAATTCACACAGATGCAGAAAAATCATTTTATATGTTTTTATTAAAACCGTCATTTATGAAGGATCAAATAGAACCCTATGATATCGCAACCTCAGAAATAGTGTTAGACAACACTCTAGCCACACAGGCTCACTTAATCCAAAGATATCCACTTAATCCATTTAGACAGTAGACTGGCCCCGAGACACTAAGTCAACCGAGCTCCAGCAGTCTGATTGCCAGTGTGATTGGCCCCGAGACACTTGGTCAACCGAGCTCCAGCAATCACACCTTCAAACCATATCTCACACATATCAATAATCACATTCAATCAATATCCACAAATAAGTTAGTAATATAGCCTAAATACTATAGGCATACCGGTACGTACTCGGTCCTAGTGCTGCCCACTAGGTAGCACGTTCTATTGATATCCTTCATTAATAATATAAATCATTCATTCACAAATAAATGATGCATGAATTTAAATAAAATAGCAACATAAACCATATATATACTGGAAATATACCAAAAGTAAACCAGGTATATTTCGAGTATATATACGTCAAATAAATCCAATCAAATTATAAATTAAGCTAGAAATATATTTAAAAACATTTTAAATATAATTTATTTACAAAACATGCATATAATTTAGTGTATACCAAAAAATAAACCAAAAATATATGTAAATACAAATCATATTATTTATGCATTTTAATCAAAATAAAACATATATTTCTAAATCATGCATCCTAAAGCATATATATATAGTATAGTAACTCACCCTATTGCGCTCCACGAGATGGATCCGATGGGCCTGGTCCACTAGCCCTCGGTCTCGGTGCAACTAAACAAGCAATAAGTAATCGACATTAGAATAAACCTAACAGAAATCCTAGAATTCAATCTAGAGTATTAAACATAGAATCGATATCAGGGTTCGATCGGATATCACGTTTTACGAGAATTCTACCAAAAATTCGACAGAACCTCCCCTGTAAAACAGACATCTCTCTATTCAAAAGAGTAGAGCCGACCCTGCGAGGAAATACACTTCAAAAAACTACACAGAGCACAATCAAAATCCCACGGTCGGACTCCAAACTACAGTCCACCGATCGGGGTCCACAAACACAGAATAATTTCAGAAGTACCAAAAATACCCTTATAACATAGAAATACATTTTATAAGTAGAAATTACATAATTAACCTTTAAACACATTAAAAACCAATAAAAACTCATTTTATTAGAAAAACCGTATATTATATATATAATTGAAAATAATTCACGAAAAATAGTTTTAATTAGTTAAAAATACCAAATAATTTGTGGAAATCATTTTTATACCTTAAATAACTATTAAAACCAATTAAATTACATTTTTAACCAATTTTGTGTAAAATTACCAAAATGCCCTTATATATATAAATATACTAAAATTACTTCAAAAGTTCACCAAAAATTATACAATTATCAAAAATTAATTTTCTCAACATATTTATCAATAATATCAATAATTAAACTCAATTATCCAATTAAATTCAATTAAAAACACAATTAACCCTAATTTCCCAAATTTACATAAACTTCAATAATTCAAAATAAATACTTAGAAATTCATAAAAATTCCAAATAAATTCCTATAATTCATTTAAACACCTAATTTAACCATAAAACACAATTTCATAATTTAAATAATTAATTTCAGAAAATTAGAAAATAATATTAAATATTCAAAAATATCCAAAAATCAAAATAATCTCTAAAAATTCCACAAAAATTCATACATGTATATTAAGCTATTAGGAACAACATTTGTGAAGGGAGTTTCCATGAATCAATCAATTAGAAGCTCAAAAAAATCAAAAACCCTAATATGGCCGAATTGGAAAATTCAAAACCTAAGCAAATCTAGACCATTTTAGCTTAAAACAAAGCTAGAATCACACTCACCGAAGCTCAAGGAGAAGAAAGAGACCGGCGGTGTCAAAAACGATGGCCGGAATCATCGTCGACGGCGAGGAGAAGGATTTCGGCCAAAATGGAAGAAAAGAGGCTACCGGCGCCGGGGAAGGAGGCTGCTGGCGGCGGGGGACGACTGGGGATGGCGGTGGCAAGCCGGGAGGCACACCGACGGTAGGTGGTCGGGATTTGCAGCGGTGAGGGGAAGGGTGGTCGGGTGCGGGAGGGAGAGGAAGAAGAAGAAAAAGAAGAAGAAGAAGAAAAAGAAAAAGAAAAGAAAAGAAAAAGAAAAGAAAAGAAAAAGAAAAAGAAAAAAAATAAAAATTTTAATAAAATATTTGAAAAATTTCACATCCACACATATAATTTAATATTTTAATAATTTAATAATAAATAAAATAATTAAATAATAATAAATTAATAAACAAATAATAAAATATTAGGGTAATATATATTAAACCCTAATTAAATAAATATCGCACACATACACGGTGTTTAGTAATTTAAAAATACATATGAGTTCATGCAAGTCCGAAAATATATTTAAAATAATTAATAATAAATTATTTACATGAAAATTTTTCCGAAAATGCAAGGCCCGGGAAAATTTTACGTAAAGCACTGTAAATAATACACAATAATAAAAATAGGTTTTAAATACATATCAACTCATAAAAATATCATAGTATATATACAAAAATTATTAACACTGCATATCCCGGTACAGTGTAAAAATATTTAAAAATACGAGATATTACACCGCCATTGCCATTGCCATTGCCTCTGCAAAGGTACTCGATTCTTTGGTCATTATTTTGTCTTTAAGCTTACCGAGTTTAGTGCCATTTTTCAAAGCTTCTATGGCAACTTCATCGATAAGATGCTCAATTTGCATGGCTATTTTATTAAAACGGTCAAGATAACTCTATAAAGATTCATCAACTTCTTATCGGCACATCCGAAGATCATTGATGTTCTTGGCTGGGGGAATATTAGTGATGAATCTGATATGAAATTATTTTGCCAGATCCTCGAAAGAAGTGAAAAAATTCTGGGAGTCGATAAAACCACTTTTGAGCATTCTTTGTGAGTGTGCTTGGAAAAACTCTACACATGATTCCATCATTTACATTCTGGAGCAACATCTTTGTTTGGAAAGCTGATATATGGCTGATGGGGTCTCCTATCCCGTCATACTGATCAAGCGATGGGATTTTGAACTTAGTAGGGATCTTCGTCTGAATTATTCTTCTAACAAACAGAGTTCTACAGTCCATAACTCATTCTTCTTCCCTTCTTAGTTTGGTCCGGGCTTTGTATATTGCTTCTTTAACCTTCTGAGCTATTTTCGAATCATCAAGAGTCGGAATTGTTGAACTGCACTCCCCCTTTGGCACTTTACCTTTTCCCATGCTCGTTCCCAGGGCCTGCTGAGGTATTGTGTTATCATCATTTTGAGTCGGCTTAGAATGCTCACTCTGTATTATAACATTTAGTTATTGTTGCATCAAAGCTATCTGCGCTTAAATATTTTTTATCATGACTTCCTTGCTAGTTTGATCAAGGCTAAGTGTTTGGTTTATAGTGTTTAGATTTGGTGTGGTTATTGTTGGTTTCTCTATTAAACTCAGAAATGGTATGAAAGGTATTGAGCAATGGTGTTGTAGCGGGGCATAATACGGGAGGTCTGTGCCCAAGGACAGATATCTTGGGGTGTTATCAGGGAGTGGAGGTATATGTCCGGATGAGGCTCTGGTATACTGAAAAGTGGCTGAAATCACTATTGCTGGGAGAGGGTTTGAAAGGTCAGTTAAAGGGATAGGTGCGGAAGGGTTGGTGCCGGCTTCAGGAGTCAAGGCTGGTGGTGGGCTGGAAGTCATAGTGAGGATATCTTTAGCTTAGTAGGTAAATGAATGGCTTTTCCCAAGGAGTTCCCACAGACGGTGCCACTTGATAATTGGTTTTCGGAACTCTTGGGCTTGGTATCCTGCAATCCACGAACAAAAGGCAAGGTGAGAGGTGGGGAGAGTCCCCATGAACACTCCGATGCCTAAGTTAGAGAATGGAAGTAGGAAGAATACAAGATAGCTAGAATATGTGAGAATGAGATGCTCCTTTGTGAGGGGTATGGGGTTCTATATATAGCAATACTCAAACCTGGGAGGAGTCGGATTCCTTATGAGATAGTGAATCATAATCTTAGTATGAGAGTGTTCCTTCTTTTATTAGGATTCTTCTTTGGGGTAGTCCCTATTCCGGACGGATTCTGCCTTTTTCCTAATCTAGGTGTCCCTGTTTAGGAGATAAGGAGCCCTTAACTAGGCGGGAACATATTAGATGGTATCAAGTCCAAACCCAATGTAAAAGATTAATTTTGTTAAGCCCAATGTAAAAGACTAAAAATAATACCAAAATAATAAAAATTAATCTTAAACCCAAATATAAAGGATTGAACTTTACAAAGCTTAAAAGATCACCGGCTCCAATTAAAAAAAAACAAAAGCAAACACTGTAAACTGTAAGGTCGAAAAAGATGAAGGGTTTGTTTAGTTAAACTGTTGCTGATAGCTAATAATTGTTAGTTGATAGCTGTTATTGATAATTGGTAGCTGTTAGCTATTTAATGTTAAGTGTTTGATAAAACTATTTAAAGTTGTTGTTGTTTATATGTCTAACGACTATTATATATATTAATTAAGTTGTTTAAATTTTATATTTGTTGTTATTTAATTATTTATATGTTTAATTGAATTCAACTATACATATTAATTTTAAAAATATTTTATATTTATAATTTTAAATACTAAAAATTATGTAATAATAATAATAATAATAATAATAATAATAATAATAATAATAATAATAATAATAATAATAATAATAATAATAATAATAATAATAATAATTATTATTATTATTATTATTATTATTATTATTATTATTATTATATGTAAAAAATGCATATAATATATTTGTACATCTTTAAATCAATTGTTCAAAAAAATTAATCAACAAAAGAAATAAATAAAAATTAAATAAAATGGTAAGAAAGGAAAAAAAATAATATATAAAAATATAGTTTTTAATTTAATTTAGATAGATATACACAATTAAGTAATTACATTTAAATAAATAGGGACAATTAAGTAATTATATTTAAATTTATAGAAATTGTTCATGAAAAGCTCCAAATTAAAGCTAATATGAAAAGGGACTTATAGATGTCCCAACAACTACCAACTACTATTTAAAATTATTAACCAAACACTATTTTGTAGCTGTTGGGAATTGAACAGCTATTAACTCTTCTCCAACAGTTATGCCAAACACCCTCGAAGATGAAGATAATAGAAAGAACTCATCAATGCGATATTTTTTTTCTCTTATTGTTGATGGACTAAAGATAAAAGATATTTATAGGATGATCCGTTAAGATGAAAGATAAAATTTTTCCCCTATATTCTTATGAGTTAGAAATTTAAATTTCTCCAGAGTTAAATACTTCTTAAGTGAGTTTAAAGTTTTGATTTTTTGATATTTATATAGAGACTCTTATCCTTTATTTAGGAATATCAATGAGTTTTTGTAATCTTTTTATATTTGGATTCTAATTCCTTCTTTAAGGGAAAAGGTCCAATTTAAACCATGAGTTTTTGCCCCATAAGCTCATTGGACTCGTGATATATATATATATATATATATATACAATTAGAACTCCAATTTGAAAAATCCATTTAAAATAGAACTTGTTGTTATTGGGGAAAAAACTGTTGTTAAGTGCAGCCTACATGGACAACCATCCGAATCTTTTCTGCTACATGTAGAACTTGTAATCCAATTCAATTATAAAAAAATCTCATAATTTAAACATCACAAATCTCAATAAATCAACAAAAATAAGTAAAAGCAAAAAAATTCATGGAAAAAAAAAAGCATCCATTAGAGTTGTGGCATGAAGGAACAATATCCTTAAGCTGCTTGTTATTTGAAGATATCAATTCCAACAAAGTGACATTTAACATGTGTCTACTTCCTAATTTTGGAGCTCGAAACCTTAACTACCTGCAACCAAAAAAACATAATTTCTCATAAAAAAATCCATAAAAAAACATAGAATCATCAAATCAACCAAAAACTTATTCATCTAGACATAAATATCATCGACATTTTGAATCAAAATAAGAAAAATATCAAAACTTTCCAATTACCCATAAATTAGTTCCCTAATTATCAAAAAACCCAAGCTTTAAATTTTCATTTTCAAATGATTCATCAACATAACCTATAAAATCCAATCTTAGATTCAACTAACAAGAAAACAAAAATCAAAACTACAAATCTATAATAAATCAAATAACAATATGGATTTAAGCATACAAAAACAACAAACAACTAAAAAGAATAGAAATAGAAGGAAGAAGATGGATGGGTACCTTGCAAGGGCGGTTCTTGATGACGATGTAATCATTCTTATGAATAGTATCAGCTTGCTAAAGATTGGTCTTTGAAGCTCTAGCTTCAACTCGAAGAGGTGCTCTTTATTTGACATAATTACAGTGCTTGAAAGCTTTAAAAGTTGAAAGCTTTAAGCTTTAGCCTTAGTTCAGTGGGTCCATAAATTGCTTGCCACGTCTACAGCAGAGTCGAGAATGGTTGTCCAAGTAGGCTCCACTTAACAGCCGTTTCTTCCCCAGTAACAGCAGGTTTTATTTTAAATGGATTTTTTAAATTGGGGCTCCAATTGTGCAAAAGTAATATCACAATGTCCAATAAGCTCCTAGGGTAAAAACTCAAGGTCTAAATTGGACCTTTTCCTTTCTTCTTAATGTATTCGAAGTTATTTTTCCGATTCCTTTCTGGATTTGAAATTCTTTTTAAATATGAGTTATAATTTCTTCCTAATTTATTCAAGGGAAAATTATAAAAAACTAGCTTGTGGTTTGAGCTCTAATCACTTTTTAACCTGTGGTATTAACCCTAACAAAGTGGTACCTTGTGTAATTGTTCGTTATTAAAGAATGGAAATTCAACTAACACCGTTTGTACTACTGACATGGCAAAGGGCAAAATCATCTGCCTATTGAAAGACATAAGATAACATGTCAAAAAATTTACAATATCATTTTTTTTGTTACTGTGGTGTTATATGTTGTAAATGACAATAGTGTTTGGAATAGAAGTGGTACAGAGATGTTGTGTTTGCCTAAATAAAAAGCATTGTATTATGTTGACAAAGTGTTTATGAAAATGCCTAAATGAAATCAATATTTTATTTGTGTAAAATATTATAAGTCTTCAACTGTTTGATATGGTAAATGTTAATGCATAACTGCTGAAACATATATATGTACAAAGAATTAGTAAATTGTAATTAGTAAATTATAATAAAAAAGAAAAGGGCAAAAAAAAACCATAGTAATAACTATAATATAAAGAAGAGCAAGATTTTTGCATAAAATCATCATGTAAGCATCACATGACTATATATCATTACTTGAACCTAATTGATTACACCACCAAAATACTAGTCAAAACATAAAGGTGTTTATAAATGTTTACACCTCCAAATATAAAACAAATATGAGGTGTTTATACAAATTGTACACCTTTACAATAAGTAATAATAGTTGACCATCATAATCTATTAGGTTGATGGTCTTGAACCATTTGCCTTCTTTGATTTCTTAGAAAGTACAAATGATGCAAGCTCAGATTCTAGTACAATGAAGCTCGTATATTGCCTGAATGTGATGAAGTAGCAGGTGGTCTTGATCTTACTTTTGCAGCAGACAAAATTATTGAATCCAAATAAGTTAGTTGAGAACAAAATTTTGGATTTGCAAACTTTTGTGTATAAGGCCTTAGAGGCTTAAATTGTCCAACAGTATTCTGTTAAGTCATATCATATTGGGTAATAGTAGTTCATTTATAATAAAAAAACCAACTGAGTTAATCAAATTACTTGAGATGTTACATTTTCAGGTGCCTTGACAGGTTTTGAAGTTGGAGTTTGAGCAGCCATTGGCTGAGAAGAGAAATTTGGTGTCTCTTGAGATTGAGAAGTATTTTCACTTGAATTGCTTACACTTGATTCCTTTCTTCTTAATGCTCTAGGATGGATACCTTAATTCATAAGGAAAATGGAGTTACAAATTGGAAAAAGAAAAATAATAATGAAATGCAACCATATATGTAAGAGAAATAAATCTAGGATGTGCTACCTCCATTTCTTTTTTGCTTTTGCATTCTAATTCTTCTTTGCTAAGTTGTTTCACTAGTGACAAATGCTCTACAACCCCTTACATTATGCCCTCTTTGTTTACAATTGCCACAAGCCACATAACCACCTGATCTTAAAGTCTTATATGGATTCTTAGGCTCATTAGGATTTGAAAATCCTTTGCTTACAAGGTATAGTAGTTGGTTTCCTCATAACATTAGGATGCACATCAGGGAAATTAGTTCTTTCCCATTAATCCTTGCTTGGTATAGGATATATCATGTGCTTGTATACAATTATACATGTTTCCTTTAAGTAATAATGATAAACATAGTCTTCAGGCCTCTCCTTATTTATCCATATTGCACTAACAGTATGCTTGCATAGTATACCTGGCAAGTCCTAAAACTTGCAGCTACATGTTCTCTTAGCTAAGTCCACCACATTTCTTATATCACTAAAGTCAACTTCATATTTAAAATTGCCTATTGGTGTGCAAAAATAATCCTTGCTTTCAACCTTCTTTTTTTCTAAATTTTCTTGAGCATTTGGGCAAATGTCACATTTATACTTGTTCATTGCACTTGCTTTAACATAAATTCTCTTCATTAACCTTCTTCTAATCCATTCAAGCATACTTAATATTAGCATATCCCTTGCAGCTTTTATATAAAAGTTGAAAGACTCACATATATTGTTCTGAATTGCATCCGATTTTGTATGATTAGAAAAAAAAGCTCTGGCCTATGTTGCAGGATCCCTTTGCATCAACCAGTCATAAGCTTTGACATCCAACTCTTTAAGTTTGTCCATATGGTACTCCCAACTCTTTTTATTTCATTTTCCTGCTACTACCCACAATAGATTCTTGGACACTAAATCCTTAAAAACAATCTTGAAGTTCTCAGTAAGATGCTTCACACAAAGTCTATATTCAACACCAGGCATAAGCTCTTTAAACGCTTGAACAAGTCCCTATAACAATAATAAAAAACATAAATAAAATATACAATGATTGAAAAATATTGAATGGTGAATTAAGAGTAAACAAAATATGAAGGGCAATTACGTTTTATTGATTTAACATAAACACCCAACCTATTTCAACAGGTCTCCCAAAGTCTGTAAATAAGAGCTCCAAAAACCATTTCCATGAAATTTTCTCTTTAATATTAATAATGGCAATGGCAAGTGGAAACATGTTTTCATTCCTATCATGACCAATAGCACACAAGAGTTGTCCACCCATTGATTTTTTTAAATGGCACCCATCTAAGCCAACTATTGGTCTTAAACCTAAAAAATAACCTTGTTTTTGTTGTGCAAATATGATGTACATGTACTGAAAAACCACAATCTCTTTAGGTAGTGAGGTAATTGATGGTGATTCTTCTTCATCTTCTCTCATTATCTCAAGCCTTGTTTGCAATTTCACCAAATTTTCAAGATTAGTAACCCTTACTATTTTAGCATAATCACCAAGCCTCATATACTACCCAAGCACATCTCTATATATAAGTTACTTAGCTCTCCATTTAGCTCTGTAACACTTGGAGAGTGTAATCTCATGACCAAGCTCCCTCTGAATTTTCCTTTTTATAGCATAAATATCCCATTCAGGATTATCTCTTAAATCCTCTTTATACTTTTGTGCAAGAAACTTTGAAGTTATTATGTTATTATTCCATTCCCTTAGGCAAGAATGGACAACCTTGAAGGTCTTGATATGAAAAGTGTTACTGTTTCAAAGTTTAGAAGCATGAATCCTGAATCAACACCTTTCTTTGCAAATTAAAGAACCCACCCTTTCTTTGTTATTCTTATTTAAAGTATAAAAAAAAATCCCTCTTGATAGCCCATTCGTGCAAAGCAAACCTAAATACATTGGCACTAATAAAATTCATTCCCTTGCAGAGTTAGGGATCTTGCATTGTTTGTTCATTAAAGTCAACATTAGCTTCATTATCTTCATCATCACTTCCTTTCAAGCTGCCCTTCTCATCATCATTTACTACTTTTTTATTAAATTCTTTAAAATCTTCGTCTATCAAGTCATTAACTCGAACTCCATCCCTTGAACTAGTAACCCCTTTACCTGCTCTCCCATCTCCTAAACCAGCATGCCCTTGACCTACTCCCTCCTTACTTGAACCATTAGTTACTACTCTACGTACACCAAAACCCCTGGTCTGCCAGATGCTTCACCAGCACCCACATTACCATCATCACCTTGTGTATATTCAAACCAAAGGTTAGTAAAGATATCATCATCCAAGCCTTCTAAGTCATCATATAAATCATTCATCTCCCCTTTAGATTCATAATCTGTATCATCTTCTTCTTTTAAAAGCTTGTAATCATTATCAAATGCACTAATGTCTTTTAAATCCTTGCTCCTAAGATCATTAATGTATGAAAATCATCAACTTGTTCACTCGAACCATCCTTTGAATGTTCAATAGACCCATCCTCTATATTAGTTAATTTCCCATCCTCTGTTTTATCAATAGACCCATCTTTATCACAATTAGATTTATTTTCAGCATCCCTTTCACTATTAAAAATAAATTCATCATTTCCACTATCACTTTCTCCACTGAAATGCACATACATATCATCATTTGCATTATTAAATACATCTTTATTTAACACAACCACATCATCACTTAACTCCTCACTATCTTTTTAATTCAAACCATATTTAATATTATCCAATCCAACTACATTTAAAAGAAGGCCTATATCGACAAAATAAATGTCAATATGTTCTTTATTCTTATTAAAATCTAGCATTGCATGACAAATTTTATCATCTTTAATTTCCTCAATGCCCTTAGGAGGTGACAGACCTGATATCTTATACCAGATTCTACACCCACCACTATACCCAAAATCTCTATAATACCCAAATAACTCAAACATTGAAATATAATCAATGTCTACTTATGGCCTATATGCTATGTAACCATCTATATATGAAGTGTAATTCTCATCAGACCAATGTCCCCTATGGTGCAGCATGAGATTTACAAACTCAGTCATGTCTCTGTTAAAAACATACATTCAGAAACAAGCTCATTTTTTTAGACACTATTTTAAGAACTAAAGAAAAAAATTAACAAAATAAAAAAAATTAAACAAAAACTAAACAAAAAATGCAAAGAAAACCTAAATTGTTGACAAATATGTTTACTGTGAATTAAGGATGTTATTGTTCAAGAACTCGAGCATGCAATAGATGAAAATTAGAGCACATTTTTCACTTACCTTCTTCTTGAAGCTAAACTCACACCAATAGCCTCCCACTACCTTGCTTCCCATATAAAGATATGTTACCAATTTCACCACTCTTTCTTCTTCCGTCAATTACATCTTCACTTCTTCATTTGTTATTAATAATGTTGTGTCTTCAAATGCTCAATCACACATACAATTTTGCCTTTGAATCATTAGATTTCACTCCATTTTTACTAATTTGCTTTTGATTTAAGGAGTACTAAGCTAAAATGAACTCTTTTTGAGCTAATAAATAAGTGTTAAAAGATATTTTATTGTTTAGGGTTTTGTAGCATAAAGACTTTTCCTCCATTTTTTTATTTGACACGTTGGCTTATGCTTTTTAGTGGGCAGATGATTTTGCCCTTCGCCATGTTAGCAGTACAAACGATGTTAGCTGAATTTTCATTCTCTGGTAACAGACCATTACACAGGGTACCACTTTGTTAGGGTTAATACCACATATCATAAAGTGATTAGAGCTCAAACCACAAGGTAGTTTTTTTTATAATTTTCCCTTTATTCAAATTTTGATTGCTTTTTGGATTTGGAGTTTTATTAAAGAATTATATTATTGCCTTGTTAGGTTTTTCTTCACCTGGGTTTTTCTTACTATGGAAACACGTTTTAGGGATGAAAACATGTATCTAATTTTTGTTAATTACATAAATGAGCCTGGAATGTTTTAGGGAATTTTTTGGCATTTTTATTTTTGAAACGTATCAAAAATAGAGGAATGCCGGTAGAATGCCATTTCCCGTGCATCGGAGATTATAACCAAAGAAATCTCTTTCACTCTACTATATAACCATTTCCTTGTGCAAATAAATATTAAAATTGGCATAATACATATATGGTCATTTGTACTTATCATAATTTATCAGTTTAACACCTGTAGACATATAATCTGATCGACCCACAATAGAATTTTGATGATGAGAAGTGACAAGCATCAAATGCAAGGCTAGCCTAAGGTTTTTTTTGAAAATGGACTAAAAGCCCAATATTCCTTTTGAATCAGACTAAAAGCCAAGCCCAAATTGAACAAGGATCCACAAAGCCCATTAAAAAAATACCTCAGTATAAAAATGTTAAGACATCGTCTGATCGATGAAGCATCACCACAATAAACTAAGGTGATAGATGAATTATTAAGGCGATGCCTCTTTGATGAGGTGACACCTTAGTGACATAGTTCTATTTTTTTAAAATTAAATTGGAAATGCCTAAAACATTAGAGCCGAGAATTTCTCCATACATTGGTAGTTCTCCAAGGTAACAGAGAATGTTACCAACGAAAGAGGGAGAGAAAATGAAGCTCCTGGGTGGAATTAAAAAAAAAGAGAAGAGAAAGGGGGAATTTAAGGGAAAAAGAAAAAATTTAATGTAGAAAAAAAATAGAGGAGAAGGAGGATTGAAAGAGCAGACTAGTAGGAATAACAGAAGCTAAAAAATAAAGAAAGGAAGCAGTTAAAGATACTTTATGGTTGATTTTCAGAAGAAGAGGGCTAACTCTTGCATCCAAAAGGCTACTAAACTGAATTACATCTCTGAGGGTTAAAGTTAGGAATCAAATCAGTCAATAACAATAAGGCCTCCTGATTCACTTGAATTTTATAATTTTATTCAGTTTGTTCTCTTTTATTTGTTCAAATAAGTTTTTATATGTAAAATCTCTTGTTTACAGTTATTGGTTAAAGTTTGCATAAATTATTTGTAATTCATTTACAATAATTTGTATATTTGCATTGGCTTGATTTAAAAAGAGGAAAAAATGTTGACTTTAGCAAGTTAAGCAATCTTGATTTTGATTTTAATAAACTTAATTTTGAGCAACTAATATGTTTGTTTCAATTGTGTATAAGTTAGGAACAATTTAGAAGTCAAAATAATAATGAAATATCAAAGAAAAATGATTCTGGAAAGCCATTGCAAGTACTATTGCAAGTACTATCTCAACTAGACTCATCATAGGGACTAAATTGCACAAAAAGTTACAATTTTGGTTGAAGTCTCGATCAGGACCAAAGTAGTCCCGAATGGGACCAAAGTGAGTTAAAATTAGTAATATTAGCAAAACCAATCCTAATTGAGTGTCTTGATCAGGACATGGCTAGGGATAGGGTAGTCCCGATCTGGACATGCTTATCTCAATCTGGATCAGGGCATTTTTTTCAAATGCAATGCCTTGTAAAGACTATTTGGATGATATCCCGACGGGGACTGATGATATCACAACTAGGACCTGACAAAATGCAACTCAAAAGATTAAATTTTCATTCAAATGGACTTGGATAATATTGGGAATGAAATCATTGCTTCCAATAGCTATAATTGGATTTCTTAAGTATATAAATGACCTCTGAAGATTTTTTTGAGGTTAAGAAACTTGTTTATCATTCATTCTCTCTTAAGCATTCAATTAAGCTCTCAAAATCTCTTTTAAACAATTCTTGTATTTGTGTAACTCTTGTGAGAGTTAGTTGTGTATTAGAAATATAATTTCTCTTCATCTTAAATCTTGGGATAGATTAGAAGGGAAGTGAGATTTATTTCTAAAGAAATTAGTTTAAGTGTTGTCCATTGAAACACTTAGGATTTGGTTTTTGAGTGATTCTTGAAAACTTAAGTTGTAAGGTTGCAAGAGTGAGCCATAAAAATCTTGTGTAATGTCAATCTTGTGAATAAGATTGTGGGTGATTGAAAATCTTAACTTGGGGATAAGTTAGGCATAGACGTAGGATTGTTATTGAATTCGAACTCCTTAAATCTTTATGTTCTTTATTCTTCCTTCTTAACTCTCGTTCAATTTTTGAGAAGAATTCTTTTAATTTTCCATTTTTATTTGATAGTCTTATTCACCCCCTATAAGACTCTTTCAAAAAATATCTGATTTGGTTGTGTTTTGAATTAGAACTAGGGCAATGCTTTACTGAAGAGGTGCCACCTTAATGGCTTAAGGCAATGTCTTTATCACCCTAATAGTCTAAGGCGATGCCCTAACGGTTAGGCTTCGCTATTTTACCCCTTTCTGTCCATTTTTTTTAATTTGTATATCATTTATTAAAATATTTTTAATAAAATCAAATCTACATGGTCATTTGGTTTTTCGTTAAATTCATTACCATATAACTTCGAGAACATATATTTTGTAAAATGTCTTCCATTTCAATTAAAGTGATACATTTATTGGCATTGAAAGTATGTTCTGCATGTTTATTTTATTTCAATAAATTAGCTTGTTTATTTATTTGATTTTGTGATTTTTTTTTTCTTATGAAGTTTTGACCGTTGGGTATTGTCTTTTGATTTGTTGTGTTGTGATTTCAATTTATTCTATTTTTTATTAATTATAATTTTTAGGTTAAGGTAAGTGCAATTGCTTAACTTTGTTTATCTTATTTTATTTTATAAAATTAATTTGGTGGTTTTCTTTTGTAAGTTTTTGATTGAGGAGTTAACTAACTTAATTTTAGAAATAATTTGAGTGACAATTAGTTCACCAAACATTCCACCATTGCTTAGGAAATTTTTATTATTTTTGTCTTTTTGTTTATATATTTTATTTTGTTTTGTTTTACTTGCTAAAGGGTGTAATTTTTTTCTCTTCCCTCATTTCTTTGTGTGTACATTTTATTTTATTTATTTTATTTATTTTCTTGCATGCTTAAAGAGATGTAACTCTTTTCTCCTCCCCTCATTTCTTTATGTGCATATTTATTTTATTTGTTTATTTTATTTATTGTAGATGAAAGTACAAATGTTATGAATCACCTAAATTTGCATGTAATTGGAATCAAATCCAAAATTTGGACTAAATTGTAAAATTGAAAATTTGTTTGGAGGAGATTGCAATTTACATGTAAATAAAGAAATAATTAAATAATTAGAAGTAATAGAACACAAAACACAAACAGAGGTGTAGACAACAGGTTTTAGTGCATGTCCAAAATTTTAGCAATCGCCACACTACTATATCATAAAGATATAGCGGGGAGATAATGGAGTTCTCACCTAAAGTAATAATTGGAACAAATTGAAGGTAGTGGTAACTCGATTATTTAAAAGAAAGTTAACACCACAATCAGAAATTCTAAGTACGGAATATTAATTTCTTTTAGTTTCGTGTTCATTTAAAATTAGTTTATGAATTACTATCTTATTATCTATTTACATGTAATTTCATATTAAATCCTTATTTTAACAATAACTTCAAGACAACTAGTCAATGAAAAGCATATAAACAATGCATCCATTCAAAGCATACAATCTCTAAATTAGTCTAATCTATATT
Source organism: Mallotus nudiflorus (assembly GCA_947683625.1). NCBI lineage: Eukaryota > Viridiplantae > Streptophyta > Magnoliopsida > Malpighiales > Euphorbiaceae > Mallotus > Mallotus nudiflorus. Next base: position 663,819 of record CANTUR010000094.1, on the reverse strand, counting down.
AATTTTAATTAGATAAGTCTACATATTTTTAATTTACAAATGAGTCTAAAAATTAATGGGCCTAATTGCTATTTAATTTTAATTAAATAAGATTAGGTCTATTTATTTTATTTCTAAAAGTGCGCCTAAGTTTACAAATTATGAAGGGCTTTTTACATAAATATATCAAAAACCAAAAAAAAAATTTCAAAAATGTCATTGACTTTAAAAATTTTAAAAATTATTTTTTCTAACATTTTTTTTTAATATAGCTCACTCTCCTTGCCACTCTTATTTTTAAGGTTATTTTTTTTCCAACATTTTTTTCATTTTTACAATTTTTTCAACTTTTTTTTACTTTGTACTTTTTTTTTCAACATTTTATTTTTTTTTTCAAATTTTTTTCTTTACACTGTTTTCATTTATTTTTTCTTAATATTTATCTATTTTTTATTAATTTTTTTTTGCTCAATATTTTTTCCTACTATCTTCATTTTTTTGCTAGATATTTTTTTCTATTTTTATAGTACTATATTTTTTTTTCTCAACATTTTTTAATGTCTTCAGCTTTTTTTCTCAACTTTTTTTTGCTCGATGTTTTTTTTTAATTTTTAGATACTATCTTCATTTTATTCTCAACGTTTTTTTTTGCTCAATATTTTTTTACTTTTTTTTTAATGAATAATTATGAACTAAACATTTTCAATTTTTGTTAAACCAATCAATAAATATCTTCAACTGTTATAACTACAATAAATAAACAAAATTTTCTCCTTTTATACTCTTAAAGAATGAGAATTTTTTTTACTTTAATTTGTTTATTAAAATATCTAACAACTTCTTTTTTTAAAAAAAAAAATATTTAATATTTATTTATCATCAATATGTAACAAGTTTACAATTTTTATAATATATTTGTAACATCAACCAAAAAAAAAAAGACAACAAAAAAAATCGACAAAAATTAACAAATTGAAACAAAAAAAAATTAAGAACAACAACTGAAACAACAAAATAATAAAAATCAACAAAATTTTATGTTGTTGATTGTTGTTCATTGTCAGTTGTTGATTATTGTTGATTTTTTACTATTTTTTCATTATCAATGACAAAATTAAGGCCATAAATAAAATTTTTACTTTTATTAGTATTAATGATAAAAATAATAAATTTTTTTATATATCTCATAATTTTTTATTTTTTATTTTTAATGAAAATCAACAAAGAAAAACAACAAAAAATAATTGAAAGCTACAACTGAAATAACAAAATCAACAAAAGCAACAAAGAATTGTGGTTGTTGATTTTGTTAATTTTTATTGATTTTTATTGATTTTTGTTATTTTTTGTTGTTTTTTCAGTTTTTCATTATTAATAATAAAATTAAGACCATAAATATAATTTTTACTTTTATTAATATCAATAATAAAAATAATAATTTATTTGATATATTTCATAATTTATTTGTTATTTTTATTGAAAAAATAATTATTGAATACTATGGGTAATTTTTACTTTGATTAGTTTAATTTCTAAATTTTAAATAATTATGAAAAATTAATTATTGAAAACTATGGGTAATTTTTTGTTTAAGTAGCTTAATTTTTATATTCTAAATAATAGTAAGTTTTAAAATTATAAAATTTTTATTTAGAATATAAAATTAAATTATTTAAAGTATAAAAATTAAATACATATACACAATTAACTTAAATTAAATATGCATTCAAAAATAATAAATAGATAAAAAAGTTATAGAAAAAAAGGAAAACAATGAAAAAGAAAAACACGAAAATCGCTGAAGTTAAGCCCATAACTTTAAAAATGTACCAAAATATTGACAAAATTGAAAAGGGCAAAAAGAAAATTGAAAGAAAAAACTGCCCATGTCACGAATGATTAGAGATGGGTTGACTTGACCTATTTTTAATATGAACTCAATTATGAAGGTTTTAAATTAACGGGTTTAATTTTACATATTTTAATTTTAAAATAAGTTTAATTTTACAAGTTATGAAAAAAGGTTTAAGTTAATGGGGTATGTTTAATTAATTTTAATTAACTTAGGTAGGTCTATGTCTAAATTAACTAGGCGAGCCTAAGTTATTTTTAACATAAATCTAGTTAATTATGAGCCTAAGGATGCATTTTTAATTAAATCTAAACCTAAATTAATTAATCTATTAATTAATTGGCTAATTAAAAGATGTGTCTAAATTTTTAATTAAGTAAAAAAAAAGGGAAAAAAATAATCAAAACAAATAAAAAGCCCAAACATTAAAAATAAATAAATAAAAGAAGCCTAATAAGCCTAAAATAATAAAACAAATAAAAAAAACCCAAACAATAATAACAAATAAATAAAGAATACCTAATCTACTATCTTCCTAATTCTAATCAATTACACAAGAAACCCTAATTAAAATCTAGAGCCACATTAATTTGAATTGAATTTACCCAATTGAAATCCTAATTTTACTAACTAATTAATTAAAATAAAATACACGACCACATACAGAGGATTCCACTATTCCCACTATTAGGGCTATTACAATGATCTGCAGCAATTAAGAATTAAAATTAATACAACCCAAAAAATCTAAATGAATAAAAATACAAAATAAAACAATCAACAAAATAAATAACATACACTCTAAAAACTACATTCAAATACAAAATTCAATCTATAGTATTTCATAGATCTTCATGGGTTTTGTTCTCCACAATGACTCATATCACCTTATTCATCATTAAAATAAAAACAAACAAACAAAAAAAAAGTCAGTGAATGATTTAAAAGAATAAGCAAAGAAAATCAAGTAAAATACAAAACATCAAATTAAAATCAAAACAAAAGGGAAAAGAGAAAAGAGAAAAGAGATGAAAATGAAAATAAGATGCAGTATTGATTCTCTTAAAAAAGGATGATCACTGTTGATGGAAGTGTATGACTTTTGTTGTTTGTGAATTTTTAGATTTTATTTTGATCCGATTTACAGTAAATAACTGAAAAAAATACATAAAAAATAAAAAATAAAAAAGTTGAGAGGATGGTGCTCTTGGCTCATGGCAAAGAATTATAAAAAGCAGAGAAAATAATCAAAAGCCAAAGCTCCTCATCTTTCTTTGTAAAAAAAGATACGTATTTATAAAAAACATACTCCATAACCCTAAGTTTGTTATAGAATAAAAATAATTTATTTTTATTATTTATCTAATAAAAAAGAATATTTATTAAATAAAATAAAAGACCATTCCAATAAAAATAAGAGTAAAATAAAATAAAATAAATAATAATAATAAAAAGTTGCTAGACGTACTATTTTACGATCATAAGTGTACATTCCCGATCAGAAATGGGAAAGTGGCCATCTATGGCCATTTTTGGCCAATTGCATTCTGATTGGCCATTTGTGGCCAATATGATCATTTATGAGCATTTAAATTTCTTTCGGCTCCCGTCAACTTCGGCCCTCATCTTCTTTTTTTTTTTAATTAATTTATTTAAAAATTTATTTTTGTATTTTTTTAATTATTCAAAAGATAAATGAAATAAATAAAATAAGTAAAAAATTAAAATTTAATTTAAAATTAATAAATCGAATATAATAAATATAATTTTATAATCAATTTTTATCATTCGTAAAAAATTAAAATTTAATTCAAAATTAATAAATCAAATATAATAAATATAATTTTATAATCAATTTTTATTATTGGATCATCCGTCACATCCAAATTTGACTATCGTAAAATTAGGTACTTATAAGAGGTCAACCATAAAATTAGATGGACAATCAAAAGTCTATACCAAGTTTTTGAATCCAATCTCTAAGGACAACTACTATGAGCCCTTCGTAGAATTCAATTGCGATAAAAATATGTCTCAGGTCTCATCCGGATATGACTCCAATCTCCGACTTGAACTATAAGCCCCTTTTGTATTTTTTAATGGATCCTGAATTCATACAGTGCGGTGGTCATTGAACACTTGAACACATATTGAACCACATCGCCTACAACACCTTAACTTAAAGTTTCATCATTTCAACACTTAAACTCATTTAAAATGCATTAATCTAATGATATAATATATTTATCATCCCTTGTACTTATTACTTTTTATTAGTTTGACACTTTTACTTATAATTTTTTATCAGTCAAATCTTAAAAATGTAATTATGTTTTATATCACTTGTGCTTATAAAAGGTTTAAATTAAGTTCAAGTGTTGAAATGAAAAAATTATAAATTAAGTTATTAAATTGACGAAAAATGATAAATAGATGACTTTCAACATTGTATACTTGTAAATATTTTACACAAAAACTAGTATAATGACCAAACATGAATAAAACATTTACACATTGTTACAATTTTTAAAATTTTAGTATGTTAATATAGTTTTCATTTTACAATTCTGCAATCAATTTCAGTCATCTCTCCCAAGCTAATTTGACGGTTGCGTTGGGTAATGGTGGTGTATGATCTCACAAGCCGAATGGAGAAAAGTTAATATTATTTTATTCTCACTTACAATTTTAACTTCAGAAATTTAGAATCATTCAGTACTTAAATATTTTTAAAAAGTAAAATTTTTTTTACCAATTTACATACAAATTGTAACAATACAAAAAAAGAAAAAATACGTTTAAAGTATTGTTTCCTTTTAAAAAAATAAATTAAAAAAAATTTACATATTAAATATTAAGTTAATTGGTCATAAGATTTTACTTTATAAAAATCTTTTTATATTTTTAAAAATAACCATAAGTTGTTCTCTTTACGTAGCTTAGTGGTTTAAGTGATGAATATTGTAAGGTGAGGTCATGAGTTCGATCCTTCACTTCTATTTAATCTTCTAGTTGTAAAAAAAAAAAAGCATAAATTGAAAATGCTGAAAACTTTTAAATAATTTATTTCTTGTAATTTTAGTTTTTCCTTATAAAATTATTTAGGGCAAGCCCCTTTTCATAGTTCAATTACAAGTTATGATACAAATAATATATGTGATAAGACAAAATTAAAAGAAGAGTGCTAGAAGCTTTCAGGCTGGAGTGTAAATAGTTGGAGCATAAAGTGTCATGATCCAAACTGGGGAGTCATGACCGACATTAGGAAATGAAAATTCTTACAAATTTGAAACTCGTAGCAAGCTTTAAAATAAAAATACATGCAACATAACATGAAAATATTTCAAAATTAAAACTTTAATTAATATAAGAGAAATCCTCATAATATAACATAATAAAATATCTTTATACAATTATTTAAATACAAAAACACTGTCTAATGCAATAACATATACTAAAACAAAAAGCACTACTACTGCAACGTTTACTAAAATACAAGAAAAGCAATGGTTCAATATTTACATAAATCAGCTAAGAAGGAAAGAGTCGAGTGAATAAGTCTAATAGGGAGGTCTGAAGTAAAAGATTCTGAAAAAAAAACATTGAATGGGGGGTCAGACCTCACTAAGTGAATTGCTATTATATATATGAATGCAACCTAAATACATAGATGCACAAGCATCAGTATATATATAATTATATATATATATATATATATATACACACACACACACACACACACACATTTCATACAGATGCTAAAAATCAACTTTTATATAATAATAAATGCAGAAGAGTTTTGGGTGAAGAATTGGAGCAAAACCCTAAAATATTCCGCAATTTCAATCACTGAACCTTACTAGCCAACAAGCTCACTTAATTTCAAAATATTTATTTTCTCAATTTTTGGACAGTAGACTGACCCCAAGACATTAGGTCAATTGAGTTCCCGTAGTCTCACTGTCAGCATGATTGGCCTCGAGATACTAGGTCAATCGAGCTTCTATAATTACATCACTCTCTTACTATAAATCTCAATAATCAATTATTCAAATCTCACATCAATAAATTTCATAGCATTAACCCTAACATTTTAATGTATTGGTGCACACACAATCCTAATATGACCCACTAGATGACATGTTCTATGATATTCCTCTAAAACATTTATCATGAATAGAATAATGAAATTTATATTAAAATATGCAGCATCCATCAATAACAATTAGCAATCGCATTTATATATATGAAAATATATATACTCAATAATAATAATAATTAACATTTAATGTGATATACCATAATAAAATTCACATTTATTCGAAGTATGGATGTTGATGACATATTCTACATGCAATGCATATATAATAAAACCTCATAGTTTAAGTGTGCTCTTCTACCCGGACTCAGCTGGCCTGTTTCGATAGGCTAAACACGCGAAGCAACTAAGGAAAGTAATAAAAATAATAATTATTAGAATTAAAATCGTAATTTTATACTTCTAAAAATTCTAAAGAATGACTCAATATAGGACATGACTCAACAAAAGTCAAAACTCATAATCGACTTGATGTCACATTTTACGAGAATTCTACCAAAAATTTGACACAGTTTCTTCTATAAAATAGACGTCTCTTTACAAAAAGTAAATTCAATCTTGCACGCAAATACACTTCATATACATAAAATGCTCAACTTTTTGAGTTGAACTCTCAAACTACAATTATTGCCCAATTGAGAACCAATATACTCAAAATCAATAATATAATAATAAATATTCATAATTCACTAAAATTCATAAAAATCATAAATATCACAATTCAATTTATTTAAGTGATAATAAAAACATCAAAGATTTTTATTTTCAAAATAAATAATAAAATCTCAAATATAATTAAATAATATTAATAAAATCCATTTTTCAAATATTCAAAATTAAATAGCATAAATTACCAATAATTTTTTAAATTGCTCAAATGTATAACAAAAATAGCTAAAATTTCATTTAATCATAAAAATAATAAATAAAACTGTTATTTGAATATATTTCCGAAAATTAGCTAAAAACAGTAAATAATTCATAAAAATTATTTTAATACTATTTATTACTAAAAAAGTATCCAAAACATAATAATTAACGATAATTTCAATTAAAATATAAAATTTACTAATTTATACAAAAATCCAATTTTTACATAAACATTCAAAAATTCATAGTAAAAATTTGGAATACAATTTCAATAAACTTTCTTCACAAAATATGCTTAAAATAATTAGTAGAATTTATTAAAAATACAATTTTTCCCAGCTTGGAACAGTACATGAACATTAACCTGAGTTCAGAAATTCAATATTTTTAGAAAAATAAATAAAGATCACATTTAACTTCCTCACAACATCTACAACAATTAATATCAAAGCAACAATAGTTAATAAAATCAAATAAAGACCTAAACTAACCAAAAACTCAAAATACTAAAAAATGAATTATACAAAAATGGGATAGTTACGAGAGTTGAAATTCGAAACAGTTTGAAGATTTGAAAAGCTCGGAAGATGAGCTTCCAAAAGGGCTCAACGCCAGCCTCTGTCATCACCGAAATTGTCTCCGGTGAGCAAGGGAAGATCCGCCCAAAAAAAGAAAAAATAAGAATAAAAGAAAAGAAAAAGAAAGAAGGAAAAGAAGAAATGTAGGGGGCTATTGGACGTTTTGACTTTTTTTTAAAAAGAGTATAATAGGACAAAAATAAAATAATACTACATATTAAAATATCTTACACAATAATTTCACACCACAAAAAATATATATAACAATTAATTTAATTTAATAAAATCACTCAACTAAATAATGATTGACAATAAAAATTAAACTTTAATTTCAAAATAATAATGATATGAAATAATAAAGCAAATACTAATACTAGAATTTAATTTAATTTCACAAATAATAAAAATAATAATATTAAAATAATATTCAACAGTAAATATTCAAATTTAATTGAAAATAATTAAATATTATAATTTAATAAAATAATTATTAACACTACAAATATTAGAAATTAATTTAATAATTCATAAAATTTTGGGCTATAACAATCTCCCCCCTTACAAAAATTCGTACTTGAATTTCAAAAATAAAAAGAATAGAATACAAGGATTCATTGAGGAAAAAGGTAAGGGTAAGCCATTCGCATCTCAACCTCCGTTTCCTATATGTGTTCCTCCATGTTGTTGCTCTTCCACAACACCTTGACCATTGGAATTTGTTTCAAATGTAGCTATCGAGCTTGATAAACAACAATTGCAACCGGGTCCTCCTCGTACGTCAGATCTTCATTCACTTCTACACTCTGGGGCTACAACACGTATGAAGGGTCTGAAATGTACTTCCTCAGCATCGAGACATGTAACACTGGATACACTTGAGACAAATTCGAAGGCAAAGCCAACCGATATGCAACCATGCCCACTCTCTCCAAAATCTTGAAAGGTCCAATGTATCTTGGTGCTAATTTCCTGTGATGACCCGAACTCGAGGGCACGTGACCGGCACTAGGGAATGGGTAGGTATAAGGCCCCAGAAACCCGTAGTAAGCCTTAAAGAAAAGAAAAATAAAACTTTCAAATTTAAAAATTTATTTCATACAAGAACACATTATCAAATTGATTTTTCTAAAAATAACATAATCGTGTGCAATATAAAATAATCTCTGTCATCAAATATCATAAATCAATCTTAGACATTATACATAAGCGTGATTCATTAAAATACAATACATAAGTATATTTAAGTTATACAATCTCATAGTACACACACTACTGAAGTATGCTGGAATTACTACAATAGTACAGCTCACAGTGACCTACATAATACAGCCAGTGATGAAGAAATCTGGCGTAGAGGCGGTCTGAGGTCGAACTCCCAAACTCTTGAAAAAAAATAGATTGAGGGGAATCAAACCTCACTGAGTAAGTTAATAAAAAGAACTATATGGTTTGAAAACCTTTTTGAAAACCATATAGTTGTAGTGAAAATAATTTATAACGTATATATATACAGCTTTTGAAAAATCTCGGCAGAACCCTAAACCCAAATTTCTAAATGGCCAACTGGGCCTACTTAATCCAACTAGACTGCCGGTCCCCGAGAGCAAAGGCATCAACTGAGGCACCAAGCCATAATCATCCACTTAATCCAATTACATGACACTTAATTAAATTTAATTAGACATAAATATATAAAAACCCATAATTTCCAATAATATACATCATTCTTAAAATATGCATATATAATTCATAATTAATATAACTATCAACAAATACCTTAATTAAAACCATTATACCAAATATGCTAAATATAACCATATATACATTTTTTGTTACCAAAATAATATATTATACATATATATATAATATTTGGAAACAATATTCAAAATTAACATTACTTAATTAAAAATACCAATTAATTTATAAAAAAAATCCTCTAAACCTCTTAAATATTAATAAAACCAACTAAAATATATATTTAACTATAATTAGCATAAAATTACATATTTATCCATATAATACAAAATATGCATAATATACTATTATTACTAAAAAATTCCCTAAAAATTTTAAAAATTCCTAAAAATTATTTTCTCAACATATATATTATTAATATTAACTAAAACACATAATTAAACTAATATTCCAACAAAAATCCAACTCTAACCTAATTATTCAATTTTGACATAAACTATAAAAATTCCTAAAAATTATATAATATTCTCAAAAAATTATTTTATTTAGTCTAAAATTAATATTAACTCATAATAACACCAAAAATACCAAATTTATAATTTTAATAATTAATTTATGAAAATTCATAAAATAATAATAAAATATTCAAAAATTCACCAAAATTAAAATAAATTCCAAAAATCACAAAAAAATTCATAGAGGTAAATTAAGCTTCCTGAAACAACTTTTGTGAAGGAAGTTTGTAAGATTCATCAAGATTAAGCTTTAAAAAATTCAAAACCCTAAAGCTCCAAAAACAAAAATTTAACAAAACTCAAGAAAATGAAGTTTTAAGCTTAAACTAAGCTTAGATTCATGCTCACCAGAGCTAGGGGAATTGATAGACACCGGAAGCTCAAGAAATAGTGGCCGAAAAAGCGAGATTGGCTGGAAATGGAGATTTTTGGTTTCCTTTGGTTTTGCAAGCCACCGGTGTCGGAGAAGAGGGAGGAAGGGTGGCGGAAGGCGGCTGGAGGCTATGGTGGCTGCTGGATGCAGGAGAGGCACATCGACGAGCTCGAAACGGGATGTTGCGGGAGGTAGGAGACGGTGAATATTGTGTACGTGAATGTTTTTTTTATGTATATGTTGTTGTGTTTGTTTGTTATGTAATATGTATATATTTTATGTTTATGTTTGAGTGTGTGCACGTGAATTTGTGTTTATGTATATGTTTATTGTATGTATGGGTATGCATAGGTTTATGCATGTGCATATATATATAATATTATAATATATAATGTGCTTACATGTATTAATCTCCACCACATGCACATGTTATACACACACACACACACACACACACACACACACACACATATAACACAATAATAAATAATATAATCACATAAAATAATAATAATAACATTATTCAAAGTAGTAAATATAAATAATGTAAATTAATTATTTAAAATAATAAGTCTGGAAATAAATATTTACGTAGAAAATTATAATCAAACGTAAAATAATAAATATATAGCTTTTGAATATAATAAAATATAACTTTTGAATTTATTAATATTGCATATCTTATATTAAAATAAATTAATTGTTAAAAAAAAAGTTCATTACCCTTCTTGCCAAATCTCATCACACCTTTCATTGGTGACACCTTAAAAAATGTATAGTCCTTAGCTTGTCACTCCATATCCTTATGCTTCGGATCCGCATAGCTCTTTTGGTTGCTAGCTGTGGTTTCCAATCTTCATCTGATCAAAGCAACCTTCTTAGCTGCATCCTGGATAATCTTAGGTCCAATCAACTCTCTTTCTCCAATCTCATCCCAACACAAAAGGGATATACACTTCCTTCCGTATAGAGTTTTATACAGTGCCATTTCAATACTGTTATGGTAGCTGTTATTGTAAGCAAACTCTACCAGTGGCAGATGATCATCCTAACTACCTCCAAGATCCATTACACACATTCTTAACATGTCTTCAAGTGTCTAGATCATCCTCTCAGATTGACCATCTATCTGAAAGTAGTACTGAAATTAAGCCTGGTGCCTATTACTTTTTGCAACTTCTGCTAAAATCGAGAGGTAAACACTAAACCTCTATAAGATGCAATGGAAACAAGCACTCTATGAAGGCACATAATATGTTTAACATATAGCTTAGCCAATTTGGCTATAGAAAAAGTAGCTTTAACTGGTAAGAAGTGAGCTGATTTGGTTAACCTGCCCACAATCACCCAAATGGAATCTTATCCATCCTTTGAATGAGGTAACCCTGTCATAAAATCCATAATAATTCTCTCCTATTTTCACTCAGGAATAGGAAGAGGCTGAAGCTTCCTAGAAGGCTTTTGATGTCCAACTTTCACCTGTTGACAAGTCAAGCACTTAGAAATAAAATCAGCTACATCCATCTTCAATCTATCCCACCAGTACAAATCCTTAATATTGTGGTACATTTTAGTAACACCTGGATGTACACAATAAGCTACAGAATGCGCTTCTTCAAAGACCTCTTCTCTTAAATTATCCACATTAGGAACGCATAATCTACTACTGATCTACAAAACTCCTTTATTATCAAGTGTAAAATCAGTGAACTTTTTCTTCACGAACATTCTCCTTAAGCTTTACCAAATAGGATCTCGACACTCAGTTGCCTTAATCCTATCTCTTAACACTTATCTGATTCTAAACTGAGCTAGCAGTCCTATTGATATACTTATCTTCATCATCAATCCTTACTTCACTAACTTGTGTAACTCTTGGATCAAAGGTCTCCTTTCTACACTAATGTGAGCAAGACTATCCGAGGACTTTCTACTTAAGGCATATACTACCATATTAGCCTTGCCTGGATGGTATAAGATATCACAATCATAATCCTTCAATAATTCCAACATCTCTTTTCCCTCAAGTTTAAATCTCTCTACTGGAAAATGTACTTCAAACTCTTACAATTTGTGAAAATCTCACAAGTCACTCCGTACAAATAATGTCTCCAAATCTTGAGAGCAAAGATTATTGTAGCCATCTCTAGGTTGTTAGTAGGATAATTCTATTCATGCTTTTTCAACGGCCTCGAAGCATAAGCTATCACCCTACCATTCTACATTAACACACAACCTAAGCTAACTCTGGAAGGATCGCAATACACAGTGAACTTGTCTTCTCCATTTGATAAAGTTAGAACTGGAGCTGTGGTCAACTTCTCATTCAGTAACTGAAAACTATTCTCACAAGCATCTGACCATACAAACTTCACATTCTTCTGAGTTAGGCAAGCTATAGGTGCTGCAATTCTCAAAAAATCCTGCACAAATCTCTTATAGTACTTAGCCAAACCTAAAAAACTTTGAATCTCAATGACTGATGTCGGTCTGGGCCATTTAGACACTACTTCTATCTTCTGTGGATCAACCTGAATACCATCTTTAGACACTATATGTCCATGAATGCAACACTCTCCATCCAGAAATCACACATCAAGAATTTAGCATAAAGTTAATTTTCTCTCAATGTCTGAAGTACTGTCCTCAAGTGATATACGTGCTCCTCCATAGTCTTCGAATACACCAGTATATCATCAATGAATATTACTATAAACTGATCCATAAATGGTTTGAACACCCTATTCATTAGATCCATAAAAGTAGCTAGTGCATTACTTAACCCAAAGGACATTACCAGAAACTCATAATGACTATATCTAGTGCGGAATGCTATTTTAGGAACATCAACTTTATTAATCCAATATTGATGATGCCCGACCTTAAGTCAATCTTGGAAAAGAACTATGCACCTTGAAGTTGATCAAATAAATCATCTATCCTCATAAGAGGATACTTATTCTTTACTTTCACCTTATTATGCTCTTTGTAATCAATGTAAAGTCTCAGTGTACCATCCTTCTTCTTCACAAACAAGACTGGTCAAGGAGAAACACTGGGTCTAATGAAACCCTTATCCAACAAATCTTGTAATTGCTCCTTTAACTCCTTCAACTCTGTAGGAGCTAGTCTATAGGGTGACATCAAAATAGGAGCTATGCTTGGGACCATATCTATACAGAATTTGATATCTTTGTGAGGTGGTAAACCTGACAACTCATCAGGAAAGACATTTGGAAACTCATAAGCTACTAGAACATTTAAAATAGATGTCTTCTCTACTGTAGTATCCCTGATTAACGCCAAGTATCCTTGACAACCTTTCCTTAACATCTTCCCATCCGTTATAGTAGAGATAAGATTCTGAGGTACAAAACTCTTGTCACCCACAAACTTAAACTCTTCATCATTTGAAATTCTAAAAATCACCTCTTTACTTCGATAATCAACTATAGTATAGTGTTGAGATAACCAATCCATACTAGGAATCATATCAAACTCCATCACATCCAACAATACCAATTCCACTGACAATTCTCTACCTTCCACTAACACCAGACGTCTAGAAAGAATAATGTCGGTGTCTAACGAGTCATTTAGAGGAGTGACAATAAATAAAGGAAACGCCATCCTCAAAGCTTGCTAATACGACTTCGAAGCAAAAACAGGGGACACAAAAGAATGTGTGGCACCCGGATCAATCAAGCCTCTAGCATCTAAGAAACAAATTAGAAGTATACCTGCAACAACGATGTTGGATGCCTGAGCATCCTACTATGTAAGGGTGAAGACTTTAGTTCATCCTCGACCTCCCTGTTGGCTGGTGGAAGCCTAACCAAAGCCTTTGGCACTACCTCTGCCACCTCTACTATGCCGCTGCTAAGCTACAAACTGTGATGTACTCGGATATTGAGCTGGAGCTGCACTGGCAATAGACTATTATGAAAACTACTACTGATAGCCAGAATAAGGGCATGCTCTAGCAAAGTGGCCCGACAAAGTGCCCCATCTGTCCACATCTAAAACATGCTCTAAGAGCCATTTAGCATGGTCCTTAATGGACTTTTATGCACATTTGACAAGCACTGGCTGTTGATCTCGTGCTGCCATAACTAGAACTCTGGTTGCTACTTCTATTGGTAGCACCTGAACCAAATCTAATAGGTCTGCGTGGTCCATTTCCGCCATATCTGTTGCTTTTGTGGACTATTTATTGAGGCCTCTAGCCCTGCTAATAAAATCTCCTCTGCCGACTGCTAGAGCCAATATGAAATATGATGTACTGGGTGCTCTGAGATCCTCCTGCCTAGACACTTCCCAACTGATAATAATCAAGCATAACTCCTTGCTTGATACCAACTTTTTCACGACCCAAACTGGGGAATCATGATCGGTGCTAGGGAACGAGAATTCTCACGAATACGAAACCCGTAGCAAGCCTTAAAATAAAAACACATGCAATATGACATAAAAATATCTCAGAATTAAAATTTTAATTAATATAAGAGAAATCCTCATAATATAATATAATAAAACATCTTCATATAATTATTCAAATACAAAAACACTGTCTAATACAATAACAGGTACTAAAACAAAAAGCACTACTACTACAATGTTTACTAAAATACAAGAAAAGCAATAGTTCAATATTTATATAAATCGGTTGAGGAGGAAAGAATCCAGTGAATAAGTTTAATAGGGAGGTTTGAAGTAGAAGATCCTAAAAAAAAATATTGAGGGGAGGTCAGACCTCATTGAGTGAATTACTATTATATATATGCACACAACCTAAATATATGATACACAAGCATTAGTATAATGATAATATATATATATATATGCTAAAAATCAACTTTTATACAATAATAAATCCAAAAGAATTTTGGGTGAAGGATCAGAGCAAAATCTTAAAATATTCTGCAACCTTGATCACTGAACCTCACTAGCCAACAGTCTGACTTAATTTTAAAATATTTCTCTTCTCAATTTTTAGATAGTAGATTGGCCCTGAGACACTAAATCAACTGAGCTCTTTTAATCTCACTGTCAGCGTGATTGGCCCTGAGACACTAGGGCAACCGAGCTTCCGTAATCATACCACTCTTTTACCATAAATCCTAATAATCAATTATTCAAATCTCACATTAATAAATTTTATAGTTTCAACCCTAACATTTTAACGTACTAGTGCACACATAGTCCTAGTGTGACTCATTAGGTGGCACGTTCTATGACAATCCTCCAAAACATTTATCATGAATAGAATAATGAAATTTTTATTAAAATATGCAGCATCCATCAATAACAATTAGCAATCGCATTTATATATATATGAAAACATATATACTCGATAATAATAATAATAAACATTTAATTGGATTTAGTATAATAAAATTCATGTTTATTCGAAGTATGGATGCCAATGAAATATTCTACATGCAATACATACAAATAATAAAAACTCACGGTTTAAGTGTGCTCCTCTAGTCTAGCTCAGCCGGCTTGGTCTGATAGGCCTAGTATGTGGAGCAACTAAGAAGAATAATAAAAGTAATAATATATTAGAATCGAAATCCTAATTTTATACTTCTAGAAATTCTAAAGAATGACTTAATTTAGGACATGACTCGACAATAATTAAAACTCAGGATCAAGCCGATGTTACATTTTATGAGAATTCTACCCAAAAATTCGACAGAGTTTCATCTATAAAACGAACGTCTCTTTACAAAAAATAGATTCGATCCTGCACACGAGCACACTTCAGATACACAAAATGCTCAACTTTTCAGATTAGGCTTCTGAACTACAATTATTACCCAAATAAGAACCAATATACTCAAAATTAATAATATAATAATAAATATTCATATTCACTAAGATTCATAAAAATTATAAAATACCACAATTCAATTTATTTTAATAATAATAAAAACATCAAAGATATTTATTTTCAAAATAAATAATAAAATCTTAAATATAATTAAATAATATTAATAAAATATATTTTTCAAAATATTCAAAATTAAATAGCATAAATTACCAATAATTATTTAAATTGCTCAAATATATAATAAAAATAGCTAAAATTTCATTTAATCATAAAAATAATAAATAAAACTATTATTTGAATATATTTCCAGAAATTATTATTAATTAGCTAAAAATAGTAAATAATTTATAAAACTTATTTTAAAACTATTTATTACTAAAAAATTATCCAAAACATAATAACTAACAATGATTTCAATTAAAATATAAAATTTACTAATTTATACTAATTTTTCCAAAAATCCAATTTTTACATAAAAATTTGAAAATTCATAATAAAAATTTGGAATACAATTTCAATAAACTTTTTTCACAAAATATGCTTAAAATAATTAGTAAAATTTATTAAAAATATAATATTTTTGAGCTTAGAACAATACATGAACAGTAACCCCCGAGTCCAGAAATTCAATATTTTTAGAAAAATAAATAAATATCACATTTAGCTTTCTCACAACCTCTACAACAATTAATCTTAAAGCAACAATAGCTAATAAAATAAAATAAAGGCCTAAACTAACCAAAAACTCAAAATACTAAAAAACAAATTAAACAAAAACATGATAGTTACTGGAGTTGAAACTTGAAATGGTTTAAAGATTTGAGAAATCCATAGGATGAGTTTCCAAAAAAGCCCAACGCTGACTTCTATCATTTCCGGAACCGTCTTCGGTGAGCAAGGGAAAGATCTGGCCAAAAAAAGAAAAACCAAGAACAAAAGAAAAGAAAAAGAAAGAAGAAAGAAAAGAAGAATTGGGAGAGGGGTTAAAATAATATTCAACACTAAATATTCAAATTTAATTTCACAAAATAATTAAATATTATAACTTGATAAAATAATTATTAACATTGCAAATCCCAGAAATTAATTTAATAATTTATGAAATTTTGGGTTATAAATCTCCCACTCCCCTTTTAACTTTCTAGTGTTAAAAAAAAAAAAAACCTTAAGTTGAAGATGCTGAAAACTTTTAAATAATTTATTTCTTGTAATTTTAGTTTTTCCTTATAAAATTATTTAGGGCAAGCCCTTTTTCAAAGTTCAATCACAAGCTATGATACAAATAATATATGTAATAAAAATTAAAAGAAGAGTGCTAGAAGCTTTCAGGCTGGAGTGTAAATAGTTGGAGCCTAAAATATGAGGTAAGAAAATTCCAGGGCACTCATGATATTGAAAAGCCATGTATTAAAAAGGCAGCGAGTTTTCTCTCTTTTAGTGAGAGTGAGTTTTCTCGTTAATTTAGAAAAGTGGTTTTCTTATTTTATTATTTGTTCTCTTCGTTCGTTTTGTTATTGTGAGAATGGAGGATTAGTTTGCTACGTTAGCTCTCATAGTTGTTGAAGAGGATGAAATCTCTTTGGTGAATAATAGTTCATTGGATATCGCTGAAGAATTCAATGATTTCTATTTAGTAGGACATTTTCTAATTGAGCGTTCTATCAATTTTGGTGCAATGAAAAATTGAATGGCTAGTATCTGGCGGCTAGGGAAAGGTTTGTGTATTCAAGAGTTGACGGATAATCACTATTTATTTTAATTTTTTCACCAGGTTGATCTTAACCGGGTTTTGAAGATGGGACCATGGTCTTTTGATGGACATTTATTATTGCTCCATCACCTGTAGATCGGCAAAACTCCATCCTTGGTTCCTTTGAATTGCATTCGTGTTTGGGTCTAAATACATGACTTGCTGATAGGTTATATGTCGGTGATGGTGGGGAAATAACTAGGTGACTTTGTTGGAGAGTTTCTAGAGTATGATCCAAGTAATAATGTGGTATATTGGCAGAATTATATGCATATCCGGGTGAAGCTTGACATTCATCAACCATTAAAAAGGTGGAAGAGAATCAAAGTGGCCAATGGCAATTTCTCAGTGGTTCAATTTAAGTATGAAAGAGTTAGTAACTTTTATTTCCCCTGTGGTGTCCTAACCCATGCTGAAAATTTATGTCCTTTATTATTTGAGAAATTGAAAGCAGAAGTGCAATGGGCTTGGGGTCCATGGCTGAAAGTTACTTCGAAAGCATTCATCGGATTATGGTAGAGAATGGTTGCTCTAGGAACCTGGTGATTTTGTTAGAAAGCTGGACAAAGGAAATTTTGAATTTAAAAAATCCTTCAATGACTAGTCTGCTATTTTTAAAAATTGAAACTCAATTGATAAGGGTAACAAGATTTACATGAGGATTATAGGGAGCAATGCTAAGCTACTACCACATGACTTAGAGGATAAGGAAAATGGGCCTTTTCTTATGGATATACTAAGAAGAAGTGGAGTCGGCCTTACAAGAAGAGAAAAAGAGAAAATGGGCTCAAGCTAAATTTCAGGTCCATGATAATTCAGTTTTTAATTTGCAATGGTATCAACAAGCAACTGTCTGTGTGAAAGACCCTTCCAGCTAAATTGTGATGTCAGCCGAGTTTACTCAAGAGCCCCGTCGGGAGCCATGAAGTGCATTTCTTGGAACTGCTGTGGTTTGGGCAATCTACGCACAATATTAGCCTTAAAAGATTTAGTTAAATCTTGTAGGCCCTCTTTCATTTTCTTCATTGAGACTTTTGTTCACTCTAATAAAATTCATGAAATAAAAAATATGTTGCATTACTCTAGTTGTTTTTATGTGGATAGAGTGGCTCACGGTGGAGGACATGCACTCTTGTGGAATTGTCCATCATCTGTTAATTTATTATCTTATTCTGCCTCTCATATTAATGTGTCTATTTCTGTGAAGTCTCTTTGGCGTTTTACATGTTTCTATGGCTAACCAGATCAGGCAAAATGTTATACTTTGTGGAGTTTACTAAGACAGCTTCATGATAAGCACACTCTGCCTTAGTGCATCATTGGTGATTTCAATGACATGTTATCCCATGATGATAAGCGAGGTGGTCCACCTTAGCCTGAATGGTTGCTGGGCTTTAGAACTGTAGTGGAAGATTATGGTTTGATTGAAATTCTGTTGTAAGGGTATGGCTATACATAGGAACGGGGGAGAAACTCGAATATTCTTATTGAAGAAAGAATTAATAGATTCTCGGTTTCTTAATCTTAGCTTGATATCTTCCCTAAGGTGTCACTTTGTTACTGTTTTACTTCAGTATATGATCATAGACCTCTTTTGTTGTCTCTTGTTCATTCTTCTCCTGTTTTAAGAGCTTATAGATTCAAGTTTGAGAATAATTAGGTCCATGAGCTTGAGTTTATTAATAAAGTTAAAGTTATATGGAACTCTTTTAATGGGTATCTTTTTATGTATAAGCTTACAAGTTGTGTGAACATGATGAATTCTTGGGTTTAAAATTTTGGCATCAGTTTCGAGGTAAGATTACTGCTATGGAATAACAATTATTCTTGGCTTTGAATAATCAACTGGATGCTACTTCCTTTAGTATTTTTGATTTATAGGATGAGTTGGATAAGCTTTTACATATAAAATATTTATACTGGAAACAACGTGCCAAAGTTTTTTGGTTATGTTAAGGGGACCGTAATAGCAAATTTTTCACTATGTTGCATCTTTTCGACTGAAAAGAAATAAAATATTGAGTCTTCATAATAGTTAGGGTGATTGGGTGATGGATGACCAAGGTTTACATGGTATTGTGCTTGATTATTATTCTTCACTTTTCAAAGACGGTGCTGAGCTTTCTTTACTTGATGTCTCTTCTATCAACTGTTCCATCTCTCACGAGGATGCTATCTTGTTAGACACTCTTTTTACTTCGGAAGAATTTCGGGTGGCCACTTTTCAAATGCATACAAATAAAGCATTGGGTCTTGATGGATTAAATCCATATTTTTATTAGCATTTTTCGCCTCAGGTGGGCACAAATGTTTTCTCTTCTTACTCTGAATGGGTTGAGTCATGTGTGTTTCCTTAGAGCTCTTATGGACACTTTAATTGCTCTTATACCTAAATGTCACAACCCTGACTTGATAAAGGATTATCGTCCTATTTCTCTCAGAAATGTGTTATATAAGATTGTGGCAAAGGTGTTGGCTAACCAAATTAAGGTCATCTTACCAAATCTTATTTCATTAGAGCAATATGCTTTTGTGCCTAACTATTCTATTATTGATAATAGGCATAATATATACATAACTCTCTGTACTTCTCACTTTTTGTTAGTTTGACACATAAACTTATAGTTTTGCCATTTTAACACCTGAATTTGTCTAAAATGCATTAGTTTGCACTAATATGATGACATAATGCATCTATCACCTCTATATTTGTCACTTTTTGTCAGTTTAACACTTTTACTTATAGTTGTTAGTCAGTTAAACCCTTATGATTTGACATTTATTGATTTGTTATTCCATGCCACATGTGCTGACAATGGTTTGAAAATTACATTTTAGCCAAGTTCAAGAGTCAAATTGGCAAACTATAAATTGAGGTGTCAAACTGACAAAAAGTGTTAAGTACAAGGGGCTATGTATGTATTACGCTTGATAATATTATTGTGGCCTTTGAAACTTTGCATTCTACGAGGAGACAAACCAAAGGAAAGTGAGCTAGTGTAGCCTTAAAAATTGATATTAGCAAGGCTTATGATAGAATTCATTGGCCATATCTTAAAGCTGTGTTATGTGGTATGGGTTTTTCTTAAAAGTGGGTGAGGTGGATTATGCCTTGTGTTTCTTTTGTGAATTATTCTATTATTGTGAATAATCATTAGGTTGAGCCTATTGTTCCTCAAAGAGGGCTTCAGCAAGATGACCCTCTTTCTCTGTATCTTTTTATTTTATGCGCAGAGGGTTTATCGACTTTGCTTAAAAAGGGGAAAGTTTAAGGAGTTATTCATAGTGTAAGGGTTTGCAGAGGTGCTCATCTATTTTTCATCTTTTGTTTGTTTATGATAACTTTCTTTTTTTTCAAAGCTAAAGAGGATGAAAATAGAGCTTTGAAGGACTCCTTAAACTCTATAAAACTAACTTATGGCAATCAATTAATTTTTAAAAGTCAGGTATCTCCTTCAGTTCAAATGTTGACAATGCTACTAGAAATAATTTAATGAGGATTTTGGAGGTGTATAATCCTCTTAACACAGGGAGGTATTTGGGGTTGCCCTTGCTCACTGGTAGAAGTAAGAGATTAGTTTTCAATTTTCTTAGAGATAAAATGTGGAATAAACTTTTTTGTAGGAGTGGTAGATTTTTGTCTTAAGCTGGAAAATATGTTTATCTAAAATTTATAGCTCAAACAGTTCCATCTTAATGTATGAGTGTTTTTCTTTTACCAATATCTCTATGTGATGAGCTTTAAAAGATGATGAATTCTTTTTGGTAGGGTTCTAAGAAAAGAGGTGCAAAAGGTATTCACTAGGCTTCATGGGATAGGCTATGCTTACGAAAAGAGATGGGAGGTATGAGTTTTTGGCACCTTTATTATTTTAATTTAGCACTTATGGTAAAGTAAGGGTGGAACTTCATAAATAACCCAAATGTTTTATCAAGTCAGGTCATCAAAGCAAAATATTTTTGGGAAGGATCTTTGTTTTCAGTAAACTTATGTTCTAATCCAAGTTTTCTTTGAATAAGCATTTAGCAAGTTATTTTCATCTTGAAAGTCAGTAGTTATTAGAGAATTAGCAATGGTAGCTCTATCAAGGTATAGGATGATCCATGGATTAAGCACTCTAGTAGTGGAAAACCCTAAATGACTCCTAGTGATGGCCTGGAAGATATGGTTGTTTCTAAGCTAAAAATTTTGGGGACTTCTGAATGGGATGTAGAGCTTATTTCATATATTTTTAATCAGTATGATGTGGATCAGATTCTTAGTATCCCATCAAGAGATTTTGAGCATAATGATCATTTAGCTTGGAAATTTGATCGTAGGGGTTTTTATTTAGTAAAGTTTGGGTATCGAGTTGCAGCTAATAAGAATTTAAATAATATAAAAGTAACTCAATCTCTTTCTTTGATAGTTATATGGAATTTCCTCCTAAAGTCAAGCTCTTTCTTTGGAAGTTATGTTATAGTTATCTTCTAGCGAAGGAACAGTTATTTCTTAAAGGATGTAATGTACCGAATGTCTGTGCCTTCAATAATGATATTGGAGAGCATCCTTTTCACTTATTTTTTTTATTGTGTTTTTGCTATGGAAGCTTGGAGGGAGGCCGATATTTGTGTTATTGATGAGCACCAGGTTCAGTTCATTTATTGGCTGGGAAATATGTTTGATTAGTGTGCTCAAGAAGGTTCTAAAAAAATATGCATGATTTTATAGTTGATTTGGCAATAAAGAAATCAATTTGTTTGGAGGTTTGAAAAATGAACTCCATATGATTGTGTTAGAGCAACTCTTCACTTCCTGGATGATTATCATTCTAATTATTTTGGTTCTTTTCATGTGATCAAATTACAATCTGTTGAGGTTATTAGATGGAAGAAACTGATGCTAGGTTATCTGAGATTGAACATTGATGCTGCTTTGGATAAAGTTAGTAAAAGGGTTGGTTTTGGTATGGTTTTAAAAGATGGTAAATGTGAAGTTTTTCATTGTCAAACCAGATGGTTATGTAGTACTTTTGATGCTGGGTTGGCGGAAGCAATGTGTTTAAAAGAGGCTCTCAATTGGACTCTTAATCATGGGCTTTCGAATATTTAGGTGCAATCTGATGCAAAAATTTTAGTGTGTTAATAATCAGAAAGTGGACATTTCAGAATTTGGTGTTCTTGTTTTTGTTTTCCATTGCCTTCTTTGCAGTTGTCGAAATGTGTCTGTTTTATTTGTTAAAAGACAAGCAAATGTTGTTGCCCATTCATTTGTTAAAAGACAAGCAAATGTTGTTAAAATAGACTTCAGTACTTATGTCAAATTTAATTAGGATTAGTGACATCACAATCCTAATATAATTTGGACTTAAAAAGAAAATTAATCGTAATTTGATTTGTAATTTATTTCCTAATATGATTTTAATTTGAATATTTAATTCCAATTGAATTATGGATAGAAAAATATTTTAATCTTACTATAACTTGAACTTGAAAACAATTTGATCATAATAGGATTTGAAAACTTTTATCCTACTATGATAATTTGGAGAATTTAACCCTTATATAAGGGCACCTTAAGTCTTGCATAACTTAAGGCATGAGCTGAATTTTTTTTGTTTTTTTGCCACATTCTTTATATTAATTTGTTTATATTGTCTCATGTAAGACTTGTAAAATCTTCTTGGAACATTAATTTTTTTTACTTGTACTTTTCAATTCTCTTTTATGAATGCATGTCTCTTTTTTAAAACACAAAAACATGCCTAACATCAACTCCAAAAGAGTAGGCATTGCAAATTCTTATCTCTTATCTTTAATAAATTAATGCATCAATTTAAAGTGTAATTTTTACACTGATTGAATTTGAATATGGAATTAAGACCTTCATGAAAGTTGAAGCCATAGATCTTAGCTTTCTATAACATCCTAAATCATCTCAATTAGACCTTTGTAGCTTGAGATATGGCCATATTACTGAAAGCTTCTCAAATAGTAACAAATCTACATCTTCTAACTTTAGGACAAGATTTGCCAATTTCAACGAACACAAATTGTAATGTATAAGCTCAAATCTGAAAGGTTAGGAAGTTTACTTCAAATGTCAAGATGGCCAATTTTACATTCTAAAACTCTAAACATATCAAAACCTTTATTGAACCTTAGAGATCAAAGCAACCAAGTTCTAAAAGCAACACAATATGCTCCACTTCTTGTCTAATGCCTCTTTTGTTTTGTTTTATCTTTCTTTTTTTTTGAAAGTATAATATGTACTTTCATTCCATGCTTTTTTTTCATTTTTTGTTTTTTGTAGATTTTTATCAAGTAAACTTCAAGCTTGAATTTCTTCAAGTATTGATCAAGTCTACTAATCACTCTATCATTGATGTCATCAACTGGAATAGTTATATTAAAAATTTTCACATTTTTAATTTTAAACTATTCAATTCTTCAGTCATTGAGCCATCAACTTGAATAGGGCCTTATTAACTTGAACAGTCATATTAAAATTTTTTATATTTTTTTAACTTTAAATTATTAAACTCTTTTGTCGATGGTTATGTTTGAAGATTATAAAGACACTAATGATCAACAAAGTATTAACATTATTGAAGACTTGAAAGACTTGAATGAGCCTCCATTATTATCCATATGAATAGTTATATTAATTTTTTTTATTTTTAACTTTAGACTATTAAAGAATAGGGTTCACTTTGAAGATTAAACAAACATTGATGATCAACAAAGCATTGAGTTTATTGAAGACCTGAAAGATGGCACCCACTCAATCCACACTTTGCATGTCCAAATGCCTACTATTATTCCTTCACTTCATCGTGGACCTTATTTTGATGATTTTTTACTTCTTTTGAATCAATCTTCAAGAGTTCCTCATGACTTCATGAATTCATCTACTAAGCAATTCACCCTTGTTATGCATTGTCAAAATTCTTTTTGATTTATTTGGAGTCAAAGATAATGGCTTATAAAAGGAGGTTTACTTAGTGGCATTCCTTTCCTTTCAATTCAGTCTTCAAATGTACTCTCAATTTTACCTTCTCTCTTTATTTTAATGTCTATCCATACTAATTATATAATGGAATTTCTTCATATACTTTTTTATGAAAAGTATTTTTTGCTGGTGTGATTAAACTTTGGAAAATACTAAGCTGCCAATATACCTTGTTAAGAAGAATTAAGTCATAATGTAATTCAAGTTAGGGATAAGTACAATTTTTGAAAAATCCCTAAGGGGGGGGGGGAATAGGTCTATTAAATAAAAATTGAAATTAAAAATAATTATTTGCAAGAATTGAAAGAATGTTAAGAAGGAAGAATGAAGAACACAATGATTTAAGGAGTTCGGATTCAACAACAATCCTACATGTCCACCTAACTTATCCCCAAGTTAGGATTTTTAATCACCCACAATCTTATTCACAAGATTGAGATTACACAAGATTTTTATGGCTCACTCTTATAACCTTACAACATGAGTTTTCAAGCCTCACTTAAAAAACCAAATCCCAAGTGTTTCAATGGACCACTTAAACCAATTACTTTAGAAATAAATCTCACGTCCCTACTAATCTATCCCAAGATTGAAGATGAAGAGAAATTCTATTTCTAATACACAGCCAACTCTCATAAGAGTTATAAACAAAGCATGAATATTTGAGAATTTGAGAGTTTTAATGAATGTTAAGATAGAGAATGATAATAAGAAAAAATGTCTTAACTTCCATTCAGCTCTAGAGGTGTTTATATAGATAAACACTAAAAAATATAGTTATTGGAGGTGCAAGTAATGTGTCCAACGTCTATATTGTGAAGCCAATGTTTATAATTTTGAATTATTAAAAGTAATATTGTCAAATTATTGTGCATAGATTGAAACCATGATTGGTTATTGGAGACGTTCGAATTTGCCCACACTTTTTTCATAAAATTGTAGATATTTGACTTACCTTTCCATATCATTTTGAATTACCTCAAACTTTTGTAGATCAAGATATGTCTAAAATACTAAGAGCTATGCAATCTAAAATGGCAGATGCATATGTTGATTTCGACTCAATATTTGCATACCCAAATGAACTCGGATTTTAACAAGTAAGCCCAATTCAGAAAGCTCAAGATGTCTACTTCAGTTAAGAAGATAACTTTCTCATTATAAACTCTAAGGATGTTAAAAGCCTCCTTAAATCTTAGCGGTTAAATCAGCCCAAGATATTCATACTTCATTTTAACTTCCAATAGAGTCCTAACTTATACACACTTAAACAAACAAATTAAATGCTCAAAATTAAGCATGTTAAGATCAAAATTAAGATTGATTATTACTAAGGTCAACAATCTCCTCCTTTTTGATTTTGACAAACTTATTTTGAATTTGATAAAAAATAATATAAAGTAAAGTGTGTAATAATATTTGTGATAATAATGATACCAAATGATATAAAATATGTTTCTTTATTTCTCCCCCTATGAATATGGACATGATAAGAAATATAAATTTATAGATTATTACCCTTGACAAAAAAAAACATAAAATATAGCAAGAGAGATAAAAACATGACATTCTTATGACAAATGTATTAAAAACATAAAATATGATAACATAATCATTTAAATAAATGTTAGGCAATGTGAGGAAATAACTTCAAACATATATGCATATAGTTCCACTAAAATGCATCACAAAAATAGTACATATAACAATAATGTTGATGTTAGACGAGCTTAACTATCACATGATCATATAGAGCTTAGCTAGCTAATCAATTATCTAGCACTTAACATATAAAAAAATAAACAGAAATTATCCATAACATGTTTTTCTCTCTTTGTATAAAAGCAAAAGGAAAAGAGAGAGATATAAGGGAAAATGAACCTAAAGGGACTAAAATTCCTATAAGAACAAAGAAAAGACATACCAAATCTTTGTAAAAATATTCATGCTTTATCAAAGATCAAAACAATTCCTAAGAAGAAAGTATACATGAATTATGCATGTATAAACATAATAATAAAATATTATACACATGTATAGTAACAAATAACAAACTCAAATATATTTCTCCCCCTTTGTCAAAAATAAAAAGAAAAGAGAGAGATATAAAGGGAAATGAAAACAAAGATACATAAAATCTTTATAAAATCTATGTCATACATAGACAAAATAAGTAAAACAAAGCCTTTTGTCACATATGATATTCAACAAAATTAGCCATACTTACAATGTTAATATGCATGCAAAAATTTTAAAAAAATTTCTCCCCCTGTATCAAATAAAAATTTAATATGTCACTAACATAAACATATTTTTTAAAAGAGTTTTAAAATTAAAAAAAACTAAGTATACATGTTAAAAAAAATTAACTAGGTACATATGCAAACTCAAATTATTTCTTCTCCTTTGACAAAATGCAAAAGGAAATTTAAAAAGATAAACCAAATATGAATTGACGACCATAAAAAAAAATTAAGATCAAAATCAAAACATTTATCAATCAAAGTAATCAATAAGCATAACATGATTTTGCATGAAAATAGTTCAACCATCAATTAAAAATAAAATCAAGATAAACTAGAACCATAAATCATGCCAAGTTCATGCTTAATGAAATTCAATCTCTCTTCATTGAGATGTTTGGTGAAGATATCTGCAAGTTGATTATTTGTATCAATAAATTCAAGTGAGATATCACCAATTTGAACATGATCACATAAGAAATGATATCTAATGTTTATATGTTTAGTTATAGAATACTGAATGAGATTTTTGCTAAGGTTTATAACACTTGTATTGTCACATTTGATTGGAATGTGATCAAGTTTTACACCATAGTCTAATAACTGTTGTTTTTGCCATAAAACTTATGAACAACAAAGACTTGCTATAATATTTTCAGCTTCAGCAGTGGACAAGGCAACTGAAACTTGTTTCTTGCTAAACTAAGAAACTAAACATTGTCCTAAAAATTAAAAAGTTTCAGAAGTGTTTTTTCTATCTAGTAAACTACTGGCAAAGTCCGTGTCATAGTAACTAATTAAGTCAAAGGATGAACTCCTAGGATACTAAAGTCCTAAATGCATTGTATTATAAAGATATTTGAAAATTATTTGGATAGCATTCAAATAAGACTCTCTAGGACTTGATTGAAATCTAGCACACAAGTAAGTAGCAAACATAATATCGGGGATACTAGTAGTTAAATAAGACGAGATCCGATTATACCTCTAAATCATTTTTATTAACCAGTTTGCCATTCTCATATTTGTTAAGTTTGGTTATGGTGCTCATTGGAGTTTTACTTATCTTAGCTCCATCCCTGCTAAATTTCTTAAGAACATCTCTTGCATAGTTAGTTTGATTGATGAAAATCCTATTTTTGCATTGCTTGATTTATAGTTTAAGAAAGAATTTGAGTTCACCCATCATACTCATCTCAAATTCTCCTTTCATTAAATTAGAGAATTCCTCACATAAGCAATGGTTAGTAGCACTTAGGATTGAGATTCTATTATAAAGGAATTGGTTTAAGTGTTTAGCCATTCAAATACTTAGGATTTCAGTTTTAGTGTGAGCCTTGAAAACACTTATGAATTGGTTCTTGAGGAAGCCTTGAAAACTTAAGTTGTAAGGTTTAAGTTGAGCCTAAAACTCAAGTTATAAAAATCAATATAAGGAAATAGATTGTGGTGATTCAAAATCCTAACTTAGGGACAAGTTAGGTGGAGATGTAGGATTATTGAAAATCTAAACTCCTTAAATTCTTATGTTCATCATTCTTCCTTCTTAATATTCCCTTTAATTCTTGGTCAAATCTTTTTAATTTTTTATTATTGTTCGATAGTCCTATTCACCCATCTTTAGGACTCTTTCAATTAGTATCAGAGCTTGAATTCTAGGAACTTCATTACTAGAATACAAGATCATAGAGAGTGAATCACAAAACATTCTTCACTTAGACCATTCTTCAATGGTAGTGACTATCATCGTTGGAAGTTCAAAATGGAGTTATATCTTGATTATGATTCCATCAAACTTTGGGATATTATCCTAAAAGGTTAGGAACTATCTACAACTACTATTGATGGTGTGGTAACTAATTTTGCAAAAAGCCAATAGAACATTAAACAAAAGGAAGAAAATTGTAAAAATAAAAAGGCTATGATTACTCTAGTCTCTTCCATGACAATAGAAGAAGGAGGCAAGCTTCAACATTGTATGTCAGCCAAGGAAATATGGGAGACCTTGGAAAATCATTATGAAGGAAACATACAAGTTAGAACTAAGAAGGTTCAACTTCACATGTATGAATATGAATGCTTCAAAATGAAGCCTCAATAGTCAATAATAGATGACAAATTGACTCAATGCTCTTCTCATTATGCTAAAGAAACTTAGTAAACATTTCACTAAGGAAGAGGTAAATTACAAGATTCTAAGAATCCTACTTAAAAAAAATGGGAATCTCGAATTACTTCAATTGAGGAAGCTTAAGACCTCTTTACTCTCTCAACCAATATGCTTATTAGAAAGCTCTTAACACATGAGCTAATAATCAAACAAAAAGGTGAAGAGGAAGAAGAAAAGGAAGAAATGAAAAAGAGCATAGCACTAAAAGCTCTTTAAAAAGATAGTGAAGAGGAAAGTATTAAAGATTCCAATAACAAGGATAGTGATAATACCATGCTCATTATGAACTTTAAGAATTTTTTTAGAAAGAAAAATTTCTTAAGAACAAAGGACTTGTAGATGGCGGGGTTTAGTGTACGTCTAAAATTTTAGCAACCACGACACTGTTTAAGCTCAGGGCTCTAGAGAATACACTACTATATCACATAGACATAACATGGAAATGAGTAGTCACCACTCAGGGTAATAACTAGGACAAATAGAAAGCGATGATACTCGATTCTCTAAAAGAAAGCTAGCACCACAACTAGGAGATTCTGGATACGGAATACTAACTTCTTTCAGTCTTGTGTTCATTTAGAATTACTTTATGAATTATTATCTTATCCTCTATTTACATAGAATTTCATATAAGCCCTTATTTAAACAATTAACCCTAGGGAAACTAGTCATGAAAAAAACATGTAAACAATGCATTCATTTAAGTTCATAATCCCTAAGTTAGTCTAATTTACATTGATTTTAATTAAATAGGCTAAATCTACATGTTTTAATTTACAAATGAGTCTAAAAGTTAATGGACCTAATTCCTAATTAATTTTAATTAAGTGAACCTAAGTCTATTTATTTTAATTCTAAGAATGGGCCTAAATCTACAAATTATGAAGTATTTAAATTAGTGGGCCTAATTGTATATGTTTTAATTCTAAGGTGATCTTAAATTTACAAGTTATGGAAAAGGCTTTAATTTAATGGGTTAAGTCTAAATTAATTAAATTAAACTGAAGTGGGCCTATATCTAATTAAATGAATGGGCCTAAGTGATCTCTAACCTAAAATCTAATTAAATTATGGGCCTAAAATTTATTATAATTAATTAAACCTATTTAATTGGGCTTATTAATCTACATTATTATAGGCCTAAAAAAAATCACTAAACCTAATATTAAACTTATGTACAGAATAAAATCTAACAAAGAAACAAATTCAACAAATAAAAAGCCTAATTTAGTTAAAGTGACCTTAAACAATTAACTAACAAGTTATTAATAAACAAAATAATTAACAAGCAACCCTAATTTTGTCCACTTAAATCTAATTCAATTTTAATTAAAAACCCTAATTATCTCTATAGCCATTAATTTTAATTAATTATTCAATTGAAACCCTAATTTTACTAACCAATTAATTAAAATAAAACACATAACCACACACAAAGGATTCCACTATTCCCATTATTAGGGCTATTATAATGATCTACTGAAAATAAAAAAAATTAAAATTAATACAACCTAAAAACTAAAATGAATAAAACATAAAATAAAACAACTGATAAAATAATAACAAACAAATAAATAAAAACCGTAAAAACTACATCCAAATACAAAATTTAATCCATGGAATTCCATGGATCTTTATGGGTTTTGTTCTATACAGTGAATTCATAATGTAATTCCCTCCATAATCACAAACATAAACATTGAGAACAAAATAAACAATGATTAGTAATTAAGCAAAATAAAATAAAATAAAATTAAAATTAAATGAAACCAAAATAATCAAAACAAAATAAGTAGAAGAGGGTAGAAGAAGAGATGATTGAATAAATGCAGTATTGATTTGCTCCTCAGAGTGATATAAATCACTGTTATTTTTTAGAATAGATCGTCAATACTTAATTTTCTCCTCCCCATAAGGTCTACTTGCTTATTCTCTAAAAGAACAGTACACTAAATATTATTATTATTATTATTATTATTATTATTATTATTATTATTATAGAATTGAAAGCTGCGTCCAAAGAAAAGAAGAAGAAGAAGAAGAAGAAGAAGAAGAAGAAGAAGAAGAAGAAGAAGAAGAAGTCCCCCTTTTAGGAGAGTTGAGCTAAGTTCATATAGAAACCCTAGCTAAAGTCATATATTAGACTATGAATTGCCCCATTCATAGTGATAAAGTTTTGGTTTAACAAGGACTTTTAACTTCCTCTAAGATATAATATAATTTCGATTGGAATTATGTAATTCCAATTTTTTTAACTTTTAATTACAGAAAGACCCTTAAAAGAAATAAAATTTTATAAATTAAGTCCTTTTAAAAAACCAATTAAATTCTTTAGAATACACATTTAGTCTTTTAAAGTTCAAACTTCAAGTGTTGAAGATCTATTTATAATATTTTCATCATTGGAGTCCTTTATCACATCCACACTTCATCATCCTGAACTTGGGTGCTTATAGGACTTCAATAAGAAGTACAAAGGAGAAGGTAAGAAGAAAACCAAAGTGGTTACTTGCTATGAATGCAAGAAATTAGGACACATTAGAAGTGAATGCCTTAAACTTAAATTCAAAAAGAAAGGAGCAAAGGATAAGAAGACGGCCTTCAAACCAACTTGGGATGATTGCTCCGAATCCAAAGAAGAAGAGGAACAATAAGAAGTGGCCAATCTTTGCTTCATGGCTCTTAAAAATGAAAATAAGGTACCATCTATTTATTATTCTTCCTTTGATGATTGTGATGATTATTATGATGATGATGATAAGAGCTCTATTGTGAGCAAATTATTAGTTAAATGCAAAAGCTTACTTTTTAAGAAAAAGCTTTATAAGTATGAGATATCTAGCTTAAATAAGAAATTTGATAGCTTAAAAAATGATTTTACTGATCTTATTGAATCAAATAAAAAACTTATTAGTGATGAAAAATCTTCTAATTCCTTAAAAGATCAACTCAAGAAAGCAAGTGATGAAAATCATAAAATTTATAATGAGGTCTTAGAATTAAAAAATTTCATTGCTAAATTCAAGAGAGGAAAAGAAACTTTAGATAGTCTTCTTGATTCTCAAAAATTTCATGGAGATACCCATGGAATTGGATATAAAAATGGAATGCCTTTATTATTATCATCATCGCATATTAATTTTGTCAAAGCCTCACATGATTCCACTCCTTCTACCTCTAAATTGATTAAGACTCAAGCTTTTAAGTTTCATGTGTCAAATATTAAAGAAAAGTCTTATAAGACTCAATCCTATGTGACACAAAGAGGTAAGTCTCATATTAGAAAAGCATAACCCAAACTTGCTTACATGTACATTAGACACAATACTTATAAGCATGTTGTACAACATAATGCACCTAAACATGTTGCACAAACCTATCAAAATACACATAGTCATTGTCAATGTATGTCTCACACTATGGCTAAAAATAATTTTAGGAGACACTCCTTACCACAACACAAAAGACATGTTTCACACACTAGGAAAGCATATCATCCTAGGAGAAATAAATTTGAAAATGTTGTATGTTCAAATTGCATGATCAAAGGTCACACTAATAATGTGTGCTTTTATAGAAGACTACCCATGAATTTGCTTCCTATGGATTATCTTGAGAATAACCAACCTACACCAAGAAAGGTTTAGATTCAAAAGAACACTTAAATTATTTTTTGTAGGTGTACTTGAAATCCACAAGAACAAAAGGTGAGTAGCACCTTGATAGTGGATGTTCAAGGCACATGATAGGAGACAAGGATCAATTTAACAAGCTTGATGCTAAGGATGGAGGTCATGTCGCATTTGAAGATAATACAAAAGGAAATATTATTGGCATTGGAGAAATAGGTAATCCTCGGTCCTTATTTATACTTTATGTGTTGTTTGTTAATGGTCTTAAACATAATTTGCTTAGTATAAGTCAATTATGTGACATAGGAAATGAAGTGACTTTCTATCCTAGAAATTGCTTTGTTAGTAGTCTTGATGAGAACAAAGTAATTTTTAGTGGTGAAAGAGTAGATAATGTTTATGTTATTTATTTGAAAAAAATTGATAACAAAGACATTAAATGCTTAATATCTATTTCCCATAACACATGGACATGACATAGAAGGTTAGGCAAAATTTTAGCTTTTGAATGATCTTTGTAAAGATGAACTTATGATTGGTTTACCTAAGCTTGAATTCACTATGGATAAACCTTGCAATGCTTGTCAAAAGGGAAAATAATACAAGTCCTCTTTTAAGCTAAAAAATGCAGTGTCCACTTTTAGAGCACCTGAACTTATACATATGGGTATGTTTTCTTACTCATAAGAATGATGCATTTAAAGCTTTTGAAAATTTTGTGAAAAGAGTTCAAACAGAAAAAGGTTTTTGTATTTCGTCTATAAGAAGTAATCATGGAACCAAATTTGAAAATGAATTCTTTAAAGCCTTTTGTAGTGAAAATGGCATTTCACATACATTTTCTTCTACTAGAACTCCTCAACAAAATGGGGTAGTCAAAAGAAAAAATAGAACTCTTGTAGAAATGGCTAGAGCAATGCTTGATGAGTATAATTTGCCTTTATACTTTTGGGTATAAGCCATTAACACATCTTGTTACATTTCAAATCGAGTTTTCAAAAGATCAACTTTAAATAAAACTTCTTATGAGCTATAGAATAATAGAAAATCCAAAATCTCATATTTAAGAGTATTTGGATGCAAGTGCTTTATATTGAATACCAAGGATAATCTTAGGAAATTTGACTCCAAAGTCGATCAAGGAATATTCCTACGCTATTATACTTCTAGCAAAGTATATAGAGTATTTAATAAAAGAACTCTAGTAGTTGAAGAATCAATGCATGTTGTATTTGATGAATCAAACTCACTTGATCCTAGAAAGGATGTTTTTATTATTGATGATCTTATAGGTGATAATGAGGTTTTGGAAACTTAAGAAAAAAAATGCTAGTAAGCCTTTGGAACTTGAAGGTCCAAGTAAGGAGGATAATGAAGAGACATCTCAACTTTACCTTAAAGGAAGAACTTCCAAAGGATTGGCAATTTAAGAAAGCTCATCCTCAAGACCTCATTATAAGTGACATTATAAAGAGGTAACTAATAAATCTAAATTAAAGTCTATTGTTAATTTAGTCTTCATTTCTCAAATGGAGCCCAAAAATGTTGATGATGCATTGAGTGATGAATTTTGGGTTTTTGATATGCAAGAAGAGTTAAATCAATTTAAGAGAAACAAGGTTTGGACCTTGGTTCCTAGACCAAAAAATCATCCTATTATAGGCACCAAATGGGTGTTTAGAAATAAGATGAATGAACAAGGTATCATAACTAGGAACAAAGCTAGACTAGTAGCTAAAGGTTATAATCAAGAGGAAGGCATTAATTATGATGAAACTTTTCCCTTGTTGCTAGGTTAGAAGCTATTAGAATGCTACTTGCATTTGCATCATTCATGGATTTTAAACTTTATCAAATGGATGTTAAAAGTTCATTTTTAAATGGTTTCATTGAAGAGGAGGTATATGTTGAGCAACCTCCAGGTTTTGAAAGTTTTGATTTTCCAAATCATGTGTTTAAAATTTTAAAAGCATTATATGGATTGAAAGAAGCTCCAAGAGCTTGGTATGAAAGATTGAGTAACTTTTTACTAAAGAAAGGTTTCTCTAAACAAACAGTTGACATAACTCTTTTTATAAATAAATCCAAACATGATTTATTAATTGTGCAAATATATATTGACGATATTATTTTTGGTGTTACTAACCATTGCTTGTGTGAGGAATTCTCCAAATTAATGCAAGGAGAATTTGAGACGAGTATGATGGGAGAACTCAAATTCTTTCTCGGATTAAAAATCAAGTAATACAAAGATGAGATTTTTATGAATCAAACAAAATATGCAAGAGACATTCTCAAGACGTTTGGAATGGATAGAACTAAGACAAACAAAACTCCAATGAGCGCCACAACCAAACTTAATAAAGATGAGAATAGTAAACTAATTTATGAAAAGTGATTTAGAGGTATGATCAGATCTTTTTTTTTTAACTACTAGTAGATCAAATATTATGTTTGCTACTTGCTTATGTGCTAGATTTCAATCTAGTCCTAGAGAGTCTCATTTGAATGATATCAAAAGAATTTTCAAATATCTTTGTGGTCTAATGCATTTAGGGCTTTGGTATCCTAAGAGTTCTTCCTTTGACTGAATTAGTTATTCAAATGCAAATTTTGCCAGTAGTTTACTAGATAGAAATACCACTTCTAGAACTTGTCAATTTTTAGGACAATGTTTAGTTACTTGGTTTAGCAAGAAATAAGTTTCGGTTACCTTATCCACTGCTAAAGATGAATACATTGTAGCAAGTCTTTATTATTCATAAGTCTTATGGCAAAAACAATAATTGATGGACTATGGTATAAAACTTGATCACATTCCTATCAAATGTGATAATACAAGTGCTATTAATCTTAGTAATAATCCCATTCAACATTCTAGAACTAAGCATATAGACATTCGACATCATTTTTTGCGTGATCATATTCAATTTGGTGATATCTCACTTGATTTTGTTGATACAAATAATCAACTTACTAATATCTTCACTAAACCTCTCAATGAAGAGAGATTGAACTTCATTAAACATGAACTTGGCATGATCGATGGTTATAGTTTGTCTTGATTTTCTTAGAACCTTGAGTTTCTTCTATATTTATTTTTGGTATATGATACATGTTCATTTGATTTTTTTATTTAGTATTATTCTTCCTATTTTGAAAAATTAATAATTAATTTATGAAACATTCATTAAATTAATTGTTTTAATTTTAGAAAAACATATCCTTAAATAAGTTTATTTCAATTACTCTTTTATTTCTTCCAAAAATCCTTAATTAATTCCAATAAATGCAAAGTAAATTTGCAAGGACTTAATTGTAAGACATTTTGGACTTAATTGTAAGTTTTTCTTGAACCTTTTCTAATAGGACCCTAGTCCTGCTCGAGACTAAATCATGTCCCGATCAGGACATAATCTATAATATTCTATGTTTTTATACAGAATTGATCCCAAATGGATATCCCGATCTGGACATCATGTCCTAATTAGGATGGGAGCATGTCCTGACCGGGACATAGCTACTGACAATATTAGGATTTCAAAAAATTT
Source organism: Mallotus nudiflorus (assembly GCA_947683625.1). Taxonomy (NCBI): domain Eukaryota; kingdom Viridiplantae; phylum Streptophyta; class Magnoliopsida; order Malpighiales; family Euphorbiaceae; genus Mallotus; species Mallotus nudiflorus. The sequence continues at coordinate 627,685 of CANTUR010000094.1, read as the reverse complement.
TCAACTTTTTGACTCTTTAATCAATATCAGGAATGATTTTTTAAGGTTCTCATGTAGTTCAAATTCAAATTCTATATTATTTCTAATCCTAATCTCTTGCCTTTAAATACCACTCTATTCTTAATATATTTTTCATCTCTTTTAAGTCTTTTTTTTCTCTACACATTCTATAATTATTTTTTTGTAATGGCTCCAAAGAAACCAAGCAAGGCTCCTTCATCTTTTAAAGTTCCTCCTCCTTCTTAAAAGGATAAACCTAAGAGAACTCATTCTCCTTTCTCTTACTCTTCTCAAGAAATTAAGAAAAGAATGTCTTAATTCTGAAAAAGAGCATTCATTCCCTCAAGGTTCATGCATGAACCTACTTTAAAGGCAATTGGATGCTATGATGAAGTCCAAGATCTTATTCTCAAAGGTGGGATTTATGATTTTGCTTTCTCACATTTTCCATCCTACCCTTCTCTATAATTAAGTTTCTTTCTTCTTATACTCTTCATTCCATCAAATTTGATGATGACAATCCTTACTTCTTAATGAGATTCAAATTAGGAGGGAGAGATTATTTGATGACCTATCAAGCGTTTGACACTCTTTTTGGCTTCTCTCAAAAGGGACACATTCAAGTTAACCCTCATTGGCTTGCCTCTTTCTATTAGGATGAAATCAAAGCTCTAAATGAACCTCAATTCTCCATTGAACACACTAAAGCCTCATTCATCAAATCCAAAGCACTTTGGTATGTTCATCACTTTATTAGCTATTCCATTAATGGTAGAGCTCTTTTTAATGAAGTACTTTCTCTTGATGACCTTTTTATTCTTTATTGTCTTTATCATAATGAGAATATTGCTTTAGGAAGATTTTTACAATGGGGAATTTGGTAATTAGTGATAGTCATATCGATGTAATTTGTATTGGTAGAATTGTCACAAAGTTAGCTAAATTCTACAATATTAATCTTGACTCTCTACCCTCTATCAAACCTTTGTTTCTTGATGCTTCCTTCATTCAAAATTCTAAACAATTCACCTAAATTAATGAAGTTTAGGTTTGGAAACATGACTTTGGAGTTAGTGAAAACATTGAAGCTATGTTTCAAGAATTAGATGAGCATGAAGGTCAAGGGGAAGAAGAACAAGAACCTTAACCTAATATTGCTCTTCTAAGAAAAAGAAAAAGAAGTGAAGGTATATCAAGTCAAGGTGCTCAAGCTCAAGATGTTGAACCTTCTTGGGTAGGCCAAATATTTGAACACATGTCTCTAATGGAATTCAACTTCAATTCCTGCTTTGATGAAGTTGAATCCATTTTTAATGTGAGTTTCAATTAAATTAATGACAACATTGCTCATCTTCAACATGATGTTCATCATATTTATGAGCAACAATGCCACACATGCACCTATCCTCCTCCTTCTTTCCCTCCTTAAGAATAAATCTTATATGTATTTTTTGTTTGTTTTATTTTCGGTTTATATTTGGTTAATTTTTTGTATATGAGCCTCTTGCTGTTAGTCTATTTTTAGGCTCATTCTATCCTTGTTTATGCCTAGTTTATTTTCCATTTATTTTCAGTGTCTTATTTTTGTACTGAATCCGTTTTTCTTATTAATGAAATTTTTTCCTTTTCACTTGGTATTGTTTATTTAAGTTTTTTCTTTTTGATTTTTGATAAAAGGGGAGAACTTTTGAGTTTGATGGTGTGTTTAACTTATTAATTATTATTATTATGCCTTTTTTATGTTTATAAATGCAAAATTCATTCATGTAAAAATTCCTTTTGATCTTTGTTTTTAACAAAAGGTAGAAATAATTAAGTTTGCATGTATACTTAGTTGATTTCTTTTAAAAGAATTTTTAAAGATGTGCTTATGTAAGGAATATAACTATATGATAGTGTATCCTTAATATTAATTTTTTTAGTTCATTGAAATAGGAGGAGAAAATTACATAAATGACATATTATTTCATAAAGATTTTGTGTATCTTTGCTTTTCATTGTTTTGGTTTAAGATCTTTTGTTTTCTCTATTTTTTGACAAAGGGGGAGAAAAAACAATATGATATTTGTGCTTAATGTTCATGATTGTAATATGCTAAGTGCCACATGATTAATTAACTAGCTAAGCTCTATATGATCATGTATGTACTATTTTGTGATGCATTATATATGTTTGAAATTATTTCCTACACATTATCAAACATTCCTTTTATGCTTTTAACACGTTGGATGACTATAATTTTTTTATCATGATCTATTTTATGTCATTTAGAATAAAAATTTATATTTCTTATCATGTCCATATTCATAGGGGGAGAAATAAAGAAATATATTTGATCTCATTTCATATCTTCATTATTATCACAATTGTTATCAATCACACACTTTACATTATATTTTTTTATCAACTCAAAATAAGTTTGTCAAAATCAAAAAGGGGAGATTATTGACCTTAACAAGTTATCAATCTTGATTTTGATCTTAACAAACTTAATTTTAAGCAACTAATATGTTTGCTTCAAGTGTGTATAAGTTAGGAGCAATTTGGAAGTCAAAACAATAATGAATTATCAAAGAAAAATCATTCTGAAAAGTCATCACAAGTACTATCTTGACCGAACTCATCACAAGGACTAAATTGCATAAAAAGTTATAATTTTTGTCATAGTCCTGATTAGGAACAAAGTAATCCCAATTGGGACCAAGGGAGACCAATTTCTCAGAAACTAGCATAACCCATCTCGATCTAATGTCCCATTCTGGACGTTGCATGGGACATGGCAATCCTAATCGAGATCAAAGATATTTTTCAAATGCAATAGCTCGTAATGGCTATTTGATGCTAGTCTTAATCAAATTGATGGTATCCTGACTAGGAGCTGACAAAATGCAGCTCAAAAGTCAAAATTTCATTCAAATGGATTTTGTTTTTGTTAGGAATGAAATTATTGCTTCCAACAACTATAATTGGATTGCTTAAATATAAATAAAACCTCTAAAGATTATTTTGAAATTAAGAAACTTATTTTCTCATTCTATACTTTCAAGCATTCAATTAAGCTAAACTCTTTCAAAATTCATTTTATTGTTGTATACTCTTGTGAGAGTTAGTGAGTGTTAGAATAGAAATTTTTATTGTTCTATTTTTTGGAGTTAAGAAAATGGAAAGTGAGATTATAGTCTAAAGGACTTAGTTTAAATGTTTAGCCATTAAAACACTTGGGATTTCAGTTTTAGTGTGAGCCTTGAAAACACTTTTGAATTGGATTTTAAGTGAGCATTGAAAAATCAAGTTGTAAGATTTGAGTTGAGCCTAAAACTCAAGTTGTAAAAATCAATCTAGGGAAATAGATTATGGTGATTCAAAATCCTAAATTGGGGATAAGTTAGTTGGAGACATAGGATTGTTGAAAATTTGAACTCCTTAAATTCTTATATTCATTATCCTTCCTTCTTAACATTCCCTTTAATTATTGTTTAAATTTTTTTAATTTCTTATTATTGTTCGATAGTCCTATTCACCACCCTCTAGGAATCTTTTGAATATTCACTTAATCTTCAATTTTACTAGGTGAAAACAACCATTCATTGACAAAATGGGACTTTGATCCCCTCATATGGTGCAACTAGTGCTGATGCCAAAGTATATAAACCATCTACTTATTGGTTATCTTTTCATGAACTTTCTTAATTAAGAAGATATCAAATTGAATAAGTAACTTTAAGGCATATTTGAAATACGTAACTCAACTTTCTCACTTTATAGAGCATAAAAAGTTAATTAATAATCAACTTTGAATCTCCAAAGTTCTTGAGATTTTAAATCCGCACATTTATTATCATCTTTAACCTAAAGAAGCTTGATATTGCCACATCATTTGAGCAAAGTTCTTTTAGATTGAATGCAAAGGGTAAGAAATTTCCTTCTAGACTAGTGAAATCTACTCTGACACCTACAACATTACATCTACTCCATCAAAGAACATTCTCTAAGGCCCTGAAAGCTCTATAAAGAAAACATGTCCATCTAGAGTCTTTAGAAAAATTATAATCATAAAAAATAAAATGATTATTAAGAAAATCTACAAGGGATTTACCTTTAAGTGCCTTTTGAGGGATGTAGATAATTTTAAATTCTTATAATAGAAGACCCATTTAGCTAATTTTTCTTACAGAACTGGCATTGATATGATGTATCTAATTGAATCTACTCAAGAAATTAGATGAACAATATGAGCTTACTTATAATCCTTTATTTTTTTATAGAAAATTCTATTAAGAGGGTAGATTTCATTCTCTTTTAATTCTTCATTCTTTTGAGCTAGCAAAATTGCTAATGAGTGCTCTTATATAAATATATAAAGCATAAGAAAACATCCTAAAATTGGAGCTTTTAAAACAGGCTGACTTAAAAGATATGTTTTGATGCTTTTAAAAGCATTTCCACATGCTTTATCCCAGTTGGAAGGAACATCATTTTTCATCAATCAATTGAAAGGTTGACATCTTCTTACTAAGTTTAAGATAAATCTTCTAATGTATGCCAACTTTCCTTGCAAACTTTTGAGATCATGGATGTTTATTGGTTATAGCTTCTTAAAAATAGCATTAATTTTTGTTTGGTCAATGCTAATGCCTTGATGACATACCATAAACCCTAAAAATTTACCTGAAGAAACTCTAAAGGTGTAACTCAGTGAATTCATCTTAAGTTGATAATTTTGAAGGCACTGTAATACTTCTTGAAGGTATTATAGATGATCATTAACCCTTTTAAATTTTACAAACAATTCATCCACATAACATTTAATTATTTTATCGAACATATCATTAACAATGTTTTGTATTGCTTATTGATATGTTGCCCTTGCATCTTTAAGACCAAAAGGTATGACTTTATAACAATAATTACCTTTAGTGTTAAAAAAGTAGTAACCTTTGCATCTTCTATTGCCATAGGAATTTGATTGTATCTAGATAACCCATGAAGAAAAGATAATCTTTCAAAGCTAGTGCTAACATCAATCATGATTTTAGTGATAGGCAATGGAAAATCATCTTTAGGACAAGCATTACTAAGATCTCAAAAGTCAACAAAGACTTACATTTGACCATTCTTCTTTCTCATTATAACTTCTTTCTTATTATAACAATATTTGAAATCCATTCTAGATATTTAGGTCTTGTTTACTTAGAGATAATTATTTTCTATTTTTATTTTTCAATTTCCAAAGAAAATGACAATTTTTCATTTTCATAGAAAATTTGTAAAATATGCTTACTTGTTAGTAATTGAAAACTTTGAAAACAAACTAATATGTTTACTTTGTTTTCATCTACAACTTGTTTTTCATTTTTAAAAATTGAAAATGTGTTTACTTGTTATCATATAAAACTTGTTTTATATGTCTGAACAGATACAAATATATTTAATTTGATAAATAAAAAATAATTTTTAAATTGTAAATTTTAGAATATTAAATTGCAAATTCAGAACCATATTTGCCTCGCATTCTTAAAACATTCTACCTGAATATTTTGATGATTTTTTCAATTGTATATCAATATGATTGTAATTAATAAAACTATATATAATGATTATCCCAAAACCTAATTATTGTTCCTAGTCTAAACAACAATGATTTATAAGGATCTCCTAATATAGATGGTGCCATTATCATGTATAATCCCACTTTCGAGGATGGATCATAAATCAAACAAAATAACCTCTTGCACATTATATCAGTCAGTTGCATCAACAATTCTCTCTACTTGTAGTGACTACACTAATCAAAAGTTAATTGTATATACTAAGCAAATCATTTTCCCCAATCTAAATGTACTTCTTTACATTATCCTATTATCATACCTCAAATTTGACTGTCCCTAAAAAGGTCCACTGATGAAACGAATCCTTGAGATGACTAGAGTCTGCTTGTTCGTAACATCTCTAAAGTGTGCAACTTTAAAAAAACCTAATTGACCCCACTAGTGTGCAAAATCGATCATCGAGCCATTAAATTGTGCTTCGACCTTGCAAAATATGAATTATCGAAACAATGAGAGATTTATTTTGAGAAAACTCCTTTTAGAATACTTAGCTCATTGGGTCAGTGCGTATTTCTTTAGACTGGGACCTAGCTTCATGAAAAAATGGAAATCGATTGTGATAAAATAGACTTTGGAAACACATCCAGAAGGCCCCAAAACCTCCAAAAGTGGTCCTAGAATAGTCCAACACAACATAAGGATCAATGCGTATCGCTCAGAAGTGTGCATAAATGCCCGTAGGTGTCATGTGCTAAAATCAATGCTGATTTTGGAAAAAAGGACTTTAGAAACGCATTTGAAAGGCCTAAAAACCTTAGGAACCAACCTTAGAACAACGTTCGTAAAACCTAGGAAGTGTACATAAAGCGTCAAAGTGCATATGGAAGCGTATGTGTGTGTGCATGGCCACTATGTGTGCCCACATGCAAAATCCTTGATTTATGCACGCGACCGTGCCCCCACCACCTTATTCTACCCAATTTTCCCTATAAATAGACCCTTCACACCACATTTTGGAGGGGGAGCAAGTGGAAACACACACACACTCAAAAATTGGTCTGATTGAAGGTGTTAAAAACCCTTTTCCAAATAGTTTTAGCTCTCCCACAACCTTTCTCTTAGGTTGTTAGATCCCTTTTCCACCAAACCAAGCCTTATCTTTGTCAAAGCACGCTTAAAAGGTATACAATCTAGCATCATTTTATTGTCATTTTAAACCTCTTAATGAGGAAAGCTTGGTAATCTCTCGAAGCTAAAGCTTCAAAACTCACATAAGCTTAGTCGAGTTTGAGAACCACACAATTATTTTAGCATAATTATTTTATCGCATTGCATTTTACTTTCTTGTCGCCAGCATTTGGAATACTATTGTGCTTGTGTGATAAGACTGGCAATCTTGCATCCTATGTGAATAATATATGCTTAATTATGCTCATTTCATATCATCATTCTACATCCTCTATTTCTGAAATCATGAACTCACATCATAAATACCAATAATATGAAAAATTCATATCCTGGAATAAAGTCATCATGCTCTCAGTCCAGTGATGACCTCATGCATCCTTTATATTATCATTATATATCATTATAGAATAAATAATCACTGCAAGCATGCATAATCATCTTATTATTCGTGAAATTGAGCAAGTTGTGTGAATGGTCATGCTAATCTTGTAGATCAATCATATCCAAATTAGATTTACTTTTCCTCAATCTTTTCCTTTTCATATGTATTTTATTAGGAAAGCGATGTAATAAATAAATTTTTAGCTTTATTATCTTCCACTATTTGATGTATTATGTGAATGCTATACAAACTGTCATTACCAAAACTAGGGTGTTGTGGTAGCTATACATTGAATATTGTATAATGAGAAATAGTAAAAAAATAGACGTGATCCTTTAAACCTAGAAATCTCTGCTGGGGACTGAGTGACCCAATGTTGTTCCTTTATTTTCCTAATTTTCTAAGAATCAGGTGGCAACTATATGAAATCAAAAGCATCTCATCCCCCTGAGACCAATTATTTGTCCCCATTCGACAAAGTTGCCATGTCGCTTAGAAACAAAAAGACCCGCACAATGTCCTAGGAAAATATACCGCTATTAAAAAAGCTTGAAGGAAATATGGTTGCTCATAGTGGTGACTCCACTGGGGACTTCTAAGTGAGAAAGATCAACTTGAAAATGACTATTTCTCATTATGCAATACTCAATTGTATAGAGCCCCTCACTACTGCATTTACACTACACATCACATATGCACCACTTGTCCCTAAAAGCCTCGATAATACTAAATGACATTGCCACCATGATTCCACTCGAGTCACGGGGTGACGAAGATACGATATTATCACCTTTAGTCTTTACTCGTGCATTCGCTAGACTCATTTAACTAGAGTATGTAACCTAAGTCCTTAAGGGGGGCGACTGAGTTATCAAAAGAATGTTAGAATCACCAACTGGAGTCTGTAACCCTAGTCATATGGGTACATTTTTGCTAAAGGAACCCTAAGCCTTTCACCTTGGCTCAGTTTATATAGATAAACCAATAATAACATCCACTAGGATTCCACTAAGCTATGCATGCTATCCTTGTCCTAACACTATTCATTTAACATAATACTCATAAATGACATGACCCTCCTAGTGTCTATCATCAAATGACTTTGTAATATCAGTTTCATAGAAATTTTATGCTCTAGACCACGTGATTCTCATCTACTTTGTGTGAGCCTAAAGCATGAGGAATGATAAGAATCATGTACCTCAGCTTGAATAGTCTATGCAAATTAACAAATAATGACATCCCTCAATGACAGAACCTACAAGATGTCATCCATTTATCCTTATCAGATCAAATGAATAGGTTAGGAACCCAACTAGATTATGCACCTTTATGTCAGCAAAATCAAACTATAAACTATCAAACGATACTTTCATGACTCCCGGTAAAAATATCGAATATCGATATAGGGGCAAGAACTCGGACTCCCTTTGATTGTCCTTGGTCCTATGCATATAGGTGCATGTGGACTCTGGACATCATTTCAAGCCCAATAATTGACCCTCACATTAACATCATGTGATTACCTTAAGCACATTTAAGTATCGTTCCTCAGTTTACCCTTTGGTTCTGACCAACATAAATTAAAATAGCCTAGTTTTGAGAGCGGAACCATAGTCCCCTAATGACTATAGGTTCAAAACCCACCTAGGAAAGAGACTACTGAATGACCTCATGGAGAAATAAGGTTGGAAACAAGAGCTTGCTTGTGATTAGTTTATTCATTGTGTAGGAAAAACTAACCAGCTTTAATCATGCATGCATCACATACATGTAGATAGCATGTATTCTTACAGGAATAATCATCTTTCATCATAGGATTCTGCATCCACTCCATGCATTCATGCTCACCCTTTTCTTTTACAGGCACATGTCATGCATCATTCATTTAACTAACCTAATAAATGCAAAGGAATATGACATTCAAACATGAGTGACCAAGAAGATACCTCCTGTCAGTAATTCGAGGACAAGCTAAAAGAGGGAATCCAAAAGTTGCTTGCTGATGGCACCATAGCTAAAATCCTCCAAGCCCAAATCAAAGCTAAAAGTGCCCGAGATGGGAATAGTACACCACTGAATGAAGCCTCTGCATTTATTCACCCGAGGGAAGATAAGGCAAAGGGAATTCCCTGCACTCCAATTCAAGCTGATGATGACAATAACTACTACCAAAATCTTAGGAATGCACCAAAAGTTGCAAAAATTATTGACATGACCAAGCTTGAATTGACAAGGGAGGTCAAACTATTGGCCAACAGGATGGCTCAGTTAGAATTCGCGTTCAAAGACAACGAAACTCATGGCTCTAAAAGCTTCACTAACTTGGCATTATTCAAAGATAAGCTGCTTCCAAATGATTTTAAGCTACCAAACTTTGTTAAGTTTGATAGAACAGGGGATCCAAGTGTCCATTTAAGGCAATATGCCACCTTTATGGCTACCAAAAAGTTTCACAAATTGTTCAATTCTTCTTCACATCATTAGAGGAAGGACCAGGGCATGGTTCTTTGACCTTGAAGATGAAATCAAAAGCGATTGGCTACTACTAACTCAGAAGTTCATCAAGTAGTATGAATACAAAACTTAGGTAGACATCACTTGAAGAGACCTTAAGACTATAAAGTAGAAACCTAGTGAAGCTTTCTTTGATTATGTCACAAGATGCAGGGAAAGGCAGTCAAAATGAGAAACCGTCCTCTTAAGGGTGAACAAATCGAGCTGATAATCAAAAGGGCACTACCACACTTCAAAAAATAGATGATCTTTGCTCATTATCCTGATTTTAGAGCTCTCCATCAGGATAGGATCAGAAACACTTGTCGCCATATTACCAAACCAAAAATCCAAAACACCTTCACCCGAGCTGTAGAAATAAACATGATCCAACCTAACACCCATAGCTTACCATCTATCAATGTCATCAAACCACCAAGAAAATTATCAAAATTTAACCTCCCACTATCCAAAGTATTCTAGAGACTTCAACAAAATAACCTCCTACAACCACAAGAACCTAGGCCTCTTCTAAACCTAATACCACCTTAAATTAACAAAAGCTTGTTCTACCACTTTCACTAGATGCTTGGTCTCACAATGAATACATGCAAAATTCTCAAAAATGTAATCTAAAACCTCATTGACTTTGAAAAAATTAATGACCCAAAAAAATAACTCAGTATTAAGACCAATCCTCTCCCAAACTATCAAAACATGCCTCCACCAACCATCAGCATGATCTCCTACAATCTACCAGAAGTACTTGTTGAAAAGTCAATCGAAGCCATACAAGAAACCCAAGATAAGCCCTTAAAGGACAAACCCTCAAATCCCATTCTTGAGCCTTATGATTCTAGCGAAGATGAATAATCCCCTTCTACCCTTGAATACATTCTAATGCCTTAGAAATTCCTTCCCTACTTGATGATGCAAAAAAGAGCCAGGGATACAGCTCTCCCTATGAACAGTGAAATGATTGATTGCCCTTACTCATAAGAAGCAGACACATATAAAAATCTCAATAGTAACCATGAGATATGGGATTTACCGGGCCAACCATCTGGGAAGTTCAACTATAAAGTCAAGTATACAGTACTCCCCTGCTACCCATAAACTTTTAGAAGACATAGTACCCTTAGGATGGGGAGAAGAATTTGATAATGAAGATGGGATGGTCAGTACTATTCAGCTTCAGAACCTATAAGTCATAGGGATAGAAATATGGTACGACTCTAATGATCATGAAATCATTGTCTGGGACCAAAACAATAATACAAAAGTAGATAAGCAAGTAGCTAATAAGCCCTCACTAGCAATTAATCATGTAACTCATAGTGGGTGGGTATATCAACCTCTTGAGAAAGAGAAGGAACCCTCTAAAGAGAAAGAAGTAGCAAGAGATCAAGCTTCGGTCAAAGAAGAAGACACTATCCTCAAATAGCTCAAGAAAATTCAGGCATAAGCAAGTATATAGGACCTACTCATGGCCTCCAAGAAGCACAGAGATGCCCTAGTCAGAGCATTAGATGAAGCAAAGATTGCCACTGATGCCTCACCTTGTGAGATGATAGCCTTTCTAATGAAAGCTCCTTCTAATGCAATCACCTTTTTAGACAAAGATTTACCCCTTGAGGGAAAGGTCCACAATCATCCTCTCTTCATACAAGCAATTGTTAGGACTAAGAAGACCCTATGTGTTATAGTAGATGACGGGTCTACTATTAATGTTTGCCCCCTGAGGTTGCTATATGAGTTCAGGATGAATTTTGAAAACCTAAAAGAATCCAATGTGGTTATATGAGCCTATGATGATTCAAAGAAGCCAGTCATTAACACTTTCAAAGCAATAGTTACAGTGGGAGATATCAAATCAGTAACAGAATTTACTATCCTGGACATCCCTCTGACTTTTGACCTACTGCTAGGAAGACCTTGGTTCCACCCACTAGGGGACATACCTTCCACTGTGCATCAGAAGATCAAGTTCCCTTTGAATGGAAAATTGGTTACCATCCTTACTAAAATAAACAATATTATTGCCTATCTGAATGTGTTCCTACCAGGATTCTAGGTTTCTATGATCAGTGATGGTCATGTCGATCCCAAAGTTGCTGCTATGATGAAGAAGATGCAATATCTGTCTAGAAAAGGATTAGAAGGAAGAAACATTGGAGTCATAGAATTCCTTAACTTTTGAGGATAAACCAACAGAAATAGTCTAGGGTACAATCCTAAAAAGGATACTGGGGCTAAAAAATTAACCTCTTTTGTGGCTGAAAGCTTAACCCAAGTCTATCAAGGACAAGCTGAGGAATGGATGAGCAACAGAATCAAGAAATCAGGGTTTGAGATCTTCAATGACACCCTCAAGGAGAAGCGCTTACTAGACATGATCACCGAGACTGACATCTATGAGCTGATGATAAACCTAGAGATAGAATCTAAAAGTGAAGCTATCAATCATGCCCAAACTACTACCATCCTCAAATCAAGCATTGATGACATCCTATTCAAAGACATTGTTGATGATGATCTCTATACTTTTTCTTTATTTGAAAATGATGATGAAATGAACTCTAAAGTTAATGCAATGAAATCTATTTTTTATTACTTGTTTAATGTCTTTCCTGATGGTAGTGTGCATTGCATTGATCAAAACATTAGCATATTTGACATTCATTCCATATGCACTTAATCATTTAACATTGGCATGGAATCTGAACTACGTATTCTGCATATTTTAAAAGATGTTACCCCTGAAGAGATGAGAGAAAGTGAAAAAATATTAATAAATTATTCAAAAGTATTTGCCTAGACGTACGATGATATGCCTAGTATTGATAGAGATAATGCTCAACACTTCATTTTTACCAAAGAAGGGTGCAAACTGGTAAAGCAAAAACTGAGAAGACTTAAACCAGAATAGGCCTAACTAGTGATAAAGGACATCAAGAAATAGATTAAGGAAAAATTCCTAGAGGTAGTAGACTATCCAAAATGGTTAGAAAATGTGGTGCCAGTATTAAAGAAAGATGGAAGGGTTAGAATTTACGTCGACTACAAATATATGAACAAGGCCTGTTTGAAGGTAGATTTCCCACTACCTGACATAGACATACTGGTTGACAGCACCGCCATATGTGTAATGTACTCCTTCATGGATGGATTCTCTAAGTACAATAAGATCCTAATGGCCATTATTGACAAAGTAAAGACAACTTTCATGACAAAATGAGGTACTTAATGCCTTTTAGACTAAAGAATGTAGGGGCAAACTACTAAAGATTGGCAACTATAATGTTCCATGACATGATACACAAAGAAGAGGAGGTATATGTCGATGACATGATGGTCAAATTAAGAACCAAGGAAAAACACCCTCTGATCTATAAAAGTTCCTTAGAATGGTCAAAAAGTACAGTCTCAGGCTAAATCCAAAGAAATGCATATTCAGGGTCACTTCAAGAAAGATGTTGGGGTATGCTGTTAGTTAGAATAGGATTAAAATGGATCTAGATAAAGCAAAAGCCATAAGAGAGATGCCAATGCCAAAAATAGAGAAAGAAATCAGAGAGTTTCTAGGGAAACTATAGTTCATCAGCAGATTCATCACTAAATTGATAGTAGTGTGTGAACCAATCTTCAAGCTACTTAGAAAAGATCAACCAGTTGAATGGAATGAATAGTGTCAGCTAGCATTTGATAAAATCAGAAGATACCTAGCCAACCCACCATTTCTAAGACCACCTAAACTAGGGATACCTCTAACCATATATCTAGCCATTGAAGGGAATGTAATCAGTGCAATGTTAGCCCAGGAGGGAGAAACGAAAGCAGAACACACAGTTTACTACTTGAGCAGGAAGATGTTGCCATATGAGGAGAAGTATAGCCAAGTCGAATAGATATGTTTAGAAATGGTATAGGCAATGAAGAAACTCATACATTACTTTTAATCCTACAGAATTTAGGCCGTGTCTAAAATGGACCCAATGAAGTACCTCTACGAAGCTCCCTTTCTAGTGGGGAAACTTGCCAAGTGGCTCGTACTACTAACAGAATTCGACGTGCAATATCTGTCTAAGAAGGCAGTAAAAGGGAGAGCAGTGGCTAAATTTCTAGCTCTCAACCCCATTCCAAACTCAAAATAAATCCAACTGGACTTCCCAGACGACCTCAGCTCAACTATTGAGATCTGAGGATGGCGCATTTACTTTGATGGAGGAATCAATCAGTTTAGCGCAGGAGTCGATGTTATATCTCCAGAAGGTGAAGTAGTGCCAATTGCTAAAAAGCTCGAGTTTAGAGTCATAAACAATGAAGCATAATACAATGTATGCACACTCAAAATAAAAGCACTGATAGCACTAGATATCACAGAAGTTGAAATCTTCTGAAATTTCATGCTAGTAATCAATTATGCCATGAAAGATTGGGAACTGAAAGAGTAGCACTTAAAGCCTTATCTGGACCATTTAAGGCTACTTACCATGTCTGTCTGAAAATGCAGATTCATTTATCTCCATAGGAATCACAATCAGATGGTAGATGCACTTGCTTCCCTAGCATCTAGATAGGAAGGACTATCTAAAATGCCCATGAAGCCTCTGATTCTACTCGGATCGGGACAACCTTATAATTAAAATTATAGAATAGTAAAGATAGAAACAATTGAAAAACCCTGGTTCTATGACATCTAGAGATATATGAAGGAATGAGCCTATCTTGATCAATGAGATGAGAGAATCACAGTAGTCATTTAATGACTAGCATCAAAATTCATATCGCACTAGGGTGTGTTATATAGGAGAAACTCAAATGGTTTACACCTATGATGTCTAGATGAAACTATGGCTACAAGAGCATTAGAAGAAGTACACGAGGGTGTTTGTGGTCCACACATGAATAGAGTAATCCTGGCTAAGAAGCTAATCAGACAAGGGTTCTTCTAGATGATGATGATGGAAAACTACATTAAATTTGTAAGGAAATGGCATAAGTTTCAAATCCATGGGAATGTCAGTCACCTTCCCCTAACAGACATACACTACATCTCCTCTCCATGGCCTTTCTCAGTATGGGGACCAGACATAATTAGGGAAATCCACCTGACAGCCTTGAACAGACATAGATTCATCCTAGTGGTAGTGGACTACTTTATAAAATGGGTCAAAGCAAAATCATTCGCAAAGATAGGAGCCAAGCAAGTGGCTAAGTTTATTAAGAGAAACCTATTCTGTCAATATGAAATCCCTCATCACATCATCTTTGACAGCGATGTCTAATTCCAAAGGGAAGTTGCTAAAGAGTTATAAGGTAGAACATCATAAATCTTCTTCTTACCAACCACAAGCAAATGGGGCCATCGAAGCTGTAAATAAGAACAAAAAAAAGATCTTGTCAAAGATGACTTAGACTTATCGAGATTGGGCATACAGATTGCCACATGCCTTATGGGGGTACCGAATAATAGTAAGAACTTCAATAGACGCGACTCCTTTCTCACTAGTGTATGGATCAAAAGAAGTGACTCTTGATGACCCATGCAATGGCCTAAAGTTAGGGACTTCCCGCTAAGTTGAAAACCTAAAAATGGTAGCTCATACAAAAATTAGGGAAAGAGAGAAAATACTTAACTAGAAAACTTGAGAAGGCTAGTTAAGGACAAGGGTAAACTTAAGATCAAAATTTGTATAAATGCACCTGTGCTTTTATTAAATGATTATAGTGAAATGAGAATGGTTGCCAATTTATACAACATGTCTTTGAAAAGTGCAACACATTTTATCATGAATTGCATTAAGCATGCTTTGCATTTTCCTTTACTACATGACCATGGTTCTTACCGTCCTCTCTGAGCTCTCTCTTTGAGATCAGCCACTATCGTTAAAGCTAAAAGAAAAGAGCCTAGCTAGATGTGAAAAGCTTTGAAAGGAGACATCTTAGGCAAAAAAGGGAAGAAAAAGAAAACCCAGCTAAGTATGAAAAGCTTTAAAAGGAGATGCCTTAGGCAAAAAAGGGAAAAGAGGTAGACAATAGCAATGGCAAACATCATCATCAATAATACACAATAAGAAGCATATACAATCATCATCATATAAGGATCATACAACATATAGGACAAATGTCTGGATATAACACCTAGAGTCCATAACCTCAGGAAAATAATAAAATAAAGTAAACCATAGGCCAAAAGTCCTACACCTAGCTCATAAAAAAACTACATCGGCCGTGGCTACCATCAGAAGCAAGCACTAATCCTACTTAAGCATCCCCCTCATTTGGTCTTGACTCATCATCCTTCATCACAAAGGACAATAGTTGTGACTCCAGCTCATTGATGTGGTCACGATAAGCTGCATGCTCCCACTCCTATTGATGACTAGCGAGATGGTGCTCAACCTGCATTACATATTGCATACCATACACTTATACATAAAACATGTGCATAAAATAAATATGTACAATAAAGAAGGCTTACCTTCTGAGTGGTAGCAAACTCCAAAAAGCACTATTGCGCACTCCCTGCAATAGTATACTAGCATTGACCAAAGGGGATAGAAATCTATAAAAGTAAGCAAATAAGTCAACCACCACTCACTAAATAAATGAAATATAGGCAAGAATAAGTGGAGAACATGAATATGGGTAGCATCAATAGCAGCAACACTCGATTGAGGAAAGCCATGTCTAGGCAAATTAAAACTCACTACTCTACCAAGGATATCCATTCCAAGTAAAAATAAAGATGGCTGAACCGTAAGTCCCTAAGAGTAGTACTACTAAAAGCCACACCATTAGCATGGGTAGTCACCTCAGTACGGAACATGCCCTTATTCTCCTCAAAATGAGATCTAAATCTTCTTTGATGTCACTACAAATAAGTTCTCACAACTCACATCAATTGCAGATTATTACTAATAAAGTTTGCTACATACTTGCACCAAAATAGGAAAAAAGGCCTACCGGATTAGAAGAAATGACTCTCGATGACCCCATGTGATGGCCTAATCCTCAAACCCAAAGGACAAGATGCATCTGCTTGAGAAGGTGGAGGTGAAGGAAAGGTCCCACTAGTTACAATGTCAATCATCTGAGGGATCAATACATCAGCATAAGGCAAGCCCACACTCTCTAAGAGGCTCTTAGAGGGGAATCCCATTATAACAACAACAAAGTCATCACCACAAAGCTCATGACCCCAGAACATGTCACTAGGAGGAGGGATGGGAACTCTCCTTATATATGGGCCATCCTACCAACAATGGACTCGCTGGCCCAAATACCACACTCTACCGATAAGGCTAGAGAGCAACACTCGTCTCTCCATCAGTTTCCATGTAGCCACCATAAGCTGCCATGCAACCACCATCTTTACTATCCAATGAGACCTCACCATCCAATAGTGCAGAAAAATCAACACAAAGGGCAAGAATGAACAAAAGACCCTTAAGAAAGAAACAATCGATGCAGTAGGAATCATACATACTTGATCAGGTGATAGCTTCCTTATATTGTCCCGCGATACTATACAATCCTCAATCAAATAAGTAGTCTTCCTGATCTAGCGAGAATAATAAGGGAAGCCATCCTCCAAGAAATGCTCGATGGGTGGATGAGGGAGAATCCTGAACTTATATGCTCAAATCTATAAAAATAAGAGGGTCAAAAATAATGAACTAAAAGTAAAAGAACAGACAATAGAAATCCTACTCACATTTAGCATGAACAAGCAACTCCAGATCCTTGAGCCATTTTAGCATTGTGCGTCAAGGCTTGAGTACATATGAGCAAAGGCAAAAATGCCCCAGCAATAGCTCAGTAAGCCTTCCAGATCTCTTAAGACAAACAACATTTGCAGATCACTCATACTCAAAGGGTTTGGGAAGGTAACAATACTCAGTAAATAAAACAAAAAGTAATGAGCTAGCTATTTTGCTAAGACAAGACCATCATCGTACAGAGTTCGCACGAAAGAAACAAACTCTGTGTAATGAGCAAGAAATGGGCAGCGAGACTTCATAGGTGTGACCACCCCAAGAAAATTCATTGTGAGGTGCCTTCTCACCACAACACTAGAACACTCGTCCTTACTGAAAGGAACAAGCTCCCCAGAAAAGCTTAAGCCCGTAATAGTGGCAAAATCCAAAAGGGTAATAGTCATCTCCCCAACATGTAGATGGAAAGTATGCATCATGTCCATCCATCGCTCTATCAATGCATATATGGCAATCTGACTCGATGCATACGAGTCATAAGATAATGCAGTAATGACTCCATCAAAGCCCTTCCCGGTAATCATCTACTTCACACACATTGGGACACCTTGATAATACATGCTGACTCTGTTAAAACTACCAGGCAGTATAGTAACATACCTATAAGGCTACAAACAATAGGTATGATATCAAACATTTGCACAACTACTAAATACTAACATAACTCTCTCTCTATCATTTAACAAGATCAAAGCAATAACAAAAGCTGAAAAGAAAAGCATCATGATAAACACTATTAGACAATTATAAAAAGAAAATAAAGTAAGAGCTATTAGCCATCAGTATTTACAATAAAGCTATAACTTAATATATAGTTATAGTAAGAGCTACATCTACAACAACCTTATATAGCAAAATAAATAGCAAAGTAACCAATGAAAAAGCTTCAAAAAATAAGGGCAAAGAAGGACCTACCTCATGACAATGATGCACATAAGCATGAGTATCCAAGCTATAAACAATAGGGATCAGATCTCCTCGAGAAAGCCTGGATGGTTGAGAACTCTAAACACTAGATATGCTAGTCCTTGTAGCGAACATCCCAGCTCTAGTGGCCTCTATAAAGTCATCCTCAACATCAACATCAACAAAAATATCCTCCAGACCCTCAAGAATGTTAGGGAACTCCATTTTATTTAGAAGAAAATGGAAGTACATAAGCAAAAAATAGAGCAGATAGTATTTGAAACATAAAAAGGGCTAAGAAAAGTCAGAAAACACTCAAAGAAGTCTAGAAAAAGCCTCCCCAAACCTCCAAAACAACCATCTAAATAGGCCTAGAGGGAAGGAAGTGCGTGACCATGCTCTAGGTGTGTGACCATGCGCACAAGTGTGTGACTATGCATAGTCACACACACTTCCCCCTTCATGCGCTCTTTTGTTGTTTTACGTGTACTTTGAGACTTTGCACACTCACTTCTATAGTCCTAAACTTCCATTTGAGCATAAGACATGCACCAAACTCATGTAAAAGTACACTGATGTGGACTTCATTTGTCTAAAGACATTATGCACACACTATCTTTTTTAGAAAATTCAATGTTGCATGAAAGAAGAAGAGTAAGGAAAATTCACTGAAAGGATATCTCTCTCCAAATCATTGAAATAATGACATCATCACCTCATTACTATTTCATCATCACTACATCATTACTGCATCATTATTGAATAATCATTGCATCATCACTATTACCTTATTCACATTTCTTTGAAGCACTCTCACATTGCTTAGGAGCACTCACTCATTGCTTAGAAGCACTCACATCACTTAAAAGCACTCTCACATTGCTTAGAAGCATTCACATTACTTAGGAGCACTCTTACATTGCTCAGAAGCATTCACTTTACTTAGGAGTACTCTCACATTTCTTAGAAGCATTCTCATCGCTTAGAAGCACTCGCACATTGCTTAGAAGCATTCACTTTGCTTAGGAGCACTTTCAAATTTCTTAGAAGTACTCTCATGTTGCTTACGAGCATTCATATTGCTTATAAGCATTCACATCATGTAGAAGCACTCTCACATTGGTTAAAAGCATTCATATTGCTTAGGAGCACTCTCATATTGCTTAAAAGCATTCACATTGCTTAGTAGTACACTCATATTGCTTAGAAGCATTCACATTACTTAGAAGCACTCTCATGTTGCTTAGGAGGATTCACATTGCTTAGGAGCATCTTCATATTGCTTAGAAGCACTCTTGCACTGCTTAGAAGCACTCTCACATTGCTTAAAAGCACTTTCACCACTTGGAAGCATCTTCTCATTACTTAGAAGCATCCTTGTATTGCTTAGAAGCACTCTCATATTACTTAGGAGCATTCATATTGCTTAGGAGCATCTTCACACTGCTTAGGAGCACCTTCACACTACTTAGGAGAATTATCTTTTTGTTTAATAGCATCTTCATTCGCGTGACACCTATAAAGGTTATAATCGCATGTTTATTTGCATTACACCTAAAAAGGTTACAGTCGCATGTTCATTCATGTGACACCTAAGAATGTTATAATCGCATGTTCATTCGCATGACACCTAAGAAGGTTATAGTCGTATATTCATTCGCGTGACACCTAAGAAGGTTATAGTTGCATTTTCATTGCTTAATAGCATGTTCATTCATGTGACACCTAAAAGTTTATTGTCGCATGTTCATTTGCGTGACACCTAAGAAGGTTATAGTCGCATTTTCATTACTTAATAGCATGTTCATTCGCTTGACACTGAAGAAGGTTATAGTTGCATTTTCATTGCTTAATAGCATGTTCATTTGCATGACACCTAAGAAGGTTATAGTCACATTTTCATTGCTTAATAGCATGGTCATTCATGTGACACCTAAAAAGGTTATAGTCGTATCTCTCTTTGCTTAGTAGCATCTTCATTTGCATGACGCCTAAGAAGGTTATAGTCACATAAATTCTAATGTACTTTGCATGAATCACAAGCTTGCAAATGTCCTAAATAGCACTAGTGTGAATCCATAAGTATACGGGTCAAGTTATAGAATAGGATTGTAAGTCCAGATATCAATCCCACAGGGAAGAGGATAAGTACTAGTTTTCTTGATTTATGTGCTTGTCTAAACGGATCAATTTTTATGTTTTTGTGTTGTAAAAAAATTAAAATTTAAAACTAATTTAATGTTGTGGTGAATGAACAGTGTAAAGTATGTAATAGAGTTTCTCTTTTCACCTGGATCTATATTGACTCAAAATCTAATTTATATAATCTCTCTCATAGTCATGTTTAAGATGCTACCACTGCAATTCTCATAAATATCTCTCGTGCATTTATAAGGTGAGCTTGTTATTTCAAATATTGAGTTGAATAAAGGGATTCTCACCTCACAGAACTCTAATCAATAGATCTATAACAAACTTCAACTCTAAAGGTAAAAATGCAATATTAACTCTTAACTGGTATCTCTACTCAAATTAAGATTCAATAGTTTTTATTCTAGATCCCTAAGTGTAAATCTCCTCTCAGTCTCAATATTCTTAGTGTAGGGTGATTCAATATAAATATTATAATGTAAGTATAAATCTCTTCTCAGTCTCAATATATTAGCTAAGATCGTTGAATCATTCATGAAGTATAAAAATAAAAACCATAAACATGACATGAATTGAGAATATATTTAAAAAGAAATATGAGTTCAATACATCTCCAGGTTACTAAGATAACTTTAGTACAAAATAAGATTAAGCTAACATATTTATATAGAGAATAAGAAAATAATAAATAGATATAGCTAACATAATAAAAATATAAGACAAGAAAAGAGTGAACTCCCTATTTCTTATCAATGTAGCTCCCCGTTGCTGATCTATTTATTGTCTACTTGTACTTCGATGCAAGTGAATGAGTTTCACTCTCTGTCTCTATGTACTTTTCTCTCTATTTTTCTTTATTTTGCTCTGCCTATTATTTTCTGCACTCCTCCCTAATTAGCTGCTCCACGAGTTTAAGATGCACTTATATCCTTAGAATTATGGTTGCATGTGATGCATGCTTCCACGTGGAAATTCCTTAAATGTACAAGCATGGTCGTGCATGACCAAAATTAGACTT
Source organism: Mallotus nudiflorus (assembly GCA_947683625.1). Taxonomy (NCBI): domain Eukaryota; kingdom Viridiplantae; phylum Streptophyta; class Magnoliopsida; order Malpighiales; family Euphorbiaceae; genus Mallotus; species Mallotus nudiflorus. Next base: position 606,214 of record CANTUR010000094.1, on the reverse strand, counting down.
GCATGGTTGTGCATATTTGTGTGAAGATCATGGCATGGCCATGCTACCTTATGCATAATCGTGCATAAGTATGGGAAAGTAGACACAACTGTGTCTCCATGAGCACGACCATGTCATTGTGTAATGCAAAGATGACACGGCCGTGTCATGCCTTGCACAGCCGTGTATCTTGCATGCCCATGAATGGCATGGCCATGTGCTATCTCTTGCATTCCTTGGCACAGCCTTGCATGATATTTCATGGCCGTGTACTCTTCAAGCTTGAGTTTTGCATGCCTGTATTCTATTCTTTAACTTTCTTGATTTTGACTCTTTTTCAACATTGCACACCTGATATTTTAATTTCCTATAGCCAAAATAAAAAATCATTGAGAATAATATACAAATTAGATAGAAAATATAAAACTCATGATTTATTTAATTAATGCATGATTATATCTATATTTTATTTAAATGTCCTAATATTTTCTAAATGCTAAATTTATTAATTATTATGCAGAAAATGGAAAAATTATGCAACTAAAATGAAATGTTATTAAATTAAAAAGAGACTAAAGAGTGTAATTTTTAATAGTAAAATGCAATTATCAAATACCCCCACACTTGAACTTTTGCTTTTCCTCAAGCAAGAACCTTATTATAGTAATAATATAAGCATATTAAAATAAAATTATATATAGTTTAATCAATACAATAACAGGTTAATACAAGTATTATATAGTTTAATCAATACAATAACAAATTAATACAAGTATTATTTAGTAAAACTGAGTTAATAAATTAAGAAAAAGACTGCAAATATTACCAAGTGAAGCATACTGCTCAAATGAATTATTAATAAGAATTGATGAACTAAAACTTATAAATCAAGGAAAGTCAAATATATTTAAATTATTAGTTAACCCTTAAATTAAATATGATAATCAACTGAATTTTTATTTTATTTTAATTTTTATTTATTTATATTGGATTAGAATCCTTCCCAACTTTAGTATTCCCTACAGTTCCTGTATTACTGAGCATGAATACCATGGTTAGGTACCTTTGGATTACTCATACTCAATTTGAGCATTGGAGTAGAATGTAGATTTTTGCTCCTCTAATCCTTATATATATATATAGCTAAATTATCATATATAATAGAAAAAAAGTTTTCCTAATAATAAAAATTTGTCCAAATCTCTTGATTGTAAAAATTTTTATCCAAAAATCCTTTTTAAATAAAACAAAAAAAAAGGTACATATTTAAGTTGATTAAAAGTTAAAAAGTCTAATTCTCAAATATTAACAAAGTTAAACTGTATATTACAAGAACTAACCATATACTGCATTAACTAGACTAGACTAGCTAATTTTAATTTTAATATACAAAGCTTATAATTATAACAAGGTAGCAAAAATAAAAGTGTGGGATTTTTTATTTTTATTTATTTATTTATTTTTATATGACATGCAATAAATAAGTGACAAATTACTAAAAATAAATAAGATAAAATACTAGAAAGATCAAGTAAGTAAATACTCCCCCACACTTGAAGTTTACATTTTCCTTAATGTGTTGTAATGCAAGTGGAAGGAAATGTCTAATTTAGTTCCCGATGTTGCAGAGTTTTGAATATTACTGATAATGTAAAATCTTCTACTAAGTGTGTATCCCAGTTATTCAAAAATCTGCATAAAAAAATAAAAAATAAAGTTTATTAGGAGAAATGGTACTGACTAAAAAAATAAATAATAAAATAGTAAATGGAGAAAATTTGGGTTATCTCCCAAAGAGTTCTTTGTTTATGTTCGGTCCTAAGCTTGATCATAGCCATGTGGTTATTCAATTCTTTGGCAAAGGTAGGGTCTCTTGCAACTTCATTACAGGTGATGAGAGTTGTGGTGCACCCTTCCCAGCTGTAGGTGCTTCTTGTAAGTCCTAATTACTTAGGAGCTTTGATATTTCCTCCCCAAAATACAACTTAAGTCATTGTCCATTCACCTTGAAAGGTTCACATTTATTGCCTTGAATTACCACTGCTCCATAGGGAAATACTTTCACTATTGTAAAGGGTCTAGACCATTTAGACTTTAGCTTCCTAGGGAAGAGTTGGAGTCTAGAATTGAATAGAAGAACCTTGTCCCCTTTTTCAAAGTTCCATCTTTTAGTCTTGTCCTTATAAAGTTTTGCATTTTCATAAGCCATATTCCTAATTTCCTCTAGTTCATTTAGTTGGAGAAGTTGCCTCTCCCTTGCTTTCTTGTAATCCATATTTAGGGCTTTGATAGCCCAGTATGCTTTGTGCTTGTGCTCCACTGGAAGATGGCATGCCTTTCTAAACACCAAATGATATAGTGACATTCCAAGTGGAGTTTTAAAAGCAGTTTGATAGGCCCATAATGCATCATCAAGCTTAAGTGCCCAATCTTTCCTAGAGCTGTTCATTGTCTTTTCCAAAATCTTCTTCAATTCTCTATTACTCACTTCAACTTGCCCATTGGTTTGCTGATGGTACGGTGTAGAGACCTTGTGCTTTACACTCTATCTTGATAGGAGGACTTCAAACTGTTTATTACATAAATGACTTCCTCCAACACTTATAATGGCCCAAGGAGTCCTAAACCTTATGAAGATCTTTTTTAAAAACTTACATACCACTTTGTCATCGTTAGTAACACAAGCCTGAGCCTCAACCCATTTTGACACGTAATCAACACAAACAAGAATCTATCATTTCCTAAGAGAGGAAAGGATTGGTCCCATAAAGTCTATACCCATACATCAAAGAGTTCAACCTCTAGAATTCCAGCTTGTAGCATCTCCTCTTTCCTTGAAATTCCCCCACTGTAGTGACACTTATCACAGTTCATGACAAAGTTTCTTACATCCTTAAATACAAAAGGGCAATATAATCCACTTTCAAGTATTTTAGCCACTGTCTTGTTTGGTCCATAGTGTCCACCATATGAAGAACTATGACAGTGGTGCAGTACATCATATATCTCTAAGTCAGGAATGTACCTTCTCACCAAGCCATCATTGCATAATTTCCATAGATAAGGATCATCATATATATAGCTTTTTACATCATGCATGAGCTTCTTTCTTTGTTGATATGAGAAGTTCTTAGGGAGTTGCCCACATGAGAGGAAATTAGCTAAGTCTGCATACCAGGGGATAAATGCAAGTGCAAATAGTGTCTCATTTAGAAAAGTCTCCTTGATGGATGCTTCATTATTATTCTCCTTTTCTAAGCAAGAGAGGTGGTTAGCTACCAAGTTCTTTAAGCCCTTTTTATCTTTAATCACCATATCAAACTCTTGAAGTAGAAGTACCCATTGAATCAACCTCAGCTTAGAATCTTTCTTGGATAATAGATATTTGATAGTCACATGATCAGTACACACTATCACTTTCGATCCTAGAAGATAAGAGCGAAACTTATCAAAAGCAAACACAATAGCTAACATCTCCTTCTCTATTGTGGCATAGTTGAGTTGTGCTTTTGAGAGAGTCTTGCTAGCATAGTATATCACATGCAACCTTTTATCTTTACGCTACCCTAGAATAACTCATATGGTTTGGTCACTGGCATCGCACATTAGTTCAAATGGAAGGCTCCAATTTGGTGGTACCATAATGGGTGCTGATGTGAGTTCCTTCTTCAACCTGTCAAAAGTAGATTTACAATCATTAGTGAACTTAAAAGGAACATCTTTTTCTAGTAACTAAGAGAGAGGTTTAGAAATTTTAGAAAAATCCTTAATGAAGCATCTGTAAAAGCTGGCATGTCCAAAGAAGCTTCTAACACCCTTTACGTTGGTTGGATAATTGAGATTTCCAATTGTCTCTATCTTGGCTCGATCAAGCTCTATTCCCCTTGCTGAAATCTTATGTCCTAATACTATTCCTTCATCCACCATAAAGTGACATTTTTCATAGTTTAGCACCAAATTGGTTTCCTTATATCTTGCCAATACCTTCTCCAAATTATTGAGGCAGCCATCAAATGAATTTCCAAACACTAAGAAATCATCCATGAAGACCTCCATGATATCTTCAATTAAATTAGAGAAGATGGCTATCATGCAATGTTGAAATGTGGCAGGGGCATTGCATAACCCAAAAGGCATTCTCTTATAGGCATATGTACTATAAAGATAGGTGAATGTTGTTTTCTCTTAGTCTTATAGAGCTATAGCAATCTGGTTGTAGCTTGAGTAGCTATCAAGGAAATAGTATAAAGTATGTCTTGCAATTCTCTCAAGCATTTGGTCAATGAATGGCAAGGGAAAGTGGTCTTTTCTTGTAGCATTGTTAAGCTTCTTATAATCAATACACACCCTCCATCCAGTAACAACTCTTGTTGGAATTAACTCTCGTTCATCATTCTCCACTATGGTCATCCCTCCTTTCTTTGGTACACACTGAATAGGGCTCACTCGACTAGAGTCTGAGATCGGATATATAATACCTACGTCAAGAAGCTTCACGATCTCCTTTTTCACCACTTCTTGCATGTTTGGATTCAATCTCCTTTGTCGTTCAATGATAGGTTTGCATCCATCTTCCATCAGTATTTTATGCATGTAGTAAGATGGGCTTATTCCTCTGATGTTAAATATCTGCCACCCAATAGATTTCCCTCTTTTCCTCAGCATCTCCACAAGTAAGGTTTCTTGCTCAAAGGTGACTTTGGAAGAGATAATGATCGGTAGAGTTTGGTTGTTTCCTAGGAAGGTATATTTGAGGTGAGGTGGAAGGTGGTGAAATAATAGAAGGCTGTGTGGGTTAGATATTTAAAGTCAGTGATGCATGCTTCTGAGAATGGTCTGTTTGGGAAGGTTTAAGTTCAGAAGTTTCTTTCTAACTCTCATCTACTTGTAAAGGATCTTCAACTACTTGTAGCTAAGTATAGAAAACTTCATCCACACATTTATCCACTACATCTAAGCGCATACAAAAATCTCGATCAACAGGCCATATACTTGCCTTGTAAATGTCAAAGACACATTTTTCTTTTCCTACTCTCAATGTGAGAGTTCCTTCATGCACATCAATCAAGGCTTTGGTAGTGTATAAGAATAACATGCCTAAGATTAGAGGCACATCCTCATCTTCTTTTCCTACTCTTATAAACTTGCCCACTTTTACCAACACATCCTTAACAATCCCTAGTGGTTTCTTAGTAGTACGGTCTGGTAGTTGAAGAATCATATTTGTGCCCTTCACTTCTAAATTTAGTTTCTTGAAAATGGATAGAGGCATAAGGTTTATGGAGGCACCAGAATCACACAATACTTTCTGGAATTGCATACTCCCTATCTCACAGGGGATAGTGAGGCTTCGAGGATGCCTAAGCTTACTTGGAAGCTTGTTTGAAATCAAGGCATTGCATTCCTTTGTCAAAGTCACCGTCTCCAGTTCTTCAAGCTTTTTTTTATTAGAGATCAAGTCTTTGAGAAATTTTTCATGCTTTGACATCTGAGTAATGGCCTCCACAAAGGGTATGTTAACCTAGATCTTTTTAAGCATGTCCAGGAATTTTGAAAATTGAGGATCAAGCTCTGTTCTCTTCAACCTCTAAGGAAAAGGAATGGGTGACTCATACACTCTTTCTTTATGCTCTTTAGTTCCCTTAGATTCTCCCCTCGCTTCACTAAAGCTTTCTTTGATAGTGGCATTGCCCTGCTTGCTTGAGTTAGGCTCTGTAGGTAGTTCCACTTCTTTACCACTTCTTAGGGTTATAGCTTTCACTTGCTCCCTTAGATTTGTCTCATTGTTGCTTGGTAGGTTTCCTTGGTTGCATGATTTCAATGCATTAGCTATCTGGCCCATTTGCACTTCCAAATTATGAATGGAAGAAGAATGGTTCTTGAACATCAACTGAGTATCTTTCTGAATTTGGTCCACCTTCACCTCTAGCTGAAGGTTTGAATCTCCTTAAAGAGTCATCTTTTGTCCATCATCTCTATAAACTTGTCTAATTTGCCTTTAAGAGATGAGTTTTGGTTCTTTTGAGCTGGTTGATGTAGGTTCTAAAAATTGAATTTCCAAAACTAGGTAGTGGTTTCTGCCCTTGCTCCCCTTAATTTTTCCATAAGAAATTAGGGTGGTTCCTCCAGGATGAGTTATAAGTATTTCCATATGGGTTGCTTTGATTTTGTACATAATTGGCATGCTCCATGTTTTTTGTTCAAACGCACTCACTAGTCCCATGCTCCCCCTGACACAACTCACAATTTAAAGTGAAAGTTGTTGACAAAGCATTAACATTCATTTTTTTTAGTTCATGTGCTAAAGCGTCCAGATTGGTAGTGACCATACTTAACCCATCAAGTCCCATAACACCTTGTTTATTTATTATTATAGCTCGTTCATTGTTCTATAGGTGTTGAGTTATAGCAATCTCCTCAAATAAATCAAGAATATCCTCTAGAGTTTTATTCATGATAGAACCTCAACAGGCTGCATTTATATTGCACCTCACCATCAGATTAATACCCTTGTAAAAAGATTGCACTAAATCCCAGGTAGGAATTAAGTGTGAAGGACATTGTCTTTGTAGGTCCTTGAACTGCTTCCAAGCTTCAAAAAGTGACTCATCATCTCTCTGGTAAAAAGAATTAATCTCACTTCTAATTCTTAAAGCTTTAGCAGGAGGAAAGTATTTGTTGAAAAAGACTGTGTACATCTCATTCCATGTTTTGATGGAGTTTGGAGGTAACATAACAAACCACCTAGTTGCCTTGTCTATGATGGAGAAAGGAAATAGAATAAGGCAGATGGCTTCTAAAGATACTCCATTCATTCATAGAGTTCCACAATACTCCATAAATCGATGCATATGTGCAATGGGGTCATTTGATGGTAATCCATGAAACTATGAACTTTGGATCATTTGAATTATGCCAGGTTTGATCTTAAAGTTGTTTGCTGCAATTGCTCGAGGTACTATTGGATTCTGATCTTACTGCATATTAGAGTTTAGACACTCTCTCAAGGTTCAGTTGGCCATAGGGTTCTGGCACTAGTTGAGGAGGTGATTTATATTATTTTGATTGTTGAAATTGTTGGCTCCTTCTCCTCCACCATTGGTGTCATTAGGATCGTTTCCTTGATTTATAGTTTTTTACTACTCTCTCCTTCTATGGAATGTTCTTTTAATTTCAGGATCGAATGCTTCAAGCTCTTCGTCAAGGCTTTGAGTTCTACAAATGCACCTAGTTCCTATGAAAGAAAAGAAAAATAAAACAAAAAATGTTTAAATCAAACAGTATCAAGCTACTTTTAATAATAAACTCTTCCTCGACAATGATACCAAAAACTTACTGTGAATCCGTAAGTATACAGGTCAAGTTATAGAATAGGATTGTAAGTCCAGCTATCGATCCCACAGGGAAGAGGATAAGTACTAGTTCACTTGATTTACATGCTTGTCTAAACGAATCAATTTTTATGTTTTTGTGTTGTAAAACAATTAAAATTTAAAAATAATTTAATGTTGTGGTGAATGAATAGTGTAAAGTATGTATTAGAGTTTCTCTTTTCACCTGGATCTATATTGACTCAAAATCTAATTTATATAATCTCTTTCATAGTCATGTTTAAGATGCTATCGCTACAATTCTCATAAATCTCTCTCAAGCATTTATAAGGTAAGCTTGTTATTTCAAATATTGAGTTAAATAAAGGGACTCTCACCTCACAGAACTCTAATCAATAGATCTATAACAAACTTCAACTCTAAAGGTAAAAATGCAATATTAACTCTTAACTAGTATCTCTACTCAAATTAAGATTCAATAGTTTTTATTTTAGATCCCTAAGTGTAAATCTCCTCTCGGTCTCAATACTCTTAGTGTAGGATGATTCAATATAAATATTATAAATGTAAGTATAAATCTCCTCTTGGTCTCAATATACTAGCTAAGATCATTGAATCATTCATGAAGTATAAAAATAAAAACCATAAACATGACATGAACTGAATATATTTAAAAAGAAATATGAGTTCAATACATCTCCAGGTTACTCAGATAACTCTAGTACAAAATAAGATTAAGCTAACATATCTATACAGAGAACAAAAAAACAATAAATAGATACAGCTGACATAATAAAAATATAAGACAAGAAAAGAGTGAACTCCTTATTTCTTATCAATGTAGCTCCCCATTGTTGATCTATTTGTTGTCTACTTGTACTTCGATGCAGATGAATGAGTTTCATTCTCTGTCTTTATGTACTTTTCTCTCTATTTTTCTCTATTTTGCTATGTCTGTTATTTTTTGCTCTCCTCCCTCGTTGGCTACTCCGCAAGTCTAAGATGCTCTTATATCCTTAGAATTAGGGTTGCACGTGATGCATGCTTCCGCATGGAAATTCTTTAAATGTACAAGCGTGGCCATGCATAACCAAAATTAGACTTGCACGACCATGCACATTTGTGTGAAGATCATGGCATGACCATGCTACCTTGTGCATGACTATGCACAAGTATGGGAAAGTATGATATAGTCGTGTGTCCATGAGCACAGCCGTGTCATTGTGTAATGCAAAGATGACACGACAGTGTCATGCCTTGCATGACCATGTATCTTGCATGCCCATGAATGGTGTGACCGTGTGATGCTTTACACGACCGTGTCCTATCTCTTGCATTCCTTGGCATGGCCGTGCATCTTCAAGCCTAAGTTTTGCACGCTCGTGTTCTATTCTTTAACTTTCTTAATTTTGACTCTTTTTCAACATTGCACACCTGATATTTTAATTTCCTACAGCCAAAATAAAAAATCATTGAGAATAATATACAAATAAGATAGAAAATACAAAACTCCTGATTTATTTAATTAATGTATGATTATATCTATATTTTATTTAAAAGTCCTAATATTTTCTAAATGCTAAATTTATTTATTATTATGCAAAAAATGGAAAAATTATGCAACTAAAATGAAATGTTATTAAATTAAAAAGAGGTAAAAGAGTGTAATTTCTAATAATAAAATGCAATTATCAAGCACCTTGTGTGACAACTAAGTCATAGATCAACAACAACAAGCAAAACACAACAATAGCAATCAAATCTTGACAAGACATATAAAGACAACCAATAGGTAAGTACCTCTCTCCCTACCAAAATGTTTTTTGCATCTTTGCATTTGCTTCACGTGTATTGATACTAGCGCTAGGTTGCCATGAAACACATGTGAAGCAGGGGGCAACCATCATACCTAAAATTTAATTGTCCCTAAAAAGGTTCAATGATGAAATGAATCCTCGAGATGACTAGAGTCTGCTTGTTCATAACACCTATGAAGTGTGCAACCTTAAAAAACCTAACCAATCCCACCAATGTGCAAAATCGATTATTGAGCCATTAAGTTATGATGCAACCTTGTGAAATACAAATTATCAGAATAATGAGAGGTTTATTTTAGAGAAAACTCCTCTCAGATTACTTAGCCTGTTAGGCTGGTGCACATTTCGTTAGACTGGGACCCAACTTCGTGAAAAAATAAAAATTGATTTTGATAAAATGAACTTTGAAAACACATCTAAAAGGGCCTAAAACCTTCGAAAGTGGTCCTGGAATAGTCCAACAAAACCTAAGAATCAACGTGTATCACTCAAAAGTGCGTGTAATTGCCCCTAGGTGTCATGTGCTAAAATTGAGGCTGAATTTGGCAAAACAAACTTTGAAAATGTGTCCAGAAGGCCCAAAGACCCTAGGCACCAACCCTAGAATAGCGTGCGTGAAACCCAGGAAGTGTGCGTAAAGCATCAAAGTATGCATGGAAGCACATGTGTGCGTGCGTGGCCTTGTGCCAAGCGCGTGACCACGCACAAAATCCTTGACATATGCATGTGACCACACATCCCCACCACCCTATTCTACCTAATTTTCCTTATTAATAGACCATTTCACATGCCATTTTGGAGGGGGGAGCAAGTGGAAACACACACACTCAAAAATTAGTTCGATCGAAGGCGCTGGAAACCCCTTTCCAAATAGTTTTAGCTCTCCTACAACCTTTCTCTTAGGTTGTTAGATCCCTTTTCCATCAAACCAAGCCTCATCTTTGTTAAAGCATGCTTTAAAGCTATACAATCTAGCATCATTTTGTTGTCATTTTGAACCTCTCGATAAGGAAAGCTTGATAATCTCTTAAAACTAAAGCTTTAAAACTCACACAAGCTTAGTCGAGTATGAGGACCACATAATTATTTTAGCACATTTATTTTATTGCATTACATTTTACTTTACTTTCACTAACATTTGGAATACTATTGTGCTTGTGTGATGAAACTGGAAATCTTGCATGTTATGTGAATAATATATGCTTTATTATGCTTATTTCATATCATCATTCTGCATCCTCTATTTTCGAAATCATGAAATCACGTTGTAAATACCAATAATGTGAGAAGTTCATATCCCAGAATAGATTCATCATGCTCTTGGTCCAATGATGACCTCATGCATCCTTTATATTATCGTCATACATCACCATAGCATAAATAATCACTGCAAGCATGTATAATCATCTTATTATTAATGAAATTGAGTAAGCTGTGTGAATGGTCATATTAATCTTGTAGATCAGTCATATCCAAATTAGATTTACTTTTCTAAAATCTTTTCCTTTTCATATGTATTTTATCAGGAAAGCGATGTAATACATAAATTTTCAACTTTATTATCTTCCACTATCTAATGTATTGTGTGTATGCTATATAAACTGTCATTATCGAAACTAGGGTCTTACGGTAGCTATACATTGAATATGGTATAATGAGAAATAGTAAAAAAGTAGACGCAATCCCCTGAACCCAAAAATCTCTATTGGGGATAATACTCGCTTAGTGACCCGATGTTGTCCTTTTCTTTTTTTAATTTTCTAAAAATCAGGTGGTGACTCCATGAAATTAAAAGCATCTTGTCCCCTTAAGACCAATCATTTGTCCCTATTTGAAAAAGTTACCATGTTCCTAAAAAACGAAAAGACCCGCGCAATGTCCTATGAAAACATATCGCTATCAAAAAAGCTCGAAAGGGAATATGGTCACTCACACCTATGCACCACTCGCTATGTTTAGGAAATGAAACATAAGAATGCCAGAGACTATTCCAAACATCAACATGACAACCATAACTTTAGCCTCAAGTAGAGGATGTCCTATATAGTGGCCCAAATTTTGAAATAAAAAACCTGCAAGTGATAGAAAAAAAATCAATATATGCCTCATGACCTATTATATAAACATGAATAAGTAGGACAACTATATTTAAGAGAATTGAGACACATTAAAATGTATAGTAAATATGTTCCTCAAGTTGCAAGGCAATGTACCAACATAATTAGCTAACAAGATCATATACAAAATAACTAAAATCAAAATAAAAAGCACCTTTTGGCAAAAAATAAAAAAAATAAAAAGCACTTTAGGAATAAGTCCATAACCAAGAAAGAAATAGGGATAAGTACCAAATCTGCAATCACTGTAGGATTTCTAGGATCATCTTTAGGTATTCCCTGCTCTACTTTGCCAACAAGATCAACCCTAACATCATATGCTTTTGTATATATTCCACCACCTAATTGAGCAAATAGCGCAATAAAAGAAGCTCCAAAGCCATATCCTACAAAAAGAAAAGGTACTGGAAGAGAAAAGAAATACTAAGCAATTAGATTGCAAAGGAGACTGGTAGCACATGACACAAAATGCAACATCCTTGATGATAAAAAAATGCTTAATTAATTAATTACTTATCACACACACATAATAATATCAATTAAAAAATAAAATGTAAACAAAGTATCAATTAGCCACATGTTTAGCACCTAATCATCAATTTTTTTTAGAATAATCCAATTCATTAAGAAAAGGAACAATAAGGAAAGCACATAGGCTAACCAAACCAAAATCAGGGTATTAATAAGAAAATTATATCAAACCCATATCAAAATTGTAGTAAACTACCAAATCCAAAAGCTAAAATTAAAGCACAATAAGAGAAAAAAAATAAAAGTTAGACCCATAAAGGCCCAAATCTAAACCTCAACATGGGAAGCACAAACATAAAAAATACCCATAACCAAATCAAATACAAAATTAGAAATCAACCCATAATTGCACAAGCCATAAAACAAAATTAAACAAGCAAAAAAGAGGAACCCACCAGCAGTAGCAATAAGAGTGCAGAGATCACAATAGAAGTAGTAGCACCATAGTAGTAATTGGTTCTGAGTATAGACAAAGAGCAGTAAGGAGGAAGAAAGGCTTGAAAAAAATTAAAAAGAGCATATTTTCATTTGAAAACATGGAGTTTTCACTTTATAATTTTAATAAGAAAAATGTTAGAAAAAAAAACTTGTTTTCCAATTTTCTTTTAAAATTATGAAAATAGTGAAAACACTTTTTAAGTGAGATTTTTGTGAAAACACCTAAAGTAAATACAAATTCTTATTTTCAATTTTCATTTTGAAAATTTTATAAAAACTAAAGTAATTTTCTATAAGTAAACACAACCTTAACTTCTTTTATGAAACTAGAGTTAATAAGTTTATTAACTTTAGCTTTAATTTAAGGAATTAAATTAGGTTAAAAGCGTCTTTAAGGTTGTTAAACTAGGTTTGGCCCTTTTTAATTGCCAAATGATGAACTACCACCTTTAGATTTAAGCTAGGCATCTCTTTGTATGACCATGTGAAGATATCCTTAGATTAATCATAAGTTACATATAAGCATCTTTTTCTTTTTGAGAAAAATTCATATTCAAGAAAATTGGTCAAGGATTTTCAACTGTCCCTAAGTTAATTTCCTTTAGTGCATCCACTGTAGCTTTATTACTTTCTTCAAAATTTGGTGTAGCTTTTTCTACATCTTCCTAAATAGTTGGATCTTTTTTATCAGAGTCACTTATAATGACATGATATGATGCCATTGTATCAATTTATTCCTTTTTCTCTTGATGAGGGAATAGGTTTGTGATCACCACCATATGTTTCTTTACTTTTAGTATTTCACCAATTGTAGCAAACTATTTATGAGCGTCTTGAATATTTTTGTAGTTTTTTTTATTCGGTGTGTTATCCTCCTAATTTTGTCAAGTGTGTTTCTCTAAGGTACTTTTAATGAAGGGACATTGAGACTTTTATGTTTGTTGTGGAGTCACCACCCGATGACTCAAGGAAATAAGGGACGACATTAGATCACTCAACAAGTATCATCCCTAATAAAGATTCTAGGTCTGAAAGGTCACATCTACTTTTTGGCTATTTCTCATTATGTAATATTTGTCGCATGGATACCACATCACTCTACTTTCAAAATGATAGTTTATATACACATACACACACAATGCATAATGAATGGAAAATAAAGAAATTAATTACAATTATTACATCACTTTCCTAATAAATACATCAAAGGAGAGAAGTACAAAAAAGTAAATCTAGCCCTAAGACTAATAAACACTTACTAGACAGGTGTTAACACAAGTGTATATTTTTCATTCATCCACATATTACAATAATTTAGCAAGAAAATAGTAAAACAACTTAAAATGAAAATATCGTATAGAAAGGGCATTAAATAATGAGATCCACAATAAGATGGTGGTGCTTCCTAATAGCTTAAAATATTAAACCAGAATAAGTAAAATAATTAAAAATGTATTATTTTGTCATCATTGGACTATAAGAAGTGGCTATAGCTGAGACTATGATTTTTATGATGAAAATGCATATTTTTAATGCAGATTTGATGATTTTTGCATTTTATGCTTTTATTGACTCTAGAGTAAAAATTATAGCAGTCACAAATATTTTGAAAATAACATATTCCTTGAATTCATTATAACTCGAGTATGGAGTTAATAAAAGAAGCAGGTTTGATGCATAAAATAACTATGAAATATGAAAGTTATGCAAAATGTTATTTTGATGATGAACATGATAATTATTAACATAAAAAATTTTCATATTTTAATAAAAATGCAATTTTCAAAGTGAAAGTGATGAAATTAGGAGAATTACATCAAAACTCACTAAATAATTAGTAGAATCACATTTGAATCAGAATATGCAAAAAATACTTTTTTTTTTTATAGAAATAGGCATAAATGTGGATTTGATAAGAAAAATGCAAAATTTGCATTCCAATCATGCAAAAAATTATATTAATATTATTAAAATACAAATTTGATGAAAATCATATTATTTAACAAAGATGATACAAAACACATATAGAACACTCAAAAAATGCAGATTTTGTTTAAAAAAACTTTTTTCTCTAGAAAATCACATTCTCGGTGTAGAGAGAATGAAAAATGTAACAAAACAAAAAAAATGGTAAGTAATTATTCATATAGCATGCAATATGGCTAGTTAACCATGCAACCACATAATTTTCACAATTTACTGGCACCACGAAAATTAAAGAGAGAATTGGAGTAGAAGAGAAGAAATGCAAATTTAACACAAATTAGTTGCATAAAATTAATTATTTTGGTCCTCAAAGAATCAACTGAGCTTGTTTATAAATGAAAGCATTTGCTTCATATATGTGATTTATAAGTTGTCCTCATTAAGATAAGATAAGGACATGAATAATGCAAATTTGTATGCCTTTGAAACGTGCTTTAACAAATATGAGGTTTGGTTTAGTTTTAAATCGGGTCTAGAAATCCTAAGAAAATAAGAGGAACAAGTGAATATTCTAAAAATTAGGGAGTCCTTAGTCTTTAATCCAATTGAGTAATAATATATTGTTCAAAATATCCCCCTTAAATTGTGAATAATGGTCCAGTATTTATAGTCAATGTAATTTTCATTATGTACGTGCAGAAAGCATAAGTACAAGCAGTAGAATGCACATGTACGCATGGAAGGACTACGTGAGTGTGCACTAAGTAGAGGAATGTGCGTGTGTGCACATGTTTGCACGTGGGCCATGTACCCATGCGCAAAGCGTGTGTACATGCACTCATTTGCATGTGACACATGTTGTATAGGCACTTTTTTTTAAAGGTTTTTTTTTAGTTTCATGAAGGTGTTTCAAACTTTGATTTTGAAAAATCTATTTCTGATTTCACTTAACTGAGTTTTGATTCATCGAAGCAAGCATTGGTTCATTAAGGTTTGGCTAAATGATTCGGTGATCAATTTATTATCTTGTAATTTTGATTTTGGTGTTTTAGGTTTTCAAACTTTTTGTACACTTTAAAAGTAGTACATATAAGCAGACTCTTGTCATTTTCAAATGTTTTTTTTCATTATCAAGTCATTGTCAAGGATAGTAAAAATTAAAGGTATAATACCATTCACTTTGATGGATCATATATAAGGGCACTTTAGCTTTCTTAATTTTTTACTTTTTAAGACTTTAAGTCTATTTTTGGCAAAAACTTTTCTACCTTTTGAACTACCATTGATTTGTATTCCAATGCAATTAAACACTAAAATATGACATGTAGGAGTTCCCAACTGATGAAAAACTGAAGGCCTAAATTCAACTACTTATTTCCTTTATCCTCAACTGTGATGTAGTTAGAAGCACTCTTATAAATCTTTAAGAGTAACAGAGTTATAGAATGGTGTCCAAGACACTTTTTGGAAGCTTGAGGATTTGCTTCCTTTTTCATCCAAATCTTCTAAATTTTATTAGAAAGATGTTTATCTTGTTAAGGTTTCATGTGGTCCTTTAATAATAAAGTGCTTCATTTTCCAAATCCTACTTTAGCCAATAACTTATAAGCATTAGGATCAAAGCCATTCACACGTTTGGTAGGAAATTCTCCATGTCTCCTAGTTCATCATTGAGAATATTTTATAAACCCTTTCAATGGTTCTTAAGTTTCTTTTATTGTTATAAGACTTGTGATAGGAAGGATCAAATCCCTTAATTCCTTAACAATATGTTCATCTTGGCTCTTGAAGGAATTTTGCTATTATATCTTCTTTTTTTTATTAGAATGCTTTAAAGTCTAGAAAGCCATTTGCATAGGATTACTTTGTTGTTTTAAAACTTCTTTATTTTACTTTATTAATAGAAGCCATGTGCGTCTATTAAGGATGAATGAGCTTCCTCATATGAATCTTTTCCCTTTTATTAAGTTCTTCTTAGAATTGATTTTTTGAATGAGCTTCAGCTTGTACTTCATCATCTATTATTGCTTTAAAGTAAAACTTGGCATTTGTATAGTGCAATTCTATTGGGATTTTATGATGTGAACACATAAGGTAAATTAAAATTTTAATCATAGAATCCTCACAAGATCCATGTAATTCAATTAAATCAATTAAGAGAGATTCCAAAAATTCACTAAGATGAACATAAGGCAAGATGGTTGGAAGGATGAGAGGGGTTTCACATTGGTGACACCCTATCTTAAGCTTTTCATAATTTATTATTGGATCAAGATACCACCAATATAGCCATGTCCTCTACTGGTATCCATATAAATAGGATGTCTAAACGCGGTGTTGATATGCTAGAAACTTTTCTCTATGGCTCTTCTTTTTTCTTTTCTCTTTATGTATATTTTTCTTTTGTCAAAAGAAGTAGAAGAAGGTGGAGAATAAGATTACTAAAACCCTAGAGAAATAGATGTATAAATAGACATCTCATATAGGGTTTTTCAAACCCTTCACTTTCCAAAAATGTTTTTGGTATGTTTACCTTCTATTTTCTATTTTGATTCCAATTCCAAAATTAGAATTATTTCCAATTTTATTTAAGAAAACACTTACCTTAAATAAATAAGGAAATAAGTATAAATCAAAATAGAATTCCTTCCTATTATATTTAAGATAACACTTACCTTAAATAAATAAGGAAATAAAAAAAATAATTATAAATATATATATCTACACATATTTATTTATTTATCTAGAGAGAATTTGGGTATACGACCTTATAGGTTTACGTAATGTTGGCAATAGGTCTAAAATCTCAATTTTAGCCCATAAGTCATAAGCAGCCTCTACGAAGACATTATAACTATAGAAGTTATGGGAAGGCCGATAATCTAACATAACCTAATCCACAACATGTATTATAGTCCTTTTGTCATGCGATATCTTGATTGAATATAAGGCATGGCCTATGTCATCCTTATATTTTTAAATCATATTATTTCTCAATCCTAAGTAGACCGATATTGATAACTCTTTATCAACTTATTGTAGTATGGCCATGCATTTTTTCTCAGTCTAACTTATCAAAAGGCCCATTAATATCTTCTTATAATAATGAGGGACAAATTCCTTCTCAATCATTCACATTCCTCACATAACTCATGCTATATCCAATCACAACTTATTTTATCATTATGTTAAAAATGATGTTAGAATATGTCAAAATATAGAACTTATTATGTAGGAAACCATGGTGATTTCAAGTCAAAGGACTGAAATAATACCATTGTAATGATAATCACTTATGACGATTATCCATGTAGTATTCTCATAGTGGGTCGATCTAATACATCATTTCTCAAATATATACCTATGAGTTGACTTAATATCCCACATACATAATAAGTAAAACATAATAATCAATCAACTTCATATTAGTCTTTATTCATTATCATTCTAATGATAATAACCTACTAGGGATAATTTAGAATAGAATTCAAGTTTCACCTAAGAATTTTACTATCAATTCACATACTTAATGACTTGAGATAGAATAACTATTCAAGAAACTTACTAGAATTAGCTAGTAATAATGAAAATGCCTCTTTATTAATAAATGAAATATGAAAATGTCAAAATATGGCCATTACATGATTGGCCTATGACATATCACTAACAGATTATGCTCTATTAAATGGATTAGTGTTTTTTATAACTCATCTTATTTCACCATTCTTGTAATATTTAAAACATTGATGGAGTAAAGATTGGACCACCATAATTTCATGAATCCAAAGATTCCCAAGCAATTGTAATATCCTGAGTTTTTAAATAATTTTAAACTGTATCAGGATATGCAGTGTCAATAATTTGTATTTATATTTATGATTATTTAATGAGTTTATTCATTATTAAGTCATTTTAATTATTTTTAAGTTATTTACGTAAAATTTTTCCAGGAATTTTATTTTCGGGGAAATTAAAACGTGAATAATTTAATATTAATTATTTTAACTGGTTTTATGAATTTGCATGAGCTCATGCGTGATTTTAAAGTGTCAAATAAAATACATATACGTACATGCATTTAAATAAAATTAGGGTTTATTTAATTAAATTATATTATATTATATAGTTTTAATATTAATTAATTAAATGTGTGTGTATATGTATATGTGTATATATATTATTATTAAAGTGTGTGGTGGACATTTATTGTGTGTGTTAATTTAAATATAAAATAATAAAGTGAGATATATATATATATATATATATATATTATTAACAAAACATAAAGTTTAATATATTTACCATTTTGCCATTTTCTTCTTCTCCTTCCTCTCGATCGCCTTCCCCATTTTCGTCACCTGCAACTCCGATCGACTACCGTCGGTGTGCCTCTCGAATGTCCACCCTCTTCCTCCAACAGCTCCGCTACTCTCTTCTACCCTCTCCAGCACTGGTGAAGCCGAGAAACTCATTTTGGCCGAGAGTTACTTCTTCCACCGTACCTCATGTTTTCGGCCACCAAATTCTGTGATTCTGGTGCCGTTGAACTCCCTAGACTCCATAGAAGACAATTCCAAGCCTCCTTTTAGCTTAAAACTCGATTTGGTAAGGTTTTTAGCTAGTTTTTATTTTCGGCCTACTAAGGTTTTTGATTTTTTTGAGCTTCAATTTGGTTGATTCATGCAATCTTCCTTCACAAACATTGATCCTAGTAGCTTAATCTAGCTCTGTGAATTTTTATGGAGTTTTTGGGAATTATTTTGATTTTTTGTGTGAATTTTTTATTATTTTATTAATATTTTCTAATTTTCAAAAATTAATTAATTAAATTATGAAATTTTGATTTATGGTGTTTATAGGTGCTATAATGAATTTTAGAAATTTTTTTGTAATTATTTTGAATTTTATATAATTATTTTGAATTTATTTAGTTTATGTAATTTTGGGAAAATTAGGTTAATTATGTGTTTTATTAAAATTTATTGGTTAATCGCATATATTTATTGATATTATTGAATTATATGTTGATAAATTTAATTTTGAGTAATTATACTATTTTTGGTGAATTTTTGATTAATTTTAGGAAATTTACGTAACTAGGGGTATTTTGTTAATTTGGCACTAAATTGGCTAAAAATATAATTAAATTGGTTTTACTAGTTATTTGAGGTATAAAAATGATTTCTACAAATTATTTAGTATTTTTGACAAATTAAACCTATTTTTCATAAATTATTTTCAAAGTATATATAATATACGATTT
Source organism: Mallotus nudiflorus (assembly GCA_947683625.1). Taxonomy (NCBI): domain Eukaryota; kingdom Viridiplantae; phylum Streptophyta; class Magnoliopsida; order Malpighiales; family Euphorbiaceae; genus Mallotus; species Mallotus nudiflorus. Next base: position 586,812 of record CANTUR010000094.1, on the reverse strand, counting down.
TTCTAAATAAATGAGTTTTTATCGATTTTTAATATGTTTTAGGGCTAATTATGTAATTTGAATTTATAAAATATATTTTGATCAATATTTATGAATTTATTGAGAATTACCAGTTTTTAATAATATTTTATTTAAAATTAAGGTTTTTATACATTTATCGGTAAAATAATTATATATAGCGTTTAAATAACTAAATTGCTATATTTTGAGTATTGAAGGGCATTTTTGGTATTTTTGGCATTTTTAATGTGATATGTAATTATCTCGTGCATTGTGAACCTCGGTCGGTAGAATTGTAGTTTAGGAGTCCGACCGAGGGGTTGTGAGCCTATGTATATTCGAAGTGTGTTTCTTTGCAGGACCAACTCTACTCTTTGAGTAGAGAAATGTTTATTTTACAGGGGAGATTCTACTGGATTTTCGATAGAATTCTCATAAAACGTGATGTCTGGTCGAATTCCTATTCTAATTCTGTGTCCGATATTCTTAGATCGAGTCTCTAGGAATTTCGATAGATTTATTCTAATTCCGTATTGTCATTTGTTTGTTTAGTTTAGGCCCGTCGAACTCTCCTCGTGGAGCGCAATAACAGTGAGTTGTTATTCTATATATACTTGTATTAGGATTGCATGTTTTAGAAATGTATGATTTATTTTGTAAATTATGCATAAATAGTTTAATTATTGCCTAGATTTATTCTTGGTATATTATTAGTAGATTATTGGTATATTTTCAATTATATGCATTTTTTATTAATGAATTATACCTAAAATGTTTTTAAGTATATTTCTAATTTATTTCCAGTTTATTTTACAAGTAAATTGAATTCATTCGACATGTATATACTCGAAATATACCTAGTTTATTTTTGGTATATTTCTAATATATATATATATGGTTTATGTTGCTATTTTATTTAATATCATGCATTATTGATTTTATGAATGTATGTTTTATATTTAAATGAAGGATATCAATAGAACGTGCTACTTAGTGGGCAACACTAGTGATATGAACCCTACCTATAACAGAGATAGAACGCGCATCCATCTTTGAAATCATTGCCCAAGATTGTCAAGATGAGGTTGTGAAGATGGAGCTAAACCCCTTGCTTATTAAAGTAAAGAAAGATGCTTAGCTATTATAAGATGAATAATCACATAATTCTAAGTTTAATCTAGAAAATTGTAATGAAAGGTAGAAGTGAAACAATTCTAGTAAACTTGCAAAGTTTTAAAAGAACAAAGTTTAAGGAAAAACCTCACTTTTAATATTTCAATGCTTGTCTGAACTTCTTTGTCCTTGATCTTATCATTGGTCCCTCATAATGCAATGGATCACTTGGTTTGATAGGCTTGCTTAGCTTGGTTGCATCATTCCCCCCTTCCTCAAGATGATTCATCCTCGAATCAGCACCTACATTAAAATTAAAAAGAGATAAATCAACAACATTAAATGTAGCACTTACACCATACTCACCGGGTAAGTCAATCTAGCATTATCATTGATGCGCTCTAACACTTAGAAGGGTCCATCACCGTGGGGCATCAACTTAGATTTCCTTTGAGTGGGAAACCTTTCTTTATGCAAATGTACCCAAACCCAATCACCTGGTTCAAATACAACTTTTATGTGCCCCTTGTTTGCATGTTTGGCATATTGCTCATTCTTTCTTTCAAGATTGCTCATACCTTTTCATGTAAGGACTTCACAGATTCTGCCTTCTTCTTTCCATCTAGATTAAAAGACATACGGATTTAAAAGAAGCATTGAAATATTAAAAATGAGGTTTTTCCTTAAACTTTGTTCTTTTGAAACTTTGCAAGTTTACTTGAATTGTTTCACTTCTACCTTTCATTACAATTGCTAGGTTAGATTAAACTTAGAATTGTGTGATTGTTCATCTTATAATAGCTAAGTATCTTACTTCAAATTAATAAGCAAGGGGTTTAGCTCCATCAACACAACCTATCCTTGATGATCCTTGGGCAAGATTTCAAAGTTGGATGCGTGTTCTATCTCTATTATAGGTAGGGTTCGTATCAGTTTGGTATCAAAGCCAAACTTCAAGGTTTGGTTATTTATCATTTAATTTTCATTCATAATTTCTTCTTCTTCTTCTCAATTCTTCTCAATTTCAATTTGATTTGGAATTTGGAATTTGATCCTAGCTTTTAGGATGAACCCTAAAAGGGGTTAAATGCTAGCATAAAGCTTAATAATAAAGAATTCAAGCTAATTATTCTAATTTCCTATTTTGAAATTAATTAGTTTGATATGGACGAATTCTGAATTATTTTCTTATTTTGGAGTTAATAAGGAAGATTCTAGAAGATATGAGAATATTCAAGAATATTCCAAGTCAAAGTCAACAAGTCAAAGTCAAAGTTAAATAGTCAACAAGTCAAAGTAAAGGGTCAATGGTCAACATATGACATGGCATGCTTCCATGCTTAGTTGTAATGAGTTGTCATTTTGCTTAATTGTCATGATTTGTAATGAGTTGTCAATTTTGACTTTTCAAAGATGAGTTGTCATTAGTTGTCCTATTTTGAAGGAAATCTCCTTAATTAAGGATTTTCCTATATAGGTATCTTTGGGAATAAGGAATAGAACCTTTTCCTTCAAGGATTAGGTTGTTTACATGCCTATATAAGGGCTACAACTATGTAAAACGAATTTAGAAAAGCATTGAAATATTAAAAGTGAGGTTTTTCCTTAAACTTTGTTCTTTTAAAACTTTGCAAGTTTACTTGAATTGTTTCAATTATACCTTTCATTACAATTGCTAGGTTAGATTAAACTTAGAATTGTATGATTGTTCATCTTATAATAGCTAAGTATCTTGCTTCAAATTAATAAGCAGGGGGTTTAGCTCCATCTTCATAACCTCATTTTGACAATCTTGGGCAACAATTTCAAAGATGGATGCGCGTTCTATCTCTATTATAGGTAGGGTTCGTATCAGTTTGGTATCAGAGCCAAACTTCAAGGTTTTGGTTATGTATCCTTTTATTTTCATGAATTATCTATTCTTTTCTTCTTCTTAATTCTTCATAAATTGAAATTTTTTATTTTTTTTAGTGAAACACGAGAGCATTCACATCCTTGAGTGTAAACACGTAAAGGAGTGCTTTGTGAGGATTTTTTTTTTCTATATCTTTTCAAACCTATTTTTTTTAGCATGGATATGCCTTATTTTCTTGGTGGGGACGATCCTTATATTTATTTGGAATGGGTGCAACAAATAGAGGAGATATTTGACTCTCTTGAATTAAGTGATTTCCAAAAGTGTAAAGCTGCTTCTTGTAAATGTTTGGGTGATGCTGCTATATGGTGGAAGGATTTGATGGCATCGTGGAGTATGAATGGGCCTAGTGAGATTAAAAATTGGGTAATAATGAAAAGATTAATGACTAGACATTTTATTCCTTCTGAAGTTATGGATAAATTTTATCTTAAATTACAAAGGCTTAAACAAGGTGATGAATTATGTGTTGATGATTACGTTAAAAAGTTTAAGTTGTTTGTAATTGCAAGTGATGTAGGTGAATTCAAAAGGAAGAAAGTTACAAAATTCATCAGTGGGCTTAAGTATAAGATTACTAAGAGATTGAAGAAAGAAGTGCAATTAGAACCTTCTATCTCTTTGAAGGTTGTAATTGAACTTGCTTTGGAGTATGAAAAGCAAGCGGGTTCTTATGAGGAGACAATGATAGTGTGTCATTCCAAGGAACATCAAGGTGTTAAAGTTACCGAATTAGTTGAGCAACAAGTTAAGGAGAAGAGTAAGGAGGAAGAGTGTCAAATTGAAACTACACCACCAAAGATGATTATTGAAGACATGTGCCCTAATCAACTGGTGGGAGAAAATGTGCAAGGCATGAGTGAAAAGGAGAGCCTAGAGATTGAGAGCATCATGAAAGATCAAGATCTGGTTATTCATTATGATTATACTGACAACTCAATTCTTTCTTTTTCTGGTGTTTTGAAATTTTTTTCACAGACTTCTATGCCATACAAAGATCCCTTTGCTGATGTTATTGAAGTTCTTTATGTCAACAATGCAATTTATGGAGTCTTTGCTTGTGCCAAAAAGAACTTGAGATATTCATGTTTCAAGTTTAGAAAGAAGCAAAAAGAATTCAATCCTTACATGTTCATGAACAGAAGTTCTATATTTCAAATGTGCTATCAAGTTCAAGTTATGTTGAAGCTACTTATGTGGATCATTATTTCAAAGGAGAAGTTTTCAATAAAGGAGTTTGTGTTTGACCCTGGAGGATTTGCAAATTTATCAACTTTAGAAGATGGCTATGATTCGAGGGTGAATCATCTTTAAGAGGGAGGGAATAATATGAACCCTAAAAGGGGTTAAATGCCAGCATGAAGCTTAATAATAAAGAATTCAAGCTAATTAGTTTAATTTCCTATTTTGAAATTAATTAGCTTGATATGGACGAATTCTGAATTATTTTCTTATTTTGGAGTCAATAAGGAAGATTCTAGAAGATATGAGAAGATTCAAGAATATTCCAAGCCAAAGTCAGTAAGTCAAAGTCAAATAGTCAATAAGTCAAAGTCAAGGGTCAATGGTCAACATATGACATGGCATGCTTCAATGCTTAGTTGTCATGAGTTGTCATTTTGCTTAATTGTCATGATTTGTAATGAGTTATCAATTTTGACTTTTCAAAGATGAGTTGTCATTAGTTGTCCTATTTTGAAGGAAATCTCCTTAATTAAGGATTTTCCTATATAAGTATCTTTGGGAATAAGGAATAGAACCTTTTCCTTCAAGGATTAGGTTGTTTACATGCCTATATAAGGGCTACAACTATGTAAAACGAATTTAGAAAAGCATTGAAATATTAAAAGTGAGGTTTTTCCTTAAACTTTGTTCTTTTGAAACTTTGCAAGTTTACTTGAATTGTTTCACTTCTACCTTTCATTACAATTGCTAGGTTAGATTAAACTTAGAATTGTATGATTGTTCATCTTATAATAGCTAAGTATCTTGCTTCAAATTAATAAGCAAGGGGTTTAGCTCCATCAACACAACCTATCCTTGATGATCCTTGGGCAAGATTTCAAAGTTGGATGCGCGTTCTATCTCTGTTATAGGTAGGGTTCGTATCAGTTAATAATATGAACCCTAAAAGGGATCAAAAGTGCCTAAATATTAAGAATTCAAGCTAATTAGTTTAATTTCCTATTTTGAAATTAATTAGCTTGATATGGATGAATTTTGGAGTTATTCCTATTTTGGAGTCAATAAGGAAGATTCAAGAAGATTCTAGAAGATGTGAGAAGATTTAAGAATATTCCAAGTCAAAGTCAAAGTCAAATAGTCAATAAGTCAAAGTTAAGGATCAATGGTCAACATGTGATATGGCATGCTTCTATTCTTAGTTGTCATGAGTTGTCATTTTACTTAGTTGTCATGACTTGTAATGAGTTGTCAATTTTGACTTTTCAAAGATGAGTTGTCATGAGTTGTCATTAGTTGTCCTATTTTAAAGGAAATCTCCTTAATTAAGGATTTCCCTATATAGGTATCTTTGGGAATAAGGAATAGAACCTTTTCCTTTAAGGATTAGGTTGTTTACATGCCTATATAAGGGCTAACCCTATGACATACGAATTTAAAAAAAAAGCATTGAAATATTAAAAGTGAGGTTTTTCCTTAAACTTTGTTCTTTTGAAACTTTGCAAGTTTACTTAAATTGTTTCACTTCTACCTTTCATTATAATTGCTAGGTTAGATTAAACTCAGAATTGTATAATTGTTCATCTTATAATAGCTAAGTATCTTGCTTCAAATTAATAAGCAAGGGGTTTAGCTCCATCAACACAACCTATCCTTGATGATCCTTGGGCAAGATTTCAAAGTTGGATGCGCGTTCTATCTTTGTTATAGGTAGGGTTCGTATCAGTTTGGTATCAGAGCCAAACTTCAAGGTTTGGTTACATATCCTTTAATTTTCATTTATTATCTATTCTTTTCTTCTTCTCAATTCTTCATAAATTGAAAAAAAAAAAAATTTTTTTGAGTGAAACACGAGAGCATTCACATCCTTAAGTATAAACATGTAAGGGAGTGTTTTGTGAGGGTTTCTTTTCTATTTTTTTTCTAAATTATCTTTGTGTGTGGTTATTATGGACGTGCCTTATTTTCTTGGTGGGGATGATCCTTTGTTTATTTGGAATGGATGCAACAAATAGAGGAGATATTTGACTCTCTTGAATTAAGTGATTTCCAAAAGTGTAAAGTTGCTTCTTGTAAATTTTTGGGTGATGATACTATATGGTGGGAAGATTTGAGGGCATCATGGAGCATGAATGGGCTTAGTGAGATTAAAAATTGGGAGGTAATGAAGAGATTAATGACTAGACATTTTATTCCTTTTGAAGTTAGGGATAAATTTTATCTTAAATTACAAAGGCTTAAACAAGGTGATGAATTATGTGTTGATGATTATGTTAAAAAGTTTAAGTTGTTTGTAATTGCAAGTGATGTAGGTGAATTCGAAAGGAAGGAAGTTACAAAATTCATCAGTGGCTTAAAGTACGAGATTGGTAAGAGATTGAAGAAAGAAGTGCAATTAGAATCTTCTATTTCTTTAAAGGTTGTAATTGAACTTGCTTTAGAGTATGAAAAGCAGGTGGGTTCTTATGAGGAGACAATGATAGTGTGTGATTCCAAGGAACATGAAGGTGTTAAAGTTACCGAATTGGTTGAGCAACAAGTTAAGGAGAAGAGTAGGGAGGAAGAGCATCAAATTGAAACTACATCACCAAAGACAATTATTGAAGACATGTGCACTGATCAATTAGTGAGAGAAAATGAGCAAGGCATGAGTGAAAAGGAGAACCTAGAGATTGGGAGCATTATGGAAGATCAAGAGTTGATTATCCATTATGATTGCACTAATAATTTTAATGTTTCTTTTCCTAGTGACTTGAAATTTATTTTGCAGAGCTTTATGCCATACAAATATCCATTTGATGATGTTATTGCAGTTCCTTATGTCCACAATACAATCTATGGAGTCTTTACTTGTACCAAAAAGAACTTGAGTTATTCATGTTTCAAATTTAGAAAGAAGCAACACAAATACAATCCTTACAAGTTCGTGGAAAAGAGTTCTACATTCGATCAAGTTCAAGCTATATTAAAGCTACTTCTATGGATTCTTACTTCAAAGGAGAGGCTTTCAACAAAGGTGTTTGTATTTGACCCTGGAGGATTTGTAAATTTATCAACTTTAGAAGATGGCTATGATTCGAGGGCGAATCATCTTCAAGAGAGAGGGAATAATATGAACCCTAAAAGGGATCAAAAGTGCCTAAATATTAAGAATTCAATCAAATTAGTTTAATTTCCTATTTTGAAATTAATTAGCTTGATATGAATGAATTTTGGAGTTATTCCTATTTTGGAGTCAATAAGGAAGATTCAAGAAGATTCTAGAAGATGTGAGAAGATTCAAGAATATTCCAAGCCAAAGTCAAAGTCAAGGATCAATGGTCAACATGTGACATGGCATGCTTCTATTCTTAGTGGTCATGAGTTGTCATTTTGCTTAGTTGTCATGACTTGTAATGAGTTGTCAATTTTGACTTTTCAAAGATGAGTTGTCATTAGTTGTCCTATTTTAAAGGAAATCTCCTTAATTAAGGATTTTTCTATATAGGTATCTTTGGGAATAAGAAATAGAGCTTTTTCCTTTAACGATTAGGTTGTTTACATGCCTATATAAGGGCTAACCCTATGACATACGAATTTAAAAAAAAAGCATTGAAATATTAAAAGTGAGGTTTTTCCTTAAACTTTGTTCTTTTGAAACTTTGCAAGTTTACTTGAATTGTTTCACTTCTACCTTTCATTACAATTGCTAGGTTAGATTAAACTTAGAATTGTATGATTTTTCATCTTATAATAGCTAAGTATCTTACTTTAAATTAATAATCAAGGGGTTTAGCTCCATCAACACAACCTATCCTTGATGATCCTTGGGCAAGATTTCAAAGTTGGATGCGCGTTCTATCTTTGTTATAGGTAGGGTTCGTATCAGTTTGGTATCATCTTTTAGGTAGGGTTCATATAATCTTTTAGAGGTATCAAAGGGAGAATGATGTGATCCTAGCTCCAAAGAGGAAGATTTCAAGATTTGTTCATGCTAATAAGGCAACATTCATTCAAGAAAAGAGCAATTAGCATAAATTCGTATTTTATGTAGCATACTTCAGTATTTTAGCCACAAATCACTCTAAAAAACTCTGATTGAGATGATTCAAGAAACTGTTGAAAGATAAGAGAGAAATCTACAAATTTGGTGAAGATATTCAGAGTTAATTCGGTTTTATACCTGAGCTAAAATTATGAAATATTATCAGATCGTGAATAAAACTGGCCAGATTGAATATACATTAGTAAACGGGCTGTATCTCACTCAATATAGATCCAAATGAAGTTTTTCAAGATGCTGATGAAAGATAACAACAAGGGTTATAACTTTCATGTTTTGGGATTAAGTTAATTTGGCCATCATCATATTGAAAAGTGTGCTGCATAAGTAAATCCGAATTTAACTAGGATTATATTTTCTTATTTAAGTATAATTATATTTTCTTATTTAAGAAGGACTTTGTTTTCTTGTTTAGTTAGGATATTAATTATGTTTTATTTAGGGTTTCTTTAAGGCTATATAAAGGCCTTATTTTATGTAACCTAGAGGATTTGCAATCATGGATGATTAATAAAATTTAGAGAGGATTCTCTTTGGTTACTTGGTGGTTAACCATGTGACAACCTTTGTGACTTATTAATCTATCTTTCAGACAGTAGATTGTGGCATCTTTTTAATAACCTTTTTTGCTTGTTTTTTATTGTTCAAAAGGTTAAAGTTTTGATATAGCTTTGGTTGTTTGGACTAACTAAACATGAGGTGAAGGTTCTCTATGTCTGAATTGGAACTTGATTTGAACTTTCCTTGAGAGCGTGGGTTTAGGTTCATGTTGAACAGGTTCCTAGAGTAGGTCGTCTAGTGGGTTTGTATCACTTGGTATCAGAGCTTGGCTCAAATCAGGTTTTGTTCAATTCAATTCTACGTACCCTTAATTTACTTTTTAATTATTGTGGTTTTAAAATTTTTCTATTTGTGTCAAAAAAAATAAATATGTTTTTTTTTTATGATTTTTGATTTGGTTGGTATTAGATTGATTTAATTGAATGATTTGTAACAAAGGGTCTTAGGTTTGATATACCTAAGGTTTTAGTTGGTCATATCAATTAGATTTTATACCTTAAGTTTGATTTGATCAATTTGTAATGAAGGGTCTTAGGTTTGATATACCTAAGGTTTTAGTTGGTTGATACAAAAAGGGTTTAAGGTTACTAATCTTCTACCTTTCATTTTTTTATTTTTCAATTTTTAGGATTTTAAATTTATTTTTTATTTATAAGTTAAAAAATATATATGTCTTGAATTTTTTTTAATCTATTTAAAATTTCTTTATTTTTTTTTCTTGTGTGGTGTTCTTGAGTCTTTCTTAAATAAAAAAAAATTCAATTGCATGGAAGATAAAGATTTGAGGACAAATCTTTTTGAAGAAAGGGAGAATGATGTGATCCTAGCTCCAAAGAGGAAGATTTCAAGATTTGTTCATGCTAATAAGGCAACGTTCATTCAAGAAAAGAGCAATTAGCATAAATAACGGTAAAGTATCGTCATCCTATTCCTAGGTTAGATGATATGCTTGATGAGTTGCATGGGGCTGTTATATTTTCCAAGATTGATTTGAAAAGTGGTTATCATCAAATTCGCATGAAAGAGGATGATGAGTGGAAAACTGCATTTAAAACAAAATATGGTTTATATGAGTGGTTAGTCATGCCTTTTGGTTTAACTAATGCACCTAGCACTTTTATGAGATTAATGAACCATGTTTTGCATGCTTTCATTGGAAAATTTATGGTTGTTTATTTTGATGATATACTTATATATAGTAAATCTTTGGAAGAGCATATTAACATGTGCATTTGGTTTTGGAAGTGCTGCGTAAGGAATGTTTGTATGCTAACCTCAAAAAGTGTAGTTTTTGCACACATAAGCTTGTTTTCTTAGGCTTGTTGTTAGTGCAAAAGGAATAGAGGTAGATGAAGAGAAGGTCAAGGCAATTAAAGACTGGCCTACGCCTAGAGGAGTTAGTGATGTGCAAAGTTTTCATGGTCTTGCAAGCTTTTATAGGCGATTTGTGAGGGATTTTAGTACCATTGTAGCGCCATTGACCGAAGTCATTAAGAAAAATGTTGGCTTCAAGTGGGGAGAAGCACAAGAATAAGCATTTAACATGCTTAAGGATAAGTTGACATCTGCTCCTTTACTTACTCTACCTAATTTTTCTAAAACATTTGAAATTGAATGTGATGCTTCATGTTTTGGAATTGGGGTTGTTCTAATGCAAGATGGACAACCAATTGCTTATTTTAGTGAAAAGTTAAATGGCGCAAGCTTGAAGTACCCCACTTATGACAAAGAGATGTATGCCTTAGTTCGCGCTTTGGAGACATGGTAGCATTATTTATTTCCTAAAGAGTTTGTGATACATACTGATCATGAATCCTTGAAGCATTTGAAGGGGCAAAAAAAGCTTAACAAATGACATGCTAGGTGGAGTGAATTCATTGAGTCATTTCCTTATGTCATTAAATACAAGCAAGGTAAAGAGAATGTTGTGGCTGATGCACTTTCAAGAAGGTATACTTTACTTGCTTCTTTAGATGCCAAATTGCTAGGATTTGAATACATAAAAGAGTTATATGAGAATGACAGTGATTTTGGTAGTGTTTATCATGCATGTGAAAATATTGCTTTTAAAAAGTTCTATAGGCATGATGGTTACTTGTTTAAAGAGAAACGGTTATGTGTTCCTAACTGTTCTATGTGTGAATTACTTATTCGTGAAGCACATGAGGGTGGTTTAATGGGACATTTTGGTATAGCCAAGACTTTAGATGTTTTACATGATCACTTTTATTGGCCTAACATGAAAAAAGATGTTGTTAGAATTTGTGATAAGTGCATTGTGTGTAAATAAGCTAAGTCTAAGTTAAAACCACATGGTTTGTATATGCCTCTACCCGTGCCTAGTTCACCTTGGATTGATATTTCCATGGATTTTGTGCTTAGTTTACCTAGGACTAAGTAAGGACATGATTCAATATATGTTGTTGTAGATAGGTTTTCTAAAATGGCTCACTTTATAGAATGTAGAAAAACTAATGATGCACAACATGTTGCGGATTTGTTCTTTAAAGAGATTATTCGTTTGCATGGCATGCCTAGAACAATTGTGAGTGATAGAGATGCTAAATTTTTAAGCTACTTCTGGAAGACTTTGTGGGGTAAATTGGACACTAAAATTTTATTTTCTACAACCTGTCATCCACAAACTGATGGGCAAACTGAGGTAGTTAATAGAACTTTATCTCAATTACTAAGAACCATGGTTAGGCATAATTTGAAATCATGGGAAGATTGCTTGCCACATAGAGAATTTGCATATAATCGTAGTGTGCATTCTTCTACCAATTTTTGTCCTTTTGAGATTGTTTATGGTTTTATTCCATTGAGTCCTTTAGATTTGATTGCTTTACCTTTGAGTGAACAAGTAAATCTAGATGGAAAGAAGAAGGCAGAATTTGTGAAGTCCTTACATGAGAAGGTGCGAGCAAATCTTGAAAGAAAGAATGAGCAATATGCCAAACATGCAAACAAGGGGCGCATAAAAGTTGTATTTGAACCAGGTGATTGGGTTTGGGTACATTTGCGTAAAGAAAGGTTTCCCACTCAAAGGAAATCTAAGTTGATGCCTCGTGGTGATGGACCCTTCTAAGTGTTAGAGCGCATTAATGACAATGCTTATAAGATTGACTTACTTGGTGAGTATGGTGTAAGTGCTACATTTAATATTGCTGATTTATCTCTTTTTGATTTTAATGTAGGTGCTGATTCGAGGATGAATCATCTTGAGGAAGGGGGGAATGATGTAAGCAAGCTAAGCAAGCCCATTAAACCAAGTGATCCATTGCATTATGAGGGACCAATGACAAGATCAAGGACAAAGAAGTTCAAACAAGCATTGAATTTGCTTGTCTTTCACATTACAAGCAAGTTGGTGGATTTGACTGTACAAGCTTGGAGACACATGATGAAGAATTCAAGCTAATTAGCTTAATTTCCTATTCTGAAATTAATTAGCTTGAATTGGACGAATTTGGAAGTTATTTTTTTTTCTATTTTGGAGTCAATAAGGAAGATTCAAGAAGATTCTAGAAGATATGAGAAGATTCAAGGATATTCCAAGTCAAAGTTAATAAGTCAACAAGTCAAAGTCAAAGTCAAGGATCAATGGTCAACATGTGACATGGCATGCTTCTATTCTTAGTTGTCATGAGTTGTCATTTTACTTAGTTGTCATGACTTGTAATGAGTTGTCAATTTTGACTTTTCAAAGATGAGTTGTCATGAGTTGTCATTAGTTGTCCTATTTTAAAGGAAATCTCCTTAATTAAGGATTTCCCTATATAGGTATCTTTGGGAATAAGGAATAGAACCTTTTCCTTTAAGGATTAGGTTGTTTACATGCCTATATAAGGGCTAAGCCTATGACATACGAATTTAAAAAAGCATTGAAATATTAAAAGTGAGGTTTTTCCTTAAACTTTGTTCTTTTGAAACTTTGCAAGTTTACTTGAATTGTTTCACTTTTACCTTTAATTACAATTGCTAGGTTAGATTAAACTTAGAATTGTGTGATTGTTCATCTTATAATAGCTAAGTATCTTGCTTCAAATTAATAAGCAAGGGGTTTAGCTCCATCAACACAACCTATCCTTGATGATCCTTGGGCAAGATTTCAAAGTTGGATGCGCGTTCTATCTCTATTATAGGTAGGGTTCGTATCAGTTTGGTATCAAAGGGGTTCGTATCAACTAGGATCGAGTACATACCGATACGCCGATAGCATTTAGGCTTTATTACTAACCTATTGGTGGATTATGATTGGATTGATTTATTTAATGTGAGATGTGATTTGGGAGTGTGATTGCTAGAGCTCGGTTGACCAAGTGTCTCATGGCCAATCACACTGACAGTCAGACTGCTGGAACTCGGTTGACTTAATGTCTCGGGGCCAGTCTACTTCTAAATGGAACAAGTGAATTTATTTGGAATAAGTGAGCTTGTATGGCTAGAGTGTTGTCTAACACTGTTTGAGGTTGTAATTTTCTAGGGTTCTATTTGATCCTTCATATACAGATCTATTTCTTAATATTTATATAAAATGATTTTGCTGCATCTGTGTGATTTTGCCTGTATATATATTTATTATATATACTATTGAATGTGTGCATTGTTAATTAGTATGCGTGTATATATATTATAACAATTCACTCAGGGAGGTTTGACTCCCCTCCGTTGATTATTTTTCAGGAGAGTCTACGTCTTCAGACCTCAGTAGCAGACCTATACGCTGGATTTCTTCCACCCCGACTTTACTATGTAATATGCTTACTTGATGTTATTTTATAATCTAGACACTGCAGTAGTTGTAGTCAGTTGAGATATTTATGTATTATGTTTGCATAAGATTTGTATTATAAATATTTGAATTGAGATTTGTATTTAAAAGATTCTATTTATATGAGATGGATTTGTATTATTAAATATATTGGCGGATTATTATTTTAATTCATTTATGAGTTTCATTTCCGCTACGAGATATTATATTTATTTATGTTACTATTATTATTACATGTATTTTATTTTTAAGGCTTGCTACGGGTTCCGGATTCAAAAGAATTCTCGTTCCCTAGTGCCGGTCATGGCCCCTGTTTTTGGGTCGTGACAGCAATACATTGTAAGTTATCCTCACATCATTGACATGGAGTAGAATACTTGATTCCATGCCATCAATGTATACATCAATATGAACTTTACAAAGGGCTCTTTAACTACTTCTATTGATTCCCTCATAGGCATAAAGTATTTTAACAACATCCATAAATGGATCTTTATATGGCATAAAGATCTACAAAACAACTTTCAAAATACTGAAAAAAGATTGAAATAATTAGTATAATATATCAACACCTTATCCTTCATGATGCTCTCAATCTCTAGCTTCTTATTTTGTGCACAAACTTCTAGTTTTTCCTCATCATAATGCATGTACTCTTCATGATCACAAGGTGCACTCTTAGCAACTCTTTGACTAGTTAATCCATGCATAAGTTCATTAGCTTGTTCAAAATTTTGCAAACACCCCTTATTAGCTTTAATGACTTTAACACTTTTATTTTTATTAGATTCACACTTTATTTTAGTTTCCTCACATACAACCTCTTTTTTCACACTAATCTTTATGAGTGACACTCCTTTCCACTTTATTAGTTTGATCATGTATTTGACCATACAACTGACCCTCGTGTTTCTTCTTATGATCACTCAATATGATTTCAACATTAGCACTACTCTCACTATCAATTGTTACCACCTTTTGATTTAGACATTCACATGTAACATGACCATATCTAAGACATTCAAAACACCTAATATTACCAATTTAACAAGGTGGATTCTCACTTTTATCCTGGCTTCCATTTGAATTTTACTTTTAATGTCTCCTATTTTAGACTTAACAATAGGTCTATTATCCTTATTACTCTAACTCTTTAAAAGTTAACAAAGATTACAATTATACCTCAAGTCCTTTTAAAAAAAATGTTTTCCTCTTTTCAAAGCAAGTCAAATTACATCCTTCAAAGATATTAAAGGTTACAAATGTACTTTCAACTCCAATCCTTTGATAATTTCACTCTAAAGCCCATTTATAAATCTTGTAATTTTATGCATTTCGAATTCACCTACATTACTTGCTATCAAAAATACCTTAAGCTTTTTAGCATAATCATCAACACATAATTCAGCACTTTGTTTAAGTCTTTGTAACTTAAAATAGAATTCATCCCTAACATCATGAGGAATAAATTATCTAGTCATTATCCCCTTCATCACTTTCTAATTTCTAACTTCATTTTTCCTATGCGTTCTCTTAAATACCATTAAATATTCCCACCACAAATCATCATGACCTATGAAGTTATGAAAAGTAAGTTTACACTTGTGTACCTCACTATATTCTTAACATTCAAACACTTCCTCCACTTGTTGTACCCATCTTAAGTCAGCAACAAGGGCATTCTTCTTATGGAATAAAGATATATTCATTGTCATATCATCTAAGTTGTAATTAACTCTATATTTTCATCTTCCTTATACCCTTTCATAACTTCACATTGAATAACGTATTTTGCACTAAATCTGCTCTTGTTTTCTATAATTAAAATAATCTTTTTGCCTTTTTATAGTTTGAATTATCCTCCTCTTCCTCCTTAATCATATGTCTCCTAATGGTTTTAGAAGTAGATGGTGATTGCAAGTCATCCAAATGAGCATTCAATTTTCTAAATTTTTCATTAATAGCCTTCATGAAAAATTTTATATCAATCTTTTATTTTTTTTCCTTCACCCCTCATGTTTATAAACCTACAAAAATTGTTAGTAATGAAAGAAATTTATTCCTCACACACTCTCTCATATGATTACTCTCAAATCAAATTGTGTTCACTTGTGTTTCATTTTATTCTTGGCTTTTTCCCATTGATGATCTCACCTCCCTTGCCTTTTACCACTTAAGCCAACCCCTTTATATTCTTAGAAGATCAAAATCATCAAATCTTAAGAAGAAATTAATTAAATGTGACAAATTTTAAAATTAGAATTTTAAAACTTAGTTGAGAAAATTGGCTAAAAAAATTAATTAGAAGAGCCAAGAATATAAGAAAATTTCAAAATGAAAAAAAATATATGTAAAGAAATCACTAGAATGCAAAGATTTAAAAATAAAAGAAAAATAAATTTTAAATAGCCTTGTAAATACACAATTGAATCCAAATTGGTTGAATTAGATGGGGAGCATGAAAATTGAATTATTAGAGTCAAGAATTCTTATTTAATAAGGATTAAAACTAATTCATATAGTAGGACAACCTTCATATGAGTTAGGAAAGGAATCCTAACTCAAAAAGGAAATTTCAACTTACTTTAACTTAGTTAACTAGTTAAATCCTAAAAGAAAAAAAGAGCATAGGGCTTACTATTCAAGAACTCCTTTTTTATGCTTAGAAAAAAATTTAAAATTAGATCTACTATATACACACAAAAAGCACTTAAATAAAACAATGCAATTTATCTTCTCTTTCTTTTATTGAATTAAATGTTCTTTTCAATCTCTTTTTTTTTTATTATTTTTATCACTTTTTTCTTTTGTATATAATAAAATCAAACTAATATAATAAATGAAGCTAAAACAACCACAATAAATTGAATCTATTTAAAATTATAAAAAACTCAAAGAAAACACAAATAACAGAATGAAACTAAAACAAAAGAAACAAAGGAACTAATCCAAAATAACACAAGACACTAAAAAAATGAAGTTTGAATAAAACATAAATAAAATGGAAAAAAAGGATAAGTGACCTATTTCTAGAGCTAAGGCTCTAATAATAAATGATAAGAACCTGCTAAATAACTTGCTTTAAGAACTCTTAAATCAATTTATTATGTGCACCCAAGAAAGTTAGGACATAAGTTGTAGATGATCAAATTGAAACCCTAAAGAAACTAAGCCCTTAAAATCCCAATTTTAAAGACACCACAAAGGTTGATCATTCATTTGATAAGTTAAGATAATGTATTCTACTAAGAACATAAGAAGGAAGAGTAAACCTTGCCAAAAATGCCTCGATATTATTGATGATAATGACTCTAAAATTCTTTTTACATATTGGAAGAATTTATATAGGCATGTAAACATCCTAATCCTTGAAGGAAAACATATTTCTTAATTATGTCTAATGATACCTATAAAATAAAATTTTTAACTAAAGAGGATATTTTCAAAAAGATGACAATTAATGATAACTAATGACAACTAATTATAGAAAATTCAAAGTATATAAATCCTAGCTAATTAAGGCTTGAACTAACCCAACAAGCCTAAATAAGCCCAAAAGACAAGACTTTTAATATATCTTATAATTCAAATTGGACCTTCCTTTAGCACATCCATGTGACTTGGTCTTACATCATCCCTTTTAAGGATCATATCAGATTCTTGTCCACTAGCTTAGTTGTAAGTTTAAAGCATCCCCTATAGATTTTAGATTTCAAATATGTTGGCTTTATAGAAAATTAAAAGCATCATTAGCTCCTTTTAATGATTCAAACCCTAATAATCTTTATTTATTCTTCTTTTAAGCCTAGAAGGCTAGAAAAACCTTATGCTAATATGTCAAATAAGTAAGGAGA
Organism: Mallotus nudiflorus; assembly: GCA_947683625.1. Classification (NCBI taxonomy): domain Eukaryota; kingdom Viridiplantae; phylum Streptophyta; class Magnoliopsida; order Malpighiales; family Euphorbiaceae; genus Mallotus; species Mallotus nudiflorus. The sequence continues at coordinate 569,371 of CANTUR010000094.1, read as the reverse complement.
TAGCATATCTCTTTGTATTATCCCTCTACTTATGTTGATGAAATTATGAGCGACCTCTCTTCTCACTTTTGGATAGTGGTATGTTTTAATGGGACATTGTACGAGTCTTTCTATTTCTGAGGGACATGACAACTTTACCAAATAAGGACAAATGATTGGTCTCAGGGGGACTAAATGCTTTTAACTTTATGGAGTCACCACCCAATTTTTAGAAAATTGGAAAAAGAAAGGGACAACATCAGGTCACTCAGCAAGTATTGTCCCAAGTAGAGATTTTTGGGTTTGGGGGATCACATCTACTTTTTGATTATTTCTCATTATACGATATTTGATGTATAGCTACCACAATACCCTAGTTTTGATAATGATAGTTTGTATAACATTCACACAGTACATCAAATAGAGAAAAATAATAAAGTTGAAAATTTAATTATTACATTGCTTTCCTAATAAAATACATATAAAAAGGAAAAGATTGCATAAATTCAATCTAATTTGGATATGATTGATCTATAAGATTAACATGACCATTCACATAACTTGCTTAATTTCATGAATAATAGGATGATCATGCATGCTTGCAGTGATTATTTATGCTATAATGATGTACGATAATAATATAAAGGATGCATGAGGTCATCATTGGACCGAGAGCATGATGACTCTATTTCAGGATATGAACCTTTCACATTATTGGTATTTATGATGTGATTTCATAATTTCAAAAATAAAGGATGTAGAATGATGATATGAAATGAGCATAATAAAGCATATATTATTCACATAGCATGCAAGATTGCTAGTCTCATCACATAAGCATAATAGTATTCCTAAATACTGGAAACAATAAAATAAAATAAAATAAAATGCAATATCATAAAATAAATGTGCTAAAATAATTATGTGGTCCTCATACTCGACTAAGTGTGTATGGGTTTTAAGGCTTTAGCTTCGAGAGATTATCAAGCTTTCCTCATCGAGAGGTTTTAAATGATAGCAGAATGATGCTGAATTGTATACCTTTGGAGCGTGCTTTGACAAAGATAAGGCTTGGTTTGGTGGAAAAGGGATCTAACAACCTAAGAGAAAGGTAGTGGGAGAGCATAAATTATTTAGAAAGGGATTTCCAGCGCCTTCGATTGGATTAATTTTTGAGTGTGTGTGTGTTTCCACTTGCTACCTCCAAAATGCAGTGTGAAAGGGTCTATTTATAGGGAAAATTGGGTATAATAGGGTGGTGGGAGTGTGGTCATAGGTGTATATCAAGAATTTTGCACATGGACATGCCAAGTGCGTGTGGTCATGCACAGTGTGCACGTGGTAACACGTCTGGCATGTAACCATACGTGCAAGCATGTGCTTCACGTGCATTTTGGCCTTCCACACACACTTCCTGAGTTTTACACACGCTATTCTGGAGTTGGTTCGTAAGGTTTTTAGGACTTTCAAATGCATTTTTGGAGTCCATTTTGCTAAATTCAGCCTCGATTTTAGCACATGACATCTAGGGACATTTACGTGCACTTCTGAGTGATATGCACTAATCCTCAGGTTATGTTGGACCATTTTGAGACCACTTCTAGAGGTTTTAGAGCCTTTTGAATGTGTTTCTGAAGTCCATTTTATGAAAATCAATTTTCATTTTTTAAAAAATTGGGACCCAATCTAACATCATTCGCACCGGCCCAATGAGCTGAGTATGATGAGAGGAGTTTTCTTGAAATAAACCTCTCATTGTTCCAATAATTTGTATTTTGCAAGGTTAGATCATAACTTAATGGCTCGATGATCGATTTTGCACAATGGTCAGGTCAATTAGGTTTTTTTAAGGTTGCACACTTTATAGGTGTTACGAACAAGCAGACTCTAGTCATCTCAAGGATTCATTTCATCATTAGACTTTTTTTGTGACAGTCAAATTTGAGGTATGACAGTTGCCCCATGCTGCACGTGTGTTGCATAGCAACCTAGTGCTAATGTCAATACACATGAAGCAATTGCAAAGATGCAAAAAAAAATTTAGTAGGGCAAGAGGTACTTACCTGTGGGTTTTCTTTAAACGTCTTGTTAAGATTTGACTGTTGTTGTTATATTTTTTTTATTGTTGTTGTTATGTTACTTAGTTATCACACAAGGTGCTATTTGGGACGTATGCAAGCTTATGATTCATGCAAAGTGCATTGGGATTTATGTGACTATAACCTTCGTAAGTGTCATGCAAATGAGGATGCTACTGAGAAAAAAGAGATGTGACTATAACCTTTTAGGTGTCAAGCAAATGAACATGCGACTATAACCTTTTTAGGTGTCATGTTAATAAACATGCCATTATAACCTTCTTAGGTGTCACATAAAATAAGGATGCTACTACACAATAAAAATGCAACTATAACCTTCTTAGGTGTCATGCAAATGAACATATGACTATAACCTTTTTAGGTGTCATGCGAATGAACATGCGACACGAATGAATATGTGATTATAACCTTTTTAGGTGTCATGTAAATGAACATGAGACTATAACCTTTTTAGGTGTCATGCGAATGAACATGCAATTATAACCTTCTTAGGTGTCATGTGAAATGAAGATGTGACTAAGAAAATGAGAATGCTCCTAAGCAATATGGATGCTCTTAAGCAATGTGAAGATGCTTCTAAGTAGTGAAAGTGCTTTGAAGCAATGAGAAGATGCTTTTAAGCAGTGAAAGTGCTTTTAAGTAATAAGGAGATGCTTCTAAGTAATGAAAGTGCTCCTAAGCAATGTGAATGCTCCTCAGCAATGAGTGAGTGCTTCAAAGCAATGAAAGTGCTTATAAGCAATGTGAGTGCTTCTAAGTAATAAAAATGCTTCTAACCAATGTAAGAATGGTTCTAAGTAATGAAAGAGTAATTCTAAGAAATATGAAGAAGCTTCTAAGTAGTGAAAGTGCTTCTAAGCAATGTGAGAATGCTTCTAAGTAATGAAAGAGTGCTTTTAAGCAATGTGAAGAAGCTTCTAAGCAGTGAAAGTGCTTTTAAGCAATGTGAAAGTGCTTCTAAGCAATGAAAGTGCTCTTAAGTAGTGTGAGTGCTTTCAAGTAATGTCAGAGAGCTTCTAAGAAATGAAAGTGCTTCTAAGCAATGTGAGAGTTCTTCTAAGTAATATGAATAAGGTAGTAGTGATGATGCAATAGTGATGTAGTAACGATGTAGTAATGATGCAGTAATGATGTCATTATTTATCATGTTGAGGATGTTATTTTGATGATTTAGAGTAAGATATCCTTATAGTGAATCTTCCTTACTCTTCCTCTTTTGTGAGATGTTAAGTTTTCTGAAAAAAGCAGTGCCTATGCAGTGTCTTTAGACTAATGGAGCCCATATCAATGTAATTTTATGTAATTTTGGTGCATGTCTTATGCTCAAATGGAAGTTTAGGACCAAAGAAATAGTGTGCAAAGTCTCAAAGTGCGCGTAAACCCACAGAAGAGCACGTGGAAAGGGGAAGTGAACATAGAAGGCACGTGGTCACATGCCCATGCACAAGGTCACATAGTTCCTCCCCTCCAGGCCTATGTAGATGGCTATTTCAGAGGTCTGAGGAGGCTTTGTCCAGACTTCTTTGAGTGTTTTGTAACTTTTCTTGACCTTTTTTATGTTTTGGGTGCTATATGCTATGTTTTTGCTTATGTACTTCCATTTTCTTCTATATAAAATGGAGTTCCATAACATTCGTGAAGGTTTGAAGGATATTTTTGTTGATCTTGATGTCGATGGTGACTTTACAAAGGCCACTAGAGCTGGGACATCCATTGCAGGGACTAGCACATATGGTGGTCAAAGTTCTCAGCCATCCAGGCTTTCTCGGGGAGATCCAATCTATATTGTTTAAAGCTTGGAGACTCATAATTGGGTGAGACATCGTCATGAGGTAGGTCCTTCTTTGCCCTTATTTTTAAAGCTTGTATATTGGCTACTTTGCTGTTTATTTTGCTATACAAGGTTATTGTAGTTATAGCTCTTGTTGTAACTGTCTGTTAAGTCATAGCTTTATTATGAATGCTGATGGCTAATAGCTCTTACTTTTTTTTTAGGATTGTCTCCTAGTGCTTACCATGATTCTTTTATTTTCAGCTTTTATTATTGTTTTGATCCTGTTAAATGATAGAGAGAGAGATGTGTTAGTATTTAGTAGTTGTGCAAATGTTTGATAGCGTACCTATTATTTGTAGCCTCATAGGTAGATTACTGTAATTCCTAGTAGTTTCAACAGTGTCAGCATGTATTATCAAGTTCCCCCAATATGTATGAAGTAAATGATTATTAGGAAGGGCTTTGATGGAGTCATTGCTGCATTATCTTATGACTCGTATAGTTAAGTCAAATTGCCATGTATGCGTTGATAAAACGGTGGATGAACACAACGCATACTTTCCATCTTCCTATTGGGGAGATGACTATTACCCTTTTAGATTTTTTCGCTATCATGGGCTTGAGCTTTTTTGGAGAGCCTGCTCCTTTCAATGAGGAGGAGTGTTCTACTGCTATTGCAAGGAGGCATCTTATGATGGATTTGCTTGGGGTGGTCACACCTATAAAGTCTCACTGCCCTTATCCTGCTTGTTACACAAAGTTTGTTTCTTTTATGTGGACTCTATATAATGATGGTCTTGTCTTGATAAAGCAGCTGGCTTGTTACTTTTTATTTCATTTGCTGAGTGTTGTTATCTTCCCACACCCTTTGGGTACGAGTGATCTGCAATTTCTGTCTATCTTAAAAGATCAAATGGCTTATCGAGCTATTATTAGGGCACTGTTGCCTTTACTTATATATACTCATGCCTTGACATAGCATGCCGAGGTGGCTCGAGGATTTATGGATGCTAATTCATGATGGACGTGTGTAGGAGTTCTGTTGTCTATTCTTTTACTTTTATTTTGTTATTTATGACCCTCTGGTTTTGATAGATCTAGGCATATAAGTTTGTGATTCTCCCTCATCCATTTATCAAGCATTTCCTGGAGGACTATTTCCCTCATTATTCTTGCTAGATCAAGAAGACTAATTATTTGATTGAGGATTGCATGGTAGCTCAAGACGATATGGGGAAGCTGTCCCCTGATCAGGTATGTCTGATTCCTACTACGTTGGTTGTTTTATTCATTCTTGCCATTTAAGCAAATTTTTCTTTGCTGGTAGGTGGCGAGGTCTCATTGGACTGCAGAGATGGTGACTGTATGGTAGCTGATGGAGAGACGAGTGTTATTCTTTGCCCTCATTGGTAGAGTATGGTATTTGGGTGAGTGAGTCCATTATTGGTGGGATGGCCCATATATGAGGAGAGTTCCCGCCCCTCCTCCTAGTGACATGTTTTGGGGCCATAAGCTTTGTGGTGATGATCTTGTTGTTGTTATGATGAGATTCCCCTCTAAGAGCCTCTTAGAGAGTGTGGGCTTACCTTATGTTGATGTATTGATTCCTCAGCTGATTGATGTTGTAGCTAGTGGGACCTTTCCTCCACCTCCACCTCCACCTTCTCAGGCAAATGCATCTCATCCTTCATGTTGAAGGATTAGGCCATCACACGGGTCATCGAGAGTCGCTTCTTCTAATCTGGTAAGCCTTTATTCCTATTTTGGTGCAAGCATGTAGCAAACTTTATTAGTAATAAACTATAATTGATGTGAGTTATGAGAACTTATCTACAGCGACGTTGGAGAAGATCTGGATCTCATTTTAAGGAGGATGAGGGCATGTTCCATACTGAGGCAACTGCCCATACCAGTGGTGTGACTTCTGGTGGTATTACTCTTAGGGACTTGACAACTCAACCATTTTGTCTTTACTTAGGATAGATATCCTTGGTAGAGTAGAGAGTTTTGATTTTCTTAGACTTGGCTTTTCTTAATCGAGTGTTGCTCCTACTGATGCTACCCATGTTCATGTTCTCCACTTATTCTTACATATGTTTCATTTATTTAGTGAGTGGTGGTCGACTAATTTTCTTGCTTTTGTAGATTACTATCTCCTCTAGTCAGTATTGGTATACTGTTGCAAAGGGTGCGCAACAATGCTTTTTGGAGTTTACTACCACTCAGAGGGTATGCCTTCTTTATTGTACCTATTTGTGCATGTTTTATGTATGAGTGTATCATATGCAATATGTAATGCAAGTTGAGCATTCTCTTACTAGTTGTGAATGGGAGCGGGAGTGTGCAACTTATCGTGACCATATAGTGAGCTGGAGTCATGGCTATCATCCTTTATGATGAATAATGATGAGTCAAGTTTAGATAAGGGGGATGCTTGAGCAGGATTAGTGCTTGCTTCTGATGGCAGCCATAGCCAATGTAGTTGTTTTAGGAGCTAGGTGTAGGACTTTTGGCCTGTGGTTCACTTTGTTGTATCATTTTCCCGAGGTTAGGGATTCTGGGTGTTATATCTGGGCATTCAACTTGTATGTTGTATGATGCTTGTATGATGATGACTGTATATGCTTCTTGCTATTGTCTGCCTCTTTTCCTTATTTTGCCTAAGGCGTGTCCTTTTGGAGCTTTTCACACTTCGCTAGGTTTTCTTTTTCTTCCCTTTTTTGCCTAAGGTGTCTCACTTCGAAGCTTTTCATGCCTAGATGGGCTTTTTTTTTTTTGGCTTCGATGATAATAGTTGGTCTTGAGGAGAGAGCTCAGAGAAGATGGTAAGAACCATGGTCATGTAATGAAAGAAAATTCAAAGCATGTTTGATGTGATTCATGATGATAAAATGTGTTGCACATTTCAAAGACATTTTGCATAAATTGGCAATCATTCTTATTTCACTGTAATCATTTAAGAAAAGCACAGGTGCATTCGTACAAACTTTGAACTTGAGGTTACCCTTGTCCTTAACTAGCCTTCTCAGGTTTTCTAGTTAAGTATTTTCTCTCTTTCCTTGATTTTTGCCTAAGTTGCCATTTTTAGATTTCAACTCAGTGGGAAGTCCCTAACTTTTTATTGAATTGCCATTTTTAGGTTTTCAACTTAGCGGGATGATTTTTTTATGCCTTATATGTAGTACTTCTTTAGGGGTCTATATTGACATGTTTAAAGAATTTGTTTCCTTTAGAATCCATCAGTTTGACTACTCCTTTTGATAGGATATATTTGACCAGGTATGGACCTTCCCAGTTCAGTCTGAATTTCCCTCTAGGGTCTGGAATGTTGTCTTATTTGCTTTAGCACCCAATCTCTTACTTTCACACTCATATGTTTTACTTTTTTGTTAAAGGTCTTGGCTAGTCGAGCCTGATACAACTGTGTGTGTGGTATAGGGCCTTGAGCCTTTGGTTGTTTAAGAGAGTGAGATTGTTGTGCCTCTGTTGAGCCCATTGTACTTTTGGCAATTCATATTTAATTGCTACCCAAAGAGACTTGATCTTTATTTCGACTGGAAGAACTGCTTATGATCTATACACTGGTGAAAAAGGATTTGCTCCTGTTAAAGTTCTAACTATTATTCAGTACCCCTATAAGGCATGTGACAATTTGTCTGCCAAATCTCAGTAAGTTTGAGTCATCTTTGATAAGATCTTTTTGATTTTTTTTTTGCAGCTTCGATTGCCCCATTGCTTGTGGTCGGTAAAGAGAAGATATATGATGTTCCACCTTATAACTCCTTAGTAGCTCTCTAACTTCCCCTTGGAATTGGACACTATTATTAGAGATAATGTGATAGGGGATTCCGTATTGACATAACAGGTTTCTTTTGATGAACTTAGCCACTTGCTTGGCTCCTATCTTTGTGAATGATTCTGCTTCGACCCATTTTGTAAAGTAGTCCACTGCCACTAGGATGAATCTGTGTCCATTTGAGGCTGTCAGGTGGATTTCCCCAATTACGTCTAGTCCTTATATTGAGAAGGGCTATGGAGAGGAGATGTAGTGCAATTCTATTGAGGGAAGGTGGCTGACATTCCTATGAATCTGACACTTATGGAAATTCCTTACAAATTTGATGCAGTCTTCCATCATCGTCATTTAAAAAACCCTTATCTGATTAGCTTTTTAGCCAGGATTGCTCCATTCATGTGTGGACCATAAACACCCTCATGTACTTCTTCTATTGCTCTTATAGCTTCAGTTTCATCTAGACATCAGAGTTGTAAAGCATATGAGGTTCTCCTGTATAACACACCTTGGTGCGATGTGAATTTTAATGCTAGTCATTGAATGACTGCTTTGTCTCTTTTATCTACTTGATCAGGATAGGCTCATTCTTTCAGATATCTCTGGATGTTATAGAACCAAGGTTTTTCAGCTATTTTTGTCTTCGCTATTCTATAGTTTTTATGACAAGGTTATCCCAATCTAAGTAGAATCAAAGGCTTTATAGGTATTTTGGATGTTCCTTCCTATACTGATGCTAAGGAAGCAAGTGCATCTGCCATTTGATTATGATTCCTGAGGAGATGAATTAATTTGCATTATGGTAAGTAGCCTCAAGTGGTCCAAGTAAGGCCTTAAGTGTTGCTCTTTTAGTTCCTACTCTTCTGTGGCATGGTTGATTATAGCATGGAATCTCCAAAGATTTTGACTTTTGTGACATCCAGGGCTATCAGTGCTTCTATTCTGAGTGTGCATGCCTCATATTTTGCTTCATTGTTTGTGACTCTAAACTCGAGCTTTTTAGTAATTGGTACTACTTCACTTTCTAGAGATTGTAGTATGACACCGACTCCTGCACCGAACTGATTGACTTCTCCATCAAAGTACATGCACTATCCTTGGATTTTGATGGCTGAGCTGAGGTCATCTAGGAAGTCTAGTTGGATTTCTTATAAGTCTGGAATGGGGTTGAGAGCTAGAAATTTAGCCACTGCTCTTCCTTTTACTGCCTTTTTAGTTAGATATTACACGTCAAATTCTATTAGTAGTACGAGCCACTTGACAAGTTTCCCCACTGGAGAGGGAGCTTTGTAGAGGTACTTCATTGGATCCATTTTAGACATAGTTTGAATTCTATAGGATTGAAAATAGTGTTTGAGTTTCTTCATTGCCCATACCATTGCCAGACATATCTATTCAAGTTGGTTGTACTTCTCCTTATATGGCATCATTTTCTTGCTTAAGTAGTAGACTGCGTGTTCTACTTTCATTTCTCCCTCTTGGGCTAACATTGCACTAATAGGTAGCTTTTGATGGCCAGATAGAGGGTTAGAGGTATCCTTAGTTTAGGTGGTCTTGTCAAATGCTAGCAGACACTATTCATTCCATTCAACCAGTTGATCTTTTCTGAGTAGCTTGAAGATCAGTTCATATATTGTTGTTAACTTAGCAACGAATCTGTTGATGAACTATAGTTTCCCTAGAAACCCTTTGATGTCCTTCTATGTTTTTGGCACTAGCATCTCTCTGATGGCTTTTGCTTTATCTATATCCATTTCAATCCTATTTTGACTGACAATATATCCCAGCATCTTTCCTAAAGTGACTCTGAATACACATTTCTTTGTATTTAACCTAAGATTGTACTTTTTAACCCTTTTGAGGACTTTTTAAGATCAAAGGGGTGTTCTTCCCTGTCTTTTAACTTGACCATTACATCATCGACGTATACCTCCACTTCTTTATATATCATGTCATGGAACATTGCAGTTGCCATTCTCTGGTAGGTTGCCCATGCATTTTTTAGTCCAAAAGGCATTACTTTGTAGCAATAAGTACCCTATTATGTTATGAAAATTGTCTTTATTTTGTCAATAATGACCATTAGGATCTGATTGTACCTAGAGAATCCATCCATGAAGGAGTACATTGCACATATGGCGGTGCTGTCAACTAATATATCTATATAAGGTAGTGGGAAATCATCCTTCGAGCAGGCCTTGTTTTGATCTATGTAGTTGACGTAGACTCTAACCCTTCTGTCTTTTTTCAATACTGGCACCATATTTGCTAACCATTTTGGATAGTCTACTACCTCTAAGAATTTTGCCTTGATCTGTTTCTTGATGTCCTCTTTCACTAGTTGGGCCCATTCTAGTCTGAGTCTTCTTAGTTTCTGTTTTACCAGTTTGCACCCATCTTTGGTAGGAATGAAGTGTTGAGCAATGTCTCTATCAATACTAGGAATATCATTGTATGTCCAGGCAAATACATTTGAATATTTTATTAATATTTTTTCAATTTCTCTCCTCTCTTTATGGGTAACATCTATCGAAATATGCAGAATACATGGTTCATATTCAATGCCAATGTTAAATGATTTAGTGCATATGGAATGAATGTCAAATATGCTAACTTTTTTTTATCAATGCAATGCACACTACCATTAGGAAAAACATCAAACAAGTAAGCAAAATCATATTTCATTGCATTAACTTTATAGTGCATTACATCATCATTTTCAAACAAAAATAAAGTATAGAGATCATCATCAGTAATGTCTTCGAACAAGATGTCATTAATGATTAATTCAAGGATGGCAGTTACTTGAGCATGATTGATAGCTTTACTCTCAGATTCTATCTCCAGGTTTTTCATCAGCTCACAGATGGCAATCTAAATGATCATGTCTAGTAAATGCTTCTCCTTGAGGGTGTTATTGAAGATCCCGAACCCTGGTTTCTCAATTTCGTTGCTCATTTACCCCTTAGCTTCTCCTTGATAGACTTGGGTTGAGCTTTCAACCATAAAAGAGGTTGACTTTTTAGCCCCAGTATCCTTTTCAAGATCGTACCCTAGACCATATTTGTTGGTCTGTCCTTGAAAGTCAGGGAATTTTGTGACTCCAATGTTTCTTCCTCTTAATCCTGTTCCAAGCAGATATTGCATCTTCTTCATCATAGCAGCAAATTTGGGATCGACATGACCATCACTGATCATAAAAACTTGGAATCCTGGTGAGACCGCATTCAGATAGGCAATAATGTTGTTTGTTTCAACAAGGATGGTAACAACCTTTCCATTCAGAGAAACTTAATCTTTTGATACACAGTGGAAGGTATGCCCCCTAATGGGTGGAACTAAGGTCTTCTTAGCATTAAGGAAAAAGTCGGAGGGATGTCCAAGATGGTAAATTCTATTACTAATTTGATATTTCCCACTGTAACTACTACTTTAAAAGTGCTGATGACTGGCTTCTTTGAATCATCGTAGGCTCATATGACCATATTGGATTCTTCCAGGTTTTCAATATTCATCCCAAACTTATTTATCAACCTCAGGGGGCAAACATTAATGGTAAACCCATCATCTACCATAACATATGGGGTCTTCTTAAACTTGACAATTTCCTATATGAAGAGAGGACGATTGAGGACCCTTCCCTCGAGGGGTAAATCTTCATCTAAAAAGGTGATTGCATTGGAAGGAGCTTTCATTAAAGAGGCAATCAAATGCAAGGTGAGGCATTAGTGGTAATCTTTGCTTCATCTAGTGCTCTAACTAAGGCATCTTTGTGCTTCTTGGAGGCCAAGAGTAAGTCCTAGATACTAGCTTGTGCCTAAGTCTTCTTGAGCTGTTTGAGGATAATGTCTTCCTCTTTGATCAGAGCTTGATCTCTTGCTACTTATTTCTCCTTAAAGGGTCTATTCTCTTTCTCAGGAGGTTGATATACTCGCCTGCTACGAGTTATATGATTGACTACTAGTGAGGGCTTCTCATCTGCATGCTTATATACTTTTGTACTACTGTTCTAGTCCCAAACAATGATTTTAGGATCATCAGAGTTGTACCATATCTCTATCCTCATGACTTATAGGTTTTGAAGTTGAATAGTACTGATCATCCCATCTTCGTTATCATATTCTTCTCTCCATCCTAAAGGTACTATATCTTCTAAGAGCATGTAGGTAGCAAGGGGTGCTGTATACTTCACTTTATAGTCAAACTTCCTAGATGGTTGGCCTAGTAAATCCCATATCTCATGGTCATTGCTAAGATTTTTGTCTTTGTCTGCTTCTTGTGAGTAAGGGCAATCAATCACTTCACCATTCATAGGGAGAGTTGTATCCCTGGCTCTTTTTTGCATCATCAAGTGAGGAAGGAATTTCTGAGGCATTATAATGTATTCAAAGGTAGAAGGGCATTGCTCATCTTCACTAGAATGATGAGGCTGAAGAATGGGATTCAAGGGTTTGTCCTCTGAGGGCTTATCTTGGGTTTCTTGTATGGCTTTGATTGATTTTTCAACAAGGTCTTCTGGTAGATTGGAGGAGATCATACTGATGGTTGGGAGAGGCATGCTTTGATAGTTTAGGAGAGGATTGGTCTTAATATTATGTCATTTTTCAAGGTCATCAATTTTTCCAGAGTTAATGAGGTCTTAGATTGCATTTTTGAGATTTCTGCATGTATCAACGGTGTGGCTAGGTATCTGGTGAAAGTGGCAGAACAAGTTTTAGTTAATCTAAGGTGGTAGTGGGTTTGAAAGAGGCCTAGGCTCTTGTGGCTATAGGAGGTTCTTTTGTTAATGTCTTTGGAATACTTTGGATAGTGGGAGGTTAAAGTTTGAGAATTTTCTTAGTGGTTTAATGACATGGATAAATGGTGAGCTATAGTTGTTGGGTTGGATCATGTTTATTTCTGCGGCTCAGGTGAAGGTGTTTTGGATGTTTGGTTGGGTATTACGGCAAAAAGTGTTTTTAGTTTACTGAGGTTCCTCATCCTCTATTTTGATCCTAGCCTGATGGGGAGCTTTGAAATCAGGATAATGAGCAAAGATCATCTGCTTTCTGAAGTGTGGTAGTGCCCCTTTGATTGTTAACTCTATTTGTTCATCCTTAGGAGGATAGTTTCTCATATTGACTGCCTTTCCCTAACATCTTGTGACATAATCAGAGAAAGCTTATTAGGTTTTTACTTTGTGGTCTCAAGGTCCTTTCGAGTGATGTCTAATTGAGTGTTGTATTCATATTACTTAATAAATTCTGAGTTAGCAGTAGCCAATCGCTTTTAATTTCATCTTTAAGGTCAAAGAACCATGCCTTCTGTCCTTCCTCTAGTGATATGAAGAAAAATCAAACAATTTATGATTCTGTAAGCTTTATGGCAGCCATGAAGGTAGAATATTGCCTTAGATGGACCCTCAGATCCCCTATTCCATCAAACTTAGTAAAGTTTGGTAGCTTAAAATCATTTGGAAGCGGCTCATCTTTGAACAATGCTAGGTCGGTAAAGCTTCTAAAGCCATGCATTCCCTTATCTTTAAAGGCGAATTCTAATTAAGCCATCCTGTTGGCCAATAGTTTGACCTCCTCTGTCAATTTAGGCTTGGTCATGTCAGTAATTTTTTTAGCTTTTGGTGCATTCTTGAGATCTTGGTAGTAGCCATTGTCATCATCAGCTTGAAATAGAGTGCGGGGAATTCCCTTTGCCTTATCTACCCTCTGGTGAACATATGCAAAGGCTTCATTCAGTGGTGTGTTATTCCCATCTCAAGCACTTTTGGCTTTGATTTGGGCTTGGAGGATTTCAGCTATGGTGCCATCAGTGAGCAACTTTTGGATCCCCTGTTTTAGTTTGTCTTTAAATTGTTGATAGGAGGTATCTTCTTGGTCACTCATGTCTTATTCCTTTACATTTATTAGGGTTAGCTAAATGAATGATGCATGACATGTGCCTATAAAAGAAAAGGGTGAGCATGTATGCATAGAGTGGATGCAAAATCCTATAATGAAAAATTATAATTCATGTAAAAAAAATAGTGGTTAGCGCGTGCTATCTACATGTATGTTATGTATGCATGATTAAAGCTGGTTAGTTTTTCCTGCACAGTTAACAACCAATCATAAGCAACCTCTTGCTTCCAACCTTATTTCTATATGAGGTCATTTAGTCTCTTTCTTAGGTGGGTTTTGAACCTAAAGTCATCAGGGGACTATGGTTCTACTCTCGAAACTAGGTTGTTTCGATTTATGTTGGTCATAACAAAAGGGTAAACTGAGGAACGATACTCAAATGTGCTTGAGATAATCACATGATGTCAATGTAAGGGTAAATTATCAGGCTTCAAATGATGTCCAAAGCCCGTATGCATAAGACCAAGGTCAATCAAAGGGAGTCCGAGTTCTTGCCCCCATATCGATATTCGATATGTTTACCGAGAGTTATAAAAGTATAGTTTAATTTTATTGACGTAAAGGTCCACAATCTAGTTGGGTTCCTAACCCATTCATTTAATCTGATAAGGACAAATGGATGACATCTCATAGATTTCGTCATCAAGGGATGTTGTTATTTGTTAATTTGCATAGACTATTCAAGCTGAGGTACATAATTCTTATCATTCCTCATGCTTTGGGCTTGCATGAAGTAGATGAGAATCACGTGGTCCTGAGTGTAAATTTTCTATAAAAACTAACATTACAACGTCATTCGATGATAGACACTAGAAGGATCATGTCATTTATAAGTATCAGGTCAAACAGATAGCGTTAGGACAAGGATAACATACATAGCTTGGTGAAATCCCGATGGATGTTACTATTGGTTTATTTACATAGGCTGAGCCACGATGAAAGGCTAAAGGTTCCTTTAGTGAGAATGCCCCCATATGACTAGGGTTATGGACTTCAGTCAGTGAATCTAGCATTCTTTTGATAACTCAGTCGCCCCTTAAGGGCTTAGGTTACAAACTCTGGTCATATGCATTCGACGAATATACGAGTAAAGACTAAAGGTGATAATATCATATCTTTGTCGCTTCATGACTTGAGTGGAATCATGGTGGCAATGTCATTTAGTATTATCGAGGCTTTTAGGGACAAGTGGTGCCCGTGTGATGTGTAGTGCAAATGCAGTGGTGAGGGGCTCTATACAATTGAGTATTGCATAATGAGAAATAATCATTTTCAAGTTAATCTCTCTTACTTAGAAGTCCCTAGTGGAGTCACCACTATGAGCGACCTCTCTTCTCACTTTTGGATAGCGGTAAGTTTTCATGGGACATTGAGCGGGTCTTTCCATTTCTGAGGGATATGGAAATTTTACCAAATAGGGATAAATGATTCATCTCGGGGGGACGAGACGCTTTTGATTTTATGGAGTCGCCACCCGATTTTTAGAAAATCAAGAAAAGAAAGGGATAACATCAGGTCACTCAATGAGTTTTATCCCCAATAGAGATTTTTGGGTTCGAGGGATTGCGTCTACATTTTGACTATTTCTCATTATATGATATTCGATGTATAGCTGCTGCAACACCCTAGTTTCGGTAATGACAGTTTGTATAGCATTCACACAGCACATCGGATAATGGAAGATAATAAAGCTGAAAATTTAATTATTACATTGCTTTTCTAATAAAATACATATGAAAAGGAAAAGATTACAGAAAATTAAATCTAATTTGGATATGATTGATCTGCAAGATTAACATGACCATTCACACAGCTTGCTCGATTTTATGAATAATAGGATGATCATGCATGCTTGCAGTGATTATTTATGCTATAATGATGTATGATGATAATATAAAGGATACATAAGGTCATCACTAGACTAAGAGCATGATGACTCTATTCTGGGCTATGATTTCATGATTTCGGAAATAAAAGATGCAGAATGATGATATGAAACGAGCATAATAAAGCATATATTTTTCACATAGCATGCAAGATTGTCAGTCTTATCACACAAGCACAACAGTATTCCCAAATGTTGGTGACAAAAAATAAAATGCAATTCGATAAAATAAACGTGCTAAAATAATTGTGTGGTCCTCAGACTCGACTAAGCTTGT
This sequence comes from Mallotus nudiflorus, assembly GCA_947683625.1. Classification (NCBI taxonomy): domain Eukaryota; kingdom Viridiplantae; phylum Streptophyta; class Magnoliopsida; order Malpighiales; family Euphorbiaceae; genus Mallotus; species Mallotus nudiflorus. The sequence continues at coordinate 553,670 of CANTUR010000094.1, read as the reverse complement.
GTTGGTTTTAAAGCTTTAACTTCAAGAGATTATCCAGATTTCCTTATTAAGAGGTTCAAAATGACAGCATAATGATGCTAGATTGTATACCTTTAAAGCGTGCTTTGACAAAGATAGGGCTTGGTTTGGTCGAAAAGGGATCTAACAACCTAAGAGAAAGGTTGTGGGAGAGCCAAAACTATTTGGAAAGGGGTTTCCAGTGCCTTCGATCTAATCAATTTTTGAGTGTGTGTATTTCCACTTGCTCCCCCCTCTAAAATGGGGTGTAAAGAGGTCTATTTATAAGGAAAATTGGGTAGGATAGGGTGGTGAGGGCGTGGTCGCATGCACATATCGAGAATTTTACACTTGGTCGCACACGCGTACACTCTATGCACACCTTGGCCTTCCATGCACACTTCTCAGGTTTTAAGCACGTTGTTCTAAGGTTGGTTCCTAGGGTTTTTGGGCCTTTCGGACACATTTTCAGAGTCCATTTTGCCCAATTTAGCCTCGAATTTAGTACTTGACATCTAGGGGCATTTATGCGTACTTCTAAGCAATACGCACTAATCCTCGGCTTGTGTTGGACCATTTCGGGACCACTTTCGGAGGTTTTGAAGCCTTCTGGACATGTTTTTGAAGTCCATTTTGTCAAAATAGATTTTCATTTTTTTCATAAAACTGGGTCCCGGTCTAACGAAATTCGCACCGACCCAACAAGCTGAGTATTCTGAGAGGAGTTTTCTCAAAATAAATCTCTCATTGTTTGATAATTCATATTTCGTAAGGTTGGAGCACAACTTAATGGCTCGGTGATCGATTTTGCACATTGGTAAGGTTGGTTAGGTTTTTTAAAGGTTGTATACTTCAGAGGTGTTATGAACAAGTAGACTCTAGTCATCTCAGGGATTCATTTCATCATTTGAATTTTTTGGGGACAGTAAAATTTGAGGTATAACAAAAGCCTTTTTGCTTCCTATTAAGGTTAAAAGAGTAAGAGACTATGGTGATACACTGCATTATCTAGCGGATCCATTGCCTATCAAAGTCCATCTTGATGAATTCCCACTCTATATATTCATAAGCTTTGCTCATATCTAGTATAAGAGCTAGCTCTTTTTCTTTTCTCTATGATTTTTCTGATGGTAGATGATCTCATGAGCAAGAAGAATGTTATATAAGCTATCCTTGAGGAAGGCACTTTATGCTTAATTGGAAATTACTAGCATTTCTTTTTGTATTCTCTTTACTAAGATTTTTACTATAATCTTGTACATGTCTGTATAGAGACTAATTGGCCTTAAATCTCTTAAAGATTTTGATTGTTGATTCTTAGGGATTAATGTTATAATAGTGTGATTGACTTTGCTTGAAATGCTCCCATTTTTATATAAACTCTTGATATTATAGCAAATATGCTCACTTAGTGAGTCCCAATAGGTGTGGTAAATTTTGCCTATAAATCCATCTCAAGTTGATGTGTTAGTGGGGTGTAATGAGAAGGTAGCCTCTCTGATTTCAACATATATGACCTTCCTAGTCAATTCTTGATTCATAAAGCAGCTCACCATTTGTTTGCAACCTCTTGATGCTTTTTATAAGTTAATAGGCTACTATAAAGTCTAGATAGTTTTGCAACCTCTTGATGTTGTTTATAAGTTAATAGGCTACTATAAAGTCTAGATAGTTTTGAAATACTATATGGCTATTTAGGCTATCTAATCAGGCTTTGTTTTAACTCTAGTGCAGTAGTCTCATTTGGTTTTAAGTTGAACATGGGGGCTTTTATCCATTTCCCTTATTTGGAAGTTTTTGTTGTAGCATTCGTATCGCAATTTAATAATGTGTATGATGATCCCACATTTAGAATATATGTATGCTAGTTTTTCATATTTACACTGTACCCATGTTCTTTCTATATTTGGTTTTTGGCTATAAAAACACCTTGAGTTAGGTCAACTTCAAAATCCTTCATTTAATGAGTCAATGCATTAAATGTGGTAGGATTCCTGAGAAGAGTAAGAATTGTAAATCAATGTCTTTGATAGCCACAGTAAGACCCCATTCCTATAAAACTAAAAAATGATTGTTGTCTAACCAAGGTCTTCCTATGATATCACCCATCTTGAATCAATCTTTTGTTCAAAAGTTAAGCTTTTAGAATTTTGCCATGACTTGTGAAGTAATTCCTTAATCACTGGGATGCTAAATGATCTACTTAAAATAAACTTTCCTGCTAGAATTTTGCCATCAGCGAGGTTGATTTTGAGTTTGAGCTCTATACACTGCAAGTTTTAAGTTTGAGTTTGTTGAATAAAAGTTCAAGGAAGCAAGATTTTATCTGTTCTTTGATTGATTTATTTGACTAGATGCAGGCCTTTACCAATGCTTCACCTGTGGAGACAAAATACTTTAAATTGATGTATAATCTTGTGTGTTCTCTTAAAAGCATGTAGTAGATAATAATTAAGAACAAAAATAAATGAAGTTAATTAAGAGAAAAATTTGGAGAGATAAAGGTAATAATTAGATTAAAGGTGGAACTGTGAGAGGAATGAACCCTAGAAAGATGAACCTTTATATATCTTAGTAGAAGAATTAAGAGAAAAATGGTTAGAATGAAGGTTAGAGGAGATGATGAAAAATTTGAAATAGTTTTTATAGCTTTTTTTTTTTTTCATTTAATCCCTTATTTTTATTTTTATTTTATTTAAGAGGCATGCTAGTAGGCTAGCTTGAGCATTCAGTTGGTTAGCTAAAAATCAAAATGAAATTATCCAAAATTGAATTAACTGAAATATTAAAGACAAAAATTGAACCAAGCTTACACCAAAAAACCAAACTTATCAAACTACAACTGAATTTTTAGAATTACAATTATTTTAATATTGACCAGGGAGTAAAGTTTGGGACTGTAACTATGCATCCAGTGTTTTACATTAATCATGATGACATTTTAGATAATAGAGGCTGATTTGCTGGACAAATCTTCATAAACCTCAGTTGCCTATTTTCTATTATTTTGTCTCTTTTATCTTCTGAACTTCACTGCTCAAAAAGGTAAGGCTATTAACATAATTAGTAATTTTTATCTAGATAAATTTTGGGAATAAATATATAATTTCACGCTCTTTCAATCATTAATGTGTTATTTTTATGACAATTTGTACTGGTAATTGTCACTATAAAATTGTGAGTGTCTAGAATAAAATTAATAAAAATATATAAATATGTAGCTTACATTGACCATAGTCCAACCAAATAAGAATTATCCCTTCAAAGTCATTGGGAATGACTATATCTACCAAAATAAATAAATAAAATGCCGTGCCATCAAAATAACAATGTCATGGGCTGATGGAGTTAATTGAACTTTCATGGGCTGACGTTTTCTTAACGGCACCAATTAGGACCAATTACGGAACCAAATGGATAAAATATGGAATCGAATTAAAAGAAATTAAAATCTTATCAAATTGAATAATTTTAATTCCTAATTAAATAAAATTAAAATTTGTAACTAATTTGATATGGTATTAAATATCTATAAAAAATTGAACCAAGAACCATACTAAACCATAATGAAGTCGCACTGAATAAAAAGTCGAATATAGTATTAAATATTTAATTTAATAAATAATATATAAGTATGAATAAATAGTAGTAAACTTAATTATGTATTTTTCGTTATATTGTTAAGTAGTATATGTATGATAATGTATAATAAATATTAATATTTTTAATAATAATAATAATTATTATTATTATTATTATTATTATTATTATTATTATTCAATTAATGAGAAAAAATGTGAAATGTTTATTATATTACAATTTGAACTTCAAATATGAGAAATAAGAGAATTATTATTATTATTATTATTATTATTATTATTAATAAGTAGTAAAAATGTAGAATACTCGTAATATTTCAATTTAAACTAAATAAGAAAATTAATATTTTATAATTTATCGATTAAAACATATTGTTATTATTATATTTGATAACTTATTAATCTAATTTTAAAGGCTATTTAACATTAATGAGTTAAATAATTTTTTAATTATTTTTATTTTTATTACATATTAATATATAGAAAACCAAAATGATGTAGCTTTGGATAACCAACATGACTTGTACAAAAATTATGTAGTTTTAATTGAAGTAACAAGAGTTCATTTTTATTAATTAAAATATATTTTTATTATTACATGTTGAAAACTAATTGTACGAAGAAATTAGTGAAGTTTTGTGGCAGGCTAAATAATGCCGGGCATCTTAAGTTACCACTACCAGCAGGATCGCCCCTTAAAATTACTAGTGATAGAGAAGACTACCTCAATGCTCAAAGAAAAAATTATAAAACTAAAAGCATGAAATCACACACCGATTTAACATGTAACGTAACACGTTAACTCAATTAACAGATTTATATATCCATCACTTATAAACCACCTGCTACATTCCTAAACTTCTCCAACAAGTCATTCGGCTACTGTATGTACATTTACCCATTTGTAATTGGAAGTTTGGTTTGTGCCCCACATACTATTGTCATAAATGTGCTTTAAGGACAGTTATGCAGCTGCAAAAAAAAACACATACAGCAGGACTGTGTGTCCGCGTGTATGGGTCGGTGTGCATGTCTGCGGGTGTCAGGGTATGTGGGGTAGGGGAAACTGATGCACCACTTGCATAAAGAGATGTTGAATTTTATAAACCCACCTTCCTGTTTCACATCGAATTAGCTCAAACTACATGTATCCTACTTTAACTTTGCTCTAGATGGACTGATAACTACACACAATGGAAAGAGGGGCGATGGATGCCAAAAAATATATATGAAGCATCTGCAATACAAGCGCAATTGCAACTCATGATGCTAATTACATATTAGAGTTGAAACAACCTACTCGAATTAGGAAGCTCAGTTGATCCTCAAAATGCATGGCTATACAACCTCAATAGCACATTACATGCTATAATATCGCTAAGCTGGACCAGCTGAAAAAATGTCCCTATTTGTGAAAGAATATGCCCTTTTTCTTTCCTTTCCGTCTTTCTCTAGCCTGCAATAGCCAACAAAATTTGAGTTCAGCATAGATGCTTTATATGGCAATGCATATGAATTCGAATTCAAATTCAATTTTAGTATCTGAAGCAAAATTTACTGTCACACAATTTAAAAAATCAGCAAAAATTTGATATAATGCAATTAATATCTTTAGTCAGTTGAAAATCTAATGAGCAACATTTAGAACCATTTTACCCAAAATTAAAATGAACTGGAGCTTACAAAAGTTCTATAGGAGTTGGGGATGCTCTATAGCCATCATAATTCCCAACATATCGTTTTGACAAATCCTGAAGCCTAATTAAATATTTCACTGTTGAGTTTTCATAATAGCATGGAAATTACCTTCTGGGACAATATAATCAATAAGCAAATCATTTTATTTGGAACAAAGATTTTTATGAAATTGCCAATAAACAATAAGTAGAAGCATTCGTCAGAAATATGAACTTTAGAAGGCTCAGGTTTTCAAAAGCAAAGGCAAAAATACTACCAAAACTCCAATAAAATATCAACTCAAACACAGTTCTAAGAAATACAAGGGAACAAAGCCATAACTACGAAAAACAGCAAGGTTTTGAACATTCTACAGCTTAAGCTCCCTAAACTCTTTCTTAAAGTTCACAAAGGAAAAAAAAAAAACATGATGAAGCGAAATCTCAAGAAACACCATTTAGTATAACTGAATCATGAGTTGCCCTAAAGCCCTTCAAACATCTTTCAATCCATTCATTCAATATCAAGAGTCACAAATAGATTTTATTAGTTTCATTTCCTATGAACATAATGTTACGCTCCAAACTCATTTCCTAGTCCCAAATTCTATATTCTACAAGCCAATTAGACCACATCCTCTCAAATAGTGCCTCAGTTCAGTCCAACAGTAGTTGCACCTACACACCAATTAAACCACATCCTCTCAAATACTGCCTCAGTTCAGTCCAACAGTAGTTGCAACTACACACCAATTAAACCACATCCTCTCAAGTACTGGCTCAATTCAGTCCAACAGTAGTTGCACCTACACACCAATTAAACCACATCCTCTCAAGTACTGGCTCAATTCAGTCCAACAGTAGCTGCAGTTGTCTCTCAATTTTGCATCTTAATTTGGAATGCACTTAAAGAGTTCCCAACACCTGACTAAATGGTTGGGAGGAAAAATCCTCAACCTGTCCAACCCAGAATTTATATGTAATTGAACATTAAATAACGGGGTCATCTCTCTTTGTTCTGTGCTTGGTGCAATCATAGATTCTACATGTTCACAACAAAATTTCCTTTCTTTTGCGCCAAAGCACAAATCTCTTTACAATCTGAGAATTTTTTTTATGCTATTCCATTTGTTGGATCTGCTGTAAATTGAACAGTGTCAGGTTTCTCCCATGACAAAATTCTTGTATATGAACTGCTTTAATAAAGCAGCACACATGAATGACCATATGACCTAATCAATTGCAATGTTGATTCCAAGAACCTCAAAGGCAGCATAATTAAATTATTCAAAATCTACATGGCATAATAAATATAAGAGGTCAAGAATTCAATGTCATGGCAACTGAAGAAGAGAAAGGAACCAACAAAAAAGTTACAAGAATTTTGTACCCGTATGATGAATAATCTCATGGTGATCACAATTGCATCTCTTGAACTGCAGGGGAAAAACAAAAAAGCAGCACAGAGAATTAAACCCTAAAATAATATATTTAAAAACAGAAATCAGCACTTAGTAATTTAAAGCAGAAAGGCATTCAAAAGAATGATATAAATTAACCAATCATTCCATCCCTAACAATTAAATTCATAAAAAGAGTCCCAACACTTAACACACTCACCTCCCAAGATGCAACAATTTTTTTACCAATGCAAAACAGATTACCAATTTTATTCACCAAGGAGCAGATATTCTAAATTGTTAAATTCTTTTTAGGCCATTTGTCAGTTATTTTGGCAACATCAGCATTAGTTGTTCTCCAGTGCGCCATGTTTACAACACAGAAAAAACTAAGACTTTAAAAACCATCTGAGCTCACCAGCTGATATCCATTGGGTTGTTATCAACACGTAAAACATGCTGCACACTATCAGAACTCACAATTATAAATTCTACAGGCTGCCCATACTGGATGGAAACCTATAAAGGGAAAAAAATAATAATATAGTCAGACAAGAAGCAACATATAATATTGATGTATGACATATAATCAACAGGATAAGGGTAGTAACTGAGTGAAACAAAAACAGGCCACTAGCATTGAGTAATACAATCTCAAGGACACTAACTCTCAATATAAATGATAAACAAGGGCAACATATAAGATTAGGACAAACTGCAAGTCTCGATTCTATCAAAGGTTTGTTCATAACAACTAATATCACAGAACCAAAACCAGAACATGCCATGTTTCTGTTTTTGGCACTCGTGTGAACTACACAGTATCAGACCCACTTCCATGTATAGTTTGCCCTATCAGGATTAAAGAATTTCTACATCAACAGGAATGGAAAGTTAAGCCAGAAAGGGAAGAAGCAAAATGTTTAACGTTTATCTTGCTAAAGATTTTTCTTTTCTTTTGCTTCACTTAAAGAGGATCAAAAGGGGGATGGAGGGAACTCATTAGCCAATATTACTCTTAACCGAAGTGTAAAGGAACTTTGTCTTCCACATTCTTAACTTTTCTCTAATTGATATTCCGTAGTAAATAAAATTTTCTTTTGACTTTCTAATGATTTTGTCTCTCCTACTTCACCCAAGGCAAATAACATAACTTCCCTTCTGCTGCACTGCACCTTAACAATTGCCCTTCCTTCTGTCTACCCCTCAACACTTCCAAAAACAGATGAATGTTACTTATTAAAATTCCATAAATTCTGAATTTTTATTACTGAAGTTCTCCACACACTTCACCCCTCCCATTTCCTACACCTCAAAATTCCATCAAGTCAGTGCGGGTAAAAGTAAATTCTTTGGTTGTTCCTACTTGATCAAAACTAGGCCCCATCTTTGCAAGATGTACAACTAAATTTCTGTCTCAAAAAATATTACAATGTTATCCATGTGAATCATTCCTACTCACGCCCCATGTCTGCAAAATGTACAACTCAATTTCAGTCTCAATAATATTACAATGTTCTCCATGTTAATCAATTTTTTCTCCATTGTACTCTGTTTAAGGCTAGATTTTGAAATATGTTTACAGATTATTAAATTTTTCATCATCATCCTTGCTCTACTTGCCTTTTCCCTGTCTTTAATTCCAACAAGCATAATCTTCCAAACATGCCAATCAGTATATGTAAATATGGCCAATATATCCCAATCATCTCTCCCTCAACTTATGCTCAACAGAAACCATTTCCACCTTTCTACATAAACTTGGTTATTATTTTTTCTTATATGTGCATGCATGCATGCATTGCCCCTGCTGCTTTTATTTTTTGACTAGCTTTATTTACTCCAGAATGTGAATTACCATGATCGATCAAACTCCAGGATTGTTGATCTGCATCTTCAATTGAACTTGGATCCCACAATCTGATGCTCAATGCCCGGGCATGGTAATCAATTTGGCTTTTAAAACAGCACAATTGCAAAAACTATACTAGGTAGGATTTTACAGGGCGAACACATAAATCCAGTTTTTAAGTCCATCTCTACCAAGACGTAAGCCAAACATAGTTTAGTACTAGGCTAGCAATCATTTTTCTTTTGTTTTAAAAGAAAGAAGAATGTTTAAAAGATAGAAAGGAAGAAAAAGTCAACATTTACCAGACATATCAAACTCTAAACATTATTTTTTTAATAACAAAAACACCACCAAAAACTTCAAAAGTTTTTCAAAAAACAACATAATATAGTTTTGCCCAATATTGAACAAGTATCAATCCATTCAAAGAGGACAGCAAAGAGAATAAATAAGGAACCATACACTTGTGGTTGGAGAGAACTTCTCATTGACTACAACACCACTGGATCCACTGCACTTGATACTATAACCATCTCTCTTAATGGCTAATATGGCTGGTTCCCATAAATCAAGATATCCAGTCTGTTGCATAAAAGGAACATGTAATATTAGCTATGCAACTATGCCTTTTTTGGAATAAGAACAATAAAAATAAGACATTCAACAGTGTGTTGAAAGAACATCTCAAGTAAACACCAAAAGGAAGGTGAAAAAGTGAAATTAAGAGCTTTTTCCTCTCTTACAAGAAGTCATACCGATAGGGATACTTTATATGAAGCATGGCCGCTATAAAGAGTTTTCTGAATATGGTTCTGCATTTCAGGATCTGTATACAAAGGATTTAACATTGTTACATTTACCTTATAAAATTTGACAGTAGCAATAAATGAAGACATCAAGAAAAGTACAATAAAGAACTGACATTCCCAACTCAAAAAGTGACGCATGGCATGCTATTTGAACTTATAATTGGCTTAGAGCTGGTAATTTTAAGGTAACAAGCATAATGGCAAATAATGTCAGAAATCATCAGAAACTTCAATTTCTATAATAGGGGAAAAAACAGGGCTGCGAATGACCAAGTGAATGACTTCAAACTTATCCACATTGTAAAAGAAACAATAACTCGTTCATACATTACAAATGTCAGGAGGAGGCCATTACAAGTGGATGCAAGATGCTAACAAGTAAATACCCTACAGCAAAAGCAGCAACTTGAGTAAGGAATGCTTTGATGACCAGATAAACCACTTCATATTTTTGTATATTTAACCAGTCAAAAAACAATCTGCATACTAGGAAGGAGAAGTAAGTTCAGGAGGGTGTTATAACTGCCATGCAAGATGCTAACAATGTTAGGACAAGAACACCAACTTGAGTAATGAATACTTTTAAGTAGTGTAACACAGACACACATGCAAACATTAAGCTTCATCCAATTCACATAGAAATAATGACATAATTTACTAACCACAACTTATCTTTCTCTGCTCATTTGCAAACACCTTTACAAGCTCTCCCTAGAGAAATTTGAAAAGAAGAATAAAAAGAGACAGGTTAATATTACATCATAACTTGAAACATACATAACGAAAGTTCTACTGGAGTCAACAACTCAAAATTTTTATGCATGTATTCATATTGGTTTAATTACTAAAACATTCATGAACTTTACACTTGTTTCCAAATGTAGCACATTCTGTTAATTTTTTCAATTTTAAAAGAAGACTAACATTTTCTTCAATTTTAGTATATGGCTATATTGATTTCAAATTTGCAATGAATTTTTTGCTAAGTTGGCACCGTAATTAATTTTAATACGCAAATGCCTTATTGAATATCAAATTAATTTCAATTTCAGAAACAATGAATCTTAAGTGAAACGTGAAATTTGAGAAGGTTTTTCATGAGTTACCCAATTAATTCTTATTTATTTGACTACTAAAGCCAACACAAGTGATAATTTAGCAAAAAATAAAAAATAAAAAATAAAAAATAATTGAAGTCAATTTTGCCTGAATGATGAAATTGAGAAAAAAGAAGTTATAGTTTATTACTAAAATTGAAAAGGTAACAAATGCTAGATTTGTAAACAAGTATTATTCTGGTAATTAAGCCTAGTGTGACTGCAGTCTTTATGCATTTAACCTGATGGGCCAGTACCGAGTGCCCTGTCTGGACAACGCATATAGCAGTGTGATGTCATCATTTTAACATATCATAAAGTCAAAAAAAAAAAAAATTTCTTATACAACAATTAAAGAAGGTGGATTTAAGTATGCAATTGATATGTACAGATTATCTTGTGACTTCACAATTATCTTCAATCTCAAAACAGGTTAAAGAAACAAATTCTCCCCATAATGGAAATATACATTTATGTAGAAGCACAAAACAAGAAAAAAAAGCAGAAAAAACATATAATAGATCAAGTTATACCTTGCGCTTCCTGTCATCCAGAGGCTGGACTTCTATAGCAAGGTAGGTATCGACATCATCGGCAGTCACAAGATAGTTCGGTTGTTTTGCTCCTGTAATCACCACATCCTTTTCCTTGAGAAGCAGTCCTCAATTATAGGCAAAAATCAAAGGGAGAGAGAGAGGATGGAAAGATTACCATAAATATAATCAACAGATCCATCTTCCAAATGGCGTACCCACTGATGGTGGAACAAGTAGTGAAAGGAAATAAATAACATTATATGAAAATGCACCCAGAAAATGTTTAAAGCACATTTCTTTGACCAAAACTAATAACAGTTGAAGCCAAAGAAGCAGTCCTGAAATGATACCTCAAAATTACAACTAGTTGTTCCATTGATAGAGTATCCAGATGCCTGGAGTTCTCGTCCAGGAAATGCTTCACCTGAAATTTGTAGACCGTCAATTGCTGGCAACGGATCATCGTCTGCAGCTGTCACCACGATATATCCAATTTGGAATAGTTAATAATATTGCTTAAACAAAAAACAGAGGCACAGAAAAATAGGCTAATAATTAAGCTCATGTCACCCTCAGAAACAGAGGAAGAAGGTTCTTCAAGAACTGGAGCTAGGAAAGGTAAATATGAGGAACTAGGATCATCAAGGGGAGTGGAAACCCAGTTAGCTGAAGGTTCTCTCTCATTTTGGCGTCTTTCTCCATCCAGATCATCCATCTCATTGTTGCTAACAGGGTCACGGAATGTGACTTGTTTATTAGTGGTTTCTTCACCATACTGTACGCATGTATCACCCCCAGTAACATCAAATTGTGTTGTAATATCATGGGTCACAGGGTTCCTAGCAAATAGCAACATATTGGATCAAGGTAACAGGTACAAAGAAAAAATGTATGGGCAAATAAATAATTCAACAACAATTATACCATAGAAATCCTTGACATTGACAGCTTAATCTGCTAAAAAAAAATTTTACAATCCAGAGCCAATTTATGAAAAGCTCTAGTTAGGTTACATGAATGACAACTGCTAATCTTAAAGATTTTCTTCAAAATAACAGAATATAACAAGTTCATAAACACCAAAAAAAACCCAACATGGATACTGGTTTTCCATCCAAGATAAAACCTATAGTCAAAAACCATGGGTAATTACATCCATCAAGTGCAGTCTCTGTCCTCTAAACTCTAGGGAGGGGAAACTCTAAAGAAACAACAGAACTGCCTTGTGCTGTACGGGTAATGGTTTAAAAAATAAATTAACATAGATTGAAAGATAAACACAGTAAAACAGTTAATTTTTTTTGAAGTCAGATTGAAGAGATTTTCGGCTCAGATGAAAGAGTTCACTGTTAAAAAAGAATCATTCCCTGTATAAACTAACATGCCCCACAGAGACATGATTCACAAACTAATGTGCTCTATGTAGACAATAATCATGCATATATGACCATCCAACATAAGAATTTATGAAAACAGAACCCACCAACAAATGAAGATGGTTGTAATTTGTACATTCAGTAGCAGTCTCCATTTGACCAGGCTCACCTGCTTCCAAGAGGTGAATATCTCCCCAAATCATCTGCTTCCACATTGTTTGCACCAGCACCACCCAAATGTCTCTGTTGTTGACTCGGCATATCCCATTCTGTTGTCTGTGCATCAGGAGAAGCCATTGGAATATTTCCATGGGGATATGTGGGCTGTGGCACTAATTCGAGTCCATTTTTGTTCTGGCAGGAATATAACAAAAATTAAAGAAATATAGTTGAGGTATATAGGAAGAAAAAGCAAATGAGCACACCAAAATTACCAAGCCTGCACCAGTTGAATGAGATGCCGACTGAGAAACAACAACATTTGAATGGTTCACATCTGGACGCCAAGGTGCCAATTGATACTGGGACTCTTTGAGCTTTGACTGGAATTGAGGAAACAAGATAATCAGCAGATTGACAGAGTCCACAAGTAGCGCAATACATTATTTTTGATAGTTAAAAAAAAAGTGAACTTGGCAACTAATTATATATCCAAAATTAAGATTAATATGGAAAAACAATTGACAGACACATATGCATAGCATACCTCAGTATGGATAAGCTTCTCCTGCAAATGTCTGAATAGAACCTGTACAAGGAGAACCTCAACAGTAAAGAAGATGCACTTAATACATTGCAGAAAATATTACACATTGAAAAAAATAAAAGATAAAAAATAAAAGATAGCTTTGAAATGCTTCAAAATTATGTTCTCCAATTTAAATGTATTTCCCCACATTTCATTTTCTGATACTCTCACATCAAATTATGTAGAAAGCTATTCCTCCCACTTTAACATAAATAATCTCCCTAAAATGGGAATATTTTCTCCCAGTCAAGGCAAAAAAAAATGATAGGAAAATCAAAAGAATATGAAAAATAAATTTGAGTTACTGCCTCCATCAAGAGGAAAATCTCAACCAAAAAATGTGAAGCTCCACTCTTATCTCTCAATCACCATATACATCCCTAGATTTTATTGTCTATATCACAAGAGCCTAGTCTCTAAAGCCTGAGAGCACAGCAACCAGTGCTTGGGCCAGAACATTACACTCAATAGTCTGTAATATTTGCTATTGACTATCTAGCTGTCAAAATTGTGTCCTAACTGACTTCACAGTCAGGTCCTACATTGAGAAAAGCAAATTCCTTCTTGGTTATAAAATTATGGCCAATCACATAATATGCTTTATGGTAGTGGAATTTTAGGAAAACAATTCAATCATAAAAAAAATTTCTTTTAGGTTCTGATAGCATGATCTGAGATATTATTCATCACACAAGCCTGAATCAACTTGTTTGACTGATGCACTTTTTGTCTTTAGTTTTCATGATAAGTAACAGAGATAATGACAGTCAGAAGGCTAGAAAAGTTTATGTGGACACAGAACTTCAATTCCATGCAATTTCCCATCAGTCATAAAAAATGCATGAGAATAATAAAAGGAATTCATGATTGTAAGAGAAAGGAAAGGGAAAGAAAACATCAGACTTCTCCAGCAGCTGCCATGTGATTTGATTACCAGCCAATGAACTGCTGGGCATTTTGGCGCATAATAAAGCCTATTAAAAACCATTTCATAGTGAATATAAGAAATAGATTGAACGCAATGGCCATCTTTAACACTGGAGAAACTCTAAACATACAACAGAATGGTCACTAAAAACGTAGAATTCTTGAACAAATGATAGTGCATGAAAAAGTATGTTTCAAATGACTTTGACCCTATGACTTCCCTAGAAAGGAACAACTTGAATGCAGGCATTTAATCTGCTTACTTACTTCAACGCAATATCGTATGATGCTAATGTTCTCCCCAAATAATGAGTTATAATGCAACCCAGCTCAAATCAATATCACCCTTTGGGATCTTACATTAATAATGAGTTATATTTTGGCACGGTTCTGTTTTGGTGTTTTCTGATTCTATGTATACATTAATATATAATTGAATAATATAATAAAATTTTCAATCTTATGTTGTGAGGAATATGACCTATGTTAGATCCATAAGATACCAAATGATAAAAATGATAATGATTTAGTACTATTTCCAACTTTGACATTTTTAAAATTTTAATTTAATAAATGCTTATATATGCTTTATAAATAATTCAATTTTCTTTAAAGTCTTGTTGCTTATTTTTATTTAAATTTTATAAGCATCTTAATTCTCATAAATAATATTTAATATGTTTTTTAATAAATAGAATATCAATATTGAATTTTCTCCTAAAAATCATTATTATAATTGTTGAATTCTAAATACATTTAAAACTAGAAAGTAAAATTATAACAAATATAATCTCTAACAGGATCAAAACGAGATGTTTCAAATTGAGATGGATCAAAGGGGACCAAAATGGCCAAGATTTTGGCCAAATGGAATAAAAGTCCATCTGTTCCATTTCTTGACCAAAATGAGACATTTTGGTTGTTTGTGCTGGAACAGGGCAATTTATCACAATTTGCAAGTCATATGAAAACTAGAGACTTCCAGCATAAAAATAAACCAACCTCCCATAAAAGCCAACAAAATTCCATAGAAGAAAATCATGAGTAGAAAAGCAATCTACAATCAAGCCAAAAGTTGATGAAAGCTCTTGAAGAATAATGCGACAAAATAAACAACCCCAGAAGGAACTAAATGACAATCTGATTTTTAAGACGTGTGCATTCTTTTCCATCCAAATATTCCATGATAGCGCCCGAAATGAATATAATGAATAAAAAGCACTATAACGAAGACTTTTGGCATTCTTTCTAAAATCAATCTCCTTCCATTTCAAACCAAACCAAGAAAACACACTGAAAAAAAAAACTGAACACAACTAATGCTCCCCAAAACTTCAAGCAATACCATGCCAAGTTGTCAAAGACACCTAACATAAAAACAATTTCTAATGAGACTCACCATACTTGCAACACATTCACCTTTAGGATAAACATAAAACCAGCCAACACACCTACATCTCAAAATGTTCAGGCACTCCTGGTGTCCTTATTCCTAAACATAATGTATTCACTAATACGCATAAAAACAGTTAAGTTGTGAACAGCCCTGTTTCAAATAAGCAATTGAAGAATGAAGTGATGCAACTAGTATAATAGGAGTACAAAATTATTTTTTTATTTTTTGAGAAAAAAAAGAACAGTAGAAGGAAGAACAATTTCTAACAGAAAACTCTAGACCACCAACATAAATCAAAATGCACAAGCTCAAGGAAAAAGAAACATCCATAACAACTTCACAAAAGAAATGAGGAAGTCATATAAAATGTCTTAAAGTCCAGTGAACTAAACCTTTAAAGTATAAACCCCTTGCTCCACAATAGTTCTTTTCCAATCCTTAGTTCACAATATCACAGGCTTCATGATATTAAAATTTAAATAAAAGGACCATAACTTTAAGGCATGTATAGGCAAATGCATATAACTACAGTAAATAATGAGAACAATAGACCTAATCTGAACCAAGTGCCATCTCAGCATAAGAAAGGGGCTTTAGAATTGAGCCACCCTTGCCCCACTCAAGGTAAGCTCTTTCACTTTTGAGGCAAAATTGTTACCCAGTGCAACTTAGCTGGAATATCATACCAGATAAAGAAAACACATGATTTATGTTTTATCTGGACAAGTCTTTGCCAAATTATTAGACCCAATTCATTTAGCACATTTAAATAGCTCCTGAGGATTCAGGAAAACAAAAAATCTTATCTTGACAATGCCTCAGCAACAGAATGAACATATCTAACATAAAAAAAATATAAAATAAAATAATCATCAAAAGAGATGATGCATGAAGCATGCGGCTTCAGGCATATATAGAAACCATTTTCAGTATGTAGGGATAAAAATCGTTCATACCAACAATGTAGTTTGTAAGACCATGCATGGACTGGATTAAAGGTTCCATGATCCTAAAATTAAGTCAGAAACAATTGTAAAGAAAAAGAATATCATTGTCTTTGTCTAAACTATTAGAAAAAGTTGAAACTGTAGTGGCTCTTAAAAAAGCTTCATCAAGTGGTCTTTGCAATAGATGTGACACTTGGCGATAAGCCTGCACTTGCTTAGAGAAGAAAGACCACATTCCAAGTCCAGAGGTTGTAGGCATTATTTTCCCCTACCAATTTGGGCACTCCTTTCACCACCCTCATAGAATGGTCTACAATAGAGTGGTAATCAGATTGTATCGAAATAATAATTTGCATGTTACAGATGCTAACAGTCAAATGAATAACAATTGATAGATTAAATGTACACATAATTCAAAAAAAAAAAAGAAGCTAGGAGCATAGAAGTATAAAATATGTCATTGAGACTAACACAACTGGAAATAATACTGACCCTGAGATTGCTAACAATTGACTGAGCATCTGGAACAGGTGGCTGCAAATTATATTCCGCAAGGATAGGCAGCAAAGATGACACAAATGTTGACCTTTCTTGCTGTGCAGCCTGAGAGCCAAAACAAGGATCTCAAAAATCAATTGGGTATAATTGCCAGACCAAAAAAGAAACAAAGCAGGAAAAGAAAATCAACTATAAAAATTATATAAAAGCAGCTGAATTTGTGGGAATCACATAGCTACCATGACATCAACTGTACAGTACCTTTTCAGTCAGGTGCTCCCTGATGAAAGCAGGGGCCCTTCGATATCAATCATTAAACAAGCAACATAAAACAGTGAGGAAGTAAATAGCTTTGGTTGTTAGTTCCATTAATAAACACTACTTTACACTTGGAAGAATTAATTTTTAATGATAAAAGTTTTCCAATTCAATAAAAGATTAGACAAACATAACTTCAGGTAATAATAGGCAGACCAGACAAACTCATATTTAGTTGAATACAACAGTAAAACACCCACAAAGTAATGAGCAGGAAAACATATAATAAAACAAATCAAATCTACCAGCCCCAAAAAGAAAAAACAAAATCAACTCAAACCTGCAATTCGTATGTCAAGCGTATATTTTCTTCAATTATGTCTTGTCTGTATGAGAGAGCTTTTGATGCAGCATCAACAAGGTCCTGTTGCTGTTGATCAAACGCCTGTTGACAAGATCAATAGATTAATGACAGATAAATCTCAAGAAAATGAAAGGGAACAAGAAGAAAAAGGAAGTAAAATTTAGTAAACCAGTAAGAGCAGAAGAAAGACACCGGTTTACCAGACGCATATAAGCAATGCGCTTTTCCAGTACATATTTTTCATTGCGTATTTGTGCTTCCTATCAAGAAATGTTGTATATTAGGCACTTCACTTGGCATGGCTTTATTTGAATGCACAAGAAAAAAAAAGTATCTAGGAAATAATCAAAGTTATGAGCATAATACCCTACCTTCACTGAATAGTCAGCAAGATATTTCTTTAACTGCAAAATCTCTTCTTCATGATCCCTAATCTTGAGAGCAAAATCCTATAGAAATATAAATATGGTTCATAACATGCAAACACTTGCAACATACACGTGCCCATATGAAAACAAATATTTATATATATAACCCCCCCCCCCCCTATAAAGACCTTTGAGAAATGAAAAGTAAATACCTGCTTCCAAAGCCCATTAGGGTTATTTACTTCAGCCATTTGCATTAGCCCATGTCCAGACAAATTAAAATGTGGATCATCTCCTTCCATTTGATACCTAGAAGAAACATTGAAGGTTGTATAGAATTGTGTGCATCCTTCACCAAAACAACTTAATGCAATGCAAAGTACCTTCCTGGGGAAACCGATGTTGATGGCGAAGAAAACTGAGAGACACCAGCATTATCAAAAGATGCCTGCCCGCCAGGAAGTACCTTCAATGTCCCATTGATCTTGCTGCTGATAGAACGGCTTTCTACTTGACTCTTTACAGCAGGATCCTCATTGTTAGACCTCAAATCTTGATGGAGAATGAGAGTACCAGATGGATCTAATGCAGAAGTAGTGCCCATGCTCTTAACTTTGTCTTCTATATCACCTACAAAGGGGACTGATTGACGAACTTCATGAGGAACACGACCCCGCTCATTCCATGAATCAACAAAAGGAGATCTTTGGTCTGTTGATCCATCTAGTTTCTGCCAAATGCCACAGCCAATAATATTGCATAAAGAATCCACTGATCAAGGACTTCACTATTTTATGAAGATTAAAATCCATTGCACATATGTAGCACGAAGAACTCAGATGTAAATCACAATAACTATGAAACTGTTGATATGGCAATTAAATGCTAGGGGGAAAAAACTCAAGCAAAGGTGCTTAATGCAGCCTAAATGCATTCTGTCTAAAAATAGCAATAGTTGAATGAATGGATCTCAGGACCAATTGCAAACAATTCTTTTTATGTTTTTTTATGGCTACGCATCCCTACTCCACACCCATTTGCAAACCACTGCCGCAAACAACCCACCCAACTCCTCATTAAACCCCATATAAATAAATAAAACGCAAACTGACCCAAACTCCCAATAGAAAAGGGAAAACTGAAGTTATTAGCTCTTGACTGAAAACCTAAAAGTGATTACTGATTAGACCAGAAATTGGCTTACTACGACAGTAGACTGGAAAGCATTTTGAGTATACAGATCTGACAAAGAACACCACCTTTCTCTCTGGTAAGAAAATTATGTTGGACTAAGCACAAAAGGATCAAGAGTTTGTTCAGCATGCAACTATAAAAATACACTTCTACTGAGGAGCTCAAGACATTTTTTTTCCTTCACAAGTTATTTATCAAGTCTAAGTAGTTTAATATGCCTTGAAGCATTTATGTCACAGTATCACATGTAAAGGATCCTTTAGAGCACAAGTCTTCTGAAACTACTGTCCAACTATCAGTTCCAACCATAGGTTAATTTTCAAACAAAATGTAAACAAAAGATCTCATCTCTATTAACCTGTCTAAATGAAAATCAAGATTGCATGTCCAATGCATCAAAATAAAACTCTTACGCTCAAACTAATCAGTAAAACTTTAATCTGCAGAATAATGACTCACTTTTGAGATGTTTTTGGGAAAAAAAAGAGCAGAAGCCATATATTAAGCAAAGAAGGATACTGTGATTTGACAGATAGACGATTCAAGTCCCATTCGACACTTGACGGATAATTAGCCAAAAAAAAAAGTCACTTACATATTTTTCGAGTTCCTGAATTTTTTTTTGTAGTTCAGTCCTTAACCGTGTATTCTCTTCTACCTGAGAAAAGTGCGCAATGACAAAAAAAAGAAAGTAAATTACAAACAAACAATGGAAAGAAAAGAACTCAGTACATTCAATTCGTCAACAAGATTGAGTGCATAAAGAAATTAACACTAAAACATACAAAACAATAGATCTACTACAAAGAGAAAGTCTTGCATTCATTACTATTTGGATTCTAAAACACACACACACAAAAAACCTAGAAATAAAATTAAAATAAGAAACTTCCTAAATCACTCATAACATTTCATTTAATGTAATAAAAAAATACCTGTTGTCTAATTGTAGACTCTGCAGCTTCTACAGCTTTCATGACTTGAAACAAGCTGTCGTTGTTGGTGTTGCCATCGCTATTGCCGTTATTGCTGTTGCCGGCGGTGATAGCAGTGGCCATGGTTGCGTTATTGTTGTGATCGTTAAGATTAAGATTCGAAGACGAAGAAGCTGAATCATTCAACGCTAGTCCCGACATCCTATTAACTAAAAATCTACCTTCGTCACCATTCTCCATCATCACAAATCAAGAATTCCACAACTTCCTATTGCATCAATTTCAATGAATAATAACAGAACAAAACCTACTGGTCCTCAAGAACAAAAAAAAAGGATCTTTGCATCGAATTGAAAAAAAAAAACTTCGAAACCCTAAAACGCAATTCAATAGACAGACACGCAGACAGAAAAGAGCGAGCGAGAGATGAATCAATTAATTCATGGTGTTGATCGTGCTGTGTACGTACGCTTTCTCTTTCTCTCGGTCGATGTTGCTATGAGCGTGTGTATAAAGACCTGGGCGCGTGTTAACGAAGGCATGAGTCTTTCTAAGATGATGACGATGATGATTACTACTGTTATTAATTATTATTTTAATTTCTTCTTTTCATTTCTTCCTTTGTACTTCTTTCTTTGCTAACCATTTGTGATTTTTCGTGATTATTGTCATCATTAAACATTATCACTATGTATTTCTGTAATTTTTTTAATGTCTACAATTTACAATCCATGCTACATATGGATAAATTAATCCATACGTAATTAACATATATTTTTATTTAATTATTTGAAAATATAAATAAAATAAATAGAAGTTCTTAATTATTTAAGTATTTTTATTATCCATATATTTAATTATTTGTAAATATATTTTTATTTAATTATTCGGGGATGAAAACAAAATAAAATTAAAGTAACTATAAATTAAAATAAACAAAGAACTTCTCATTATTTTAATAACATAGAAGTTATAAAATAAATAAATAGTTATCTAATTAATAATTTTTATTATGGTTGTTTATAATTAAATTTTCATAAATGAAAATCTAAAAATTAGATTGTACATGGGTTTGAAGATTTTGAACTGTCCTGAAAAATTAGATCGAACATTTCCAGACCCGAAAATTTTTATTGACTGTTTAACTTTTAGGTTGGGTCCAGAGAATTTACATTCTCCATATTGCTCCAATTCGCGTACAATTCTACTAAAAAGTAACTAATCATTCAAATTAGTAGTCAATTTATAGAAATGTTTGAGCAAAAATTTTAATTGCAATTCATAAAAACTTAAACATTCAAAACCAAATTCAATAGATTTAAAGCTACTTAAATGAATTACTAATATATATTAAAAAGGACATTACTTGAAAAAGCATTAGGGACCTCTAAAATAAAATGTTAACAACACAATTTTTTTTTTGTAATTTTTCAAAATAAGTTTCAAGATAAACTATAGATAATTAGAAAATATATATATATAATACAAATCAATGCACAAAAGATGCAGTTATACACACCAATATGTAGTATCAATTCAACTTTCATGATTGTATTAGGAATAGATATTACTTTTCTTATAACTAATTGTGTTGGAATATCAACTTTCCTTATATCATAAATCATATAAAAAAATGGAAATAAAAATCAGAGATCTTAATTTTGTCAATATCATAAAAAAAAAATCTTCACAGATTAACATCTTGTGAAAGAGAATTAAAAATAAAAATAAATAACAGAAGACATAGCAATATAATAAAAAAAAAGTAACATTCAAAAAACAAAAAAAGATACTACCTTAATTTGGTGAAAATTGATCCACTGTGAAAGAAACTTTTTTCTCTTTTCAATATTTTGTTTATTAATAATAAAATATGATATTAGAGTTGGTGGTGAAATAGAAGAAAAATATTATAAGTAAGGACTATAATTGTTAAAATAAGAACTTTTATGAATTTTAATAATTCAGCGTATAAGTCTTTAAAAATGTTCAAATATGATGAGAAACACTTGTCAAACTTTGTGCGTATATATATATATATATATACACACACACAAACATCAACACCTTTCATCATCTAGACTAACAAATCTTTGTAGTATTCTCATGGACATTTAAAAAAGGGCCCTTAACATCTTTGGCTTCTAAACAAGATAAAGATAGTATTTTCCTCAATTTTGTTCATTAATATTTAAATCAACCAAAAAACTCCACATTTCATTCTTTGGAATTAGAAGTGTAGGAGCTTTAGCCAGTTCAGCTGTTGAATTTGCATTATCTTTAGCAACATTATCAAACTCCTTCTTTAAAATTATAACTTATTCATTAATTTTAGCTTTCTTAGAACTCTTTCACCTCGAAGATCCTTTAGCTTAAGAGTTAGCTTGTGATCTTATAGTTGCCTCATGTTGTTTTGAGAAATTTTTTCTTTAATTCTATTGTAGCTCTTAAGACATTATGAAAATGACGACTAATTGTCTCCCTAGACCGATAAAAGAAAAAACCAAGCTCTTGATGAGTTACATTATGTCTTAAGAGGTAAAGTGTTTTTGTCATTTGTTCTTCTACACTTACTCGTAATATCGGTCAAAAGCCACATTCGTTAACTAAAAGATCACAAAGTCCCATAAAAAGTTGCATGACCTATTCTTATAATACTATAACATTTATCACTAGTTGCATTTTGATTCAACAATTCAGACATCACATTTTCTCCTTCTAATTTCATCACTCGGGGAAATTTTTTCTTTAAGTTCACATCTTCGTAATCCAAACTAATACATAATCATGCAAATAACTTTTGTTATTGATAGATGAAGAATATGTTGCACTTTAAAAAAAATTCTTCAATATTTTTGTCATCCATCTATAGAAAAATTACAATAAAAATAGATTATAAGTACAAAAAGTAGCAATCATACTTATTCCTATAAATAATAAATTCATTCATGCATAAATTATATGGTTTTTTTTATAAAAAAATTAAAAATAAATTTACTATGGGTTAACATTCACTATTAATGTGCCTTCTCAAAAAAAATTCAATATTTATATGAATTAAATATATAATATTTGTCCATGCATCAACACATTAATCTAAAATTGGCTATTAACAAAGGGAAAACTAGCTTTTGTATTATGTATGTTTTTGCATAGAATGTATTGATTATAATTTACTCTTGAAACCATTCACTTTGACAAGAAGAAACCATTCACTTTTATATATATATATATATATATATATATATATATATATATACATTAATCTAAAATTGCTATTAACAAAGGGAAAACTAGCTTTTGTATTTTGTATTATGTATGTTTTTGCATAGAATGTATTGATTATAATTTACTCTTGAAACCATTCACTGTGACAAGAAGAAACCATTCACTTATATATATATATATATATATATATATATATATATATATATTCCATTTGATTTCTTGTGGCTGTTGGAGTTCCTCTCCAAGGAAACAACGTCGTCCCAACTATTTCCCTTATTGCCCCTTACAATCCAACCAAATGACGTCGTTCTTCTTTGTTGTGGAGAACAATGAAATTTTTTTTACTGACTGCCCTTGCTTTAGGCTCACAACGACATCGTTTTCCCCTCACACTTACATATATTTATATTTTCCTTTGCTTTTACAAGCCCTACTGCCCTTTTCTTCTCCACACTTTTCAAACACTGCCCCCTCCTATTCCACATTTTATTGGCCCTTCAATTATTATCCTCAGCCACCACTTCTTTTTTCTTCCCCTTTCTTCACAGCTTTTAGAATCAATCAAGCAAGGGAGTACCTTACTTGCCGATGATGATATTGATGAAACAACGACATATTATTCTTTGTCTAAACAGTCCTTTACTTTTCTTAATGTTGTTGCTCTTGGTAGTATGGTGAGTTTTTTATTCTATTTTTGCTTTTGTGTTTTGAGATTTGTATTTAGGGATTTAGTGTTAGATCTTTTTGATCTGTTAGGTTTCATTTTGGATTTTGCTAGGCATTTTATATGTAATGCATTTAAAGTTAACTTTGAATCTTAAAGCCGTGTTTGGATTTGAATTAATTATAAATGGAAAAAACTATTGTTTTATTTACATGTTATAAGGTTACTAACATCTTTTTGTTTTGTTTATAAGCAAAGTGCTGGTAAATCTGCTATCTTAAATAGTCTTATTAGACATCCTGTTTTAGTAAATTAAATATGGCTAATGCCCTTCAATTCTGTTGAAAATTTTGATTGAGCTTCATGGATTTATGGTAGAAAACTTTTTCTTTTCTACGTTTGCTTTATTTGTGGTAGCTAACTAGGGAGAATGGTGCCACTTGGGTTCCAATAAGCATCGATTTGAGTAAAGATCTTCAGTAAGTACAAGTCCTTGATTTTATAAATCAATAGCAAATCTCAACAGGTTTCTACAAGTAAGAAATCTTACCATATTACATTTTTAACAAACATGCTTCCATTATATGTTGGCATAATGGCATTTTCATTTTTACATGTTTGCAAAAATGATATTTTATTTTATTTATGCAGATTAGTGTTGCGATGTTTCTGATTGATGTTGGTCTTTTATGTTAGCACATCATAAGTGTTATTTGGCATTCTCTATAGGAGAGACTAAGCAAAGGTGCATTATGAAGGAGTTATGATGAAATATATTTAAAGCAATTTTTTTCTCTAAAGAAGGAAATAAGCCTAATATCACTAATTTTGATTAAGTTTTTTTTTTAATGCACAAGCGAATGATAGGTTTAATAGCTTAAGCATCTTTAAGCTTGGTATATTAGGACTGGTCATGCTTATTTGAATAGATTGTAAGTTTTTCCTATCTTTTTTTATTTACCCTAATTTTTTTTCTTTGGCATGAAATGTTGGTTAATGGTTATGACTTTTTTTCTATTTGGGTGTACCTTTCTTTTGTTTTTTTAGCTGCCCTTTTCTTATGTTTTTTTTAGTTTCATGTCAAACGATGTATTTTTTGCACCTACAGATATTTACTTGATTTTCTTCTATGTAGAATTAGATGAAAAGAACAGTGTAAATGATTGAGAGTGCAGTTTTTTCTGTTGATTTTATGAAACTTTTGTTATGTTTGTTATTGTTTAAAAAAAATTCTTTATTTTTTACCAACACATTTCTTTCTTCTTCCCCGTGTTTTAAGTTATTGGCATTTTTTAGAGTTATCTAAAATATTATGATTTCTTTATTTTCTTTTTAAATTGTTGCATAATTCAATAGTCAGAATCATCTTATTCATATCATGAATGGGTGCACGAATTTTTTTTGCTATGGTTGGTGGGTATATATTGTTACATAATGGCTCTTTGTCATGGTTCCATGAGTTTTTTTCCTAGTACTTTGCTCATTATTTGTTGTTTACAACACATATAAAAAAATTAAAATAATTAATAAGGGTTTGTTGCACCGTTGGTATCATAACTTTGGGCTATGTTTCACTTTGGTACCAAAATTTTAATTTTTTTCTTTTCAGTCCCAAAAATTCTATTTTTGTTTCAAGTTGAAGTACCTCAAATATATCCGATCAAATTTAACATACGTGATAGTTGGAATAAACATATTTTTAGTATATTTACCTTGTAAGTATCTCATTAAATAGTTTAATCATTTTATTGGCCTCGTAAAACAAAATTTCTTTGTGGGGCCCATAAAATAAAATTCTAGTAAAATGTATTTTTAATATATTTGATGGAGCCTACAAGTTGATTAGGTCGTTTAATAGAATGCTTACATGGTAAATATACTAAAAATATACTTATTTCGGCTGCCGTGTATGCTAAATTTAATCGAATATTATCAAGGTATTTTGACTTAAAATAAAAATAGAATTTTTGAGACCAAAAAGAAAAAAAATTAAAAATTTGATACCAAAGTCAAACATGGCCCAAAGTTATGGTACCAATTATGAACTAAACCCTAATTAATAAAATAATGACAAATAAAAAAGTCCAATGTTGTCCATATTGCATACTATTATTATTTGGCATTGAGAGTATAATAATGAATGTTTTAGGGGAGGGTCCCTTGGATATCCCTAGCCATATATAACCTTGAATCTATTTATTTGATGTTGAAATTAAAAATCTTAGTAAAGATCGACCTTCAAATATAACTTTCATATTTATTAAAAATTTAGAGATTTCATAGTGTTTCCATATAGGAAATATGTTTTATACTTACAAAGTGAGGCGGAGACATGTAAATAAATAGCATCGTCTTCTAATGCTTTAATTGGATTATTAAATACCTTCATGACAACTCAAAACTTTTGGTGCTTATAAGGTATGATCTAGGTAAAGCAAAATCATCATGAGTTGTGGCATGGATTGATTTGTTTTTTTAGGCTATTAGGTATATGTTATTTTACTTCAGTCCCTCTTTGTCTGTTTTCATTAGGTATTTATAACTAAAAAGCCTACTTATCTTAATGTTGTTGGTCGTTTTGATAATATGTGATATATTAAATTGATTACCTTTTGTTACCATTTTCATTATGAATAATTTTTTAGTAAAAGTTTTTTTTAATGCTATAGAGGGAAAGCAACATTGAAATTGTGCTGTTAGAGCTTTTGTTGGTTCGTTTTATGGTTTTAGTGTTTGGCAGTCATTTTGTATTGGTTATTTTTTGTGCTAATTGATGTAAAATTTATTTAAAAGGGTTTTTATTGATTTTCTATTTTTTTACAACCCTTGACTATTTTATATTCATAAGACTATTGTTGTTGAATTTGTTGAGGTGTTTTATTAGGTTTTATACTGTTGGAATTTTTATTGTGTTTTTTTATGCATTGAGTTTTATTGGAATATTATTTGGCACTAATTATAGAATTTTATGATTTGCTATTGAGTGTGTTTAAATTAAGCTTCATAAGTTTATGCTTTCTGATTTTCTGCAGGTTTTGTTTATTAACAAAAACTTTTCTCATTTAACCTCTACTTATTGATGTAGTTGGAGCATAAAAATCTATTTCAAATTAAATGCAGTATATGACTCTTCTAAATTTTCTTATTAGCCTCCAATAGTGTTTAGTATAATAAATAATGCTATGTTTATTTTATGTTTTTTTTCATATGATGCATTTACCCTCTCTTGCTTGATTGTCCATGGTTTAAAGTTTATAATTTTTTTCTTTTATTATAAACACGCTAGATTTTCCTTTTTTTATTATTATTGAACTTCTATTTTAATTTTTTTAAAATTTTTGTATTATTTTTTTTATTCCTTACTATTGATTTGTAGCCACGCAAACTTGGAGCCAACCGGTGATCAAATATAATGGGTTCATTACCAAATTCAAGGGACAACCATAGTTATATTGTTGTTGGTGGAAATCTGTATGTGTTTGTAGGCATTGATGAAATGAACCCTCTCAGGGGTCTAAATTTTTATTTAATAACTTGAGATTGATATTATTTTAATTTTTTCTATTCACTTTGCCATTTTAAGATGTCGTCCTCAAGTCTGAATTTTAAATTATATAATTTAATGGACATTTATATTTACTAATTAACATTTAATTTATATATGTATATGAATAGTACATGTGTGCTCTAAAATGTTAGTTTGAAGTTTGAATTTTAAATAATGTCATTTCATTAATATTTATATGTACCGACCAACATATATATGTTTCCCACATGTTTTGCTTGGCTCCCGGTCTTGCATTTTGGACCCAGTGTCCTTGTTTGATGTGTTGTCTATTTTCTTGCAATGATATGCTTTTTACTTTGCATCTTGATCATTGTTTTTCTTCTTTGTTGTTGTGGGTTGTAGATTTATTTTTTTGGTTGCATGTCATTCCTGTTTAAAGAGTTCATCCTTTCGATTATTTCGTGATACATATTTGAGAACCCTACATCTTATGTTTATAAACAATAAAAAAAATTATAATTTCAGTGAGATTTTATTTTGGTGTTTCTTGACTATCCAATTATTCTTATTATTATTTCAGTTAGATGTACTTTTAATTTTCAATGAGTGAAAGGTTTTTTTTTTTCAAAAAAAAAAATAAATCAACAACTTATGCTAATGAAATGTCATATGTTATCTTTAATGCTTAAGTTAATATGTTTACGTTTTATATTATATTATTTTATTTTTGTATTAGTATCAATTTTGAAATGTTTGAATGTTGCCTATTGCGAAGCGTGGGTGAACTTTCTCATTGATATATAAAATAGAGAAAATATATTATATTTAGCTAAAATATATATATAATATATTCTCTACAAGAAACTCATAATAATTAATAAACAAATATATTTCATTAAAAAATAAAATTGGAAAAATAAATTAAAAGGAAGATAATATTCAAACCTTAAAAGCACTAATAGAGAACATAAAAAAAATTTAGCCATAACAAGTCTTTATAAAAAAAAAAAAAGATATTAGAGAATATAAAAATTAGACAAGTGTAGAGCCAATTGTTAGATATTAGATAAGTGAGAATATAAAAATTATACAAGTATAGTGTCAAGTGTTAGACCTAAAAAATAATAGTAAAAAAAGCCTAATTTAGGTGTAGAAAATTAGGATTAATAGCCAAGTCATGTGTCAAAACTAATTAGTGCATAATTTTGTAGAGACTTAGATATTTTTTACATAGCCTTCTATATATATGTTTGTATTATAGAGATTGTAAGTAAGAAAAAATTCTATGAATAAAATTACTACAAGTCATTGTAAAAAAAAAAAAAGATATTAGAGAGTATAAAAATTAGACAAGTGTAGAGCCAAGTATTAGATATTAGATAAGTGAGAATGTAAAAATTAGACAAATGTAGTGCAAGTGTTAGACCTAAAAAATAATAGTCAAAAAAGCCTAATTTAAGTGCAGAAAATTAGGATTAATAGCTAAGTAATGTGTCAAAATTAATTAGTGTAGAATTTTGTAGACTTAGATATTTTTGGCATAGCCTTCTATATATATGTTTGTATTGTAGAGATTGTAAGTAAGAAAAAATTCTATGAATAAAATTACTACAAGTCTTTATAATATTTGTGTGTAGGAAACTATCTCTCTGTAAGTTCTTTTACTCTTTCTATATTTTTTGATCCATGGTTTGAATGTTTGTATGGGTTAATTATTCACAGTTATTTTAATTTTGTTATGAGAATTTTTAATTGTTGTGAATTTTTGATAGTTTGTCTATCATTTTGACAGTTTGTTTGTCTTCCATATATGCATCCTTAATATGGTGTGTGTGTGTGTATATGTATATATATATATATATATATATATATATATATATATATATATATATATATAGAGAGAGAGAGAGAGAGAGAGAGAGAGAGAGAGAGAGAGAGATGCATATTTGAGAATTACATTCGACAGAAAAGTGGAAATTTTTTTTGTGAAAATAAAAGAATTCTTTTCGTGAAGCCCACATTTAGTTGAAGAGCGGTAAAGAAATTTTGGATTTTTTTTTTGGTATGCAATGGGGAATATCTATTAATCTATATAAAGTTGAGTCTCAAATTTCATTATTTATTAACAACATAATTTAAAAGTGAATTCAATAACAGAATTATTAATTTCAAGTCATAATGAAGAACATGCCTCAGATTATTACTTACAGATAATTTAAGAAAAAAGAGTTATCCTATATTATATAATGTGAGGCATGGATCTATGCTTAAATGGTTTATCCTGTTGTTATTTTTGCATGACATTTTCTTTTGCAAGCTAGGTTGGAGATTTGGGTTATGCATAAGAACTTGTCAACTACGCTGAGTATAGTGGAGCCCCTAATGAGGAGGAAGTTTTGCAATATGTTAGAGTTGTAATTGATGTAAGAGACAACAAATATATCCTTTTTTATACCTTTTGTTTATGAATTGGTTGACTTGCATTTATTAGAAAATATGTACCTTAAATTTTTGTAGTGTGCCCCTGCCAATTCTGATGGTCGTAAGAAGGCCCTTCTTATTAAAAGTAGCATTACTAACTTCACTGATGTTGCAGGTACTTTTGATGGTAATAATGTGAGGCATGACATTTCTTATCTAATTTAATAAAAGAAAGTTATCTCATATTATATAGTTTATTAATGTTTAAGTCATTAATTTTTTATAATAATTAAAAAATTTATAAAATTTATATGAGAATATAATTAGTAATAACAATTTTATTATATTAAACAGGTTTTATTCATGTTTAATTTTATTATATTAAACAAGTTTCATTTAGGTGAAATTTGATTTCCAAAAGAATATTAATAGGCTATTGGAAGAGGATTTCAAATTTGTTGCTAGAATAAAGTTGATAGCTTCAAACCTCTCTATTTTTATTTTTTTTGTTATTTTAATTTTATCTTGAATACTATTCATACTTATTCATTTGACTTTGTTCATTCCATATCTATTAATATATATGCACACATAATTTTGTCTCTAATTGTTATTTATAATTATTTTCTATTTTTAACCCACCAATATGGTCTTGCACTTATAGTTGAGAACAACATTTGAGGTACCACCCTTGTAGGTTAGAGAATCTGAAATTTCTTGGGTTTTGTGAGTTTAATTCACCAAACCACAAATATGACATAATTTTTAAATAAAAATGTTTGAGTTGAGGCCTAAAAAGGGATAGAAAATTTTGTTATGCTAAAAAGAAGTTGTGTAATTTTTCATTTAATGATGTATTATGTTGTTTTTTTTTAAAAAAAAAAAAGCAAAATTCAATGAATTTCTTAAGAAAGCCTGCTAATTTAATTTTTTTTTTATAGTTGTGTTTAGAATTCTTTATTGATTTGCGTTTATTTGGTTAGATTTGTGTTGTTTTTAAAGGTTTCATAATCCAGAGTGCTAAAAATGCAATTTAATTGTGTTTTTTGCATATTAAATTTATTTGTTCAAGTTGTCTATTAATAATTCATGCAATGTAAGTTTTTATTTTTTTAATTTTAAAAAAGGTTTATTTTAATATTCGTATCAATATCAATCTTTTGCTTACTCAAAAAAACTAAAAAAGAAATTGGTTATGCATATTTTAAAATGCTTTCTAGCCTTATTAATCAACTTCAAAATAGAAACATCAACGGTAAATATTGTGAGGAAATAACTACATGAGAATTATGACTCTAATGAGTGATGAGTACTTATTTGAATTTATCAATGCTGTTTACATTTTTGAGTTGATTGATCATGCCAAAGATTGATATTGAAAAGAAAAGAAAACATAGTTAAACTGTAAACTATTAAGTATTCTTTATTTGTAATTTTCCTCTCGTTGCAAAGCGTGAATGAGCTTACTAGTATAAAATAAACATAAAAAGATTAATAATAATGAAATAATAAGATAGAAATAATTTATTATAATAGAAAAACTAAACAGAAAAAGTTAGTAAAAATTTAAATTACATACTTGATGATGTAAAGAGGAAATGGAGAAAGATGAAGACAAAATAATGTAGTTATATGGGAGCAAATGGAACTATGAACATGTATGAGAGAAAGATGGAGAAAAAATGGTGTAGACATGGTTGGTGAATGATAATAATAAGGGGTAATATAAGATTTTAATATTTTACATGAAAGCAAAATTGACATAAAAAAATAGGATGTCATGTCATCCCATTTCTTCCTTTTTTATACACCCCATTTTGGGGTGTAAGAAAAATGCAACATTATGTTGTATGAATGGATATGTTCTATCCTCCCCTCCCCTTTAATGAAATACTTACTTTTCTTCCCAAATAAGGGTAATTATTTTCCATCCATTCCCTCCACTTACCTTTAATCCAAGCAATTTCTTAGACTTCATGAATGGACCAAGTTAAAATAGAATAACTGAGTTAAATAAATTTGAAAATTTAAAAGCAATTGATGAAAGAGAATTAGAGCTTTATAGAAAATTTTAGAGTGAAATTATGAAAATAATTCTAAAAAAAATAGGAAGTAAACTTTTAAAACGAAAGAAAAAAGAAATCCTAGTTAAAAATTGACAATAAAAGAAAATAAGTAAAAACAAAAATTTGAAATATAAAATTAAAAATAATTCCCCTTACACTTAAACTTAATATTGTCCCTAATGTTGTGAACCCAAGAGATACAAGTGGTATAACTTTAAAGAGTTTGAAAATTGAGGCTGAAAAACACAAAAGTCTAGTTAGTGCCACATAAGGAAATGTTTAATTAAAGCTAAAATCGAATGATAGGATACACGACTGTATGTGTTTTTAACATAGTTGTGTTTGGTTTGATGACAAAATGGAATGACAATGTACATAGTTATGTGTATTAGTGACATAACTGTGTTTAGTTTTTGTTTTATATTTTTTTTAAAAAGACAACAACTCACAATACATTTTGCAAACTTTAGAAACATAATATAAACACATTAAAGCATCACCAAACAAGATTAAACAATAATAAAACACTACTTTAACTATTAAACACTACAAATATTCAAAATTACAAAGCCCTAAACTACAAATATCTAAGATTTAGGTATACAAACCAATTATAAATATAACTTAAACACATCAAAGTTAAAAAAAAAAATAAAAACCAAGACAACTAAAGCTAAGACAAATCAAGAAAAGGAGAAGGCGCGAAATTTTATGAAATGAAGTAGGCTATTAAGTTATGGTTCATGAGTTGCACACTTCGAGTCAAATCTTTTACGTTGTTATCTAACACACCTCCTTACAACTCTTAGTTGTCTATGCTCTAAATAATCGTAGTCAATTTGGCCTCTTCCTCATATTTTTCTACTTATTATCTTTCTAATTCTCTTATAAAAGAAGCTTGACTATACAGACATTGAGTCAACCTATACTTATCATACAACCCCTCAATCAAACCAATGAATTGCATCATATTAATGTCAATCACTTCATTATTTCCCACCTTTTCAAATGGCATATTATCCACATCAAAGCCCACATGTTTACCAATTGTAGTAAAAAAACCACTAATTTTAATAGCTCCCAAGACTTTGGTTAACACATCTTGAAATTTAATTGTAATAATGTAAGCACCCAATTTCGGGATAGTTGAGTATGGATGCGACATAGGACTCCAATGATGAAAATTTGTTACAAATAGGTATGTGGTTATTGATTTATCAATCTCAAGGCTTAATTGCATTTTTAAGGACTTAATTATAAAGTTTTCTTTAGGGACCTAATTGAAAAGTTTTAATTCTTTCAAGCGTCATTTGGTAATTAAAAGCTAAAAAAGGAAAGATTATCGATTAGAATTATGTAATTTTGATCAAAATTACATATTTTCGATAAGAAATATGTAATTTTAACCAGAATAACAGATTTTTGATCATATCAAATTTCTATAATTTTGATTGAAAATCTATAATTTTGATTAGAATTATATATTTCCAATCAAAATTATATAGTTTTGATTGAAAATCTATAATTCAAATCAAAATTGTACAACATTAGTTTTCATCCAAATTTTTTTAATTTTGAAAATATTTTTCTTAGTTTTTTGTAGGATAAAAATTAATAATTTTAAAAAATAAAATAAAAAGATAATCCTAATAAATGATTTATCAAGATGTTTTGAAAATAGTTTTTTAAAAATAAAATCTTGATGTCTTGTGATTATTAAATCATAGTTAGCTCTTGGTTTATAAAAAGGATATTTTTAACGTAAGAGGGGGCTTTTGGGCTAAAAAAAAATCATAAAACGAAAAAGACTAAAAAAAAAAAGCTTTTGAATGCAGAATCAAAATTCTCATAGAGGTTTCCTTTTATATTCTTTTCCTTCAACAAAACAAAAAGTTCTAAAAAGAGCAGTAAGCTAGAGAGATCAAAATCAAATCAACATACTCTATTTAACACGGTGAACGAAGTTTTCTAAGAAGCAAATTAATACTACATCACACCAAACTCATCCGTTCTTTATTTTTATTTTCTTTATTTCTTTCTTTATTTTAATTCATTTCTTTCTTTTGTATGCTCTTGATTCTAACTTTATTTCCTTTATGTTTTTTTTTATGTCAATGGCTGTGGTGGGAGCAATGTGAAGGAATGATTGAATCGGTATCAAACCCATGAAGATCCATGGAATGCCATGGATTAATCCTATATCAATCCCACATAGATTTGAGGTTTTTTTATTATTCTATTTTTTATTTATTTGGTTTATTGTGTTGTGTATTTAATTAATTTTAATTCTTTATGGATAAGAACTTGTAATAGCCCCAATAGTAGGAATAGTGAATATTTATTTTTCTATATTAAAATTAATTAGTAAATTAGGTTCAATTTGGTAAAACTCAAATAAAATCAATGGTGGCTTTGGATTAATTTAGGTTGTATGTAATTAAAATTAGGGTTAGAAATCACTGAATGTATGTTTTTTATTCATTAGTTGCTTTATTTTATTATTTAGGCATGTTTGTATGTTTTTTATTTGTTTTGGGGCCCTAAGCCCATGTTTAGGTTTTAACTCATTAATTAATAGGTTTTTAAAATTTAATTTAGATTTAATTAACTTTAAAATCAATTTAGGCCCATTAGGATTTATTTAGACTTAGGCCCACTTTTTAGCTATTAAAATTAATTTAGATTTAGCCCAGTCCAGTAAAGCATTTTTTTCTTTTCTTCTTTTCTTTAAAATAAATAGACTTAGGATCATTTCATTTAATTTAAAATTAATTAAAATTAAGCCCATCAATCCATCCAATTCAATCCAAATCAATTGTCCATAAAGTCAATAGACTTAAGCCCACTTTTTAGAATTAAAACAAGTAAACTTAGGCTCATTAATTAACTTAAAATGTAGGCTTACCTTTAGCTTTATTTCACTTATAAATAAAATGTAGACTCAGCTTACTTAAATTAAAATCAATATAGATTAGACTAATTTAGGGACGTTGTGATTTATGTGAATGCTTTTTTATGTGCCATTTCATGACTAGTTGCCTTGGGTTAAATGTACTCTAAATTTGGGTTTATATGAAATTGCATGTAAATAGAGAATAATTTAGTAATTAATAAACTAATTCTAAATGAACATAAGATTGAATGAAGTTAGTATTCCATATCTAGAATCTCATGATTGTGGTGCTAACTCTCTTTTAGAGAATCGAGTTACCACCACCTTCGAATTGTCCAAGTTATTACCCTGGGTGGCGACTCCTCATCTCCACGCCATGTCTTTATGATACAGTAATGTGTTCTCTAGAGCCCTGAGCTTAAATAGTGTCATGGTTGCTAAAATCTTGGATGCATGCTAAACCCTGCCATCTACAGTGGCAACTCCACTAAGGGTAAAAAATACTGATTTTACTTGTGTTCTTTGGAATTATTTTATTCTTACATTTATTTGCATGTCCCTATTAGCCGATGACATTAGTTTATGATTCCATGATTCCATTAGCTTCATGGAGATGTAGATTGGCTAACTATCACTCTTAGCCTTAACTTGGTCCAAGAGAGATTATTAGGCTTATCTGACTAGAGTCTGTAACCTAAGTCCTAAAGGGGGGTAGTTTTCTCTTAAGTTTACAAAGGATGTCGGGCCCCTCTGACCTTGGCTTATAACTTAAGTCCTAAAGAGGGCATCTTACTAAGGGAACCTTGACTTTTCACCAGACTTAACCACATACAATGACCTAGTTATTTCCCTTAGGATTTACCCAAATTGCTTATGATTGCTGCCATGAGGTATTCTATTTATAAAAGCCTAAGCCCATACTTTTGGAGACTATTTGGGCTAATAAAGATTGAGCTAGACCTTTATACTTAGAAATGTTATTTCTATACTTTTACTACTTTGAGAGATATGGCATGCACATCGGTTCTTGATATCCCCTGTTGCTATTAAGGCTAAGACAAAAAATTCTAGGAAAAGAGACTCGCCATTGAACTCGTCTATAGGAGAAATAAGGTTGGAAGGATGTATGTTAGACACTTGATTTGTTACTTGTATACTTGACTTGACTTGTTACTTATTGTATAGTACATGCATCATACATACATGCATTCATGCATTTCATGCATCATACTAACACTTTATTTTTCAACCATCATAGATTCATCTAGGTCTTCCTATATTTTGAAATAGAAAGGTGGCAGGCTAGTGAGAATCGATCTGAGTCCAAATCAATAGTAAAAGAGATTCTCTTAAGATTAGAGAAGAAACCTATTAATATGCTTTACCTAGAAGCTACAACAAATCAAACAGAAGAAATGGAATAATAACAAGGAGGAAATTGGACCTTAGAAGACATTAAGGGAGTTTTGATGGATGACATGAGAGCCATGATGCAAGATGAACTTAGACAAGCCTTAGCTGGATTAATGCCTCCTACTGCTGCTGTTCTACCACCTGTAATTGAATAAGCACCTGATGCTACAACTATTCCACCTATTGAAAATGCTCCACTTGTTACTCCTACACTTGTACCTATTACTTCTGCTCTTATTGATAATGCTAGAGGCCAACTTGTTGCTAGAAATCCACTTGCTACTGAAGTAAAACTTAAAGATATTGAGAATTACATGGCAAAGAAAGCAAAGAGAGAATCATTTTAACTGGTCCAAAATCATGAGTCCAAGTAGATGCAATCACTAATTCATAAAATGTCCAAGATGGAAGAGCTAATAAAAGGACAATGCATATGTTACTCATTCAACTTTGATGATACATTATGCATGGAAAGTGATAAGTTACCTGAAAAGTTCAAAATGCCTTAACTATAAAAGTTCAATGGTTCTTGGGATCTAGGGATTCATCTTAGCCAATAGACCATAACTATAAGTACCACCAAAGCCCTAATATCTATAATCACAAAGTTGTTTGTATTTTCCTTAGAGAGTATTATTGTGAACTGGTATCATGGATTAGAAAAATCTATCCGGGCTGATTGAAGAGAATTATGTGTTGCTTTCCTAAAATAGTTTGACCATAACACTAAGCTGTAAGTGTCCATTCGGGATCTGGAATTGACTAAACAAAAGCCAAATGAATTATTCTTTGATTTTCTTGCTTGATTTATGAACAAGGTAGGATTAATAAAAAAAATGGCTAAGAAGGATCAGGTTAGGATGATAGACCAAAATGTGTTTCCTAATCTAGTTGAAAGGTTACAAATGATGAATCCTAAAACATTTATAGACCTTTATGATAATGGATTACAAGATGAGGAAATTAAGAGTGAGAAAAATAAGAGCTCTAGAACTACTGGCATAAGGAATTACCCAACTAGGGGCACGCAACAAGGAAGTTATAGTCGGGCTATGAAAGTGCATGCTATACAAACACCAAGGAGAGTCTCCAATTTTAACCAACCCTTATATAAAGTATGCTTCGACCCATAACCTTTTCCAAACCACCAAACCCAAATGTCCCTAACTATGACCCAAATAGTTATTACAAATTCCATAAAGTAGTTGGACATTCCACAGACACTTGTACTTACCTTAAACACAAAATCCAAAACCTTATAGACTTTAGAAAAATCACAGACCTTTAAAACCCAAGCACTAAAAATAATCCTTTCCCAAACTACTGAAATGTTCCACTCTTAACGATCATGATGATCAACTTAAGAGTTAGTGAGGAAGAAGTGTTGAGCTCCTTTGAGAATATAAACCTCAAAACCAATGAGAAATCTTTTAATGTCCCTAAAGATGTGGAAAGAGTAGAAGATTTGTTAGGACAATCCTCAGGCAAGTTTGACCATAAGGTGTTTTACTCTAAACTACTTTCTTTTATATACCCATTGAGTCAATTAAGCCTACATGATAGGGTGATGAGTTTGATGATGAGAAGCTGCTTAAAAAAAATGCACAGTAGAGGTACAAAAAGATGAAGTCCTGGAGATAGTTAGCGAGAAGATGTAAGAAAAACCACTTTGTCGGCCACCTGAAGGATAACCATTATGAGACTTAACATTCCTGGCATATAAAATAGAAAATAAATTTTCTTATTGTCTTCTTTGAATAAAATTTTAATTTCTTTAGAACTTGTTTTGTTTTAGTGATCGATGATATGAATTCTGATAATGCTTACTTATGTAATGTGCATGTTGATGGTATTGCGCATTATGATATCGATTGCATTTGCATGTTAATATAAAATTTAATTTAATTAGATTCATTAAGCATGTGCATAGATGCAAATTTAAAGAATATTCATATATCACATGATATAACTTTTAAAGAGTAAAAAAAGAGAGAAAGAACAAAGAGAGAGAAAAGGAAAGGAAAAAAATAATAAGGTAAAAATTAGAGAGAAAAATTTAGGACTGGTTGATAATAAGAGTTATATTATATGATGTAACAAATGTTCTCAAATTTGCCCTAATGAATGAGTAAAATTGAATCTAAAATTTTTGTTTAGATATCGCATATTTATCCTTTATCATATTGCATAAGTATCTGAATGGAAAGACAATAGATAATGAAAGCTAAATCAGAGCTATGAGATCACTATGTTAGTTATCTTTTTTTTTGCCACCCTTTTATGATTTTGTTTGTAAGTCTAGTGTCCTCTTGTACATAAATAATTCTGGTACTTGCATTACAACCCATACCTTATAACTATCATCAATTATTGCATCAACATCAAGCCTCATATTCTGCTTAAGATGTAATGACCAATATATTTTTAATTAATATAAATATATTTTGGGAACTCTATTATTTAAAATACTAAAGTTATTAATATACTATTGTTATTATATTTTTTTATATAGCATTATTATTATTATTTCTATTGTTATTAAAATTATTATTTTAACTAGGGTTATTTTTATTATTATTATTATATGTTGTGTGTGTGTGTGTGTATATATATATATATATATTTATATATATGTATATAGTTCAAAGCCCTTAAAACTTGGTAAACCCCTACTCTCATTTCCCTTTTTCTTTCATTTCTTTCCCCACGCCATTCTCTTTCCCTTTTTTTGTTGTCCCATTTCTTTCCTACTCTCTCACGCTACTTTCCTCATTTTCCAGCACTACCACCATCTTCACGCCCTCCCCATCATCTTCTTCTTCCTTTCTTGTTGTCTCAACAATAATAGCGACAATAGTAGCAACATGAAGATAGTAGTAGCAGCAACAAAAGATCGACAATAGTAGCAGCATCAGCTCTAGTTCCAAGTAGTAGCCCTCCCCTGTCCTAGAATTTCTACATTAAGTGAGTTATAGGTTAGTTTAGTTGAGTTTGTTAAGTTGATTCTTTATTGTTTCTTTGTTATTTGTTAGTTGTTTGTTAGTTATTGTGTTTATTTTAATTTTTAGTTAATTAATATAATTTTTTCTTAATTTATCAGAATTTATTTTTAATATTTGGTTAATTTTTGAGTTGATCTATATATGTACTTAATTGATTTTAAATTGTTTTAGTTAATTTTAATTATGGGTATTTTTTAATATTTTAATAATATAAATTGTATATTTTGTTAATTAGTTATTTGGGTTGAATATTGAGTTAATTAGAGTTAGCAAATTAAGTTAGTAATTTTTGTGTTAATAAAATTATTTTTAGTAAATTTATATTATTTTTGAGGAATTATTATGCTTATGTGAATATTGGAATTTTGGGGTAATTATGTAATTTTATTGAAAATATAGTTAAATTATATTTTAAATGGTTTTAGAATTTTATAGAGTATTAGAATAATTTTTATAAATTAATTACTATTTTTAAGTAATTAATTCTAATTTTTGAAAATATTATTCAAATAATAAATTATTTATTGTTTAGTGATTAAATGGGTTTTTAATTAGTTTTATAATATATTTAAACTATCTAAATAATTAAATGTGAATTTGACTATTTTATGATGAATAATTGTAAAATTGGATTTTATTAATATTATATTAATTATTGGGATTAATTATCTAATTTGGAAAAATAATTATTTTTAATGTTTTATTATTTAAATAAATTAAATTGTGGCATTTTGGGTATTTTATGGATTTTTAATGATTTTAAATATTTTTTATTAAATTATTTATTTTTGGTGGATTGTGAACCTCGGTTGGGGATTTGAGTTGTTCGGGGTCCCAACCTGAGGTGTTGATCTTGTGTGAATTTAGAAGTGTATTGCTTGCATGATTGACTCTACTTTGGTAGAGGGATATTCGTTTTACAGAGGAGACTTTATCGAATTTTTGATAGATTTCTCATAAAACGTGACATTGAGTCAATACTAATTTTTGAATTTTGAGTCTTCTTTAGAAATTCTAAAAGTTGGGGTTTCTATTTTCTGATTGTCATTTCATTTTCTGTCTTTTAGCAGCTCCTCTAGTCAGGTCTACCAGTTAAGGTTGAACACGACGTATCAAAGGAGCGCCTTTATCTTATAAGTTAATATTTGATTTGAGTGTTAGGTCTTTCAATCTAAATCATATTAAATTTTGATGAATTATATATTTGTAAGATTCTAGTCGATACTTTTAAATAATGATGCATGATTTAAATTA
This sequence comes from Mallotus nudiflorus, assembly GCA_947683625.1. Taxonomy (NCBI): domain Eukaryota; kingdom Viridiplantae; phylum Streptophyta; class Magnoliopsida; order Malpighiales; family Euphorbiaceae; genus Mallotus; species Mallotus nudiflorus. Next base: position 513,244 of record CANTUR010000094.1, on the reverse strand, counting down.
TAGTCAGTTTACTTTATTTTCATTTATTGTAATTTTCCTTATTTATTTATCTTTATTTATTTTAAATAAACTGCGATAGAACGGGCTACCTGATGGGTTTCATTAGGACCATGTGCACACCGGTAAAATATTTGATTATATTACTGGGGCCGATGGTCTGGTGATGCTTTGCTCTCGGACACTGCCAGTAATATAATATTTGATTATTTAATGAATACTGGGGCCGAAGGTTTACTGATGCTTTGCTCTCGGGATCTGACAGTCTTGGATAAAAGGAAGCCAAATGACTATTAAAAATTGAGAACTGGGGTCCTACCTAGTTTTTTATACTGAAAAGTTTTAAAAAGCATTTAAATATTTATTTCCTTCTTTTTGAAAAATGGATTTTCTACATATATATATATTAAAGGATTTGAATAAAATTATAAATATATTATATATTTTTTTTAAAAAAAAAACTTATTTTAAAGGAGATTTTTAAATTGCATTCATTTCTTTTATTAGCTTACTCAGTGAGGTCTAACTTCCCTCAATTTTATTTTTTTAGGAGTTTAGGAGTCTCTTGTTAGGCCCACTTCTCTACATTGCGTAGCTTCTTCACCAACTATCTTATATAGGTTTATATAGTTGTGTTTGTATTAGTATTTGTGTACCGTAGTAGAGAAATGTATAATTGTGTATTTTAAGTTGAATATTATGTATTGAGATTTATGTACTGAAATACTATTTGTATAACTGATGATGTTTATTTTATGCACTAGAATGTTATGGTTTAATTAAATTGAGAAAAATCAGTTTAATAATGTGCATTATGATTTAATTATTTTATTGTGAGGTTTTAAAGTGAAATATTCCGCGTTTTTCTTTTAAAGCTTACTACGGGTTTCGGTAGCTTTATGCTTTCCCATTCTTTAGTGCCGGTCATGTGCCCCTGGGTTTGGGTCATGACAAAGTTGGTATTAGAGCTTTGGCTCATTTTTTCATGCTTTTGACTGTCGATGTCTGTTTTTTCTCATATTACTGCGGTACTTAGGTTATTATCTATTATTTATAGATTTTCTTATCCTTAGGTTTGCGTTTATGTCTATGTTCTTATTTGTTTTGAATTTGGGTTTTCTTATCTTTTAAGAATGAGGTGTACTTGGAATGCCCCTGCTACTGATGCAGAGCCTGATGATGGTGAAAATTCATTTTAGGATGAGATTCTTCCTCCCATCGCTCGACCGAGAGATAGGGGCAGAGCTAGAGTAGTAGCAGCTCAGAGGTAGGATTAGCCTCAGGTAAAGCCTTAGATTCTAGTAGAGGATCTTACAGCTTTTGTAGCTAGTATGGTGGGAATTAATTAGGGCTTGGCAACTCTTAATCAGGCAATGCCCATAGTGCAGTAGATGCTTTAGTGACAGAATCAGGAGATGTCTGATGCAGATGCGACATTGTTACACTCTAGAGTGGGACGAGTTTATTTTGATGGTACTAGAGATGCATTGGATTTTATCAATACCATTGAGTCTAGGACTAGATATGGGTATTTTGATTATCAGAGGATCATGATAGTGGAGTTATCTGTCTCAGCGATAGCTCAAGATGGGTTCATACAGTCCATTTAGCCTTTCATGACCACGATGACTTAGTTGGGATTTAAGGAGTAGTTTATAAGATTCTTTTATCCTTTGTCTATGTGAGAGAATTATAAATGGTAGCTGCTTAATATCAATAGGAGAGATCGATTAGTTGAGGACTACACTCAAGAGTTCTATAGGTTGATGAGACATGTTGAGGATGTGAGGCAGGATGTTGCCAGAGCATTTGAGTTGTATATGACTAGGTTAGGCCCAACTTATATTTGTATTCGACTAGAGGGCTGTAGTTTTGAGAGTGTTGTGGAGGAGGTGAGACAGCTAGAGTGGAGGCATATTCGACATGGCACTATACCTGACTTGTATGATAGTGGCATTGTTAGACCTATTCAGAGGGTGCATTAGCTAGTGTTTCAGATAGGTAACACGAGTGTTTAGTCAACAAGTCCTTCTCAGCAGAGCAGACAGTTCATAGAACATCGAACTGGTAGGCATGACTTTGCTAAGGATCGCAGGAGTAGTAGGGTTGCTAGATTTGGTGGTAGTGCTAGAAGCAGTAGTGGACAAAGCTTTGGACGTGGCAGTTCTGGGTCTAGGGCTAGTGCATGTGCCATATATGGGCGAGTGCATTAGGGTCCTTGTCATTTAATGCTAGGAGGATGTTTCAGGTGTGGTTAGTTTGGACATTTTACTAAAGCCTATCCAAACTATAGATTCCAGCCATCCTTGGCTCAGGGATCTTCACCTTCTGTTGTCCAGCCCTTGCAGCATGTGCTTTAGTAGTATCAGGCACCTATGTACCCTCAATAATGACCGATTCCATTTAAGAGTTAGCAGGGCCAAGGTAGAGGACATACTCAGCCATTCACCTTAAATAGCTAGGACATGGATAGGCTAGGGTCTTCACTTTGACTCCTTAGGATGTGCAGGCATCCAATGCTGTGGTAGCAAGTATTATTCCCGTCTGTTGCTTTGAGGCTAGAGTCCTATTTGATTCGGGTGCTATGTACTCTTTTGTGTCCCCTTTGTTTGCTTCGAAAGTGGCTTGTCTTCTTGCCAAGATGAGTTTTCCTTTATCTATTTTGACTTCGCTTAGTGATGAGTTAGAGATGGACATCTTCTTTCCATTTTGTCTTGTATTGGTTGAAGGTAGAGAGTTGTTGGCAGACTTAGTTCTTCTAGATGTGATTGAGTGTGATGTGATTTTGGGAATAGATTGGTTGTCCCAATATTATGCTTTTATGGACTGTCGAGTGAAAGAAGTAATTTTCCGAATTCCAAGTGAAGAGGAATTCAGATTCAGAGGCAGTGAGAGTTATATGCCTCATAATCTTATTTCTGCTATTACAACTAGAAAGATGCTTAGTAGAGGGTGTCAAGGCTATCTAGTTGTTGTAAACGATAGGGTTTAGTGCGCGTCCAAGATTAATATCAAAATTAAGATTGATTATTACTAAGGTCAACAATCTCCCCCTTTTTGATTTTGACAAACTTAGTTTGAGTTTAATAAAAAATAATATAAAGTAAAGTGTATGATAATATTTGTGATAATAATGATACCAAATGAAATAAAATATATTTCTTTATTTCTCCCCTTATGAATATGGACATGATAGGAAATATATATTTATAGATTATTCCCCTTGACAAAAAAAATAAAAACAACATAAAATATAGCAAGAGGGATAAAAACATGGATTATGTATGTATAAACACAATAATAAAATATTATACACTTGTATAGTAACAAATAACAAACTCAAATATATTTCTCTCCCAGTGTCAAAAACAAAAAGAAAAGAGAGAGATATAAAGGAAATGAAAACAAATATACACAAAATCTTTATAAAATTTGTGTCATACATAAACAAAGTGAGTAAAATAAGAATTTTTGTCACATATGATGTATGATAAAATTAGCCATACTTACAATGTTAATATGCATGCAAAAATTTAAACAAATTTTCTCCCCTTATATCAAACAAAAATATACTGTATCACTAACATAAACACATTTTTTAAGGGAGTTTTAAAATTAAAAAAAAAAACTAAGTACACATGTAAAAAAAATTAACTAGGTACACATGCAAACTTAAATTATTTCTCCTCCTTTAACAAATACAAAAGGAAATTTACAAAGATAAACCAAATATAAACTGACGACCATAAAAAAATTTTAAGATCAAAATCAAAACATTTATCAATCAAAGTAATCAATAAGTACAACTTGATTTCACGTGAAAACAGTTCAACCATTAATTAAACATAAAATCAAGATGAATTATAACCATTAATCATGCCAAGGTCATGCTTAATAAAATTCAGTCTCTCTTTATTAAGAGATTTGGTGAAGATATCTGCAAGTTAATTATTTGTATTAAAAAATTCAAGTGAGATATCACCAATTTGAACATGATAACACAAGAAATGATGTTTAATGTCTATATGCTTAGTTCTAGAATGTTGAATGAGATTTTTGCTAATGTTGATAACACTTGTATTATCACATTTGATTAAAATGTGATCAAGTTTTACACTATAGTATAACAACTATTGTTTTGCCACAAAACTTGTGAACAACAAAGACTTACTATAATATATTTAGCTTCAGTAGTGGACAAGGCAACTAAAACTTGCTTCTTGCTAAACCAAGAAACTAAAATTGTCTTAAAAATTGACAAGTTTTGGAAGTTCATTTTCTATATAGTAAACTATTGGTAAAGTCCACATCAGAATAACTAATGAAGTCAATGGATGAACTCCTAGGATACTAAAGTCCTAAATGCATTATACCACAAAGATATTTAAAAATTCTTTTGATAATATTCAAATGATACTCTTTAGGACTTGATTGAAATCTAGCACACAAGCAAGTAGCAAACATAATATTGGGTCTACTAGTAATTAAATAAAGAAGAAATTCGATCATACCTTTAAATTGCTTTTCATTAATTGGTTTTCCATTCTTATCTTTGTTAAGTTTGGTTATGGTGCTCATTGGAGTTTTACTTATCTTATCTCCATCCATGCTAAACTTCTTAAGAAGGTCTCTTATATACTTAGTTTGATTGATGAAAATCCTATTTTTGCATTGCTTGATTTGTAGTCCAAGAAAGAATTTGAGTTCACCCATCATACTCATCTCAAATTATCCTTTCATTAAATTAGAGAATTCCTCACACAAGCAATGGTTAGTAGCACTGAATATAATGTCATCAACATATATTTGAACAATTAATGAATCATGCTTGAATTTCTCTATGAAAAGAGTTGTATAAACTTTTCCTTTAGAGAAACCTTTCTCTAACAAGAAGTTGCTCAATCTTTCATACCAAGCTCTAGGAGCTTATTTCAATCCATATAATGCTTTGGAAAATCAAAGCTTTCAAAACCTGGAGGTTGTTCAACATACACCTCTTCTTCAGTAAAATCATTTAAAAATGCACTTTTAACATCCATTTGATAAAGTTTGAAATCCATGAATGATGCAAATGCAAGTAGCATTCTAATAGCTTCTAACCTTGCAACGGGGACATAGGTTTCATCATAATTAATGCCTTCCTCTTGATTATAACCTTTAGCTACTAGTCTAACTTTTTTCCTAGTTATGACACCTTGTTCATTCATTTTATTCCTAAACACCCATTTGGCACCTATAATATGATGATATTTTGGTCTAGGAACTAAGGTCCAAACCCTGTTTCTCTTAAGTTGATTTGACTCTTCTTATATAGCAAGGACCCAAAATTCATCACACAAAGCATTATCAATATTTTTAGGTATAATTTGAGAAATGAAGGCTAAATTAACGATAAACTTTAATTGAGATCTAGTAGTTATCCCTTTTAGTGTCACCTATAATGAGGTCTTGAGGATGAGTTTTCTTGAATTGCCAATCCTTTAAAAGTTCATTCTTCAAGGTAGGTTGAGATGTTTCCTCATTGTCCTTCTTGCTTGGACCTTCAAATTCCAAAGGCTTACTAGCATTTTCTTTTTGAGTTTCCATAATCTCATCGTTACATACAAGATCATCAACACTACAAATATCCTTTATAGGATTAAATGAATTTGATTCATCAAATACAACATGCATTGACTCTTAAACTTCTAGTGTTCTTTTATTAAAAACTTGATAGCCTAGGAAAATTCCTTCATCGACTTTGGAATCAAATTTTTCAAAATTATCCTTGGTGTTTAATATAAAGCACTCATATCCAAATGCTCATAGATATAAGATTTTGGGTTTTCTATTGTTCTATAGCTTATAAGAAGTTTTATTTAAAATTGGTCTTTTGAAAACTCTATTTGAAATATAGTAAGACATGCTAACAACTTCTGCCCAAAAGCATAGAGGCAAATTGTACTTATGAAGTATTGTTCTAGCCATTTCCATAAGAGTTCTATTTTTCCTTTCAATTACCCTATTTTGTTGAGGAGTTATAAGAGAAGATAATGTTTGTGAAATACCTTTTCATCATAAAAGGTTTTGAAAAATCCATTTTCAAACTCTGTTCCATGATCACTTCTAATAGAAGAAATACAAAAATCTTTTTCTTTTTGAACTCTTTTACAAAATTTTCAAAAGATTTAAATGTATCATTCTTATAAGAAAGGAAACATACCCAAGTAAATCTAGAGTAATCATAAACCAATACATATGCATAGTGCATACCACTGAGACTAGTAACTTTAGTTGGTCCAAACAAATCCATATGTATAAGTTCAAGTGGCCTAGAAGTGGACACTACATTTTTGGCTTAAATGAGGAGTTGGATTGTTTTCCCTTTTGGCAAGCATCACAAAGTTTATTCTTAGTGAATTGAAGCTTAGGTAAACTAATCATAAGTTCATATTTACAAAGATCATTCAATAGCTCAAAATTTGCATGTCCTAACCTTCTATGCCATGTCCATATGTCATGGGAAATTAACATTAAACATTTAATATCTTTGTTATCAATCTTATTCAAATTAATAAAAAAACATTATCAACTCTTTCACCACTAAAAATTACTTTGTCTTCATCAAGACTACTAATAAAGCAATTCTTAGGATAGAAAGTGACCTTATTTCCCATATCATATAATTGACTTATACTAAGCAAGTTATGTTTAAGACCATCAACAAGCAACACATAGTGTATAGTTAAGGATTGAGGATTACTAATTTCTCCAATGCCAATAATCTTTCCTTTTGTATCCCTGAAAGTAACATGTCCTCCATCCTTGGCATCAAGCTTATTAAATTGCTCCTTGTCTCCCATCATGTGTGTAGACGGTGGGGTTTAGCGCGCACCCAAGATTTTAGGAACCGTTGCACTATTTAAGCTCAGGGCTCTAGAGAACACACTAACTACTGTCACAAAGACATGGCGTGGAGATGAGTAGTCACCACCCAGGGTAATAACTGGGACAAATCGAAAGGTGGTACTCGATTCCCTAAAAGAAATCTAACAACACAACCAGGAGATTCTGGATACGGAATACTAACTTCTTTCAGTCTCGTGTTCATTTAGAATTATTTTATGAATTATTATCTTATCCTTTATTTACATGCAATTTCATATAAACCCAAAACAATAAACTCCAAGGCAAACTAGTCATGAAATTTACAAGTAAATAATGCATTCAATAAATCACATAATCCCTAAGTTAGTTTAATCTACATGGATTTTAATTAAATGAGTTAAATCTACATGTTTTAATGTATAAGTGAACCTAAAGACCTAATTCTTTTTTATTGTAATTAAATGAACCTATGTCTCTTAATTTTAATTCTAATTGGCCTATAAAGGTATTTAAATTAGTGGGCCTAATTCTACATGTTTTAATTAAATAGTGATCTTGAATCTACAAATTATGAGAAAGGGCTTAAATTAAGTGAGCTAAGTCTAAATTAATTAAATTAAATTAAGTGGGCCTATGTCTAATTAACTAAATGGGCCTAAAGGTATTTCTAACCTAAAATCTAATTAATTATGAACCTAAAAATATATTTTAATTAATTAAACCTATTTAATTATTAAGTGATATGGGCTAAAAGAATTATCTAAACTTAAATAAATAAATCAAGACCTAAAGTGGGCTTAAGGCTCAAAACACACAAAAATAATAAATAAGCCTAAAAACAAATAAAAACATAAAAGAAACAATTAAATAAGATCAAACAAATAATTAAATTTATTTCTTACTAAAACCCTAATTTTTATTAACATGCAACCTAAATTAATCTACATCCTCCATTTTAAATAATTACCCAATTAGAAACCTAAATTTACTAACCAATTTAATAAAAATAAACATACAATCACACATATAATTTTATTATTCCCACTATTGGGGCTATTACATTAATTCCTAAAACAATTAATAAAAATAAAACAATAAATAAAACATAAAGATGATTAAAAAAATAAAATAAAACCTTAGAAACTAAGTCTCTACGAGGCTTTATTCATAGTCTTCTGTGGACTTCTAATGAAATTCATCTCCCTCACATGATCACCGTGTGTTTTCCTTTATAATCACTATAAACATAAAATAAAATAATAATTAATGAATAAATTATGATAATAGCTAAAAAAATAAAAAAATAATGTAAAATAATTGAATAAATAAATAAGGAAATAAAAAATAGAAAAAAATGATATGCTTATGGATGATTTAGGGTGCTCCTTAGATTGATAGTTCACCGTTCTTGACAAATCTTCAAATCTTTCTCCTTAAGAAATCTTCACAAATCTTGAACTGATTGTTGAATCAAAAGGAATTTTAGTAAAAAATTCAAAAGAAATCCACGATTTTCCTCTTCTCTTCCGTCTCTTCTCCTTCTTTTTCTTTTTCTTTCTACACCCCTTTTTCTCTCTTTCCTTTCTTTTTATAGTAGAACCAGAAAGTCTAACTCTAATCCTAATGTGATTCTAATTCCTAAAGTGTATTTAGGAAATTTAAACCAATTAGGAATGAATTAATCAAGAAGTTTAAACCAATTTGGATTGAATTAATTAGGAAGTTTAAACCAATTAAAACACTAAATTGGAAGTAATTTAGAAATAGGAAAATAGAAGAATTCAATTCCGATCAGGATTATGTAATTCTGATAAGAATTATACAATCCTGATTGGAATTGTTGTAATTCTGATCGGAATTATGGAATTCCGACGCACTCTTTTTTTTTAACATTTAATTACAAAAAGGCCTCAGAAAAATTTAAATTTTAGGGTCTTAAAAAGAACTTTGCGATTTAGTCCCTGAAAACATTAAATTCTTCCTTTAAAAGCCCTTAGAATTTTTTAAGGATTAAGTTTCGAAGACATTTTCATAACTGGAGTCCTTTACTGCGTCCATAACATATCATCTTGAAATTGGGTGTCTACAATGTGGCTTGAGCATCCATTATCAAGATACCATTTGCTTTTAGATTTTATGAACTTCAAGCACACTTACACAAGATAATTTAAGCATTCTTTTAAACCCAAACCTTTCTTGGTTTAGGTTGGTTAGTTTCAAGATAGTCCATAGGAAGCAAGTTCATGTGTAATCTTCCATAGAAGCACAAATTATTGGTATGTCCCTTGATCATGCAATATGAGCATTCAACATTTACAAACTTATTTCTTTTAGGAGGATATACATTCCTAATATGTGAAGTATGCCTTTATTGATGTTATGGTGTGTGTCTCCTAAAGTTCTTTTGAGTTATAGTGTGAGACATGCATTGGTAATGACAATGTGTGTTTTGATAGGTTTGGGCAATATGTCTAAGTGCGTTATGTTGTGCAACATGTTTATGATTATTGTGTCTGGTGTATATGTAAGCATGTTTAGGTTATGTTTTCCTAACATGACGCTTACCTCTTTATGTCGTATAAGGTTGAGTCTTATAAGACTTTTCTTGAGTGTTTGACACATGAGATCTTTTAGCTTTGAAAGCTTGAGTCTCATTTTGTTTTGAGGTAGAATGAGCAGAATTATTTGAGGCTTTAACAAAATTAATACGTGATGATGATGAGGAAGCTATTCCATTGGTATATTCAATTCCATGTATATCTCCATAGAGTTCTTGAGAGTCAAGAATATTATTCAAAGATTCTTTTCCTTTCACAAGTTTCTCAATGGAATTTTTTAAATTTAAGACTTCCTTAAAAAGCTTTTGATTTTCATCATTTGCTTTCTTAAGTTGATCTTCCAAAGAATTTGAAGTTTTCAAATCATTAGACAATTTATCATTTGATTTAACAAGATTAGAAAATTCATTTTTCAAAATTTCAAATTCCTTGGTTAGATTAGATAACTCATGCTTATAATGCTTCATTTTAGATAATAAGGTTTTACATTTAAGCAAGATTTTCCTTACCATAGAGCTTTCAATATCATCATCATCATTATATTCATCATCATCATCACAATAATCATCATCACATAAAGAATTAGATATAGATGGTACCTCTTTTTTGCTTTCAAAAGCCATGAAACAAAGGTTAGCTACTTCTTGTTGTTCCTCTTCTGTTTTTGATTCAGAGGAGTCATCCTAATTTGCCTTATAAGCCCTTATTTTCTCTTTTGTTCCTTTGCTCTTGTTTTTGAGTTTGGGATACTCATTTTGGATGTGACCTGGTTTCTTCCATTCATAACAAGTAACATCTTTGGTTTTCTTTTTACCTTCTCCTTCATACTTCTTATTAAAGTCTCTTGTTCTTAATAAATGTTTCTTTTTCAAGAACTTCTTGAAGTTTCTAATGAGCATGACAATTTCATCATCTTTATCACTAGAACCTTCAACATTTTCTTCTTCACTATCATTTTATGAAGCTTTCAAGGCTCTTCTTCTTCTCTTCCTTTTTTTCTTACTCTTCACCTTTTTTCTTAATTGTTAACTCATATGTTAAGAACTTTTTGATAACCACATCGGTAGAGAGAGCTGAGAGGTCTTGAGCTTCCTCAATTGAAGTAACCCAAAATTCCCAATCCTTATTAGGTAGGATTCTTAGAATCTTATTATTTGCTTCTTCTTTAGAGAAATGCTTTCCAAGTTTCTTGAGGGTCATGATAAGAGTGTTGAGTCAATTTTTCATCTCTGTGATTGACTCATGAGGCTTTATCTTGAAAAATTCATATTCATACATGTGAAGTTGAACCTTTTTGCTTCTAACTTGCACGTTGCCTTCATAATGATTTGCCACAGTCTCATACATTTCCTTGGCTGACATGCAATGTTGAAGCTTACCTTTTTCTTCCCTTATCATAGAAGAGACCAGAGTGATCATTACCTTTTTATTTTTATGATTTTCTTCCTTTTTCTCATTGTTCTTACTAGAGTAGTTACCATACCATCAATGGTAGTTGTAGGTGGTTCCTAACCTTTTAAGACAATATCCCAAAGTTTGATGGAATCATAATCAAGGTATAGCTCCATTTTGAACTTCCAATGAGGATAGCCACTACCATCGAAGAATGGTCTAAATGAAGAATTATTTTGTGATTCACTCACCATGATCTTGTATTTTAGCAATGAAGTTCCTAGAATTTAAGCTCTGATACTAATTGAAAAAGCCCGAGAGGGTGTGAATAGGGCTATTAAATAAAAATTAGAATTAAAAAATAATTCTTTATAAGAATTGAAAGAATGTTGAGAAGGAAGAATAAGAACACAATGATTTAAGGAGTTTCGATTTAACAACAATCTTACGTCTCCACCTAACTTATCCCCAATCTAGGATATTCAATCACCCATAATCTTATTGTCACACTCGTACTCTAACTTTAAGTATATTTGCATTCATTATGCATTGTATTTACATAATATATATTGATTTAATTTAAGTATAAGTTAGTATATATATATATATATATATTTGTAGAGAAAAAGACTCATTTATAGCAAATGATTGTCCTTGATAGAACAATTAAAAGCTTGAGGATTTATAGTTAACTTAAGCATTTTATTAAGGACCAAAAGAGTATTTTGCATATTATTTAATTAATATCTATGGATATGTCAAGAGGAAGAACTACCATTAATTGAAAGAAAGAAAGAAAAAAAAGAAAGAAAGAAAGGACGAGGGGAAAAAGAGAAAAAGGGAAAAGAGGGAGTGCTAAATTATTTCCTCATATATAAGTGATTTTTCAAGAAAAATTGAAGATCTAAAGTACAATTAAGGCTATAATCTTTATCCTAAAAGAATTTGGTGATTGATTTTGTAAGTAATTTTAGTATTTTGGTTGATCTAATTTAGGGTTCTTAAGTTGCAGAATTCGGGTTTTATAATTCTAATTTATCAGTCTCTGTAATTTGATCGTATCTTGATTTATGAATCTCTAAATTAAATTTGTTTGGTGATATAGAATCTTGGAAGAATTATCAAAAATTTTTTCTCTTTGAGCTTTATTTGATTCAGTCTCTATGATAGTGAAATTAGAGGAAACATTTTAGTACTCAGTCTATTATGTAAGTTGACCTAGTTGTGTTCAGATGCCTATATCTCGCTCTATAATTGGTGTGAAATTTTTATGGCATATTCTAGACATATATATCTAAGACTGATTAAAATTTCAGCTTAAAATTCTTTTTCTATAGGTGCCAAAAATATTTCAAAGTCAACTTTTAAAGCAATGATTTTGATTATATGAATCAGGTTTATAGAGTTCATGAGTTAAAACTAGTCTAGAGACTTTTCATATATCTTGAACTAAGAAACTCCAAATTGAGTTTATTTTAATTCTAAGAAAACTTAAAAGAGTTCTCTAAAACTTTGTAGTTTTGATCCTAAGCTGATTATGCCTGAATAGTCATTTAACAGACCTATACTTTTTATTGCTCAATCTGTCTTAGTAATTAAGCTGCTTGTAATGCGACCTTTATAATTGTATTATATGTGCATGTGTTGTGTGTGAATATGTGTAAGTGTCTTTTATATATATATATAAAAGTTAGGCACACAATATGCTTCACATACAGCTTCACCAATTTAGCTACAGAATAAGTGGCTTTCATATGCAAGAAATGAGCAGACTTGGTTAACCTGTCCATAATCACCAAGTTGTTGTTATCGAATATAAGTGAAAATATTATTAAGGTACTAGACACAAATACCTAAGTCTGGTTAAAATTTGAGGTTAAAATTCTTCTTCTATAGGTTAGAGCAATTTTTCTAATATAGGCATGAAGATAGCCCTTTAGAGTTAGTAAGGCTAGTTTGTAGAGTTAAGTTAATTTGCATATTTTACATATAGTTTGGGGGCTGAATGGTTTGGTCAGTATATGAGATTGTTATATTGATGATTTATTAATGAAATTTTCTTATGTTAGGTGCTGGAAAAGGCAAAGGAAGTGCAGGTGCAAATTAAGCAAATTTGGTGAACCAAATTTATGTGTTTATAGGTTATTTGGTGAGTAGATGTTCAGGCCCTTAAAATATTTTTATATCAGTAATGAAATGAGCTTTTAATGTTGTTTTATGAACCTAATTTAACATATTGAAATTGATTTGATTCAACTCATTGTTACTTGAATTATTTAAGCTTTGAAATAATAAAAAGGTTTCAAATTCACAAGCAAAAGGTGTTACTACATTATGCCTTTATTTTGCAAGCTGAATGAGATTTATTTTTATTACTTGATGATTTGAATGAGTCATAATCATATTGGTTTTATTCCTTTGAATTTTGATGAGAAGTAGTTTGATTTTTAATACTTTGATGAGCTATAAATGTGATAGAATGGTTTTGATTAATTTTAGAAGAAATGATATTTGTTTTGTGTATTACCTTCCTATATGAGATGAATGAATGTGTTGAGGTGATATGTGCATATTTGAGATTGTGTTGGCTATTATTGCATAATAAACAACAGGGCATTTGATTGCAGGATGGTGAAGGAAGAAGGGCCATTCTGTGCTAATGTAGTTGAAGGGTTAGTCTTCAAGTATGCCTAGAGAGTGAGCTTGTGGTAGCTTGTATGTTATAGCTGAGTTATGATGCTTGTTATAGGGATGGTTAATATAAATGAAAAGTTGTATTGATATTTGCAAAGGCATATGTTTTAATTGACTAAGCTTTGAATATGTTTGAAAGCAAGATTGAATTAGATATTTGGAGTGAATGATAATTTGATTATTAATGCTTTAATATTTTTAATTTGAGATGTTTATTATATTTAATTTAGCTAAACTTTTTTTTTGCTTGTAACATTTATTCATTGAGTATTTCTGTACTCATTTTACTCTGTTTTATAAACATTTTTAGATAGCTGGGCTTAATAATTGCTGAACCAAGTTGAGTGAGTGTGTATAGAAGTCCAGAATAAGGTTGGCCAACAATCCTCGTTAGAGTAGCCTTCCCTTTTATTTTTTTTATTGTTGTATAAGTGTTGTAGAACATTGGTGGTTAAGCCATATTTAAAAATGTAATATTTTATTTTATCCAATTATTTTGTATGTATTTTATTGTTCATAAATAGTATTTCATTATTCATAAATACAAATTTTTACTATTCATAATTAGTACTTCACTATTAAAAAAATGCATAATACTTTAAAAGTTCTTATTTCTAAATATAACATATGTACAACACTAAACGTTTATAAGAGATAAATTTTGAATCCTCTTGCAAATATAAGGATATTATAATAAAAAAATTAATTAAATTGAGCAAATTATTTGGTGATTTGTTTTAAATGTCCATCTCGAGCTATGTGAGATGAGGTGTGACACTTATTCAAAAGATTAAGATTACATAAGAGTTTTATCGCTCACTCTTACAACTTTACAACATGAGTTTTCAAGGCTTACTTAAAAAACCAAATCCCAAGTATCTCAATGGACAACACTTAAATCAATTTCTTTAGAAATAAATCTCATTTCCTTACTAATCTATCCCAAGATTTAAGATAAAGAGAAATTCTATTTTTAACACAACCAACTCTCATAAGAGTTATAAACAAAGAGTGAATATTTGAGAATTTGAGATCTTTAATGAATGTCAAAATAGAGAATGATAATAAGCAAAAATGTCTTAACTTCCATTTAACTCTAGATGTGTTTATATAGATAAACACTAAAAAATATAGCTATTAGAGGTGCAAATAATATGTCCAATGTCTATATTTTGAATCAAATATTTATAATTTTGAATTATTGAAAGTAATGCTATCAAATTATTGTGCATAGGTTGAGACCATGATTGGTTATTGGAGACATTCTAATTTGCTTACACTTTCTTCATAAAAGTTGTAGATATTTTACTTAGCTTACTATATAATTTTGAATCACCTTAATTAAACTTCTTTAGCTCAAGATATTATTGAAATACTAAGAGCTATGCAATCTGAAATGGCAGACTACTATCAGACAACTGTGCTTCTAATTGAAACCATGATGTTCTATTGGAGACATTTGAATTTGCCTATACTTGCTTTATAAAAGTTATAGATATTTTACTTAGCTTTCCATATCATTTTGAATCACCTTAATTGGATGTCTGTAGCTCAAGATATTTTTGAAATACTAAGAGTTATGCAATCTAAAATGGCAATTGCGTATGTTAACTTCGACTCAATATTTTCATACCCAAATGAACTTGGATTTTGATAAGTATGCTCAATTCAGAAATCTCAAGATGTCTACTTCAAATGTTAAAAAGATAACTTTCTCATTATAAAGCTCTAAGGATGTCCAAAATCCTTTTTGAATCTTAGAGGTCGAATCAGCCTAAGATATTCATACTTCATTTTAACTTTCAATAGAGTCCTAACTTATACATACTTAAAAAAACAAATTAAATATTTAAAATTAAGTTTGTTAAGATCAAAATTAAGATTTATTATTGCTAAGGTCAACACTCTTATTCCCTAATTGAAAAATGATTGCTACAAAACTATTATCAAACTGATATATAGATAAAAGTTCATAAGTTGGCTTAAGATAGCTAGGAAACACAAAGTGATGAAATCCTTCCTACCTACTCTTCTCATATACTGTATTACTTTATAAAAAAACCCTATATCTTTTAATGTGGAAACACTAAAATAATGGTTTGTATTAATTTTTCAATGCATGAAATCTTCAAATATCTTTCTTTGAATTTCATTTGTGAATTGGAGTAGCTTAAGAAATTTTTTACCTCAATACCTTCCACACCCTTTATATTTTGATGAGCTTCCCCCTAATTGAGTTTGTTAGGTGGAGTAACATTTTTGTCTTCTTTTGTCTTAGTTCTCACAATTTTTATTTTACAAAAAAATGAAAATGAAAGTAGAAAACAATGAAGTAATGAGATTGAAATTGAAAAGGGAAGAAAATTTTAAAGAAATAATGAAGAAAAGGAGAAGAAAAATTATTGAATCATGATAAAATTGTTGAAGAAATTCAAAAAACACAATGAAAAAGAAGAATTTAGTTATGAAACCTTAAAAGATATAAAAAATATTTATAATGGTGGTTAAAAACAATAATTAAAGGTGAAAATTAACTATATAGAGTCACGACACATAACTATATTCTGGATTTGGAGATTTTTTTATCACACTAAGCACGATTACGCATGAATTTACATATAATTACGTTTAGTTTCATGAAAGTTAAGCTATGAATTCATAACCATGTGTTCAAACCACACATCCATGCTTGGAACATATCATTTGCTAAAAAATGCAAGCTACATAACACACAATTTTATTTAGAAAATGTAGAGTCTTATTTGGAATCATAACTTCTAACTTTAAAAAGTGATTATTTGGCATGACTACGTTAACCTAACACATAACCAAGCATGAAAGCTAAAATTTTCACACATAATGCATATAAAACTGTGTTTGAATGGAAACATAGTTGTGTCCAAGCATAATCATTGAAACTATACAAAGATAGTTCCAAATTCCTACCCAACAAAAATTCACTCAAACACAAATAAGTAATCACTCAATATGCACAACTTAATACATTCATTACACAAAACATAACACATCATAAAAAAATTTCTTTACATAATTAAACATTTCATTTTAATAATATAGATTACTATCCTTTGGAGCTCAAATACTTATGTTGCTTTATTTACTTGATCTTGATGTTCATTATATCTTAACTTCTCTAAAATAAAAATTAAAAGGGGAATATGAATTATATAGTTTTATTAAAAATAAACCAAATAAAATAACAACTAAAAATGTAAAAATTTTGGTTGAGCCCCCAAGAAGCACTTATTTAAAAGGTATTAAGCTTGACTATGGCATGATTTAAGAGCTAAAATCCACCAATAGGCAATTTAATAAAACTCATCAATTTTGCCTTCATGATATTTCTTCAATCTCTAGCCATTAACTTTAAATTTTTCCTCTCAGTTGTTCATAAACTCCATAGCTCCATGTGGAAAAACTTAGAAAACTATAAAAGGTCTTAACCATCTTGTCCTAAGCTTTCATGGAAACAATCTCAAATTGGAATTAAAGAGAACCACTTAATTCTCAACTTTAAAGTGTTTACTTTTTATGCTTGCATCATGTTATTTCCAATGTTCTCTCCTTATAAATTCTTAAACTTTTATAGGCAACTCATCTTATCGCATTTAACTCGCTCAATTGTAATATGCTCCTTTATGCTGCCCTCTTGAAGTCATAATTCAAGGCCTTCACAACCCATTAAGTCTTGTGCTCAATTTTAATAAAAAGATGACATGTCTTTACATCCACCAATCCAAAAGGAGGCATTCTAATTGGTGTCTTGTAAGCTATTTTATAAGCCCATAAAGCATTACCAAGCTTCCTAACCCATTCATTTCTTAATTTGCTTACTATTCTTTTTAGATACTTCTTCAATTCTTGATCACTTACTTCCATTGGTCCACTAGTTTGAAGATGATATAAAGTAGCCACTTTGTGCTTCACCCTATATGTTTATTATACAAATAAGTTCCCTCATCACTAATCACAACTCTTGCATTTTAAATTAAGAAAATAGTTTTTTCAAATTTGCACATAACTTTTGCATCATTTATAGTATAAGCTTGTGCTTCCATCCACTTAAAAACATAATCAACACAAACAAGGATATATCAAATACCTCTTGAAGAAGGGACTGACCTTATAAAGTCATTGCCTCAAACATCAAAAGTTTTAACATCAAGAATATCAAATTAAAGCATTTCATCCTTTTTTAATATTTTACCACTCTTTTGACATGAATCATAATTACGAACAAAGTCATGAACATATTACAAATGGTGGGCTAATAAAAACCACTCTCTAATACTTTAGCCAC
Organism: Mallotus nudiflorus; assembly: GCA_947683625.1. Classification (NCBI taxonomy): domain Eukaryota; kingdom Viridiplantae; phylum Streptophyta; class Magnoliopsida; order Malpighiales; family Euphorbiaceae; genus Mallotus; species Mallotus nudiflorus. Next base: position 495,415 of record CANTUR010000094.1, on the reverse strand, counting down.
TATTCTTTGGGGTCCAAAGTGTCCTTCATAGATCATTCCATGATAATGTTGAATGATAGAATAAATTTCATCATTTGTCATACATCTTCTAAGTATCTCATTTTCCCATTTGTAAGATTTAGAGACATGAATGAGTTTCTTTCTTTGTTGATAAATGAAATTTGATTGTAGCTTCCCACAAGAAATAAAATTAGCAATATCTAAAAACTATAGAGCATCCATAAAACTAAGAGCTAAGAGCATCTCATCTAGAAATGAATTTTTGATTGGTTCATCACTTATAACCCCATACTCTTCTATCTCTAGCCTTGATAATGATTTGCTACTACATTCTCTAACCCTTTCTTATCCTTTATTTTAGTATAAAACTCTTGCAATAAAAGCACCTATCTTATAAGCCTAGGCTTGGAATCCTTTTTAGTAAGTAGGTACTTCAAAGTAAAATGAATTGTGTAAATAATTACTTTCAATTTAAGCAAATAAGATTAAAACATATCAAACATAAATATGACTGCTAACATCTCCTTTTCAGTGGTGGCATAATTGAGTTATGTATCAAATAATGTTTGGCTTGCATAATAGATCAATGAAGCTTGTTATCCCTTTTTTAACCAAGTACAACTCCAATAGCATAATTACCAGTGTCGCACATTAACTCAAAATGGTAGCATCTAATTTGGGGCCATCGCTATAAGAGTAAAGACAAGTGCCTTCTTCCACCTATTAAAAGCAATATTATAGTCATCAGTAAATATAAAAGGTATATCTTTTTGAAGCAAATGGTAAAGAAGTTTAGAGATTTTAGAAAAATCCTTAATAAACTATCGGTAAAATATTGCAAGTCACTAGAGCTTTTCAATAGTCTCCACTTTTGCTTGTTCAACATTAATACCCTTTGCTAAAATTTTATGGCCTAGTGCAATTCCCTTTTCAACCATGAAATGGCATTTCTTATAATTCAAAACTAAATTTGTCCCTATATATCTTGCAAAAAATCTATCCAAATTTCCTAAACATCCATTAAATGAGTTACCATACATTGAAAAGTCATCCATAAACATTTTTATTATATCTTCCACCAAGTCAACAAAAATGGCCATCATATACCTCTAAAATATGGTTGGTGCATTACACAAACCAAATAACGTCTTTTGATAAGTAAATGTGCCATATGAATAAGTGAATTATGTTTTCTTTTAATCTTCTAAAGCAATGGCTATCTAGTTGTAGCCTGAATATCCATCTAAAAAAGTAAATGCGCTATAACATATGATCACTAAATGGAAATAGAAAATGGTCCATTTTTGCAACTACATGGAGTTTTCTGTAATTAATACAAAGTCTCTAGCTATTGATAACTATGTATTAGTAATATACACTAGGTCAATCATATATGACCATGTTTTGACTTTATCATTTTATTTAATAAAGAGGCATTTTTCATTATCATTTTGTGTTATGATAATTACTTGAATAGTCAATTCTTACTAAGGTAATCAAGTATGTGACTTTATAGTAAAACCCTTAGATTAAATATGAGTTCTATTCAAATTATCACTAGTCATAACAATGTATTATGGCTAGTATAGTGTTGATTGATGATTATGTTTTACTAATCATGAATATGAGATATTAAGTCAACTCATAGGTGCTTATTTAAGAAATAAAGTGTTGGATTGACCCATCATAAGAATACCATATAGATAATTGTCATAAGTAATTCTCATCACAATAATATTGGCTTAGTCCTCTGACCTTGAAATCATCATGGATTTCTATATAACTATTTTATATTTTGATACAATCCTACATTATCTTTAAGTGAATGATAATATAGGTTATTATTGGGTATAAAATAAGTTATGTGAGGAATGTGAGTGATTGAGAAGGAATTTGTCCCTCATTTAATATGAGTAAGATATCTATGGCCCCCTTGATAAGATAGACTAAGGAAAATGCATGGCCATGCTAAAGTAAATTGGTAAAGAGTTATCATTCTCAGTCTACTTAGAATTAAGAAATTATATGATTGAATTCTATAAGGTGACATAATCTATGCCTTATATTCAATCAAGATATCATGTGACAAAGGGACTAGAATATTCATTGTATATTAGGTTATATCAGATTATGGACTTCACATGACTTGTGTAATCATAATGTCTTGCTAGAGGCCACTTATGACTTATAGGCCTAAACAGAGATTTTAAGGCCCAATGCCAACGTTATGTGAACCTACAGGGTCACACACTTTGAATAAGCCTAAAATGAATATGGGTTTAACAAGCCCAAAGAAGCTCTATGGAAATAAATAAAAAAATATTTATTTATTTAACTTAAATAAATAGAATATTATTTCTTTATTAATTTTAAATAAAATCAAAATAAGAATAAGTGAGAAATTACTAAAAGGTTATTTGGTAAGTGAAATCCTAATTTAAATGTTTATAAATATATTATATTCTATAGGGTTTTATACACTCTCATTATTCTGCCGCCAAATTCATTTTCTCTCCTTTTAGAAAACAAAACATAGAGTTCTTTTTAATTCTTGATTTGAGAGAAATCAAGAGAAGGTGCTAGCACACAAGTATTCATTTTTAAATCAAGGGCTATTTGTGTGGATACTTGTGGAGGACGGATTCTTTTAGAGATGTCTCAAATTCAAACTGCTAAATTAAAAGCTCGAGGTAGGGTGTTACTGGAGTGAACCTCCTCTCTTCCTTCCAAATTTCTTTCCCCATCTGCATTTGTGGTAAGAAAATAAAAACCCTACATTTAATCAATTAATCAAATTACTTGGATCCGGGTTTGGGTTTGTGATTCAAGTTTTATTATTCCACTACGTATGGAATCTTGAAACCCAACACTCTGGTAGGAATTAAATCTCCTTTTTCATTCTCTAGTATGGTTATTCCTCCTTTATTTGGCACATATTGAATAAGAATAACCTATGAACTATTTAAAATAAGATAGATGATCTTCGCATCTAACAACTTCACTACTTTACTTTTTATAACCTCATACATTTGAGGGTTAAGTCTCCTTTGTCTCTTAATGGTGGGCTTCTGTCCATTCTCCATAAGTATCTTGTGCATACAGTATAAAGGACTAATCCCACTGATGTCTAAAATTTGTCATCCTAGTGCTTTGAACCTCTTTTTTTAAGACTTTCATTAAAGAAACTTCTTGCTCCTTATTAAGTTTGGATGAGATTATCATAAGTAGTGTTTAATCTTCTTCTAGGATAGGAAAGTGTATCTTAAATATAGGGTAATGGTTTCAAGTTTAATTTTGTTGGTTTTATTATAGAGGGGGTTATAGGTTCATTGTTTGATGATAATTCACAATGTGAATAAAAAATTTTAGGTTTGAAAGACACTTCTTCTTGAGAAGATTGTACTTAAAAACACTTTTCTAAATCTTCCAGATCTAAGACTTTATTAACCTTCATCATTGGACTTCATTCACACACTCATCTACTACAACATTCCATATGCAAATATTATTCTTAAATGAATGCTTTATTCTTTAAATCACATCAAACTTATAACTTTTTCACCAACTCTCAATGTGACAGTTCTATCATAAACATCAATGATAAATTTTATAGTGTACATAAAGGGTATACCAGTGATCAAAAGAACATCTTTGTCTTCCTTAAAATTAAGGACCATGAAATCTACTGAAAATATGAACTTCCCTATTTTTACTAACACATCCTCCACTATGCCTTCGAACTTCTTAATAGTTTTATTTACTAGTTGTAAGCAAATGTTGGTAGCCTTGGCTTCTCTTAATCTAAGCTTTATGTAAATAGATAAAGGCATTAAATTAATAAAAGCCTTTGAATCATAAAGAGCCTTTTAAAAATTTAAGTTTCCAATAGAACAAGGCATAGTAAAGCTCCTTAAGTTATATTTTAGAGGAAGATTGCTAGAAACTATAACACTACACTCTTTGTTAAGTGTAATAGTTTTAGATTCCTATTGGTTTTTCTTGCTAGAGATGAGCTCTTTCAGAAAATTTTCAAATTTAGGCATCCAAGCTATAACTTCCACTAAAGGTATATTGATGTGTAGCTTTCTAAACATTTCCATAAACTTTTTAAATTATTGATCATGCTCTTACTTCTTTACCCTCTGTCAATAAGGACCTCATGGCTCATATTGCTTAGATTAAGGTGTTGACTCTTTCTATTGATTTTTGTTTTAAATCTCTCCTTTTTTTTAAACTTGTACCTCAACCAATTCATCTTCCTTTTCTCCTTCATTCACCTCATTCTTAATGTCCTCATTCCTGTTAGGTGGTTGTAACTCTGTTCCACTTTTTAATGTGATACCTTTAAATTCTTTAGGACTCTTCTTTATGTTATTAGGAATACCACCTTAATTCTTTGTCGATAAAGAGTTAGTTGATTCTCCCATCTACTCTTCCAAGTTATGTATTGAGGATGAATACTTTCTGAACATAAGTTGATTATCTTGATGCATCTGCTCAAATCTTTCTTCAAGTCTTTTTATTGCTTCATCCTATTAATTCATCTTGGTTATCATTATATCCATGAATTTTTCCATTTTACTTTCCAAAGAAGATAATGAAGATGAAGCTTTCTCCTTCTAAAAATGAATATAATTTTGATGATGAGCATTTGATCCTTCAAAGCCTAGTAGAGCTTGAGGCCTCCACTGATTATTGCCTTAATTGTTCCATGAGAAATTCAAATAGTCCTCCAACTCAGGTCAAATGTATTATTATGCATTGTATTATGTTGTTGACCCTTATTGAAGTTGCCTACATAGTTAATGTTCTTCATGGATAAGTCTTCCATTAATTGACACTCTATAATAGGATGATTACCTTGATAAAGCTCACCTAATGAAGAACCCGAAGAAAATATGGTATTTAGACATAAATACATGTGTAGTAAGCACAGGTCTAAATAGAGTAAATTTTAAAAATTTACTCATCATAACCCTTTAGAAAATGAAGAATTTCATTTGCCCAGGATTCAAATTGCATTAAAATACACAACTAAATAAATTAAGCAACATACAAACAAATAATTAAATAATTATAAGTTTGTAAACTTACTTGTTGTAGAACTTAGCCTTCCTTTTGTTCAGTTCCTTGAATCAAATGCTTAGCCCTCCAAATGTAAGGCCTCTAGTTTGAAACACCAAAGCCTTATCTATCACTTACTTGTGTTAATTAAACTTAGTAACTTGTACTAATTTAATTAAGAGCATAAGTATAGAGTATATGTTGTGTTTATTTTTGGTTTATGATCTTATCATAACCAAAATCATTGAGTGATTTTTGTTAACTCTTTAAGCAAAAACTCACTTAAGCATTATTTTGCCTCTTCCTTCTCTTACCAAGTCACTTGACTTGCCTTAGATATATGAAATGGTATATGTGTAGTAATTTTCCACTAAGGAAAAGTATGCATTAATTAATTAAGTGATTATTAACTATGTCACCTTAAGTATACACCTAACCATCCAAATGTTTAAAAATGACGCCTTAGGCGTACTTTAGAAATATCCACTTAATTAATATGCCACCTTGCTTAATTCAATAATTAAGCTTGCCACCTACACATATTAATGTATAAATTTGTATGTAAAGTATATATCAAATGTATTATTTTACATATTAAATTATACATATACAAAGATATGGACTTTAATTAATCTTTGGTCCAAAATAAATTTTGGCTTATGTCCAAACCAATTTGGACCATTAATATAAGTCCATAAATAAATAACAACATATATATATATATATATATATATATATATATATATATATTGGTCCAAAATAAATTTTGGCTTATGTCCAAACCAATTTGGACCATTAATATAAGTCCATAAATAAATAACAACATATATATATATATATATATATATTGATTTATTTATTTATTAATTTAATATATATTAATTAATATCCAATATTAATTAATAAATAATACTCTTATTTGAATTATATTTCATGATATACTAGAATCATTGTTCAAAACATAAATCTAATTCTATTAATCTTAATTAATTGATTAAACTCTTTTAGTCAATAATTAGATTAATATTATAGTGAATAAATAAAACTCTATTAGGTGTGACTTACTAGGTTCATGTCTAAATGGCAATGACTAAATATAATATTAACATTTAATATTATTTGAAACTCTTTTCAATTCTAAATGTGAAAATCCCAATTATTCACATTTAGTTCTCATAAGCTATGAGTGACCCCTAGTATCGATATCACAACTACCCAATTAGAAATGAATGCATATTATGATTCACACGAATCTGATCATAATTACCATGTATTAAACTCCTTTCATTAAAAATCATAATATAGCCAAGAGTCAAGGTATTATCAAATTCTAATAGCTTTATTATATGACCTCATCTTAAGTTTTAATTCTTAATAAAATACAACAAATACTAGAACTCTTCCTAGTACTGAAACTCTTTTTCAGATTGTGTTGTATTTATCCTGGCCAGGAATTTATTCATCAAGAATAAACTTAGATAGCATAGGATCTATCCCGTTTTACACTAGGTAATGAATCCCATCTTGGTTAAACATTCATCCCTACATTTAACTAATTAGAGCCACCACACGCCATATACCCATATGATAATTAACATAAGTATGTAAGCGGTAACAAACTCTAACCACCTAAATGTGGATGACTATGTCACCTCAAGTCTAAGGACTATATGCACCATTATAATCTAGATTGTGATTGTTGATTATATGTGAATATCTTTGTAATTGCAATACTAATGTCATTATTCGATTAACCCATCCAATGAGTATCCATATGTCTATTCTGATCAATCATATCAAGTAGCATGAGATTCACTACCTCCCATTATTAGTTTCTCACACTAATCAAGGAAAATAGACAGAGGTGATAGTCTAATTAATATTATCCAAATATTAATTAATCAACTATGAATAATTTATAGTAAATGTACTGAATAAATTTGTAACTTATATTATCAACTCTTTGATAATAAATTTATTCAACATAATACTAAATGAATAATACTAAAAAAAATAACATAGTTATTTAAAAGAATATTTTATTGCCATAAGGATTATATATAATGTCTAAATAATTACAAGAATGCCACTAGGGCATATCTTATACTAACAAATAGCCCTATAAAGACAGACCCAACTACCTTTGTCTTTCTCAGCCTTAGCTTATGCCTAAATAAGACTCTCGTAGCAATAATGCTAACTTACAAGACTTTGGCTCGGGATCTGTCTCTAAATACATCTTCAAGGTCATCGAAGATGCTTTTCTATGCCATTATCAATGCCTCATAAGGCAATATCTCTATGTTGATAGCCTTTTAAAGATAAACCCAGCTACCTTTATCTTTCTCAGCCTTAACTTATGCCTAAGTAAGACTCTCCCAGCAATAATGGTAACTTATATTTCTAGTTAGTTTCAAATACTAAGTTTTATGTATCTTGAATGTCAATGATGTTATCTTGTCTTCAATGATGTACTGTTATGGTTAGTAATGAAATTTCCTTTCATTGTAAAAAAAAAACCCAAACTAGTATTAAATATGGTGGGCACTACCTCTAAAGATCCTTAAACCTAACCCAACATTCACGAAAATTTCTTTATCTTATTGATAGAATGAGTTCATCTCATTTTGAATCTTCCAAACCTTTATAGGTGGAAAGTACCTATTGAGGAAAGCTGTGTACAACTCCTACCATGTGATGGACTTTAGACATAAACTTATGAACCACCTTTTTGCTCAATCATTGAGTGAGAGTGGAAAAAGTATCAATATTATAGCTTCTAGCTACACCCCATTCAATTTTAAAGTTGAATAGTACTCTAAAAATCTCGTTATGTGGCCTATTGGATCTTCATATGATAATCCATTGAACTAACAGTTTTGAATTATTTGTATCATTGTCAGCTTAGTTTCAAAGTTGTTAGCAACATGACCAACCTTACTATATGATTCTAATCTTCTTTCACATGTAGATTCATAAAGTCCCTCATTATTCTTTGTACATTCTAGCTATTTTAATTTTAAGGCTATCTAGTGTGTGGTAGAACTTTTCCCTTACCATCATCTTCAACTCTGTCATCTCTGCCATCTCCCTTGTCTTTAGAACCTCCTATAAAATGTTCTATCAATCTCTAGATTTAAAGATAATAACAATTCTCCTTTGCATTGTGCACATACACCAATAAGAATTTATATAAAGAAAATTAAGCAGAATGAAAAACTAACATAAAACAAAAATAAAAATCTAAAGCAAATAATACCAATTTTATCATAATATTAATTATTTCAATCCCTGACGATAGTACGAAAACTTGGTACGAAAATTTGCACATGCACAAAATCGTACAAGTAGTATATAAAATCATTCCCACATAGATTGAAAAATTAACTATTGAATTACTTTTTGGTATTTACTTGTTTAGTCAATCAAATTTGAGTTGATTGTGACTAAGAAATACTAAACTAAATTCTTATCATTTCATTATCTAGAGTCAAATATTATGGTTTTATCCTTAGTTAACCCATCAAAGGATCATAACAACTTCCCCTCTCAAGTTTGACATCCATTCAATTTGCAACCATCATTAAAATCATGAAATTCTCTCTTAAGCAATTTCACAATTAATTGAATATACTTATTACCCAATTATCTAATTCTCACTAAATTAAGTAATCAATTATATTTAATTTGAATCATAAGTCTTCAAACAATATTAATTATTAATTTGTTTTTTAACTAATTTAATCAATTAATAAATTATTATTCTAATCTTAATAGAATTAATTTCTCAATTAAATCCTATTGCCTAATTCAATTTAATGGGTGTTCAATCGTTATAAAACATTAATCTCAATAACAATCAATAAATGAATATTTTTTAAATAAGGATTTAAATTCATGTTGAGTTAGGTTTACAAACCTAACTAAATAATCTAGCTAGAAATATCGATTGAAAGATAAGAATAAGTAATAAAGAATCCAAACAACATCATTAGGTTATCAAAGATTAAATAAAGGAGAAATGATGAAAGAAAAATCCCTTTTTGCTTCCTCTTTAATCCAAAATGAACAGCTGCAATTCTTATTCTTAAATCTCAAAGTTTCAATTAAAAGTGGTTACAATCCCTTTTTTATTCCTTTGTAACACAAAATGAACAACTGTAATCCTTATTAAATCTCAAAGTTTCAATCAAAAGTGAATTGACACTAGATTTAATAATCAAAAGAAATTGAAAGAATAATAATTTTTGTTCTTATTCTAAATAGTGGCTCTCAGTAACCTAGCTCCTTTTTTAAAAAAGGGAAAATAAAAATTTATATCCCCCATTTGATGCTCTTTAAAATTCAAAATTTCTTTGGACAGTTGGTAGCACATGACTAAATTATCATTTGCATATAGTTGTGCAAACTTTGATTGCTAAAAATCATTGCCTTAGACATAACAGTATGTCTTCATGCACGCAACTGTGTCTGTATTTAAATTGGCAAGTAAAAAATGCTTCTGTCTAGGCATAATCGTGCCACTTTTTTAACAGAGTTGTGTTTAAAGCTCCTCTATAGAACTGAAAGTCGCTTGCTTAGGTACAACCATGTATTTCCTTCAACACAGTCATGTGTAATGAACTATGAGAAATAGTAACTTAGACATAGTTATGCCTACTTCCACACACAACTGTGTGCCTCTTCAAACAATCTTGAACTCAAAATTTCTTTTAAGTTCTAAGCGATTTGAGCTTTGCTTCTTATGCTTCTACATTTGCAAATTCCACTTTACTTTTATCACAAACACATCTACCAAACAAAATAAAAATGAATGAAAAGACATAAAATTCACATATAAAAATGCTAAAATCACAATTAAACATTAATTACTTCTAATTACCTAAACTCAAAAACTTTAAACCCAAGTTTGTCAAAATTCAACATTTATTTACACTTTAGACACCTAAAATCTAATAAACCTAGGCTTAAAATATATTATTTTTTACACCTACCAATTTTGCATGTTTAAAAAGTTATAACTCATTTTTTCTCCCTTCATTTCTTTGCATGCACATTTTTGTTTATTTGTTGAATGAATGAATATTATGATATACTTAATGTTATTTTATTACTAAAAGTTGGTTAATTAAGATATTAGACTAACTTGTAAAATTTGATAAATTTTGGATGAAATTGCACATTTTCATGTAAATAAAGAAATAATTAAATAATTAAAAATAATAAAATTTGAAAGATAGATAGAGACCTTTACACAGTTGGGTGCGCATTCTAAAAATTAATTCTCAATTACAAACTCAAATTTTTGGATGGTTGTTGGACCCTCTATAATATCTAGTTGCTATAAAGTATGTCCAAAACACCTATATGGTGACTCCCATCTTCGAGATCTGGGCATATATAAGGGTGGCCATAGGCTGGTTCAGACTTTGAACCAGCTTGCAACCAAACTGAACCGGAACTAGCTCTAAACTTGATGAAGACTGATTTAGAGTTAGTTTAAATTTTTTGAACCATGAACGGACGATTCTGAACTAGAACTATTGGTTCAACGGTTCTAAACCGGATTTAATTAATATATACATATAGTTAGATTTTATTTTTTTTTAAGTCACAATCATTAAATTTAATTTTTATATATAACCTGAAAAGATTAAAGAATAAATATAGATAAAATAAAAACTATAAATTATTTGTAGAAAATAGAAACTTATACATAATTTTTATATATAATCAAGTGTCAATATGATAATATAACATTCAAATGTCTATAACTATAGTAATAAGTAATATATTAAAACTATTGACAAAAAAAAGTAACAAAAAAAGAGTTATATATATATATATATATATATATATATATAATGGCCAAAAGGCCCGTTGTGACTTGGTGGCCACTGTGCAAAGTTTTTGAAATTTTTTTTCAAACTTTGGTGACCATTGGACTTGGCTCTAACAGTCACCTACTCTTTTTTTTAAATTAAATTATATATAAATAAATAATAGAAAATAACTAAATTGACCCTAATAATATTTATATTTTTAGGATAATATGGTCATTTTAAGATAATTTTTTTTCTATAAATATCTTTCTCCCACTCACAATTTTTTTCACAATTATTCATATACATATTCTCTCATTCATTTTCTCTCAATTTTCATTTTCAATCTTCTCTTATAGTCTTATTATTATTAATACTCTCTAATTATTAATATTATTGTTATTATTATTAATATTATTATTACTACTACTACTACTACTACTAACTAGTACTACTCTCTAATTATTATTATTACTACTACTAGTAGTCTACTATTACTACTACTCTCTAACTTAATATTAATATTATTACTACTACTAACTACTATTACTCTCTAATTATTATTGTTATTATTATTATTATTTGTCACGACCCAAACCGGGGAGTCATGACCGATGCTAGGGAATGGGAATTTTTTCAAATCTAGAACTCGTAACAAACCTTAAAATAAAAACACATGCAAACATTATTGGGTTTCGTGATACAAACGCAGCGAAAAAATTAAAATTTTATCACTTACCCAAGCCAGGATCCATGTAATTTCGACTACTTGATTAAATCTAGGATTTCAAGAATCTCACCAAAATGCAGAAGAGGCAAGATTTTCTGGAAGGATGAGAGGAGGTTCACACCGATGACAACTTACCTTGAGCTTTTTGGCTTGGTTGTTCGGATCAAGAAATCTCCAAAAGGATGCGTCCTCTATAGGTATCTATACGAATAGCCCTTCACAAAATGAATTGGAATGTATGTGCTAGCAACCTCCTTGATTGTCTTATAAATCAAGAACAAAAGAACAAACTCTGTCTTTATTTTCTAAGAAGAAAGAAAATGAATTTGGAGGCAGGAAAAACAAGTGTGTGAAACCCTAAAGAATATAACATATTTATAGACTCCAAATTAAGGTTTCACCTACCAATGACCTTTTTGGTAATTTTCGTTTATTATATTCTGATTTTATTTAAAAATAAATTAGAAATAATATCTTATTTATTTATTTAAAATAAAATTTATCTTAAATAAATAAACAAATAAATAAATAAATAAAACACTTTAATTATTTATTTTCATAGAGTTTATTTTGGGCTTATTAAACCCATATTCGTTTTGGGCTTGTTCTAAGTGTGTGACCCTATAGGTTCACATAACATTGGTAGTGAGCCTAAATCTTTATTTAGGCCTACAAGTCATAAGTGGCCTTTAGCAAGACATTATGACTACCCAAGTCATGTGAAGTCAATAATCCGACATAACCTAATTACAATGAATTTTATTGTCCCTTTATCACATGATATCTTAATTGAACATAAGGCATAGAATGTCATCCTTATATAGTTCAATATTATGACTTGATTCCAAGTAGATTGAAAATGATAACTCTTTATCAATTCATTTCAGCATGGCCATGCAATTTTCTTCAATCTATCTCATCAAGGGGCCCATAGATATCTTTCTCATATTAATCAGGGATAAATTCCTTCTAAATCACTCACATTCCTCATATAACTAATTTCATATCTAACAACATTCCAATTTAATCGTCTGGTTAAAGATAATGTTAGAATGTGTTAAAACATAAAATAGCTATGTAGAAATCCATGATGATTTCAAGGTCAAAGGACCGAAATAAAATTACTGTGATGAGAAATACTTATGACAATAATCTATATAGTATTCTCATAGTGGGTCAATCCAGTACATGATCTCTCATCATGTACCTATGAGTTGACTTAATATCTCATATTCATGATTGGTAAAACATAACCATCAGTCAACATCATACTAGCCTTAGTACTTTAATGAATAAATGGTTAGGGATAATTAGAATAGAACTCTTATTTTAATCTAAGGGTTTTACTATCAAGTCATATACTTGGTGGCCTTAGTAAGAATTAACCATTCATATAATTATCATAAAATCAAATGATATTGAAATACCTCTTTATTAATAAAATAAGAAAGTCAATGCACAATCAAATGATTGACCTAGTGCATACCACTAACAATCTCCCACTTGCACTAGGCCCAATCAACATCGTATCGAATACCCATAGACCTAGTATGAATGTTTAGGCTGTGGAAGAGGCTTAGTCAGTGGATCAGCAACATTATTATTTGTAGGTACTCTGCATATCTTGACGTCTCCTCTCTCAATGATTTCTTGAATGAGATGATAGCGCCTGAGTATATGTTTGGATCTCTGATGTGATCTGGGCTCCTTAGCTTGGGTTATAGCTTAATTATTGTCACATTACAAGTTCACTGGATTTGATATACTAGGAATAACACCTAGTCCAGTTACGAATTTCTTGATCCAAACAACCTCCTTAGCTGCCTCTGAGGCAGCTATGTACTCAGCTTCTGTTATAGAATCAACAATAGTGTCTTGCTTGGAACTCCTCCAGCTCACTGCACCTCCATTCAAACAAAACACATATCCTGATTGTGATAAAAAATCATCCTTGTTAGTTTGGAAGCTAGTATCTGTGTAACCATTTACAACTAGCTCATCTTCCTGACCACCATATAGTAAAAATGCATCCTTAGTTCTTCTCAAGTATTTAAGGATATTTTTAACTGCTGTCCAATGACTTTCACCTGGGTCTGACTAGTATCTGCTCATTGTGCTTAAGGCATATGAAACATCAGGTCGAGTACACAACATTGCATACATGATAGATCCAATAGCAGAAGCATAAGGAATTTTACTCATACGGTCTTGCTCATCTTGTGTCATAGGAAACTGAGTCTTGCTGAGACTAATGCCATGCGACATTGGCAAGAATCCTCTCTTGGAATCTTGCATACTAAACCTATTCAATATCTTATCAATATAAGTGCTTTGACTTAGGCCAATAAGCCTTTTAGATCTATCTCTATAGATCTTGATGCCTAATATATAAGCAACTTCACCTAAGTCTTTCATTGAGAAATAATTCCCTAACTATGATTTAACATTTTGTAAAATAGGGATATCATTTCCAATGAGTAGTATGTCATCCACATATAACACTAAAAACACAATAGCACTCCCACTAACTTTCTTGTATACACAAGGTTCATCATCATTTTTAATGAAGCCAAATTATTTGACTGCTTCATCAAAACGAAGATTCCAACTCCGAGATGCTTGCTTCAATCCATAAATGGATCTTTGAAGCATACCTTTCCAGAATTCTCAGGACTAATAAAACCCTCTAGCTGTGTCATGTACACATCCTTAAGTAAATTCCCATTAAGAAATGTTGTTTTGACATCCATTTGCCATATTTCATAATCATAATATACAGCTATGGCAAGGAGAATTCGAATAGATTATAGCATAGCCACTGGTGAAAAGGTTTCATCATAGTCTACACCATGTGTTTGTTTAAAACCTTTTGCAACCAGTCTTGCCTTAAAGGTATGTACATTGCCATCCATGTCAATTTTCTTTTTGAAAACCCATTTGCACCCAATAGTTTTTAAACCATCATTTGGGTCAATCAAGGTCCATACTTGATTATCATACATGGATTGCATTTCAGATCTCATGGCTTCAAGCCATTTCTCAGAGTCAGGACTATTTATGGCCTCCTGATAGGATGTGGGCTCATTTTGATCCACAATTAACACATCATTATCACCGGTTATAAGAAATCCATATCTTATAGGGATTTGACGTGTCCTACCAGACCTCCTTAGGCCTTCTGGTACTTGTGCAGGGTCAATAACTTCTTATTGATTCAGCTGCGGTTCCATATCAGGTACAAAGCTATTTTGTGGGCCTTGAATTTCTTTAAGTTGCACTGTGCTCCCACTGGTTCTTTTGGAAATAAACTCTCTTTCCAAAAATACACCATTCCGAGATATAAACACTTTATTCTCAGATGCATTATAGAAGTAATATCCTTTAGTTTCTTTAGGATATCCCACAAAAAGGCATTTGTCAGATTTGGGTGCTAGTTTATCTGAGATTTGATGTTTGACAAAAGCATCACATCCCCAAATCTTTAGAAAAGACAAAATAGGAGTTTTTCCAGCCCATATCTCATATGGTGTCTTTTCAACTGTCTTCGATGGAACTCTATTCAAAATGAATGTAGCAATTTCTAAAGAATATCCCCAAAAAGAGATTGGAAGATTAGATTGACTCATTATAGATTGAACCATATCTAATAGAGTCTGATTTCTGCGTTCAGAGACACCATTCCATTGTGGCGTACCTGGAGGAGTCAATTGTGAAACAATCCCACCATCTCTAAGATGATCTATAAATTCTTGGTTTAAATATTCACCACCTCTATCAGATCTTAGTGTTTTAATATTTTTACCAAGTTGATTTTGTACTTCATTCTTGAAAATTTTGAACTTTTCAAAAGATTCAAATTTATGTTTCATTAGATAGAGATAACCATATCTACTAAAATCATCCGTGAAAGTTATAAAGTACTGAAAACCTCCTCTAGCAGTTGAGCTTAATGGTCCATATACATCAGAATGTATTAGGCCCAATAAGTCATTAGCCCTCTTACTTTGTCCAGTAAAAGGTGTTTTAGTCATTTTTCCAAGTAAACAAGATTCACATGTATCAAATGATTCATAATCAAATGAATTTAAAAGCCCATTTTGGTGTAGCTTTGAAATGCGTTTCGCATTTATATGGCCTAAACGACAATGCCAGAGATAGGTTGAGTTTAAATCATTAGATTTAGACTTCTTTGTATCTATATTATAGATTGGAATTTCATTAATGTCTTCAGCATCTAAAACATAAAGTCCACTAGTGCATGGAGCATATCTATAGAAAATGTTATCTTGATAAATACTGCATTTATTATTCTTAAAAATAAATTCAAACCCTTTCTTGTCCAAACAAGAAACAAAAATAATATTCCTACGCATAGTAGGTACATAATAACAATTTTCTAAAGATAAAACAAGTCCACTAGGCAAAGGTAACTCATAAGTTCCTACAACTAAAGCAGCAACTCTTGCTCCATTGCCAACTCGTAGGTACACTTCACCTCTTGCCAATGATCTACTCCTTTTTAGACCCTGCACATTTGTACAAATGTGAGATCCTGATCCAGTATCTAATACCCAAGAATCAGAATTAGAAGCAGATAAATTTAATTCTAGTCTCACCACCCTTTTTCTTCTTCAGATCATCCAAATAGAGCTTGCAATTTCTTTTCCAATGGCCTGGCTCATTACAGAAAAAGCAAATTCCTTCCTTTGCTTTGGGTTTAGCTTTAGATTTGGGCTTAGGCTTTGGTTTTGGCTTCTGAAAGCCTTTAAGAACCTTGCCCTTGCCCTTTCCAACCCTTTTCATCCCCTTTCCCTTATTGACCATGAGAACATCCTTGGTGTTACTCTTGAAGTTCTTTTCAGTAGTTTTCAGCATCCCATGCAATTCTAAAATAGTCTTCTCCATACTATGCATATTGAAATTCATAATGAAGCTATCATAAGCTTCAGGCAAAGATTGGAGAACAATATCCACAGCCAGTTCTTGTTCAATCTTAAGACCAAGCTTGTCCAAGTGATCAAGATGACCCTTTATCTTGAGAACATGAGGACTGACAGAGCTGCCAGTAGTCAGCTTGCAGGAAAGCAATGCCCTGATGGTATTGAACCTTTCTATTCTAGGTTTCTCTTGGAACATTTCCTTGAGATGGCCAATCATAGTATAAGCCTCCATTTCCATTAGCTGCTTTTATAGCTCAGAGTCCATACATCCAAGCATAATACAAGTGACATCAGTAGAATCATTGAGATGCTTGGTATAAGCATCCCTTTGTGCTCTAGGAGCATTGGCAGCTGGTTCCTCAGGGGTGGGTTGATCAAGGATGTATTCCATTCTCTCATGCCTAAGAACAATTCTTAGGTTTCTGTACCAGTCAAGAAAGTTAGTCCCATTGAGGTTATCCTTCTCAAGGATCGATCACAGTGACATGGTAGGTGTAGTGTTTGAAGTCATTATCTACAATAAATATATATAAAGTCCATTCAGTATTTTATTAAATATGTATGAGGCATAATAAAAACTCCCACTAAATTTACTCAAATCAATAACCCTCTAAGTTAATTTTACAAATTTTAGTGGGCCAAGATCCATATTTCACCATACTCTAAGTGAGCTTTAGCTCATCGCCTAAAATATGGTTATTTAGGTAGACAACTCTTATCAATTACATCTCATGTAACTCTTGGATGGTATGGGATTTGACATCACATGTCATGGTAAAAAATCCCATCTAATGCCCTAGGTCTAAAACCATTTTGATAACCTAGTTAAGTCAAACCATATCAAATGTTTGGATAGCACCATTATCCTATTTGCTTTCCTCGGATAAATTTATATGCCTTGCTTTGGCAGGCTCATATATAATAATCTAAGGCTTGATAAGTGTTGAACTTATGGAAGGCATTATAATGACTTAATATTAAATGAGGGTTCATCTTTATTTAATCTTATTTAGTTATTGTTATGTTGTATTGCATGGCATCATATGGCATCACATACATAACAACAAAAATAAATGTGACATAACATGGCCCAAATCTAAGTTGATCTTCATAAGCCAATATAAAGATCAAAGGTCAAACCTAGGTAATATTACAATTACAAATTGAGCCTCCAACTTGGATTTCCATCTTCTACCATAGATCTCCTTCTTTGGTTCCCACCTTGGATCTCCATCCTGGGCCTCCAACTTGAATTGCACCATGGGTCTTGATTTACAAAAATTGTTATAATTTATTCTACACTATTCTAATAAAATAAATACAACAAAACAAAAATGACTCGCAAGCCGTATTTAAAATTACAACCCATAAAAATAAAATAAAATCCAATCACATTGGTCTAAGGGCCATGCTATGCACCATGCATAAAACAACAAACATGTATAACATAATAATCTATTTAGTTATTAAATCCAATAATTATTTTAAAAAATAAATTAATGTGATAATTCTTTTGGGGTCAAGGGGCAGCGCCCCTGGTGGGGGTCCGGGGGTAGCGCCCCAGGTGGCGGTCCCGCTGGCTAGTCAGCGGGTCTGATGGTAAACACTTTACCTTAGCTCTTCAGTGAATTGCCTTTCAAATTTCTGAACATTAATGAATTTTCATAATCAAATTACTATAAAATCAATTTGTTCAAAAATAGACAAAAATGCTCAATTAAAACAGCCACCTTAAAACCCTAATTTGCGTCAAGGAAGCAATTAACCAATTTTCGTAATCATATTACTAAATCAGCTTGTTGCCTAAAAACATCACTTTTTGTAAACATTTTATAGTCTGAAAAATCCATTCAAAATAGATATACACATAACTAATTTCATATCCAACAACATTCCAATTTAATCATCTGATTAAAGACAATGTTAGAATGTGTCAAAACATAAAATAACTATGTAGAAATCCATGATGATTTCAAGGTCAAAGGATCGAAATAAAATTACTGTGATGAGAAATACTTATGATAATAATTTATTTAGTATTCTCATAGTGGGTCAATCTAGTACATGATCTCTCATCATGTACCTATGAGTTGACTTAATATCTCATATTCATGATTGGTAAAACATAACCATCAGTCAACATCATACTAGCCTTAATACTTTAATGAATAAATGGTTAGGGATAATTAGAATAGAGCTCTTATTTTAATCTAAGGGTTTTACTATCAAGTCACATACTTGATGGCCCTAGTAAGAATTAACCATTCATATAATTATCATAAAATCAAATGATAATGAAATACCTCTTTATTAATAAAATAAGAAAGTCAATGCACAATCAAATGATTGACCTAGTGCATACCACTAACAAACATAACACAAAAATACACTAGAATTAAAGTTTTAATTAATTTAAAATAAATCCTTATATCATAATATAATATAATATCTTTATACAATATTAAAAAATAGGGTCTTTAACTAATACAACACAATATTATAACAATAAACACTATTAATGCAGTGATTACTAAAATACAAGAAAACATATGGTTTAATATTTACATAAATCAACCAAAGAGGAAATGTTATAGAACAGCCAACACACCAAGTTCAAAGAATTCAACATGATGAAGATGAGCATGGTCGCAAGGATCAAGTTCAAGAGGTTTTGAGTCCAATCAACATGCCTCAAAGACCTATAACAAGGTCTCAATCTAAGAAGCTTCAAGAAGCCTTAATCCATTATGTACAAGGCTTAGTGAACTTAGCTAGTGAAAGTTTACAAGGGCACTAAAGCTTTGTGCCAAGTGCAGCTCAAGTTCAATACAACTTAATTCAAGTCCAAGTTATTAATGGGTTTAATTAAGTATAAAATGGGCCTCATTTGTTATGGGTTGGCCGAATATGTATGGGAGAGTTATTTAAGCATTGTTATTTAGGTTTAATTATGTTAAATAAGGGTTGGACGAATTTTATTATTAAGAATTGAAGTTTTAAAACCTTAAGGCTGTTTTGCTTTTATCTTTGTGTTCTTGTGTATAATACATGCTTTAAGGAACATTCAAGTAGATTGATCATCTTCTTATGGAGTGTTTCAAAATTGGAATTTAAAAACAAGTTTTCTTTATTTTAATTCTTTAATCATCTAAGTAATCTAATTTCTAACCATTCTTAGGGGTTGTTGCTGAATTGACTATTGGGGTTTTCAAGTTAATGCTTCAGGGGTTCGAATACATAAAGGGGTTCTCAAGCTTATTCTTGGAGGTTCCGTATCATTTGGTATCAGAGCTTTGGCTCTAGATCAAGTTTTATGTTTTATAATTTTTATTTTTAATCCTTATTTCTTATGTTTTTCTTATTCTTTTAAAATTGTTCTTTTTTTTGTTCTTCATTCTTATGTTTTGTTCTTTGTTCTTATTTGTTAGTCTTGATCTTATTTTTTTTCCTTTAAGTCAGTCAATTGTTTTGCATTTTGAAATTTAGTTTTGTGTTCATAGTCGAAAGCTTTTTTTAAAAAAAAAATTAGTGCAAAAAAAAAAAATAATAAAAGAAAGAAATTTGAAAAAAATAGCAAAAAAAAAAAATTCATGAAAAAAAAGAGAAAGTTATTAGAAAAGGAAGAATTGAGATTCTTGAGTGATTTATATCCTAATCAGGTTTTATTTGCATTTCCTTCCATTCCTTGCTCATTAAGGAATATTGTTTGAGTGATTAATATCTTCATCAGGTTTGATTTAAGTTTCCTAATCCTATTTGGTTTATAATTGACATATCTAACTAGATCTTGTCATATCTTGTATTACTTGTCTATTAAGGATTTTGCATATCTTTACAATACTTGCTCATTAAGGAATATTACTTATTGAGGCAGATTTGACTTTTCTTCTTAAAATAACTTCTAAATTCATTTTCTTTTCTATTATAAAAGATCTTTGTATTTCTTTCACATGTCTTTTGCATCTTTTTGAGTTTTCCTATTTTATTGCTTCTGAATTATTTTTTTTATTAACCGAATTGCCTCAAACTTGTTTTGAAAATTTCACTTTTGAAAGTTCTACTTGAATATTGCTTCAATCTAATTGATTTGTTCTAAAAGTGTGATTCACCTAATAACATAAAAGAATTAGCTTGAGTGGTGAGAGGAAGCTGAGTGAAACATCAAATTGAGTTAAACACGAGTGACAACCCCTATCATTTGAGTGCAAACATGTTAGGGAGTGCTTGTGAGGATTTTAAATTATTATTTTTTTTATTTCTAACATTCTTTTATAACAATGTCAAACCAAGGTGAAAATAAAGGTGAGGGTAAAGTTGATGAAACTTTGCTACGTGAGGCTCAACAAAGGCAATTTGCACTTATGAATACAAATTTTGAGACTATAATGGAGAGATTAAACCACATGGATATAAGGCTAGGAGCGGTTGAAAGGGCAACAACATCAAACCGTAATGAGGAAGTAGAAGGCAATGTTGACAATGAGGATGAAGATAAGACCTATGTAGAAGTAGGAGTACTAAGAGGTGGAGGTAGACAAGGCCGAGGTAGAGGAAGAGGAAGGTTACAACCGGTTCCATACAATGGAAGAAACTGAGGCGATGAAGATGATGTAGATTGAAATTTGGGAAGCATTAAACATAAGATACCTAACTTTCAAGGTAAATCAGATTTGGAGTCCTATTTATAATAGGAGAAGCAATTGGAGCTTATATTTGATTGCCATCAATTTAGTAAGGAAAGAAGGTAAACTTGGTAGTTACTCAATTTTTTGATTATGCTATTGCTTGGTAGGACCATTTGGTGATTAATAGGCGAAGGAATTTGGAGTACCCAATTGATAATTGGCCTAAGCTCAAGGTTGTAATAAGGAAGCGATTTGTGCCAAAACACTATCATAGGGAACTTGTACAAAAACTTCAAGTTCATAAACAAGGTAGTAAGAGTGTGGATGATTACCATAAAGAGATGGAGATGCTCATGACTAGGGCTGATATAGATGAAGATGTGGAGATCACTATGGCACGCTTCTTGGCTGGTCTAAATAAAGACATATTTGACCAAGTAGATTTACACAAATATGAAGATTTAGAAGAGATGGTGAACATGGCCGTCAAGATAGAAAGGCAACTCCAAGGAAGAGGAGCGATAAGGTACAATTCCAAATCTTATTCTAGTTCTAATTTTAATTGGAAAAAAGATGGAAAGAGTGATTATAGGGGTGGGAATAAGGTTGCTCATGAGGTTGCTAAAGGGAAGGCAGATTCGGTCTCTAAGGATAAAATCAAAACCAATGAGCCTAAAGGGAGAAATAGAGACATTAAGTGTTGGAAGTGTCAAGGAGTAGGTCATGTGAGCAAAGATTGCCCTAATAAGATAACTATGACCATAAGGAATGGGGAAATTGTGACTGATGAAGAAGAGGGCAATAATGAAAGTGATGAGGATGAGATGCCTGAATTGGAAAGTTGTAATGATGGGAGTATAGAGGAGCTAATCAAAGGTGAAATGCTGGTTACAAGGCGTGCTCTTAGTACTCAAATAAAGGAAGATTGCATTGAAGAGCAATGAGACAACTTATTCCATACAAGGTGTCATGTGCAAGGCAAGGCATGTCTTATGATTGTTGATGGAGGGAGTTGCACCAATGTAGTGACCTCATTCTTAATTAGTATATTGGGGTTGTCTACTATACCACACCCATGGCCATACAAACTTCAATGGCTTAATGATTGCGGGGAGGTCAAGGTAAATAGACAATCTATTATTTCCTTTTTAATTGGTAAATATCATGATGAGCAATTGTGTGATGTAGTTCCTATGCATACTGGAGATATTTTACTTGGTAGACCATGGCAATTTAATAAAAAGACTAAGCGTGATGGGTACCTCAATCGGTATCACTTTACCATGGATGGGCATAAGATCATATTAACACCGCTTTCTTCAAAGGAGGTGTATGAAGACCAATGTAAAATGGAAAGAATGAGAGTGGAGGCTGAAAAGAAAGAAAAAGAGAGTAAGAAAAATTCTTTAGAGAGTGAAAAGAAAGAGGGAAAAACAAAAGAAGAGATTCAGCCTAGAGAGAAAAAAGAAAAGAATTTGAATTTAATAGCTAGGACAAGTAAGGTTAGATAGGCTTTGTATGCTAATCGGCCTATATTTGTACTTTTGTACAAAGGGGCTTATTTGGCAACTAATGAACTTAAACCATCTTTGCCTAATGTGTTTGTTGATCTTTTGCAGGAATTTGAAGATGTGTTTCCCAAAGAGATGCCTAGTGGATTACCCCTAATTAAAGGCATAGAACATTAAATTGACTTCATTCCTGGGGCAGCCATACCCAATCGACCAACATATAAAGCAAATCTAAGAGAAACAAAGGAGATCTAAACACAAGTGGAGGAGTTGCTAGCTAAAGGGTATGTGAGGGGAAGTCTTAGTCCTTGTTCGGTTCCTATCATTCTTATGCCAAAGAAGGATGGAACATGAAGGATGTGTGTGGAATGCAGAGACATCAATAAAATCACTGTAAAGTATTGTCATCCTATTCCTAGATTAGATGATATGCTTGATGAGTTATATGGTTCTTGTTTCTTCACTAAAATAGACTTGAAATTTGGTTATTATCAAAATGAATGTTGGTGATGAATGGAAAATAGCTTTTAAGACTAAGTATGGGTTGTATAAGTGGCTTGTTATGCCCTTTGGTCTTACTAATGCACTTAGCACATTCATGCGATTGATGAACCATGTGTTGTAAAATTACTTGGGTAAATTTGTTGTTATTTACTTTGATGATATTCTAATTTACTCTAAGTGTTTAGATGATCATGTTATGCATGTGCGAATTGTACTATAAACACTTAGATAAGAAAAGTTGTATGCAAACCTTAAAAAGTGTAGTTTTTGCATGAATAAGGTTAATTTTCTTGGTTTTATTGTATCTAGTCAAGGCATAGAGGTTGATGAGGAGAAGGTTAGGGCTATTAAAGAGTGGTCAAAACCTAAAAATGCTAGTGAGGTGAGGAGTTTTCATAGGCTTGCTAGTTTCTATAGGAGATTCATTAAAGATTTTAGCACTATAGCTGCACCTTTGAATGAATTAGTTAAGAAAAATGTTAGATTTGTTTGGGGTGATGCACAAGAACATGCATTTAATAAACTTAAGGATAAATTGTGTAATGCACCTTTGCTTGCTTTACCTAACTTTGATAAAACTTTTGAGATTGAATGCGATGCTAATGGCATAGGGATTAGAGCTATTTTGATGCATGATCAAAGACCACTAATGTATTTTAGTGAAAATTTAAGTGGGACAACCCTGAAATATCCAACTTATGACAAGGAATTATATGCATTGGTTCGAGCTTTGCAAACATGGCAACATTATTTATGGCCTAGGGAGTTTGTGATACATATTGACCATGAAAGTTTAAAGCATTTGAAGGGTCAAGATAAGTTGAACCATAAGCATGCCAAATGGGTGGAGTTCATAGAAACATTTCCATATGTGATTAAGTACAAGCAAGGTAAAGAGAATGTGGTTGCTAATGCATTATCTAGAAGGTACACCTTACTTAACTCTCTTACTGCTAAATTATTAGGTTTTGAGTTTGTAAAGGAGTTATATCCACATGATGATGATTTTGGTGATATATATGCATCTTATGACAATGGGGTTATTTCAAATGATTTTTACTTGTTCGATGGTTTCTTGTTTAAAAGAAATAGATTGTCCATTCCTAAGTGTTCTATAAGGGAATTATTAATTAAGGAGGCATATAGAGGAGGCTCAATGGGGCATTTTGGGGTAAAAAAGACATCTGATATGCTATTAGAACATTTCTTTTGGCCCGGTATGAAACATGATGTGTATAAAGTTTGTGAGCATTGCATTACATATAGAGAGGCTAAGTCTAGGTTGAAACTGCATGGGTTATACACACCATTACCCATTCCTAGTGAACCTTGGACTAATTTATCTATGGATTTTGTGCTTGGATTGCCTAGAACTAGGAAAGGTCATGGTAATATCTTTATTGTGGTTGATAGATTTAGTAAAATGGCTCATTTTATACCATGTCATAAAACTGATAATGCTAAGTTGATTGTTGATTTATTTTTCAAAGAAGTTGTGTGTTTACATGGCATACCTAGGAGCATTGTTAGAGATAGGGATGTTAAGTTTTTGAGTCATTTTTGGCATATTTTATGGGGAAAGTTAGGAACTAAGTTATTATTTTTAACTACTTGTCACCCTCAAACCGATGGGCAAACTGAAGTAGTTAATAGGACTTTGATTACTTTGCTTAGGGCAATCATAAAAAAGAACATTAAGATGTGGGAGGATTGTTTACCATTTATGGAGTTTGCTTACAATAGGGCTATTCATAGCACTACTAATTGCTCTCCATTTGAGATTGTTTATGGATTTAATCCACTTACTCCTATTGATTAATTGCCACTGCCACCTAACAATTTTGTGCGTGTTGATGCTAATTCTGAGGTAGATTTGGTGAAGAAGTTACATAAGCAAGTTAAGGAGAGGACTGAGAAGCAAAATGCTAAAGTAGCTTCACGTGTGAATAAGGGAAGGAAGCCAATGATTTTTCAGCCTGAAGATTGGGTTTGGGTGCATTTCCATAAAGAAAGGTTTCCACTTCAAAGGAAGTCTAAGCTAAACCTAAGAGGAGATGGTCCTTTTTAAATACTTGAAAGGATTAATGACAATGCATACAAAGTGGACCTACCTGGTGAGTATAATGTTAGTGCTTCATTTAATGTGGCTAATTTGAGTCCTTTTGATATAGGTGATGCTTTAGATTTGAGGACGAATCCTTTTGAGGAGAGGGGAAATGTTATGGAGCAGCCAACACACCAAGTTCAAAGAATTCAACATGATGAAGATGAGGATGGTCAAGAAGGTAAGGATCAAGTTCAAGAGGTTTTGAGTCCAATCAACATGCCTCAAAGACCTATAACAAGGTCTCAATCTAAGAAGCTTCAAGAAGCCTTAATCCATCAAGTACAAGGCTTAGTGAACTTAGCTAGTGAAAGTTTACAAGGACACCAAAGCTTTATGCCAAGTGCAGCTCAAGTTCAATACAACTTAATTCAAGTCCAAGTTATTAATGGGTTTAATTAAGTATATAATGGGCCTCATTTGTTATGGGCTGGCCGAATATGCATGGGAGCGTTATTTAAGCATTGTTATTTAGGTTTAATTATGTTAAATAAGGGCTGGACGAATTTTATTATTAAGAATTGAAGTTTTAAAACCTAAAGGTTATTTTGCTTTTATCTTTGTGTTCTTGTGTATAATACATGCTTTAAGGAACATTCAAGTAGATTGATTATCTTCTTGTGGAGTGTTTCGAAATTGGAATTTAGAAACGAGTTTTCTTTATTCTAATTCTTTGATCATCTAAGTAATTTGAATTCTAACCATTCTTAGGGGTTGTTGCTGAATTGACTATTAGGGTTTTCAAGTTAATGCTTCGGGGGCTTGAATACATAAAGGGTTTCTCAAGCTTATTCTTGGAGGTTCCGTATTAGGAAAGAGTTCAGTGAATAGTTATACTAGGGAGGTTTGAAGTAGAAGATCCAGGAAAAGAAAAATATTTAGGGGGGGAGTTAGACCTCACTGAGTGAATTATTATAATATATATACGTACAACCTAAAGCCATATACAATCAAACATCAGTATAATAATATATATATTCATATATATACATGCATTTCATACATATGCCAAAAATTCACTTTTTATAATAATAAATGCAAAAAAAATTTTGGGCGAAGGATCGAAGCAGAACCCTAAAATATTATGTAACCTTGATCATTAAACCTCACTAGCCAATAGGCTCACTTAATTCTAAAATATTTCTCTTCTCAATTTTGGACAGTAGATTGGCCCCGAGACACTAAGTCAATTGAGCTTTCACAGTCTCATTCTCGGCATGATTGACCTGAGACATTAGGTCAACCGAGCTCCTACAATCACACCACACTCTCACCATAATTCTCAATAATCAATTATCCAAATCTCGCTTCAATAAATTTCATAGCATCAACCTTAAAATTTTAATATATTGGTGCACACACAATCCTAGCGTAGCCCACTAGGTAGCACGTTCTACTGCTATCCTCCAAAATATTTTTTTTTGTAATCAAATAATGAAAATTTAATATAAAAAAATATGACAACATATGTTATCAAAAATAAATATTCTCAATATTTCTATGGAAAATCATATATATGAATATTAACAATAATAAATATGATTTAATGAAATGAGCATAATTAAATTCATATTTATTAAAATATATGAATGCTCATAATAGTAATCTATATGCAATTTATATATATGATAATAACTCATAGTTGTGTGTTCCTCTAAAAAGACTAGATTGGTATGGTCTTGTAGGCATCAATCTATAATAATAATAATAATTCCTAATTTTAGAAAAATAAATAATAATAATAGAAAAATAAATAATAATAATAATATTAGAATTAAATTCCTAATTTTAGACATCTAGAATTTCTAAAGAACAACTCGATGTAGGACGTGACTTGACAACAAATTCAAAACTTGTGAACACCCGTTATCACATTTTACGAGAAATCTATCAAAAATTCGGCTGAGTCTCCTTTGTAAAACGGACGTCTCTCTACTAAAAATAGAGGTGATCCTCCACACAAATACACTTCAATTATACACACATGCTCAACTTCTTGAGTAGGGCCCCAAACTACATAAATTGTCCAACCGAGAACCAATATACATAAAAAAACAATAATATAGTAATAAATATTAATAATTCACCAAAACTCATAAAAATAATAAAACACCACAATTAAACTTATTTAAATAATAAAAACATTAAAGATATTTATTTTCAAAATAATAAATAATAAAATCCCAATATAATTAAATAATATTAATAAAAATCCATTTTTTCAAATATTTGAAATTAAATAACATAAATTAAAAATAATTATTTAAATTTCTCAAATATATAATAAAAATGGCTAAAAATCCATTTAATCATAAAAATAATAAATAAAAGTATTATTTGAATATATTTTTTTGAAAATTATTATTAATTAGCTAAAAATAGTAAATAATTCATAAAAATTATTTTAATACTATGTATTACTCAAAAATTATCCAAAACATAATAATTAACAATGATTTCAATTAAAATACAAAAATTACTAATTTATACTAATTTTTTCAAAAATTCTATTTTTACGTAGACATTTAAAAATTTATAATAAATAATCAGAATGAAATTTCAATAAACTTTCTAAATGAAATATGCTTAAACTCATTTATAGAATTTTTTAAAAATAAATATATTTCTGAAGTTGGGACAGTCCCGTGAATAGTACCAAAGCCCGAAATAGTGCTTAAAATTCAACTATCTCCAAAATCAAATTTAAAAACATTTTTGGAAAGCTTATAACTTGAATTTAACTAATCTGAAGTCAATTTGACATAAATCAACCCAATTGAACACAAAATCAACAAATTAAATTATGAACCCTAGATTAAAATTGACAAAATTGAAGTTGAATTCAAGGTTAATTAGATGAATTATGTCACGACTCGAACCCAGGGGCACGTGACTAGCACTAAGGAATGGGAAAGCATAAAGCTACCGAAACCCGTAGTAAGTCTTAAAAGAAAAACGCGGAATATTTCACTTTAAAACCTTACGATAAAATAATTAAATTATAAGGCATAGTATCAAACTAATTTTTCTCAATTGAATTAAACCATAACATCATAGTGCATAAAATAAATAAACATCATCCGTTATATAAAATAGTATCTTAGTACATAAATCTCATTATATAATATTCAAATTTAAAATATGCAGTTATACAGTTCTTTACTGCGGTACATGGATACTAATACAAATACAACTATATAGACTTACATAAGATAACTGGTGAAGAAGCTACTCGGCGTAGAGAAGTAGGCATAATAGAAGACTCCTAAACTCCTAAAAAAATAAATTGAGGGGAGTCAGACCTCACTGAGTAAGCTAATAAAAGAAATGAATGCGATTTGAAAATTTCCTTTAAAATAAGTTTTTTTTATGAAATTGTGATATATTTATAATTTTATTCAAATTCTTTGATATATATATATATATATATATATATATATATATATATATATATATATATATATATATATATATATATAACCCATTTTTCAAAAGGAAAGAAATAAATATTTAAATGCTTTTTAAAACATTTTAACATAAAAATTAGGTAGAACTCGAGTTCTTAATTTTTAACAGTCATTCGGCTTACTTATATCCAAGACTACTGAATCCTAAAAGCAAAGCATCACCAAGATGCACAGTCGCAGTCACATCACTTAATCCAATATCACTGGTGGTGTTCGAGAGCAAAGCATCACTAGACCTTCAGCCCTAGTGATTTAATATTAATCCAACTATACTGGTAGTGTCCAAGAGCAAAGCATCACCAGACCATTGGCCCCAATATTATAATCAAATATTTTACCAGTGTGCACACGGTCCTAATGAAACCCATCAGGTAGCCCATTCTATCGTAGTTTATATAAAATAAATAAAGATACATAAAACAAGGAAAATCGCAATAAATGAAAATAAAGTAAACCGATTATAATTTATATCATGCATCATTATTTAAAAGTACTGACTAGAATCTCATAAATATATAATTCATCAAAATTTATTATGATTTAAATTGAAAGACCCGACACTCAAATCAAATATTAACTTACAAGATGAAGGCGTTCCTCTAATATGTTGTGTCCGACCTTAACTAGTAGACGCGACCGGAGGGGCAACTAAAAGATAGAAAATGAAATGACAATCAGAAAACAGAAACCCTAATTTCTAGAATTTCTAAGGAAGACTTGACTCAGAATTCAAAAATTAGGATTGACCCGATGTCACTTTTTACGAGAAATCAGACATCCTGTAGACGGTGAGGTTTAGTGCGCGTCCAAGATTTTAGCAACCGCGACACTGTTTGAGCTCAGGGCTCTAAGGAACACATTAACCACTATCACAAAGACATGGCGTGGAGATGAGGAGTCACCACCTAGGGTAATAACTAGGACAAATCAAAAAGTTGGTACTCAATTTCCTAAAAGAAAGCTAGCACCACAACTAGGAGATTTTGGATACAGAATACCAACTTCTTTCAGTCTCGTGTTCATTTAGAATTACTTTATGAATTACTATATTATCCTCTATTTACATGCAATTTCATATAAGCCCTTATTCTAGCAATTAACTCCAAGGCAATCTAGTCATGAAAATACAAGTAAATAATGCATTCATTCAAACATATAATCCCTAAGTTAGTCTAATGTACATTAATTTTAATTAAATGAACTAAATCTATATACTTTAATTTACAAGTGAGCTAAATACTAATAGGCCTAATTCCTTTTAATTTTAATTAAATGAACCTAAGTCTATTTATTTTAATTCTAAAAAATGGACCTAAATCTATAAATTATGAAGGTATTTAACTTAAGTGGGCCTAATTCTGGATGTTTTAATTCTAAGGTGATCTTTAAATTTACAAATTATGAAAAAGGCTTAAATTAAGTAGGCTAAGTCTAAAATAATTAAATTAAATTAGGTGGGCCTATGTCTAATTTACTAAAAGAGCATAAGTTACCCCTACCATAAATCTAATTAATTATGGGCCTAAAATTAATTAAACCTAAAAACCTAAATTTATTTAAGTGGATTAGAACCTAATATGGGCTTAAGGCCCAAAACACATAAGAATAAATGAACAAGCCAAAAAAAAAAAAACAAAAAAAAATATATTAAAATAATTAAATTAAAGACCAAACAACTAATTAAATTAATTCTTTATAAAAAAAAACCTTAATTTTCATTAACATGCAACCTGAATTAATATACTTTCTCCATTGATTTTAATTAATTACCTAATTGAAAACCTAATTTTACTAACCAATTAATTAAAATAAACAAGCAACTACACGCATAATTTCACTATTCCCACTATCGGGGCTATTACAATAATCTATTGAAAATAATAATAAAAATAATTAATACAAAATAAAAAATAAAATAAAATAAAGCCATTAAAATAATAATAAAAAACCCTAGAAACTATATCTTTACGAGGTCTTATTCATGACATTCCATGGACATCTTATAGATTTGATTCTCCCAGTATGATCATCATGCGTTCTCATTCATAATCACCATAATAAGAATAAAAATTATGATTAGTGAATAAATTATAACATTAATAAAACAAAATTAAAAATCAATAAAATCAAATAAATAAATAAATAAATAAATAAAATAAAATAAAATAAAATAAAATAAGGAGAAGATGATACTCATGGATGATTTTAATAGAGTGCTCCTCAAATTTTGTAAAATTACCATTCTTGATAGGTTTTTGAATATTGTTCTTTAAAAATTCTCCACAGATCTTTATTTTAGCAAAAGTATTTGTAGAGAATAAGATTTTTTTTTTTCTCTTTTTTCTTCTTCTTTCATCCCTTTTCTTTTTTTCTGCCTTTTTTTTTTATTTCGTTCTCTCTTCTTCTATTTTCTTTTTTTTTTTGCCCTTTTTTGGTCTACCTCTCCTTTTTTTTTCTCTCCTATTTTTAGAGCCAAAATACTTCTTATATAAGATACGTCTTTAAACTCTTGTTATAACTTAATTTCTAAAAGACTTCTATTTCTTTAAAAATATTATAAAAATAATTTTAGGAGAATTTCAGACCAATTAGGACTTAATTTTTCTTGAAAAATTCAAGAATGGGTAGAAGAGGTCTAATTCCGATTGAAATTAACGTAATTCCGACCACTTTTTTTTAACTTTTAATTAATAAAAGGTCCTTAAAATAATTTAAGTTTTGCAATTATATCCTTAAAAAATATTGCAATTTAGTCTATGAAAACATTAAATTCTTTCTTTGAAAAATGCAATCAGGCCCCTAAAGTTTCAAAGTTCAAGTATTGAAGACCTATTCATGATATTTTCATTATTGGAGTCTTTTATCGCATCTATAACTTATTATCCCGAAATTGGGTGTTTACACATCCCTCCACCGAAGTAGAGTCAATCCTATAAGCAAACACACTTCTAAACTTCACACAAGCTCAACACCTCAGGTTGGAACCCTGAACTACTCAAATCCCCAACTGATGTTCACAATCCACCAAAAATAAATAATTTAATAATAAAAATTTAAAATCATTAAACATCCATAAAATATCCAAAATGCCACAATTTAATTTATTTAAATAATAAAACATTAAAACTAATTATTTTTCCAAATTAGATAATAAAATCCCAATAATTTATATAATATTAATAAAATTCAATTTTACAATTATTCATCACAAAATAGTCAAATTCACATTGAATTATTTTAATAGTTTAAATATATTATAAAATTAATTAAAAACCATTTAATCAAAAAATAATAAATAATTTAATATTTGAATATAATTTTCAAAAATTAGAATTAATTAGTTAAAATAGTAATTAATTTATAAAAATTGTTCTAATACTCTATAAAATTCTAAAAGCATTTAAAATATAATTTAACTATATTTTCAACCAAATTACATAATTACCCCAAAATTCTAATATTCACATAAACATAATAATTCCTCAAAAATAATATAAATTTACTAAAAATAATTTTATTAACACAAAAATTGCTAACTTAATATGCTAACACTAATTACTCAAATTTCCAACCAAAAAATAATTAATTAACTAAAATAATTTAAAATCAATTAAGTACATATGTAGATTAACTCAAAAATTAACCAAATATTAAAAATAAATTATGATAAATTAAGCAAAAATTATATTAATTAACTAAAAATTAACATAAACACAATAACTAACAAACAACTAACAAACAACAAAGAAACAACACATAATCTACCTAACAAACTCAACTAAACTAACCTAGAACTCACCTAATGCAGAATTTTAGGATAGGGGAGGGCTATTGCCTAGACTGAACTTGTTGTTGCTATTGATCTTTGGTGCTGCTGCTATTGCTGTCGGTCTTCTGCTGCTGTTACTGTCGCTGTTGCTATCATTGTTGTTGAGACATTAAGAAGAAGAAAGAAATAGATGATGGTGTTATTGGAAAATGAAGGAAGACAACGACAAAGGACAGGAAAGAAATGAGACAGCAGGAAAAAAAAAAGGAAATGGAATGGCATGGGAAAGAAATGAAAGAAAAAGGGTAGGGAGAGTAGGGGTTGATCGAGTCTTTAGGGGCTTTAAAATATATGTATATATATATTGTACAGCTTATATTAAGTAGTGTATACACACACACACACACATAAAACATATAACAATAATAAAAATAACCCTAGTTAAAATAATAATATTAACAACAATAGAAATAATAATAATAATGCTATATTAAAAAAAAGATAATGATAATTGTATATTAATAACTTTAGTATTTTAAATAATAGAGTTCCTAAAATATATTTATATTAATTAAAAATATATTGGTCATTACAAATTACCTTGGGGGGGATGAAGCCTAAGAAACAAGCTTTCAAATGAGACCAACCTCAACCCCACATGTCACCGGAATCAATGCCGGTGTGTAGATGGTGGGGTTTAGTGTGCATTTAAGATTTTAGCAACCATGACACTGTTTGAGCTCAGGGCTTTAGAGAACACACTAACCACTGTCACAAAGATATGATGTGGGATGAGGAGTCGCCACCCAGGATAATAATTGGGACAAATTGAAAAGGTGGTACTCAATTTCCTAAAAGAAAGCTAGCACCACAACCAGGAGATTCTAGATACGGAATACCAACTTCTTTCAGTCTTGTGTTCTTTTATAATTACGTATGAATTATTATATTATCCTCTATTTACATACAATTTCATATAAACCCTTGTTCTATTAATTAACTCCAAGGCAATCTAGTCATGAAAATACAAGTAAATAATGCATTCATTCAAACATATAATCCCTAAGTTAGTCTAATATACATTAATTTTAATTAAATGAACTAAATCTACTTATTTTAATTACAAGTGCGCTAAAGACTAATGAGCCTAATTCCTATTAATTTTAATTAAATGAACCTAAGTCTATTTATTTTAATTCTAAAAAATAGACCTAAATCTACAAATTATAAAGGCATTTAAATTAAGTGGGCCTAATTCTAGATGTTTTAATTCTAAGGTGATCTTTAAATTTACAAATTATGAAAAAGGCTTAAATTAAGTAGCTAAGTCTAAAATAATTAAATTAAATTAGGTGAGCTTATGTCTAATTTACTAAATGGGCCTAAGTTACCCTTACCCTAAATCTAATTAATTATGGGCCTAAAATTAATTAAACCTAAAAACCTAAATTTATTTAAGTGGATTAGAACATAATATGGGCTTAAGGCCCAAAACACATAAGAATAAATGAACAAGCCCAAAAACTAATAAAACATATTAAAAAAATTAAATTAAAGATCAAACAACTAATTAAAATAATTCCTTCTAAACCCTAGTTTTCATTAACATGCAACCTATATTAATCTACTTCCTCCATTAATTTTATTGAATTACCTAATTAAAACCCTAATTTTACTAACCAATTAATTAAAATAAACAAGCAATCACACACATAATTCCATTATTCTCACTATTAGAGATATTACAATAATCTATTGAAAATAATAATAATAATAATAATTAATACAACCCCAAAAAAAATATAAAGCAATCAAATAAAATAATAATAAAAAAACCCTAGAAATTATACCTTTACAATGTGTTATCCATGGTATTCCATGGTCCTCTTATGAATTTGATTCTCCAAATATGATCATCATGTGTTTTCCTCTATAATCACCATAAAAAAGAATAAAAATTATGATTAGTGAATAAATAATAAAAATAATAAAATAAAATTAAAAATCAATAACATCAAAAGAAATAAAATAAAATAAAATAAGAAGATGATGATGATGCTCATAGATGATTTTAAGGAAGTGCTACTCAGATTTGTAGAATCGTCATTCTTGATAGGACTTCAAATATTATTCTTCAAAAATTCTTCAAAGATCCTTAATTAATAAATAAAGCAAAAGGAATTCGTAGAGAATAAAACTTTCTCTTCTTTCCTCTCTTTTTCTTCTATTTTTTTCCTTTTGTTTTTTTCTTCTCTCTTTTTCTTTTGCTTCGTTCTTTTTTCTTTTGCTTCACTCTTTTTTCTTTTCCCTTTCTTCCTTTCATTTTTTCCTTTTGCCTCCTTTTCTTTTTTTCCCTCTCCTATTTTCAAAGCCAAAACCCTCCTTATATAAGGATACATCTTAAAACTCTAGTTATAAATTGATTCCTAAAAGACTTTTATTTCCTTAAAACAGTATCAAAATAAATCTTAGAAAAATTTCAGACCCATTAGGACTCAATTTATTTGGAAAACTTGATAACCTGGGGTGGAAGAGGTGTAATTCTGACTGGAATTGTGTAATTCCGACCTCTTTTTTTACTTTTAATTACAAAAAGGTCCTTGAAAGAATTTAAGTTTTGCAATTAGATCCCTAAAAAGTATTGCAATTTAGTCCATGAAAAAATTAAATCCATTCTTTGAAAAATGCAATTAGATACTTGAAGTTTCAAAATTCAAATATTGAAGACCTATTCATGACATTTTCATTGTTGGAATCTTTTGTCACATCCATAACTCATCATCCCGAAATTGGGTGTCTACATGGTGGCTCCCAGAAGTTGATGGTGCCGAGAAGAGAAAGAAGGGAGAGGGAAGAAATGGTGGCGAAAGGAAAAGGAAAAGAGAAGAAGATGGTGCTACTGGCGAGCGACGACATGGATGTTGGTGGTGGCGCTGCTCGATTTTGCAAAACGCAAAAGAGAGGAAGAAGAAAAGGGGGAGGGAAAAGGGGAGGGAAGGAAAGAAAGAAAAAAATTTGGTGTATATGCTTTTTTTTTTAATATTAATAAAGGGAAAATGACAAAATAGTATTTTTAATTTAAATATTTACTTTTCTAATTAAATTCACCACAAAATATTAAATTATATAAAATACACTAAATTAATACTATTCATAAATAATAATAATAATAATAATAATAATAATAATAATAATAATAATAATAATGTTATTATTATTATTATTATTATTATTATTATTATTATTAAAAAATAATATATAACCACAATTTAAGTTTTAAAACTCAATTTAATATTAACTCCACAATAAGATAAAATAATTAATAGCACTTGAATTTAATTAAATTGCACAAAATAACCATAATATAATAATTTAATAAAATATTTATTAACACTATAAATTCCAAAATTAATTTAATAATTTATAAATATCAGCTTATAACATTATTATTATTATTATTACTACTACTGCTACTCTAATTAATAATAATAGTAATATTACTACTATTACTACTACTACTACTACTACTACTACTACTATCCAATTATTATTTCTTCAATTTTTTTATTAAAAATTTTGTAGTTTCTTCATAAATCAAATGGCAAGTTCAAGTAGAAGAAAAAGAAGTGAATTTGAAAATCAACCATCTATTGTAGATTTAGACAATATAATGGATTATTTAGAAGAATATTTTGTGGACACCAAAGAAAATTTGGTGGAAGAAATTGCCATCAATATGAATTCATAAGAACATGAACAACACAAATTAATAGTGGCGTTCGAGGTCGAGGATGATGAGGATCCAGTATTTTTCAACTGCATTTCAAGAAACCTAAACAACCAAATGCAAATGGCATTTATGAAGCAACTTGTAACTATTGCCCACAAAAATACCCCTTCAAAGCTGGAGGTGGGTACGGAATACTGCAATGACATTTAATTGCAAAACATCCAAACGAAATTAGAGTGGAAAAACAACAAACGTAAATATTCAGAAGAAACTAATAAAGTTGAATTGGCTAAAATGATTTCTAGGGAACATTTATCCTTTAATTTTGGTGAGAAAGTAGGATTTGTTAATTATTGTCAAAATGCATTAAATTCATATGCAAAACATATACCTAGAAATAATTTAACGCATACTTTTTATATATTATATTCAAAAGAAAAAAAAAAGAATTGCATTAATTTTTTTTTAAATTTGGATGGATGTGTATCAATTTGTTCCGATATATGGAGTTATTATTGGCAAAAGCACTCATATATGGGAATAACTTGCCATTGGATTGACTATGAATTACAAATATAAGAAGAAATTATTGCATTTTGAGTTTTTGATTTTTTGCATACCACCAAAAATATTTTTAGAATTATTCAAAATATTTTATAAAAATATAGTTTCATAAAAAAAAAAATTTTTTTATAGGTTTTGATAATGCGGCTGCAAATACTGTATCTATAGTTGAACTCAAAAATATTTGTCAACCAAATATTTGAGGAAAATTTTTTCACGTTAGATGTGTTTACCATTGTTTTAAATTTATATGTACAAGATGGTTTAAGGTCATTAGATGAATGTTTACAACCAATAAAAAAAGAAATTTCATTTTTGTGGACACATCCAAAAATAATGAAAATGTGGTCAAAATGTTATACAAAAAATGGAAAAAACCAAACAGATTTCCAAGAGATGTTCCGACTCTTTAGAATTCAATATATGAATTACTAAACGAGTCCTTTTCATATAAAAAATTATTGTGTATGTTTATCAATAATAATGTTTCATGAGTTAATTTATTTCCACAAAATTGGGAAGTTTGTCTAAAAATTTTAGATCTTTTAAAAGTTTTAAATGATGCAACATACACATTAAGTGGAGTTTATTACCCAACATCTCATTTATTATTAATTGAATGTATTAATATTATTGGTGCTATGCA
Source organism: Mallotus nudiflorus (assembly GCA_947683625.1). Taxonomy (NCBI): domain Eukaryota; kingdom Viridiplantae; phylum Streptophyta; class Magnoliopsida; order Malpighiales; family Euphorbiaceae; genus Mallotus; species Mallotus nudiflorus. Next base: position 457,939 of record CANTUR010000094.1, on the reverse strand, counting down.
GGAGAATGAGATTGACTTAGTTTTAATAGAATCAATATTATTAATGAAAATAAATGGTTAAATTATTTCAAAGCAATTCCACTAATTAATCTTGTTGCATGTGTTTTTGGTCCAAGAATTAAGATAGATGGTTTAGCTGATTATTTAAGTATGTATTATGGATGTTTAAATATTGATCAATTTGAAATTGATATTGATAATATTATTAACGATGTTAGAAGAGTTTTATGAGAATTATTTAATGAGTATAAAATGCAATATGGTGATGTTTCATCTTCTTCTAAACCTACATGTCAAGTTCAAAGTGTTGAAACTAGTAAATTTAGTATGAAGGATTATATATTACTTGAACGACATAAAACCCTTAAGGATTAGCTAGATCACCTAAACTTGATGTTTATCTAACGACTTCTTTTGAGTTTGTGATAGAAAAATAGGTAAAGAATTTTCAATTCTTAAATGGTGGAGCCAACATCAAAATACATACTCAATATTGGCCAAAATTGCTAAACAAATTTTAGCTTGTCTTGTCTCAACAATTGCTATCAAGTAAGCTTTTAGTGCGGGAGGGAATATTTTGCATGAAAATGCTCAAACATAACTCTTGAATCACTTGAAGTTCAAATATGTGTTGATGATTGGATAAAAGTAGTTATACAAGATTAAGAAATAAAGAGGGATGATGATGACGATGAATTTGTAGAAATGACAACTACTAGAACCGAGGGAACTTCAACTTTCGGTATTGGTAGCAACTAAATTAATAAGGTAAAGGGGCATCAAAATTTTTTTTAAAGGTAAGAGAACTACGTTGACTTAGATTTCTCTAAACCCCAAGAGGATACGTAGGCAACTTAATTTTTGGTAAGAAAATCAAGTTCAAGCCCTTTAATTTTTTTTTTCTATTATTTTCGTTGTTAATTTTAATTAATTTATTATTTAAAATCTATTTACTTCAATTTGTAATTGCATTAGTATCTTTTATTTAATTTAAATTATTTTAAAATTATTACAATATTTTAAATTATTTAAATATAATTATAAAATTATAAAATAATAAAAAATTTTACAACTGGAATTGATCGGTTCCAAACCGAATTTTGATTCGAGACCAGAATCGAAATCGGAATTGGCCCTGAGCTGTCCTATATACGGTTCAAGTTCAGTTTCATAAACCTTCGAACTGGAACCATCTAGTTCTGAACTGTGGCCACCCTAGGCATATTGCCCATGATTGTACTCTTTAATAGACCTCGAGCTCACACAATGTCATGGTTGTCAAACCCTTAGGTGCGCATTAAACTTCAATGCCTATGTCTATAATATTATTTTTGTTATATATAGAAAATATATGTTCTTTTTTTTTATTATAAAAAATTGTTTCCTTTTATTCATATTTTTATATATAGCATAGATAAATTAATACTATTACATTATTTTTATCAATACATAAAAATAGATGTATTTTTCATCCAAAAATATTTTTCCTTTATTCATATCTTTATATATAGTATAGATATAATAGTCATTCAACAGTTTTCAATATTAATATTTTTCTTTATCTTAAAAGTAATTCCATAAAATTAATCAATTAATTTAAATTTGATCCTTTAAAATTCTTAAGATTGTATTATTTTATGTTTTTAATATTAATATTTTTATTCTGAAATATTTTTAAAAATTATAATCATAATTAATAAAAACTTACCATCTAATTTTAGTTTTTTTAGTAAACTTATAAAATTTCAAAAATATATTATTTTAATTTAATATGTATTAAATAAAATAAAAGAACTAAATTTTTAGTTATAGTCATAATTAATCATATGATAATAAAAATATTGTTTAATTTAAATTTCTTATGAATAAACATAATAGAGTTTTTAAAATACATATTTAGGAGGAAGTTTACCCGTGATCCGTTGCTTGCAATGCTAAAATATCTAAATATCGATACTAAAATGAAAAGAAAGGAAAATAATATAAAAGTTAAGCATACTAGATTAAGTATCAAATATTAAAGTGCTATTTAATTAGTGAAAGTTTTTAAAATTCTAAAAATGCAAACAGTTCATAATAAGTAGCATAAGTTTTTTTTTTAATTCTTAATTAGGAATCGCATTAAAGTTTGCCCTTATTAGAATCATCAAGCCTAGAAATACAAAAAAAAAAGTTAAATAAAAGAGATTTTATTTAAAAAAATTATAAAGATGGCATAGTAAACAAATCTTGTGCATTTTTTTTGACGGACGATTCATTTGGAAATAGATCTACTTGTTATCGATCGATCGCTATCAAAGTAACTGGTACCTCAATAGCATGCTGCTCTCATGATGCATCCTTGATATGACTACCCCACTATTTGAAAAATCAAGGGATCTTTTTTATGATTCACCTACTGTAGAAGAAATTGGCTTATGAAGTAGGGTAGTACTTGTGGAATCACCTTTTAATTTTTCTTGCTTTATTTGAGTACCAACACAATCATCATGGAATATTTGCACAACCTTAAAAGAAATATCATATGGATCCTCTATCTTGTTGCTGATGACAACATGGAAAATTCTATCAAGTCCATAAATACGTGTTGTCAAAGGTGGAATCGACATACGATCCTTATAGCTATTTGCTAATGTGCTAGAGGGCAATCCAATCAAATTAGCAATTAATCATCCAAAAATAATAAAAGATGTTGTTCTAGTTGCATCTTCAATAGTCACATTCAACTTGTACCAAAAATTTTAAAAACACAAATGACAAAAGCCAATAGGATCTTTTGAATTTTTATTACAATTTTTGTTTTAAAAAATAAATATATTATACTAGTGTATAGGAGGATCATGAAGGACTTTGCAGTTATTGCACCACACTTGTTCATAATAACTTTTTGAACACTGCTTTTGCATAGTGGGCATGCTTTATAACACTAATTGCCTATGGTGTCGATGCTTTTGATTACTGCCCAGCATATGAATTTAATATCCTATAAAAAACTACGTTAGTCAATTTTAATTGACATGTAATATATAGTAGTAAAGAACATAATTTTAATAAATATTGTTTACCTTATCGAAGTGAATATTAAGTGATAAAAGTTGAGCAATCGTGTGATGATTTATTTCTTTTTCCACATCAATATTCTTAGAAGAATGAATTCTAGCATCAAGTCTCAATATCTTCTAAAAAGGCTGATGGAGACTGGAAAAAAAGGGCTATAAAATCTAAAAAAAATTAAAGGAAATAAATTTTAAAAAATTGTATAGCCATAATGAAGTGAATCGCCTACCCTTCATGGAAACAATTTTAGAAATGTCAATATTAATCACAAACCTTGTTGCTGGGTTCTATTTATAGTGATTTCATCTATAGAGTTATGAAAAAAAATTGTTAGATTGCAATTAAATTAATGCAATGTCTTTTTAAAAACATTTATAGCAAAAAAAATACTGTTAAATTTTTTCACTATCATTAAAAGGAATGCAACAATAACGAAACCATACTGATTTGCTTCAAGAATGTCATCATCTAGAAACATTTTGGTAGCTATATCCCATAGAATTATGTCCAAATTATCATTCTTGTGTACAATATTTTAAAAAAGTCAATACAAACAAAAATACAGTACGTAGAAAAACATGTGACTTAAGTAGGCATACATACTTAGCATATTTTGTTTTAATCCTTTTTTTTTCTTGGCAATTCGACCAGTGATATAGAGCACCTTAAAATTTTCCATCAATATAACTTGTTTGAATATATATATACAAACAAATGCAATGTCAAAAATCAATGACAATCATGTATAAGGGATGTGAAAAAATGTTCATCTTATTATTTATGTTTTCTAATATGATTTATTAGTAACATTATACATACTTATTAAAAAAGTCTTCTCCCCTACCCTAGAGCAGACATCTTCAAACCTAAGAAACTTGAATCTGTCGAAAGGTATATGATTATCTTCATCGACCAAGACATACAGAAAGGTATTGTAAGTAGTTTGATGAGGTATGGATGACAACTGACTTTATAGCTTGACTGTGTAGGTATAATTATAAAGCCAGACATATGATACATCTTTCCCTTAGCTAGCGTCTATCTAAAATGATTAATTAATTACTATGGTATTGTTCTTTGCAATCTGTTTGCCTAGAAAAAAATTACATCGTTTTATAATAAATAGATTTTAAAAAGAACATGTAAAAAATTTTTTTAATATCTCTTCGTCGAGCATTAAAAACTCTAAACTGTATATCTCGTCAAAATGTTTGCAAACTCCCAAATGCAAGCTATGTGAACTTTTATCTGAATTTTTTTTATGTATTATCAATTTTAGATAGCATCGTGTAAGACATGGTGATACACTGAATGCAGATAAAAGAAATAAAAAAATTCAATCAAGCAATTGAACAAAAAATAGAAAATTATCAGAGCATGTTTCAAGGTAGAGAAAATATAAAAAAAATAGGAAATAACATATATCACATAACAAATAAATAGTAAAAAAATGCATGCTATAACAATATTTTAAAAATGAACAACAATATCATAAAAAATTTTGTGGTACACAATATTTCTAGTATGTTGAATATATTATTATATTTATATATTTTTTGTTTATTTATCAATATTCTGCTTCCATTGGAAGACGTAACACTAAAAAGTGCGACATATAATTGACCATGTGTAAAAACATGATCATTCAAATATAAGCCAACTTGTTCAAGTGTTTGACCCTAACTTTTATTTATTGTTATGCAGTAACAAACTGTAATTGGGAACTGGCACCTCTTTAATATAAATGGTAATTTATTACCATAATATGTCAAAGCAATTCGAGATATAATAACCATTTTGCCATAATGGGAACCCATTAAAATAATTGCTTTTATGATTTTAACTCCTAATTCAACAACCATTAGTTGAGTACCAATATAAAAAATGATACCTGAATTAATATTACGAAGAAGCATAATTGAAATTTTTTTTCAAGTCACAATTCATGTTAAGGAAATCCATTAAAATTTAGTGAATTTAAAAATTTAATTGCATAAAGAGCATCCAATTCATTGCCCCTTTAAGATGTTTTGCAAATTGAATTCGAGCTATAGTAAATTTTTTCCTGTTCATATACCAAATCCAACATTTCTTCATTTATAATATTAACAATGTCATTTGTAAGAGTGATTTTTATATATGAATGATCATAATATTTATTTTTAAAGTTAGGAAACATCTCATTAATTATTGAATCAATTGGATTATCAAAGTTTTTTTATAATTAAATTATCAGGTACTTTAATAAAATTTGTCTCATCATCATTTATTCTAATGCTAGGCCATCCCATTATTGATTGATAAAAGCCACTATGAAAATTTTGAAAGTTCATCAACTTCAATAGGAGACATATTTAAAGATGTCAAGTGCATATTGGTGGTTAACTTATAAACTTTAAATGTTTTTATAAATGTGAAGGTGTAATTGAAGTGTTAATAATGTCTTCTTTATTACTTCCTAAAACAATCGAAAGGATTTATTGAAAATCACCACCAAATAAAATAGTTTTACCATCAAAAGATTTTGTCTCCCTATTAGTTTTAGAAACAAATAATATATCTTTTAGAGTTCTATTGTCTGCTTCAAAATAGTACTTGTAGGCCATAGGTGCTTCATCCTAAATTATCAATTTAGTTTCTTCAATCAATTGAGCTAATTATGTTCCTTTTTTAATTTGACATGTTTAATGCTCATCAATATTTAAAGGTATTTCAAATCTACAATGAGTGTTTTGATCACCAGATAACAATAAAGATGCAATGCTAGATGAAGTGACAATTAAAACAATCATACAATTAGCACTTAAAAATGATATAATAGTTTTATTTGAATATGTATTTCATGTACCACCATAACCATAAATAAAATTTTGACCTCTAAATCTACAAATTACAACATCAATAACATTATCGTAGATCTTATGTTGCTCGTTGTTTTAAAAATGTAAAAGACTCACATGTTTTTCTTAAGTCTTATATACATTATAATTAAGTTCTTCGAGAAGTATTTTGTTGTTTATATCATAATTAATTGGATAATTTGGCTATGGTAAATCAAATTGGAAAGCGATGAATTGTCCTGACTAAAATATTTTTGAAGTTCTAATAAAACTTTATTTTTCAAATATTGTTTTGACATCGGTTCGATAGAAACATTCAATGTGGTTCTTAATTCATGTTTTTTATCATCAACAAAATGCTTCTAAAATGTTTTTAAAAAATTGTGTGGGTCATTGACTAAGCAAAAAATTATCAAAATAGTAAATTAATTACGAAATTGAAAAGAGGTCGTGTGAAAAATAGATTATTCTAAAGCATAGATCCTTTTAGTGTCATTTCCTAATAAACTATAAACATCGCATACATATTGAATTATTGGATGTAAAATTTTTGAAACAGTTTTGGTATCTTCATATGTCCTTGGTCCTTTAATAATATTAAGTAGCATTCTTAAGTAATACAATTTCCTGAACTCAGAGGAACATAAGCTATTCTACCAATACAATAACCTTTTTTTTTTTTACATTGTGTCCATTTTTTCTCTTAGTTTTATGCCAAACCGATTTTGTTGGAAATTCTAAATATGTTAGACATACAACATCTTCATACATAAAATTTGCTCTTATCCATTTAATGAACATAGTATGGGCACAATTGGAATTTTTTGCAATGTAGGATAAGTCATCAAATGGGTGGAAAAGGATATGGTTCATATTTTCAAGATTTATAATTAATTTTTCAACAGTTGGTTCTTTGTAGTGTATAGGAAATTCAAATGAGTGCCAAGTGACTTCACATGGAGAAATGTAATGACAATCTAAATAGGTTTTAATTCATCAACAACATGTTCAGGACAATTCTTTAAATCACTAATTACACCACTGTAATTGTGAATAACTACACACATTCGATTGTTGCCTTTGCTAATATATTTAAATAAATATTTAACCATTGTTGTCTGGCAACATTATTTAATGCATATATAGGCATCATATTTCAAAATTAATTTAATATTATGAGGAATAATAAATTGATTATCAAAATTTTCACCATTTTTAGTAATGTATCAACCACTATTACGACGTTTATAAAGTGCAAAACCATTAGCATCTATTGATGTTTCATTTTGATATTTTTTTAATGAAATTTTGAATGCTTATTATCTTTCATACATGCAAACCAAGGGTTAAATCCGTCAGATGGGCTGTGGATCATAAATTTAAAAACTAAGTTATATGCTTTGGGTTTAATTTTAATGCATGGAAGTTCTGTAGATATTGTTAAATTAATGTCTGAAGGCGTTCTTTACTTAGCATAATTATTTATATAACCTAAACATATGAACATGTGTCCAAGCCTTTTTTTTGAAATTCAATTGTATAAATCAACGTAATTGTTTCTTTAAAATGTTTATTTTTTTCATATAATCTATTAAGTGCATTAGTTTGACTTTTTTTTTACATCAACTATTAAGTGCATTAGTTTGACTTTGGAAACTCGATTGATAATGTCAGGTATATCATTTGGTCTTTGTCCACTAATGTAATATAGCATACATTATATTTCAGGCTATAGTGGGTTACATATAAATGTTATAAATAAATTAGGATGATATAAAATTTACATATGGCTATTGCATAATGATAACGTTCAATCATATATCTTAGATTGCCTATAAAAGTCGAGAGGGTAATATAATTATATATTTTCCAACATTGTTAGAATTTTGAATGCCCTAGTTGTAAGCACCCAATTTCGGGATGCAATTGTGCATGCATGTGATGAAAGTCCCTATGATGAAAATCTAATTGAGAATTGATCTTTAATGTTGAGTTTCACAATTTAAAGGACTAAATTGGTACGTTTTGTGGATTTAATTGCAAAATTGGTTTTTTAGGGATTTGATTGCAAAAATTAGAAATTTTTAAGGATCTTTTTTTGTAATTAAAAAAATGAAAATGTGGTCGGCCTGCATTTAATGCTGATCAGCATTGTGTAATTCTGACCAACATTACATAATGCCAGTTGACATTAAGTAATGCCAATCGGCATTACAGGATGAAAATTGGCATTCCAGAGTGTCGATGGAATGATGATATTAGCTAAAAATTGATTTTTTCATAATTTTTCAATTTTTTTCATTGGTCTAGGACACCACGTGTCCTTGCTTGTGTGAGTCTTTAATTTTTTTCAAAAAACTATCTCTTTATTTTAAAAGTTCAAAAAGTAAAAAATCTATCGCAACTTCCCTATGTGGTCATAAGGTTAAGGGTTGCTAAGTCTAGCTTTAAAAGCCAAAAGGGGGAGGTTGTGAAAATGCTAGCTAGAGAGAGAGCATAAGAGATAGAGAGCTAAAACTAGAGGGAGGAAAAAAAACCCTAATTAGCTACTGCAAAGAAAAAGTGTGGATTGAAAAACACAGACCTTCTACTGTAGGTTTCAAATCAACAAAAATACGTCCTTTATTTTTAAAAATACAAAAAGTCAAGAAAAAAATAGAGTCAATCTCAAAATGGTGGTAATCCTAATCTGAGGGGCATTTAAACAACATTTCCACAACATCTTCTACTCTTTTTCTTTTTTTATTTGATTTCTTTGTTTTATTTCTTGATTGATTTGTTACTGATTAATTTTTTTTAATTGGTGTCCTGTGGTGCTCTGGATATAAGGTTGGTGATGTGAGATTTTGGCAGTGTTGAAGAATCCATAGGATGCCATGGACTGAGTTTTGTGAAATCCCCATAGAATTTAGGATTTATTATTTTCTATAGTATTTTGTTCATGTCTTTTATTGGATTGTAATTAATATGCTTAAATTTCATGTACTGCAGTTTGAAATAGCCCTTATAGAGGGAAATTAGTGGAATTTTAATTCTCTACACTAAAAATTGATTAGTAATTTAGGCTTAATTTGGTAAAATTCAATTAAAATCAATGATGATAGTGAATTAATTTTAGGGTTGCATGAAATTGAATTAGGGATTCTTAGAAAAATCATGTAAAAATTATTGTTTTAATTTATTTTTGGGATGTTTGTTGAATTAGGCTTGTTTTTATACTTTTATTCTCTTTGGGCCCTAAGCCTATAACAGGGTCAACCCATTTAATAAATAGGTTTTTAATTAGATTTTTAGGTTTAATTAATTTTAAAATCAATTTAGGCCCATTTAGGTTAATTTAGATTTAGGCCCATTTTTAGTTAATAAAATTAATTTAGATTTAGCTCCATGTATTAATTTCATTTCTTTAAAATAAATAGACTTAGGCTCCATTTTTAAGTTAAAATTAAATTAGACTTAGGCCTACTTAATAAACTAATTTCTTCTTTAAAATTTGTAGACAATAAGCTCATTTCCTCAATTAACAAAAATAAGTAGATTTAGGTTCACTAATTCAATTAAAATGTAGGCCCATCTCTAGTCCATTTTACTTATAAATAAAATATGTAGAAATAACTAACTTTAATTGATAAAATTAATTTAGTTTAGATATAGGGATGTTGCCTTTTGTATGCATTTTTTACATGTAATTTTATGACTTGTTGCCTTATGGTTAATGGATGATTAATTAGGGTTTAAATAAAATTGCATGTAATTAGAGAATAAGATAGTAATTCATAAAGTAATTCTAAATGCACACAAGACTGAAAGAAGTTAGTATTTCATTTTTAGAATCTCCTGATTGTGGTGCTAGCTTTCTTTTAGAGACTCAAGTACCACCAAAATGATTTGTCCCAGTTATTACCTTGGGTGACGACTCCTCATCTCCATGCCATGTCTTTATGAAAATGGTTCGTGTGTTCCCTAGGGCCCTAAGCCTAAACAGTGTCGCAGTTGCTAAAATATTGGACATGTGCTAAACACTACTGTCTATAATGGTAACTCTACTAGGGATAAGAGATACTGATTTTACTTATGTTTTTTAGAATTATTTTATTAATTATTATTTTATTCTTGCATTCATTATGCATGTCCCTATAAAACTAATGGCGTTGGTTTATGAGTCCATGATTCCACAAGCTTCATGGAGTTGTAAGTTAGCTAACCATTATTCTTAGCCTTAACTCTGTTTAGGAGAGACTACTGAGCTCATTTGACTAGAGTCTGTAATCCAAGTCCTAAAGGGGGTAGTCTTCTCTCTAGTTTTCAAAGGTTGCCTGGCCCCTTTGACCTTAGTCTGTAACTTAAGTCTTAAAAGAGAGCATTTTGGTAAAGGAATCTTGACTTTTCATTGAACCCTAACCATATATAATGGCTTAGTCACTTCCCCTAGGATTTACCCAAATTGCTTATGTATGTTGCCATGAGGTATTTCTATCTACAAAAGCCTAAGCCCATACTTTAAAGAGCTCGTTTGGGCTAATAAAGATTAGGTAGACCTTTATACCTAAAAATAATGTTTCCATGCTTTTATTGCTTAAAGAGAGATTTAACATGCACTTTGGTTCTTGATATCCCCTGTTGATATTAAGGCCAAGACAAAAAATCCTAGGAAAAGAAACTCGCCATTGAATATGTGTGTGGGAGGAATAAGGTTGGAAGGATGTATGTTGTACATTTGATTAATACTTATTACTTGTTACTTGTTGTATAACATGTGCATCATGCATACATGCATTAGACGCATCATACTAACACCTTATTTTACAACCATTATAGATTCACCTGGGTCTTCTCATATTTGGGGACAGAAAGGCGGCAGACTAAAAAGGACAAATTTGAGTCTTAAAGCCATAGCAGAAGAGATCCTTCATAGATTGGAGAAGAGTCATATCAATCCGCTTTACTTAGAAGTTGAACCAACTACACCTAAACCTATAGAGATGGAATAATAACAAGGAGTGAACTGGACCTTAGAAGATATCAAAGGAGCTTTGATGGATGACTTGAGGGCTATGATGCAAGATGAATTAAGACAAGCATTATTTGAATTGATACAACCTGCTGCTGTCATACTACCACCTGTAATTGATGCTCTACTTGCTATTGTAGCTATCCCATTTATTGCAGATGCTCCACCTGCTACCAATAATGTTGGGGGGCAACCTGTTGCTAGAAACCCACCTATTGTTGATGTGAAGCTTAAGATATTAACAACTACGTGATAGAAAAGGCAAAGAGAGAATCACTTGAACTGGTGCAAGACCACAAGTCCAAGCAGATGCAAGTGCTGACCCAGAAGATGTCCAAGATGGAGGAGCTTATTAGGGGACAAGGCATGGGATATTCATTTGACTTTGATGACATGGTACAAATGGAAGATGATAGGCTACCTGATAAGTTCAAAATGCCATAGCTGCAAAAATTTGATGGAAGAGGAGACCCAAGGATTCATCTCAGCCAGTACACAACCACTATAAGTACTACTAAAGCCCAATTAGCAGTAATCACTAGGTTGTTTGTTTTGTCTTTAGAGGGTTTGGCTGTAAACTGGTATCATGGGCTGGAAAAATCTATCAGGGCTGATTGGAAAGAGTTGTGTACTGCTTTTTTAAAATAGTATGCTTATAACACTAGATTGGAAGTGTCCATCAGGGATTTGGAACTAACTAAGCAAAAATCAAATGAATCCTTTTATGATTTCTTGACCATGTTCATGAACAAAGCAGGATTAATAAAGAATAAGTTGGTTGAGAAAGATCAGGTTAGGATGATAGTTTGTAATGTATTACCTAATTTAGTTGAGAGATTACAAATGATGAACCCTAAAACATTCATAAACTTATATGATGACAGTCTACAAGTTGAAGAGATAGAGAATGAGAAGAAGAAAAGCTCTAGAGGCACTAGAACCCAAATTTACTTAATTAGGGGCACATAATAAGGAAGTACTAGTCGAGTTATGGAGGTACACGTAGTTCAGCCACCCAGAAGATTCTCTAACTTCAATCAACTACTCTCAAGAGTCCTATACCGATTAATCCAAAAAGGCCTACTCCAACCCTTAACCTTTTCCAAACCACCTAACCCAAATGTCCTAGGCTATGACCCTAATAGCTATTGTAAGTTTCACCAAGTAGCTAGTCATTCCACAGATACCTCTATCTACCTCAAATACAAAATCCAAAACCTGATAGACTTCAAAAAAATTGTAGACCCAAAAAATCCAATCCTAACCCAAACACTAGACACAATCCTTTCCTAGACTACTGAAATGTCCTACTACCAGCCACCATGATGATCAACTTGGGAGTTAGCGAGGAGGAAGTGTTAGACTCCTTTGAAAACCTAACCCTACAGATAGTAAGGAATCTCTTAATGCCTTTAGTGGAGTTAAGGATTTTCTAGGACAACCCTCAGGCAAATTCAATTATAAAGTGTTATACTCTAAACCACCCTCTGTTGATATCCCTATTGAATTAATAGTGCCTTCAGGATGGGGTGATGAGTTTGATAATGAGCCAACAAAAGAAGAAAAGGAATCCAAAACTCTAAAATAGTAATAAAGAGGAGTTGAGGATTTGCTGGGGTAGCCCTCAGGCAAATATGATTACAGAGTATTCTATTCAAAACAAGCTTCTTTTGACATACCTCTTGAGGAGATTGTTCCTAAAGGATGGGGTGATGAGTTTAAAGAGGAGAGTAAAGGGTCCTTAATTCCTAAGTAAAGGATTAAGGAACTACTGAATGAGCATTTGAAAAAGCTTAATATAGAGGGAAAAGAAACGTGCATAATGGAAGTATGGAAAAATAAAAAAAAAGGGACTAGATTATTGGGGTTGTAGACATCTGGTACGACTCTAAAGAGGAAAGTCCCACTGGTTTTAATGTATGGAACGATAATCCCAATGTGAATCATGTCACTAGAAGTGGAAGTAATTACAAAGCAGCAAAAAAGAAAATCAAGAGAGTCATAAAAAGAGAAGAAGTAGAGGATGCAGAAATATAAGGAGGAGAAAAAGAAGACTTGATTTTGGAACAACTAAAGAAGGCTAAGGCAAATGTTAGCATTTGGGAGCTATTAATGCACTTAGGTAGTCACATAAGAGCTCTCATCAAAGCTCTGTCAAACATGAACATTAAAATAGTAGCTACACTTAAGGTTTTGGTAGCAAGTGTTGCATAAAAGAAATATGGGCTGATAACGTTCTCAGATGATGATTTGCCATTAGAAGGAAGAAATCATAATAAAGCATTGTTTATCCCAGCTGAAGTGAAGGGGAAGCGAACTAACTTTGCAATGGTTGATGATAGTTCTACTATTAATGAGTGTTCATTGAAGATCTTGCCTAATTTAGGTTTGAAAGCTGATGACTTAACAGGTTTAAATTTGATAATCAGAGCCTAGGAATGTGGAGGGGACATTCTAAGCTCTATTTAAAATAGGACTTCTGGAATCCACTAGTGAGTTCACTGTATTAGACATCCCTGTCACTTATGCCTTACTTTTGGGAAGGCCTTGGTTCCATGTTCTAGGAGGGGTACCCTCAACTATGCACCAAAAGATAAAATTCCCTCATGAAGGAGATGTTATGAATATAGAAGTTGGAACTAGTGCAGCTGTGGTAGTTATACCGTAGAAACAGAAGCAAATGTGCATTCCTTTTGGTTTCCAAGTTGCTGGGATATTTGATGGAATTGAGATGGACCTGAGAGTTGTGAAGATGATGAAGAGCATGAATTATCAACTTGGATAGGGGCTAGGAAAAAATGAGCAAGGAAGCCTTAAACCCTAGAATTTAGAAGTTAAGGCGACACCAAGGGATTATGGTGCACTGAAATGAAACCTAGTAGCAAAAAAGGAAGGAAGAAGGGAAAGGCCAAAATAAATAAGCCCTTGAGGAGAATCAAGCTGATGAATGAGAATTTTATCAAGCCAGGGGATGTCAAGTACTATTTGGGTGCTAAGGAATCTGTCAGTGTTGCTGGAAAAGACATTCCTGGGTTTGAGATCTTTAAAGAGCAGATTGTAGAGAACCTGGTAGAGGATGACAAAGAGGAAGTGATGAAGCAAGTAGTTGAGAGGATGGGTGATACTGCTATTAAGGAGTTACTATGTCTACCACTTGAAGAGGAGCCACCCTAGGATTTAACCACTATCATTAGAAATAGTTAATAACATCCGGTCTTTATAAGGACAAAAATTGTGTTTTTTCCATAGTCAATGATATGAATGCTAGTTTTGCTTACTTGTGTGATGTGCATCATGATAGTTCTATGCATTATAATTTTGATCATTTATGCATGTTTAACATTAATTCAATTCAATTTAATTCATTTAACATGGGCATAAATAATAATCTAAAGAATATTTCTATATCACATGATGTAACTCCTAAAGAGAGGGAAAATTTTAAGAGAATATTAACAAAAAAGAAGGTAGGATTTTCTTGGACTTATGAAGATAGCCAGGTTTAGATAAAGAAATTATAAAGCATCATATTCCAATTCATCTAGAGATAAAACTAGTTAAATAGAAATTGCGTAGGCTAAGACCAGAGTGTATTGAGAAAATAAGAGAGGAGATTGCTAAACAAATTCAGGCTAACTTCTTGGAAGTAGTAGATTATCCCCAATGGCTAGTAAACATAGTCCTAGTACCCAAGAAAGATGGTAAGGTTCATATGTGTGTCAATTTTAGAGATTTAAATAAAGTATGTTTGAAAGATGACTTTCCTTTAGCCCACATCGATGTCATAGTGAATAGTGCAACATTAAGTGCAATGTATTCTTTCATGGATAGGTTCTTTTGGTATAATTAGATAATGATGGCAAAAGACAGCTTTTATTATGGAATGGGGGACCTATTATTATAGGGTTATGCCTTTTGGGTTGAAAAATATAGGTACAACATACCAAAGGGCAGCTACTACTTTTTTCCATGACATGATACATAAGGAAGTTGAGGTGTATGTAAATGACATGATGGTTAGGTCATAAATGAGAGAGGGACACTTTGAAGCACTGGATAAGTTCTTGGCACACATTAAGAGGTATAATTTGAGACTCAACTTGAAGAAATGCATTTTTAGAGTTACTTCAGGGAAGTTGCTGGGGCATATAGTTAGTAACAGAGGAATTAAAGTACATTCGGATAAAGTGAAAGATATTCAGGAAATGCCAACACCAAAGATAGAGAAAGAAGTGAGAGGGTTATTACTAGGTTACAATATATTAGCAGGTTCATTGCAAAGCTTACTAATATTTATGACCCAATCTTTAAGTTGTTGAGAAAATATCAACCTGTAAAGTGGAATGATGATTATTAGAAGGCCTTTGATAAGATAAAAGAATATCTCACTAATGCACCTGTACTGAGACCACCGAGGTAAGGTAAACTGTTGATTCTGTATTTGGCTCTAGAGGAAAAGGCAATGGGGGCAACGTTAGCTCAAAAAGGACTAGATGGGATAGAGCACGCAATGTATTACCTCAGTACAAAGTTCTTGCCATATGAAGAAAAGTATGATTTGGTGGAAAAGACATATTTGATAATGATTTGGGCAACAAGAAAATTGAGGCATTACTTTTAGTCTTATAGGGTTCAGGATATTTCAAAGATAGATCCCTTAAGATACTTACTGTAGACACCTGCTTTGACTGAAAGGATGTCTCGATGGCTCGTACTCCTAACTAGATTTGATATAGAGTACATTACCATAAAAATTATCAAAGGGAGGGTAGTAGCAGAATTCTAAGCACAAAATGCAATAAAAGGTGATGAACCATGGAACCGAGAATTTCCATATGAGAATCTAGCAATTGTAGAGCATCGGGAATGGAAGCTTTATTTTGATGGGGCTATAAATAAGGCTGTAAATAATAAAGGCATTAGATTAGGAGTGATCCTTATTATGCTAGAAGGAGAAACCATATCGATGGGCAAGAAACTTGATTTCAAAGTAACCAATAATATGGCTAAGTATAAGGCATGCATTCATGGAGTAGAAGCAGTAATGGTAGCTAGAGCAAAGGAGTTGTTAGTACATGAGGATTCGATGTTGGTTATTAGTTAGGCAAATGAAGAATGGGAAGTAAAGGAGGAAAATTTGAAACCCTATGTCTGCTATTTGAGGACTTTAATAAATAACTTCACCAAATGTCCTTTTATCCATCTATTAAGAGACAACAATTAAATGGTAAATGCTCTAGCAATACTCTCTTCAATGTGGGATAGTGTAACTAGATTGACTATGAACCCCATTAATAATAATGAAATCAAGAGCTCCATGTTATGAGGGTGAGCAAATTATGGGAATTTAAGTAGGGCCCAAAGAGAAGCCCTAGTTTTATGATGTTCAAATGTTTATCGAGGAAGGAAGCTATCCAGATGAAGCCACTTCAAAAAAGAGATATTCCTTGCATGTTCTTATATGTAATTTTGCAAGTCATGATGGGGTGTTGTATAAGAGAATGCCAAATAGGATATGGCTTAGATGTCTTAAGAAAGATGAAGCAGAAGAGGTGATGAAGGAGATTCACCCAAGAGATTGCAATTCTCACATGAATGGAATAATCCTAACAAAGAAGATAATCAGACAAGGGTACTACTGGATGAGCATGGAAAGAGATTGTATTAAGAAAGTAAGGCAATGCCATAAGTGTCAGATCAATAGGAAACTCAACCACCTTCCTCCAACGGTGTTGAATAGTTTATCATCTCCTTAGCCTTTTGCAGCATAGGGGATTGATATCATAGGAGAAATAAGGCCGACATCATTAAATGGACATAAATATATAGTTGTGGCAATTGATTACTTCCCTAGGTGGGTAGAGGTTGAATCTTTTAATACTCTAAAGGAAAAGTAGATGGCCTGGTTCATTGAGAAGAATCTTATTTGTAGATATGGGGGTTCCATATCACATTATGATGGACAATGGGGTTCAGTTTCAAGTAGAGATAGTAGAGTTATTACAACAATATGGGATCGAGCATTATGAGTCTTCATCGTATTGGCCTTAGGCTAATGGAGCAGTTGAAGTAGTGAATAAGAATGTTAAGAAAATTCTTTCTAAGATGGTCAAAATTCACAAAGACTTGTATGAGTACCTTCCCTTTGCCTTTTGGGGATATAGAACTACAGCCAGAAATGCCATAGGCCAAACTCCATTCTCTTTGGTGTATGGCTATGAAGTAGTTTTGCCTATAAAAATTGAGATCAAGTCTGTAAGAGTGGTTATGAAGGCCAAAACACCTGAGAATGAATGGGTGCAAAAGAGATATGATCATTTGGTATCTCTAGATGAGAAGAGGATGAATGCTTTATTTTATACTCAAATATATTAGAGGAGGATAGCAAGGTCGTTCAATAAGAAAGTAAGGCTAGGGAAAATAAGAGATGGGGACATGGTGTTAAAATAGTCTAGAGCAATGGTGTTTGATTCGAGAGGAAAATTCAAATCGAATTGGGAAGGACTGTACTTAGTCAAGTCAGTTTTACCGAAAGGAGCTGCCAAGATATCTGATTTTAAAAAGAATGAGTTCATAGAGCCTATTAATCTGGATCACCTCAAGAAATATTACCTATAAAAATAAATAAAAGTAGTATAAAGAAAATAAAGTCCAATGACTAGAAAACCTGAAAATTCTAGTCAGGCAAAAATTAGGACATTCCCGCTGTTCAGAAAACCTGTAAGGGGCTGGCAGGCAAACATTAGGGAATAAATAAAAGAAAAACGGTCCCACCGATTAGAAAACCAACAAAGGGCTAGTAAAAAAAAAGTTAGGGAAATAAAATATTCAGTTAGAAATTTCGAAAGGACTAGTTGATAACATGAGTTATGTCATATGATATAGTAAATGTACTCATTTTGGCCTTAATTAATGAATCTTATTGAAATTGAATTTTGTTATTGCATTGCATGTTTTATCTTATTTATAATGCATAAGTACTAGAAAGGAAAATAAAACATAAAAGCTTAAAATCATCTTTATGAGATCATTTTGCTTTAATGGTGCCTCTATTTCTTCTTCTTTTGAGAATCATCATGTAAAGCTTAAGTCCTCTTATATTTAGAAAATTTAGGTGTCTCTATAGCTTGTATCATAACCCAAGTCTTGCAATTATCATCAATAGCTTTATCAACATTCAATATAAGTCCCTGACCTTATTTAAAAAAAAAGTCTTGCATGAGAAGGAAACCCTTGAAATCAGTTGGAACAGTAACAATGAATTATAGGTGGCCATGCTGACGATAAAGGTGTAAAGGGAAAATGAAATTCGAAAAGCGCAACCTCGGGATGGGAACACAGTAATCATATAAGTCAAGAGTCATGAACTTCAGTCTCCATCAAGGGCAGACCCATGTAATCTCAATGTCTATGATACCTTTCATCCAATCAATTAAATGGTCTATAGTGTGCTTGTCTTTCATCTTCAAGGGTCAAGACTGTAATTGATGAGCTTGATAGGATAAAGGGTTGGCAAAAGCAGTAAGCAAAATCAATTTCTCTTACAACTAGATTTGAAAAGTAAAAATAAGAAGCCTGCTAAGTTGAAAACCTGAAAGGGCAGCTTAGGAAAAAGTTAAGGAATGCTTGCTAAGCTGAAAACCCAAAAGGACAGCTTAGGCAAAAGTTAAGGTTATAAAATAATAATAATAATAATAATAATAATAATAAAATTCTCCTAGAACCATCTATTCATCCAAGTCTAATTTCAAGAAAGGGAAATTTGAAATAGATTAATATGGGAAGGTAGTTTGACATAACTACAAATCAGAAATGAAGATAGCCTATAATAAGTCATCCCAAGCTCCACTATTAGGCCATGGGCTCCATTCTTTACTAGGGTCATTATGATGATAAGTATCTAGAGGTCTGATAGATGAAGTACCAATGTTGTAGGGGTCCATGCTTAAGTCCCCAAACTACCGATGAAGCATCTCGTTTTCCTACTCCATATCCCTAGAATAACTCTACACATATAGGAAACATTATATGATATGTATTCCATGCATACTATGAATACATTTGCATAATAAGTGAATATGCTTACCCACTAACTATTTATGACCTGCATGGTAAATAACCTCTAAGACGAGGTGAGTCTATGCAAATACTCTGCCTGTGTCTAGGGGACCTATTTTATAAAGTTGTACTAACATCAATACCAAGTGTATAGGTAATAAAAGAAATAAGTCAGAAAAACTCACATGAGAAGTATTTGCTGGAGAAAAGTTGGGGAGCTGAACATCACCAAAATGCATTTGTTGCTCAATTAGAGCCTAAACAGCAGGAGCTTAATAGAGCATAGATCTATCAGGAAGGGGGACATCGCCAGAAAGAGTGCCAGCAATGGTTCCCTCATAACTGGTCCTAACATGCTGAGTATACGGTGCATGACTAGGTCTAGGCCTAGATACCTCAAGCATAATCTCAGGTTCAAGAGCAGTCTCAACCCCCTGAGTAGTCTAGGCCACCTCCTCCATCGCCTCATCATAAGGGAAACCAATCTCCTCAAACTATGAGAAAATAAAATAAGTGATTTGAACATTCTAGAAGAGAAGTGATCAAAAGTTACCTTAGCCTGGTCAGTAAGAACCTACTCCAATAGGTTCTCATGGATGAACTGCCAGTAATGGTGAGATTGCTCAAGAAAAATTGTGACATCATATCCTTATAATGCCTCTCTCAACTCTAAAACCGTCATATGAGAACTATATAACATCAGAGGGAATATGGCGTCAGGAAGGTCCAAAATGCCACTAAAACACCCGCTCTCCTAAATACCACATCTGGCAGCCATAACTAGAGAGCAAAATCCTTATGTCCTCGAGTTATATTGCAGTAACCATGAAATTGTACCTTTGGACGTCATCCACTCCCTCCAGCTAATTATATTTAATCTGTAAAATCATATTATTAAGTTTAACTTGCATTAAATAATGAAATACTAATGATTTTATTTTCTTACCAGGTGCCACTCGATAGTGTTCAACTAATCATGATAAGTTTACAGAGTGTTCCTAACACTCGCTAGATGGGATAGGGAGCCTCCTATCAGAACTAATAACACTGAAGCCACAAATCAACCCAATCTCTAGACTCCAGATCTAGAAATAAGTCAATCTCTAGACTCCAATCGCTAGATGGAAAGGAAATAAATTAAAAAAAGGATAACGTACATGCAAAGCACGCCAAAAGCCACACATAGTGACAGTACCTCTACAGACAGTGTCTAGTATATAATACAGATAAGCCAACACAGTAGATTCGATGATAACTCAGTCTAAGTCTTGAAGAGGGCTAAGAAGGGCAATGCTAACTTTATGACCCGTCTCGTAAATGAGGGTCATGCCAACCAATATCAAAAGGAGACACCTCACCTTCTGGGAAATTTGATGAGGAGTAGTGGTAAGAAGACATATGAATCCCTCGATTAATAATGAAAGAAGAATGTTCTTTTGATTCTTCCACGTCGAAGTGAATCCAATCAAATCTCGCATATACTAACTTCGCGCAAGCTTAGGGAGATAGCAGTAACTAATATTAAAGGAAATGGGAGTCCCTTCGAAGGCAATCCCAGTGAGCACAGAAAAATTCGTAGGTTAAATAGTCAACTCACCTATACAAGTATGGAACGTATGGGTGGTGTTTATCCACCACTCAATCAGTGTGAATAAACAATGGCGATCAGACCTCCCTCGAACTATCAGAAGCCTGACAGTAAATCATCTAAACCTAGAGGCCTATACTGGTTGCACCACATTCTTCGACAGCCCGTGAATTTCATCGGTCGCTAGGAGAATTTTGAGAGAGAAATAATAATTAATTGATTAAAAAAATTAAAATTAAAATTATTTTTTTAGATCAGCAAAGTAGAATGCCAATTGACATTCCATAATGCTGATCCACATTGTATAATGCCAATCAAAATTGCATAAATGCCGACTGACTCCTACACTTTTAACTCAGATTTTTAGACTTTCAGTCAGCCATTCAACTGAAATCCTATGTTCCCAGGTTAAATTTAAATTTTTCATGCATTTTTTTGAGTGATTTTTAATCTAATTTTAATAATATATACACTAATTTGCATTTTGAAATTAATTCTAAGTACTAACTGTATGAATAAATTTTTGCAGAAATAAATAGAAATGAGGAAGTATTACCTCATTACCCATATCTATGCACCTATATAGGTGAAGGTGAGTCAAAGGAAGCTTAGTAAAACCCTCTCGAAGTCCAAGGTTGTTCTGAAGAAAACAAAGAGGCACAATGGCTGGGTCAGCTGGAATCTCTACTCCTCTGTGTAACCTCTATTATGGGTTAGCCATAGGATCCAACAGATCGTAAATCGAACTTTGGATGAGTAAGAAATCAAAATAAGAAAATCAAAGCAAAAAAAAAATAATAATAAAGAGGGAAATGAAAGAATAACATTGAGAAATAAAGAGGGAAGTTTCCATTCAAAATTAAGTTTTTCTTTGCAATTTCATCCATAATTGCATCTTGATTAGGATTTGATTCCTAATTAATTCACTTAACTCATGTCATCAATTAATAAATTATTATTAATTACATATGTATTTAAATTCTGAATTTTTTCTATCAAGTACACAATATAGAATATAATTATAGAATTCAGTTTTGCATTTTTTATATGCATCATTTTAAGTCAAAAGATTTCAAAATTCATTTCGTGCTATACAATAGCTGAAACATAAATTTTAAAATTATCATGTTATGTGCTGCACAGTAGTTATAACATGAATTTCAAATTCAACATGATATATGCTTCAATAGTAGTTATAACATGAATTTTCAAATCTTTTGATCTACCAAACACTACACAGTAGTTATGGTATCATTGCTAGACATTCCACATGAACTATAAAACATTTTTGAAATCATGAATCGCTGAGCATCTCACAGGGAATATAGTAAAATTTTAAATCTCAGATTACTAGACGTTCTACAAGAACTATAACATATTTTTAAAAATTGTTAAACGTCTCATAGGGAATATAGTGAGAATCATTGCATTTAATTCTTTAAATGTTCCATAGGGAATATAACGAAATCTAATGTCACTAGATGTCCCAAAATAAATATAGTGCAGTTCACTAAACACTACACAGTAGTTAAGGTATTATTACTACATGTTCCATAAGAACTATAACATGTTTTCAAATCACATGTCGTTAGACGTCCCATGGGGAATATAGTTAAATGCATAAGTTTCACTATATGTTCCACAAGAAATATAGTGAAACATATTAAACAAAGCATTTTGCTTAAAATTGCTTAGCAATTTAAGCATCAGCATGTCAATTAGGATACAATGAAGTACCCTAATTCTTTCTTTCGAAATTGTGTGCTACTATTGCTTTTTCGTAATTTATCAAGCAAACAACGATAAAGGGGGGCAATTGTAAGCACCCAATTTTAGGATGCAATTGTGCACGTGTGCGACGAAAGCCCTTATAATGAAAATCTAATCAAGAATTGAACTCCAATGTCAAGTTTCATGATTTAAAGGACTAAATTGCTACATTTTGTGGATTTAATTGTAAAATTGGTTTTTAGGGATTTTATTGCAAAAATTAAAAACTTCTGAGGACCTTTTTTTATAATTTAAAAAAAATGAAAATGCAGTTGGCCGGCATTTAATGTCGACCAACATTGTGCAATGCTGATCAACATTATGAAATGTCAACTAGCATTACATAATGCCAGTTGGCATTAAGCAATGCCAATTAGCATTACGGGACAAAAATCGGCATTCCAAAGTGCTAATTTTCACTAAAAAGTGATTTTTTACGCTGAAAATTGATTTTTTTGTAATTTTTCAATTTTTTTCATTAGTCTAGGACACCATGTGTCCCTGCGTGTGTGAGTCTTTGATTTTTTCAAAACTCTATCTCTTGATTTTGAAAGTTCAAAAATTAAAAAATCTAGTGCAACTTCCTTGCGTGATCGCAGAGTTAGAGGTTGCTAGTTCTAGCTTTAAAAGCCAGAAGGGGGAGGCTGTGGAAATGCTAGCTAGAGAGAGAGAGAGAGAGATAGATAGAGAACTAAAACCAGAGAGAGGTAAAAAAAACCCTAATTAGCTACTGCAAAGAAAGAGTGTGGATTAAAAAACACAGATCTTCTACTGCAAGTTTCAAATCAATAAAAATACGTCCTTTATTTTTAAAAGTCCAGAAAGTCAAGAAAAAACAATAGAGCCAATCTCAAAACAATGACAATCCCAATCTGAGGGGCATTCAAACAGTATTTGCACAACATCTTCTACTCTTTTTCTTTTTTCTTTTATTTCTTTATTTGATTTTTTCATTGATTCATTACTAATTAATTTTTTTTTATTTTGATTGGTGTCTTATGGTGCTCTAGATGTGAGGTTGGTGATGTGAGATTTTGGCAATGTTGAAGAATCAATGGGATGCCATGGACTGTATTTTGTGAAATCCTCGGAGAATATAGGATTTATTATTTTCTGCAGTATTTTGTTCATGACTTTTATTGGGTTGTAATTAATTTGCTATAATTTCCTGTACTGTAATTTGTAATAGCCTTAGTAGAGGGAAATTAGTAGAACTTTGATTCTCTACACCAAAAATTGATTAGTAATCTAGGCTCAATTTGGTAAAATTCAATTAAAATCAATGATGGCAGTAGATTAATTTTAGGGTTGCATGACATTGAATTAGGGATTCTTAGAAAAATCATGTAAAAATTATTGTTTTGATTTATTTTTGGGATGTTTGTTGAAATGGGCTTGTTTTTATGCTTTTATTCTCTTTAGGCCCCAAGCCCACGGTAGGGTCAACCCATTTAATAAATAGGTTTTTAATTGGATTTTTAGGTTTAATTAATTTTAAAATCAATTTAGGCCCATTTAGGTTAATTTAGATTTAGGCCCATTTTTAGTTAATAAAAATAACCTAGATTTAGCTCCACCCATTAATTTCATTTCTTTAAAATAAATAGACTTAGGCTCCATTTTTTGAGTTAAAATTAAATTAGACTTAGGCCACTTAATAAGCTAATTTCTTCTTGAAAATTTGTAGACAATAGACCTATTTCCTCAATTAATTAAAACAAGTAGATTTAGGTTCACTAATTCAATTAAAATGTAGGTCAATCTCTAGTCCATTTTACTTGTAAGTAAAATATGTAGAATTAGCTAACTTTAATTGATAAAATTAATCTAGTTTAGACATAGGGACGCTGCCTTTTGTATGCATTTTTTACATGTAATGTTATGACTTGTTACCTTTAGGTTGAATGGATGTTTAATTAGGATTTAAATAAAATTTCATGTAATTAGAGAATAAGATAGTAATTCATAAAGTAATTCTAAATGAACACAAGACTAAAAGAAGTTAGTATTTCATTCCCATAGTCTCCTGGTTGTGGTGCTAGCTTTCTTTTAGAGAATTGAGTACCACCAAAATGATTTGTCCTAGTTATTATCCTAGGTGGCGACTCCTCATCTCCACACCATGTCTTTGTGATAATGGTTAGTGTGTTCCTTAAGGCCCTAAGCCCAAACAATGTCGCGGTTGCTAAAATCTTGGACATGCGCTAAACCCTGCCATCTATACTGGTGAATAGCATTTTTTTTTATGTCAATGTATACCTTAGATTGAAGTTCTTTTTTATTACGTCTAATAAAATTCAAATGTTCTTCTTCAACACATGAAATTGCCTTAATAGTAAACTGCTAGAATAAACAACTGCCATATAGCAAAGTTGTTCCCTCGTTTATTCTTTGTTGTTCTCTATATACATAATATTCTTTAACAGTAACATATTTTCTTGAAATGCAGGACAAAAAATTTGTGTTTATATATTTGATATCTATCATATACCCATTTTTTTGTGAGGAAATAAAATAAGATACTACATCAACATAAGACACAGATGCATAATAGTAAAACGTTTCAACCGATTAGTTTTATGTTCAACAATAATATCTCATTTTTTATCATATAAACCATAGTCTTCAAGTATGAGGCCAATAATTTATAAAGATGAAGGAATTGAATATTGAGAACTATTGTGAGCTCATTTACCTAGTAACTTCAATTTAACAACCAATAGATCATTTTCTTCAAATATTTCTCTAGCCATTCTAAATGATTGTGCAAGGATATTTATCTCATCAAACTTTTTTGTTAAACCTTCAACAATCACAAAATTTACATTTTTAGATGACTCATCATGCAAAAATGTAGAAACTCGGTATCATATATATAGAGTTGTGCAAATTTTGGTTTTGCACTATCTTCTAGAAGTAATGAACTAATCATATGATTATTTTGTCTGCATATTCTAAAAACATATGGTCCGAAGTTTTTATTAATTTCATAATCAATTTTTTTATGTAAAGGCAAACATTGAATTATATAATCTAATATTTTCTTTAAATTTTGAGGAAAACACATTTCCATTGGGTGTTAGAAGCTTATGTAGAAATAGGGGAGTTTGTGCAAGCAATGACAACTTAATTCTACCTTTTTTAAACAAAGTGAGTATTTTTTTTTTCCATGATTTTCAAAATATCTAATAATTTTGCATCCCAATGCAAAGCCCCACAAAACTTGAATTATTTGTTAGGATAGCTAATGTGCAACCTTTGCAAGCAGTGCTATAAAAAGGTTTTAAGTATGTAAAATAAATAAATATGTTAGATTGTAAGGAAATAGAAATTTGACTAATGAGGGAAATTGCATTTCTAGTAAAAAAAAATGTTACTTTTATTTTGACAAAAAGTATAATTCTTTTGAGAAGACATTTGCATGTCGGTTGTTTGATTAGTCACAGATAAAACGGTTGAATGACTTATTTTTATTGATACTTTAGTTATCGAAGTTTGTCTATAGCAATATGATACAACAATACTTAATATGAAATATCAATAAAGGAAATTTTTTTAAGAACATTAAAAATTACTCCTAAAAAAAATCATTAGTTTACATGTGACATTGATGTCGACTAATGAGATTTCGGTTTCTGTAAACGCACCGCGAATGCAAATAGAGCATTCAGTGATATTGCAACAAGAAACATTTGTATCTAGAAAAATATACCTGGCAGGAGTAGTCATGAGAATTAGTATATTGTTATTTAATTTTTTTTTTTTTACATAATTAAACATTTAATCGGGTGTTAAATTTACCTTGTAAAGCATTGAAATAACAAACATCAATGTTAAAAAGTTGCTCTTCTCCGATTAATGATTCATCGAGCGTGTCCATAGACGGACAACAGAAGATGATACAAAGCAGACAAAACTAAAGCTGAATTATATATATTAATGCGCAAATATTCAGGAAACATGTAAATGCAAGGTAGCAAATGAAAAAAAGAAATACTTGAAATTGAAAACTGATCGAAAAATGCTGGGTCTAAAGTTCTAGAGAAATGGTGCACATCTAAAAAAAATGCAACCTGCATAGAAACAAATGCAAATATATTTGCTAAAAAAAGAAAAAAGATAAAAATAAGCACACTATTTTTTAAAATAAGTAAAGTTCTTTTATTTTAAAATTTGGAAAATAAAATTAATTAAACAGTGTCCATCGCATTTAAAAAAAACCATTTTTTTATATAATTAATAAATGTAGAAATTAAAAAAAATGAAACGTGTAAACAAAAGAGAATGAGCACAAATAAGGGAGATGGGCAAAGAAAGACGTAGCTGAAAGAGGAATAGAGGAGAGGAAAGGAGAGTGGCCATTATGAAAGGCGCATCACATCTAACAAAAGGGCAAGGAGGAAGATGCCATTTTCCCAATTGGACTGAGGCAAAAATGTAACTTTTTAATACGACGTCATTTTCAGTCAGGGTTATTGATACTATTTTGTTGAAGCTAAACATGGTGGCATTTTTCGTGATTTCTTGAAAATAAAAGGGTGGAACAATAAAGAAGACAAAGATGGCAAATTTTGTTATTATCACAAAATTGGATGGCAAATCTTGCAATGCTGATGAACAGTGAACTTTGTGTTTCAGTTTTATATATAAAAATTGATTTATATTATATTAAATAAAACACACTAATTTAATTTTTATTATAAATAAAATACAAGTTAATTTAATTAAAATAAATTTTTTAATCAAATAGAAATTACAATTAATTTAATTATACTAATAAATGATTAAATATACTAATATCTTAATTTTGTAGTTCACAAAATATTTATGGACGTATATACTCAGTGATGTTAGTGACTTTTATGACATTATTATTGCAATATAAATATTTTATACAATTTTATATTTTTATATGCATGATATAAATCTTGTATCCAGCATATTAATGTCATATATTAGTTGTATGAATGAGATAGGATATTTTTGTATTTTTATTGTTTAACCTTCTTTCAATTTTCCTTACTTACTCTTCCTCCTAATCATAGTAATATGAATTACCCTTCCCCTCATGTCATTCCTAAATAAGGGAAGGATAACTATGTGTACTTGCCTCTCCTTATCCTCGTTTCCCTTTAATACCTTTCCTTACCTTCCTTTAATTTCTCTTCCCTTACATTCCATCTAAGCAAAGCTTAAGAAGCAACATACTGCATAGAACAAAATAGGCAACAAGATAACACAAAGGAAACATGAGGTAAGTGATCTATCAGAAGATTATGATGCTTCCTTTCCTCTTTATTCAAATGAAAAAGATAAAAAAATTTGCTCCCTTTTGAACAAAAATTTCAATTTGCCAAAGTATTTTGAGAATAATGTGTTAATAAACATAAAGTGCAAGGATGAAGCTTATGCTTTATGTAATCGATTGGATTGGGATAAATTTATGAGGGTTAATTATGATACTTTTTATATGCTTGTAATAGATTTTTACATTACATTTAGAATCTTAGAAAAAAGTTAATAGATTTTTGCTTGTATAATTTTTAGGAAAGAGTATCCTTTGACTATGATTTGATGTTTGAAATTTTTGGGTTTGAAATGGGCAATTTATCATCCTCTATCAAGTTCTAATGTGCAAAATTTTTAGAGTGAACTTAATGGAGGTAATACATGTGGTGAAGGTTAATTTAGTGGGTTAATTTATAATCATAATTATGTATTCATGCACAAATTTATATCACATTCAATTTTGAAAAATAGAGAAGCAATAGTGTTTTCAATAATGATCTGTTAATGTTGTGGTGTATGTATACTAATACCAAAATATGTAGTACATATTGTATTTCCAATCTATGTGTCATGTTGTGTAGGCTTGAAAGGCAGTAATTTCCATGGGACATATAGCTAAAGGATTGGCTCTATGCTTCTCCACCTTTAGTTTGGCGAATCATGAGATGGGGAAATTGAAGTCTGGATGCTTAAGTGCAAACCTTATTATTCATGTCAAGATGATAATAGAATTGAGGGACTTAAAGAATGTAAATACCCATAGGTGTTATTTGATGCACTAAAATATGAAGCATTAAAGATCAACTTTTATTCCTTACAATGAAAGAATGGAGGAAGTTAGGGACCAATGTGTACATGTTGAAGAAGAGACAATATCTAGGGAAGCTTCTAGGCGACAGTAAGTCTTGGCTCATTTTAATGTTTTTGAGATGCGGATAGATGCAAGACTTAATGAGCTTCAACATCAAATGAATGAATTAAAAAGTCAATAAGCTCATAAAGGAAATAAGCTCAAGAGGTTCATAAAGGTTGTGAGCTATGATATCCCATCTCCTTCTGGATGAGGGGATTATTCTTTTTCATTGTTTAAATTTATTTTTATTTTGTTTTCGGTTTTTTTTTTTATTTTAAGTGGAGGGAACATTTTTTATGCATAGTGTTCAGGTTAGGATATTAACTTTTCATGGAATAAGCTAGGCATTTTTAGGATACATTAGCATGCATTACACTTGAATTCTTAAGGCTTATTAATATAAAGAATTTTATTCATCGAGTTTGGTTTTCTTAAGCATGTATGATAATCTACAATTAATATTTAGTTTTTTATGGTCAAGCTAGAGTAATAATTTGAGGTCAAGAATTTTTGAACTTCTAATGAACTTAATGTTTACTTTTTATAGTCATTGAATTTTATAACTTGATATTTAAGAAAGGTGTTTATAGGTATAATAGATTTTGGCTTTTAGTTGGTTTTTAAGTCTAGTACAAGATTTGGTACTTTCAAGAAATGAAAAATGAAAAAAGTATTGTTTATTAAGGAGCTAAAAAAGTAAATTCAAATCTTTATATGTTCTATAAATAGAGTAAGAGTATTCAAAGGACCCTTTCAACAGTATTCATGCTAAGTAGTGTGGGAAAGGCAAGAGATATTAAGATTAGAAAGAAATAAGGGATAAGTACAATTTTGATCCCTATGGTTTTGCCTTTTGGCAAAATCGGTCTTGTGGTTTTTTTGACATTTATATACCTTGTGTTTCATAATTTTTTTACACTTTAGTAGCTTTCTAGCAAATATTATTAAAATCATATAATGAGTAATATATCATTCAATTAACTACAATAAACTTATAAAAAAATTAAATTTAGATGTATTTTTAATTTAATTATAAATATTATTGATCAATTTTCTTTTGTAAATATTGTTTTTTAGAGTATAATTCTTATGCTATGAATGTGTGCATACAAATTGTTACAAGAACAATTGTAGTGTGGCAGTGAGCTATTTTCTGCATCTATTTTTTTAGCTAGGCCTCTTGGCTTTAAGGGTAAGAAACTATCTAAATGGTGCTTTTTGTGTGGGTTCAACTAATTATAAAAATAAAAATTAACATACTAACAACTAATTATGGTGATTTTATTTAGAAAAAATTTATTACTTTGGATAGAAAAAAACCTAGCTCTCATATTGCTGGACTCTTGCCCTTCAGGAGATGACAATCCTGCCAATTTCCTTAGTCATGCAGCTCTTTTCTCTGCCAAAAACTTTAAAGTTTCATGCAACATATTCTAAAACTTAGACAATCCATGTTATCACAAGGTGGATAGTACTCAAAAACACACTTTTAGGTCCATTATTGGACATGACCTGATTGTACCTCTAACGTCTAACAAATCCTAGATCACGTGATCATATCATACTGTTAAAATTGATCTTACAATTTACCACAAATGGCTTGATCTTTGTAAGCATTCTTTGATTACACGTATTTTTTTGAACAAAGGAGACTATTCTTAGGCACTTATTAAACTCAGGGACAAACTATCCTCTATCTGGGGTATAAAGAACTGGCATTTAATTTCTTTTAGGTGAGGACTTTATTAGGTTCTATTATCTTCTACACAAGATAAAGAAATGGTCTAGGGATGTGGTTCAATTCTCCTAAAGCTTGGCATCCTTAGGTTGTAACATTGGGTCTCCAATTTTGACCCTTTTAAGGAGAATCATCCTCTACCCAACTATGGGTTCATTTTTACCGTCTTCTTTGGGAATTATGGGATGTTCACATATTGACTGATATAGCTAGAAAGATTGGAATCCCACTTTAGATTGATAGAGCAACATTGGAAGGGGACTTTGATCATTATGCAAGGGTTCTCATCGATGTGGACTTATCTTTTACCCTTCAATACCATATCACGTTGTACTATGAAAGAAATTTGATGGATGTCGATGTCTTTTCTGAAAACCTCCCTCTTTTTTTGCTATACTTATAACTTTGTTGGTCATGATTCTTCCAATTGTTGATGGAACTCCAAGCCGAAGGAAGAGATGCTAGCTGCTAAAAACTATCAATTTAGGGGTCGTTCCCATATCAGAAGGGTTTGGAAATTGGTCCAATAATAACCCATTGCTATTTGACTATAAATGTATTAGACATGCTTCAATCTAATGTGCAAAATGATGTTCCTTCCTCTCAAGAGTAGAGCCTTGCTAATTTTTTCATTAAACCTAACGCAACAATAAATACAGTTGTTGTCTCTCTGGCGGAACAACAACATAATATTCCACAATCCCATGTGCAAGATGATCTTTGTGTACTACTCATGTTGTGGAAGATGACATTTTGGATGACAATACTATTTTGAATAACAATTCCTATAGAGTTAAAGCAATGACTTCTGACTATTTCTTTGAATTAAATCCAGCTACTTCTAAAGAGTTTGAGTTTGAGTGTGAAAAATCAAGGGCTGATCATATTGAACATGAGGGCTTATGGAAAATTATCTCCAATAAAAAAATAAAAAAGAAAGCAGTTGTTATTAAGTTAACAGGTAATCACCCAGCTATAAAGGCTTTTCAAAAATCATCTCAATGAATATTATGTATTGGAATTGTAGGGGGTTGGGCAATTATGGTACCTAAAGTACTGTTTTTAATTTTTCTCAATCTTATAAGCCTGGTATTTTGTGTCTTGCGAAGCCTAAGGTTCTTTTTTCTAGCATTCCTTTTTCTTTTTAGAGAAGTATGGTTATTGCTATGTTTTGGACAATGGTCTGGTTCTTCCTTTTTTGTGGATTTTGGTTTCTTCATCTATTAGAGTTGGAAATGTTGTAGTACTATCTAGCTCAGACCAACATGTTACTATCTTTTTTAAGAAAGGTAATATGACTAATTATGTTTCTTATGTTTATGCTAACTTTATGTCTAGTAGCCGTCGCAGACTTTGGAGTGACATGTATAGGGATTCTTCTTTTTGTTCTAGTAATTAGTTTGTTATTGGTGACTTTAATGCCTACTTTGGTGCTCATGAAAAATGGGTCAACCTCCATCTACTAGATCATGTCTAGAATTTATTTCTACTGTAAATGCCTATTATCTTCCATGTCTTGATACTAAAAGGGCTAGCTACACTTGGTCTAATAATCGAAAGGGTGATAATTGTGTTGATATTTTCTTAGACCGAGCCTTTGCGAATGATTGCTCTTTGCAGAATTCGAACCATATTGAATGCTTTGCTTTAGCACGCCATCACTCAGATCATAACCTTATCCTATTCTCTTATAAACAAACTTAGTTGTTAGGGGGCCAAGCCATTTTATTTTCTATATATGTGGGTCTCCCATTCTAATTTTATTGATACGGTTTCTTCCTTTTGGAACTTCATTGTGATTTCAGGTCACCCTATGTTTGTGATTTCCAAGAAGCTTAAGCTCTTGATAAACTTTTTAAAATCTTGGAACAAGCATACTTTTGGTAATGTGGACCAAGCCATTTTCTAATCTAACCAAGAATTGCTCCAAATTCAATGTAAAATTGAAGTCTCTTGGTTCTCTAAGGTGCTCCACTCCCATGAACTTTTTGTGCATTCTTAATTGAATTTTCATCTAAAAAATAAAGAGACTCTTCTCAAAGAGCAAAGCCGAATCAAATGGTTAAAGCATGGTGATAGAAATTCCAAGTTCTATCATGAATTGTTGGCTCAACATCACTCTCAGCCAGGTATTTATTGTTTGGAGATGAATGGAGTTTTGGTTGATGATTCTAATATTATAGAGCAGCATATTATTAATTATTTTTAGCTTTATTTAATTCCTCTCCTAACTCGATGGTAAAGGATTTTTCTGATGTCTCTCTTATGGTTCCTTCCTTGGTTACTTCAACTCAAAATCAATTGCTTTGCCAGGTGCCTTCTAATCTGGATATTAAAAATACTAATTTTGCTATGTACCATAATAGTGCTCCATGCCCTGATGGGTTTATTGGTTATTTTTATAAATATTTGTTGGCACATTGTTGGAGCTGATGTTTGTAATGCTATCAACAGTTTTTTTTATTTTAGGGAATCTTATAGGGGGTTTAATTCTAATAATTTGATTCTTGTCCCAAAAACTTCGAGTGCTATTTCCTTGGATAAAATTTAGCCAATTGTCTTGTGCAATTTTCTTTTCAAAATTATTTCAAAAATGTTGGCTGGCATATTAGCTTCTATAGTTGCCCAGATTAATGCCCCTAACTAGTTTGGGTTTTTGAAGGGCCACCATATTGAAAATTGCATAGTTGTTGCTTTTGAGAATGTTAGTATTCTTAATTCTAGATGTTTTGGAGGTAATATGGCCCTTAAAATTGATATCAAGAAGGCTTTTGATTCATTAAATTGGGATTTTATTAATGTTGTTTTATATAGCTTTGGGTTTTCAGCTAAGTTTTATGATTGGATTTAGGTTATTCTGCAGTTAGCTAGAATTTCCATTCTTATTAATGGTACTCTAAAAGGATTGTTTTCTTATTCTTATGGAGTTCATCAGGGAGATCCTCTTTCTCCTTTAATTTTCTATTTGGCAAAAGGATATTTAAACAATAAATTAATTCAACTTTGTGAAAATAATTTGCTTTCATTTATGAGGGCTTCTAGTAAAGTTGTTTGTCCTACTCACTTTCTATACGCAGATGACATCATGATTTTTTGTTAGTCTACTAAGAAAAATATATGCACTATTTCCTCTCTTTTTATCAACTATAGTGCTCTTTTCTGGTTAGATTGTTAATTAGCAAAAATTAGAGGTTATTTTTGGTAGTCATCTCCCTTGTTGTAGAGTTGAAATGCTTCGTTCTCTTATTGATATGAAACTTGGCTCTTTGCCTTTTCATTATCTTGGGGTTTTCTTATTTCCTAGAGCTCCTAAGAAAATTTGGCTATAATATTTGGCAGATAAAGTGCTTTTGAAATTTGACAATTGGAAAGGTAATTCCCTCTCTATGACCGGTCAAATTACTCTTATTACTTTGATGATCTATGGTTCATTCCTTCAATCTTTTATGGTTTATAAATGGCCATCTTCTTTGCTAAAATCCATAGAAAAGGCTATTCAAAATTTTATCTGAACAGGCTCTATTCATTCTAAAAACTTAATTATGGTGAAATAGGATATTTGTTATGCTTCAAAAGAGGAAGGTGGCTTTGGTCTTTGTTGTCTTCATGTTGTTAATTATGCTCTCCTTAGCAAGTTGGCTTGGCAAGTTTGTTCTAATGATTCTTTTGTATTTACTTTCTTAAGAAGTAGATTTTATACTGGTTTTGGTTCTCCCCGACCTTTCTATGTTTTCTCTTCGATTTGGCCTTTAATAAAAGCTTGTGAGTCATTTATTTGGCTCAAATCTCAGTGGTACATTAGTTCTTGTTCGAACTTAAATTTTTAGAATACTAATTGGCTTGACTATTCTATTGCGGAGTTGATTGGTGTTCCTATTATTATGCATAAACATCTTTATTCTAAAATTTCAAATTTATTCTTTAATGGCATTTGGCATTTGCCAATGGAATTTTAGAGCTCCTTTCTAATTATTACTATTGATATTTTGAAGATTTCTCTTTCCTATTTTCTCTATGATGAATTCATTTTTAAGCCATCTCCTAATGGCAAGTTTTCTTCTAAGGTTGTTTATGATCCTTTTTGTGTGCATTAGCCCAAAGTTACTTAGGGAAAGTCTCTATGGTGCCATTATCTCCCTCCATCTCACTCTACTTTGTTATGACGGTTATACATCAGAAATTTCCTAATGATGATGATTTATAAGGTAAAGGCCTGGTCATTATGTCCCATTGCAAGTTATGTCTTTCAGTCTTAAAGTCAATTAATCATATCTTCACTAAATGTCCTTTTACAGTTACTATTTGGACCTCTCTTGGAAGTCTTTTGAGGTACATCTTAATCTTTCTTTTGGTTTTGTGGCTCTCTTTCGTAACGCATGGAAACTACATTTTTTTAACTCTTGCTTATGTGTTGGATTTCTATCTACCTTTCACTTCATATGGTTTGCACACAATTGCATGGCTTTTCAGAATTGTTTTTTAAGGATTTCGATGGTGATTTAGTGTATTTTCTGTTCAATTAAATTAGTGGAATTTTTCAATTAGCAAAATGAATAATTCGCAGATTGATATATCCATTCTCTAACATTTAAGAGTCACCTCCATTTTTCAGAATGCTCCTTCTATTAAACCAGTTATTTGGGTGAAGCCTCCTTTCAGTTGGGTTAAGATTAATATAGATGGTACTTCTATAGAAGCTCTAGGTCTTATGGGTGTAGGTGGGGTTTTTAGAAACCATGATGGGATAACTTTAGCTTCTTTTACTGCTCCATTAGGTGTATGCTAGGCCTATGAAGTAGAATTATTAGCTGTCATTGTTGCAGTCTCTAAAATTCATTTATTCGAGTTTGATCCTATTTGGATAGAGAGTGATTCTAGTTATGTTATCCGTCTTCTTCATGATAGAAGTTTGGATGTTCCTTGGTAGCTTCGAAGTGATTGGTGGTAATGTATTCATATTCTTCTTCAATGGCAATTCCATGTTAGCCATGTTTACCAAGAGGGCAACTCTATTGCTGACCATCTTTCAGTTAAAGCCATTGCTCTTCGTTCCATTCAATGGTGGTCCTCTTACCCTTCTAGTTGTAATACTTTCATGTGTAATGATACTTTGGGTAAAAAGTGTTACAAGTTTAGATAGCTCTTTATTGTTTGCTTTTTCAAATTCTTTTGCCCATCACAAAGTTGTTTTGTATTTGGATTATTTTTATTTTTTAATAAATGTTAAAGACCTTAAGATGATGTTGGTGCTAAATGGGTGCCAGCCTAGTTGGGATTCTTTGGTGCACTTTTGATTTAGATTTTCTTTTGCTTTTAAAAAATTATAAATAAAAAGAAATAATTTTTAAAATAAATTTATAATATTTTTAAAAATAACAAGTTGGTTAGATTGATCATAAATCATATATAGAATAAATTTATCATTGAAATTTAATATTATATTAATATTTTCCCATAAAATAATGAAAATATTAGTTAGAGGGTACTAAAAAAAATGCAACACAGGGGACTTAAATGTAAAACAAAAACCATAGAAATGGTTTTGCCAAAAGGCAAAACCACAAGGATCTAAATTTTACTTATCCAATGAAATAAACAAAGAAACAATTAAAAAAATTTTTTGTTGCTTCCTTTCATGTGTTAGACTTAAGGATTACTATAGATCAAAGTATTTTCTACTTGTTTTCATCTTTCTTGAATGTTAAATTGTAAAATTTAATGAATTCAATTGGCAAGTTTGCGCTTCACTTTGTAAAATCATATATTCCTGACTTTGAGTTATTGCTTTAATTTTAAATTAAAAGCTTTATATTAATCAGAGATTATAATGGATACTCAAGTTAAAACTTGTCCATGCATAGAGTTCTTTATGTTAATATGATGTGTTATACATGGAATTGGTTAAGGATAAGGGTTCAAGTTTAGGAAAATTGATAAACATGAAAAATTGTATATTTTGAGTATGGGTTCATTAGATTTTACCTAATTGCTAGAGAACTCTAATCAAATCCGTTAGTCAAAACCTCATAGCACTACTAAAATAATCGTGCATATGATAACAAGTCACAAATGTCGGGCTTAATCTAGAGCTCGTAACTAAATAATTATATTGCTAAACTTTAAAGATCTGTTGGAATCTTAAAAGATACCCTAGCTGAGAATGATAGATCAATAATAGCAGCAAAAGCTAGAGGTGTAATCATCAACTCATCAAAATAGAAATGGAAAGTGTGAGTGCAATCTAACCATAGAGGGTCCATTAGTTACATTGCTAATAATTCCATTGAGGCCCAATATAGTAACTTGAGCCTTTACCACTATATGCAGTTGGTGGTACAATGACTTTGCACCAATAAAGCTACTAGAAAAAGCCAAATGTGTGACCTTACCCTAATAATGGAAGTCAGCTAAATGAATTTTTTGATAAAGGATTAACACTTTCAAAAGACAAGACGAATAATAATTTAAAATTTACTTGTTTTATTTATAAGAATATTAAGCATATGTAAAGATCAAGAATGGAGAACAATAATTATGCAGAAAAAGCAACATGGCAACAATATCATAGGAAAGTCTAAAAAATAAATTATTGGCTAAAGATAGTTAATAAGTTAAAAGAATAAACATTAATTGCAAGTTTTTTATTTTTTCTTGCATGAAAATAATAAAAGAAGAAAGAAAATGAATGAATACCTCACGCTAATAAAAAGTCCATGCGTGCTCACCCAAATTGGAGATGAGCAGGATAGTCCTATAATGCACTATGCCATGCTTGCTCTAATAGCATGATGTAGATTCCTAATTATAGCAACACTAGCATCAAGATCTTCCCCAATTAACATTAATGCCCTAAAAAATGGTATAGTCAAAGTCATAGAGAACATTGGTACCCTTCATAAATGCAACAAGCAATGTAAACTACTAAATGTAGACATTGTTTTTCTTTATGGATTTTAACTCATTTTTCATGGAATTAATCCATTTATCAGATTTGGCACTATTTATGGCTTGTAAATATAAAACCAGATTCTCATTAATTCCAATATCAAAATATCACTCTTACAAATATATCGCATAATCATTTGGAATAGTTGATCTCCTTTCTTTTTGAGATCTTCTAACTATCATTCCAAGTGGTTCATTTGTATAAGTTATATATGAATTAGTGTTTGATAGGATGGTTCTTCATTTAAATACTGTTAAGTGTTGTCATTATGTCCTTCAATACTTGGAATGACATTTAACAAAGTAATAGATGAAGGAACATTCATGTGTAAAGAAATGTTTACACTAATTTCCTTTTTCTTTGTATTTTCTTGTTAATCACTTCCACTAACATCACCATTCTCAATAACCTTGCATTTTTTGTTTTAATAATTTTTAGACTATAATTTAAATAATAAAATATGTACCCTTTATATTTCTCTATCTAACCAATGAAGTAACCATTAATAGTTTAAGAATCTAACTTTTTTCATGTGGATTATAAATTATTGCTTCCATTAGGCAAATATTGTTGTGTATAATTTTAAGCTGGGTGCTTTTTGTGGCTCTCTTCTTGGAATGTTTGGTTTGCTTACCCTTAATGCAATCCACATAAATTCTAAGATAAGAAAAATATAGATTTGAAAGATTTTCATTGCCTTTCCTTAGATTTATTACCTAAACATTTATGCCATATGTACACAAAATTTTCATTCATCATACTACATTAAGTCTAATATTGCTATTCACAGTAAGGATTCATCAAAAATATTGATACGAACCCTACCTATATTAGAGATAGAACGCGTATCCAACTTTGAAATCTTGCTCAAG
The DNA here is from genome assembly GCA_947683625.1 of Mallotus nudiflorus. Lineage (NCBI taxonomy): Eukaryota > Viridiplantae > Streptophyta > Magnoliopsida > Malpighiales > Euphorbiaceae > Mallotus > Mallotus nudiflorus. The sequence continues at coordinate 419,917 of CANTUR010000094.1, read as the reverse complement.
GATCATCAAGGATAGGTTGTGTTGATGGAGCTAAACCCCTTGCTTATTAATTTAAAGCAAGATACATAGCTATTAAAAGATGGACAATTACATAATTCTAAGTCTAATATAACCTAACAATTATAATGAAAGGTAAAAGTGAAACAATTGAAGTAAACTTGCAAAGTTTCAAAAGAACAAAGTTTAAGGAAGAACCTCACTTTTAATATTTCAATGCTTCTCTAAAAATTCATTTTACATATTTGTAGCCCTTATATAGGCATGTAAACAACCTAATCCTCGAAGGAAAAGGTTTTATTCCTTATTTCTAAAGATACCTATATAGGAAAATTCTTAATTAAAGAGATTTCCTTCAAAATAGGACAACTAATGACAACTCATCTTTGAAAAGTCAAAATTAACAACTCATTACAATTCATGAAAACTAAGCAAAATGACAACTCATTGCAACTAAGCATTGAAGCATGCCATGTCACATGTTGACCATTGACCCTTGACTTTGACTTATTGACTATTTGACTTTGGCTTGGAATATTCTTGAATCTTCTAGAATCTTCCTTATTGATTCCAAAATAGAAATAACTCAAAAATTCATCCATATCAAGCTAATTAATTTCAAAATAGGAAATTAAGCTAATTCGCTTGAATTTTTCATATTTAGGCACTTTTGATCCCTTTTAGGGTTCATATTAAATATTATTAATTATTAGTTTGTACAAACCATTAATAAGAAAATTGAAACCAATAAATTCATAATTCTTAAACAAACTAAAAAATTTAGATCCAAATTTGCCATTAAAACCATAAATAACTAGTCTACAAATTGAAATAAGGTTTCTACTGATTGAAAGTATATAAATAGTCTCAAATAATTCTAATTGATAGCCATTAGCCAAGATTAAATAATAAGTGCTTGTCTTCAATCGGTGCCTTTATGTGATTCCCTATAATAGAAAATCACTAGTTGGGTTTGTGGTTCGGATCGTAATGAATCCCTGCATTATATTAGCCATATGAGTAGTAGCATAAGAATCAAGCCATGAAGTACTATTAGGAACTTGAGCTAAGTTTGATGTAAAAATTAGAGAAGTATAATGAAAAATACCTTTCTTTTCAAACTAAACCTTACATTTTAACCAATCTTTCTGATAGTGTTTTTTTTCCTGTAAAAGTAACATTTATCGCATCTTTTGTTCCTTCTATTTTGCATGAGAAGCATTAGAAGACCTTTTAGTTTTCATTAACTTTTTTACTTTTACTTTCATTCTTTTTCAAGCTACTTGACCTACAAGATTGATAGTTTGATTCCCTTGATTCTTTAATCTTGTTTCTTTCTAAACAAGCCTACCAGCTAATTCATTAACATCCCACTTATCATTTAAAGTGTTAAAGTTAAATTGAAAAGGACCATGTTTTGGAGGAAGTGAGTTCAATATAAATTGCAATTCGAAAGAATCCTCTACTACTAACCCTAAAGACTTCAGTCTGCGATATTAGTCATCTCGATACTATGATCTTGCATGCCCTTTGACCCATTATTCTTCATGGTCATGAGCTTTGCCATTAATGTACCAATGAGAGATATTTCTATAAAATGAAAATGTTCTTTAAGAAATGCAAGAAGTTCCTTAGCACTTTTTATTTATTAACATTCATAGACTTAATGTTGTTGGCAATTGTCATTCACAATAACTTTAGGCATAATTTACTACTGCATTATAATGCCTTTAAGTGCCACTTCTCAATCTCACTACTTGAATTCATAATAATAGATGATTTATCTTCTAATAATGTTAATTTGAGATCCATAGAGTCTAAATGGACATCAACTTGCTCATGTCATTCAAAGAAGTTCATATTGTTAAATACAGTAATAGATGATGCATGTGAATGATTTGCAACTATTGTAAAATATAATAGAATGCCCACTTTTAATATAGATTCAACATATAAAAAAAAGTGGTTCTCCTTTAGGTAGATACTGCAATATACTTTAAATATCATGTATATAAATGTAATGGGTAATCATCGTATTTTAATTAAACACATTTAGCATCTTTGGATAATCAAACATATTCAACCAAAATATTATAATACACTCCAATAATATTTAACAAACATAGAATAATAATTTAGCTTTGGGTAAATTTTTAATTTCTAACAATTGTCAAACATTAATTTATCATTCATGGTATTTCATCAATAGCATAATTTATACATGTAATAACACATTGTGATTTATGTCACTTCGGCAACTATAAACTCTAACAATAAATACATATATATATTCATAATAAAATCCCAGTAACACATAAAAAAATAATAAAATCAAACTCATTAAATTAAAAATAATTATTATAAACAATATAAATAAATAAATAAACAACTTAACCTTATGGCTCATTTAAAATATAATAATTATTTAATTAAACAAGAAAAACATAATATAAACTTCATTGATTCCTATGATTTGAAAGCAAATAAATAAAAGCAACTAAATCTTACCATTATTCTATTGGTTTTGATGACAAAACCAAGAATCCTTAATAGTTGTAATAACAACTAAGCAATTATGCAAAATATGCCCTCTTAATGCTTGACTTTTTTTTACCCATGTGATTATTAATGATTTCAATTAATCACATAATTTTGTAAGAGATTAACCATCACTTTTATGCATAGAAACCTTGTAGAAATTAAATTCAATATGTTACAAATAATCAAATTCCATATTTTACGAATAATAAAATTCCATATTTTACGAATAATAAAATTCCATATTTTACAAATAATCAAAATTTATAATATTAAAAACACAACCTTATTAATGGATCAAAATATTGAAGAAGGTGCTTATCAAAAGTTTCGTAATTGATTTTTTCTACACAATAAAAAATTTCAATGAACAAAACTTAAATCAAGCAATTTATACCTATGATGTATAGAAAATGTTCAGTTTTTCAACAAAATCTTTCATAACAACAAGACATTATAAATATAAACCCTAAAGATTTTTAAAAAAGAATATCTTCATGATACAATAAATAGACAAGATAGAAAACTTACCTAAATTTATAATAGAATTCATACTTGAATCCATCGATAAAAAATTAGTTTCTCTCTCTTATCCCTTAATTCTTTATCACACCTTTAGATGAAGTTGGGATTATATTTTCATATGGAGAGAGAGGACCAATTTACATATATATATTTATAGAAATTCTTATTTAATCTAGTACGTCTATCATGTAATCTTAAAATCAATGCACTAGATTAATTTGCACAATTCAAATCCAATTAGGATTAGGATTTACTTTTAATTAATTTTAATTGGGTTATACTTTATAAGATTATTTTCTAACAATATTATGATCTTGTTTGTTAGAATCTAGAGAGGGATATTGTCTTAGTTATATGTGGTGTAGCTTATGTAAATCTCTTCCCTTAATAGCTTCCATTTTAGATTAGCAGGTTGGAAATAGGTGATCTATAAATATTTGGAGTGATATTTGGATTGTCAGTTCTAATTATAAGCAACCTTTGATTCCATAGCTACGACTTTTACATATTTAGGTTAATGACCTTATTGATGTTAATACCAACATATAGAGAGTTGGTTTAATCATAAACTTGTTTCTTACATAGTAGGTTGAAGCTATTTTGAAAATTCCATTGAGTTATCACCACCTTCCCAATGATACCTTATTTTGGCTGCATTTGAATAATGGCGAATATATGGTTTATACTAGATATCATTATGCATAAAAGGTTATGTCTAATCTATTTTAGTTGTATCTTCCTCAACATCTTGTTGCCTTATACTCAAGTATTATATCATAAAGGTAGGCAACTAAATGATTTTGTGTAGGAGTAGTGGAGAATATGTACTTCATATTTTTAAAAATAGTCAAAGGAATAGAACAACATGGATTGTCTCCCTTATAGTCTTTATGACATACTTATTTCTTTAAAAATCTATGTTTGATTGGTTTTTTTTCAATTTTAATAACTTCATTGGATTTTTAAGTTTACTCGATTTTACTAGAATGTTTGTAATGGTAGAAACTAGTTGATGCAGGGATTTGATCTATGTACCTTTTGCTTTTATTATATGTAATATAAGAGGCTATTATTTAGCTTGATCATTTTAAATATAATTATAACTCTCTTTCTCGACCCGTCACTAGTTAGCAGCTTTATTCTTATAGTTGATGCCCACTTGTAGTTAATTTTGTAATGTTGGAAATTTTATTTCTAATCAATTTTTATGGGCTTATTGATTATGGATTTTGTTAATGGGCTAAAATTAATTAGTTTATAATATCCTAATAAAATTAATCAAAAATGCTGGATTCTAATTTAATATAGATGTGTGCTAGGCTCTTAAGTGTGGGCCATAGAGTTTGATGGGCTTATGATGGTTAGAGTCCATTAAAGTTTTTATATAAAGGTGAGCTAAAGAATCTATTCCATAATCTCAATTTTTTCTCAAATAAATAGTGTAATAACCTTAGAAGGGGGATGAATAGTACTTTTGAGATTTTGAAAGGTGATTAACAAAATTAAAAGAGAGATTAGGGATTGAGAAAATTAGACATAAGTGTTTAAGGAGTTCAATTTATCAACAAACTTATATGTCCACCAAACTCTCCCAAGTTAGGATTTTTCAATTACTACAATCTATTCCCTTAGATTGATTTTTACAAACTTGAGATTTAAGGCTAAACTTAAACCATATAAGAGTTTAAGATTACTCTTAACCAAATTCCCAAGTGTTTTCAATAGTGAACACTTAAACCATACATATTATAAAGGACCTTACTATCCTTTTTCTAACCCTAGAAAATAAAAGAAGAAGAAGCCTAATTCTATCATTTAGCCCACACTCAAAAAGAGTATTTAAATATAAAAGAATTCAAAAAGGAAATTGAATGCTTATTGAATACTAAGAATAAATTTTCAATAACCAAGGTGTGTAACTCTTGAATGAAGCTCCAGGACTTATATTTGTAGTTGGAGATCACAAAAGAGCTGTTGGAGAGCATTTAATTTATTTTAAAGCTTCATACTCCTTCAAATGCATTTCATTTTTTTTATAGGAAGGAGCCTGCTCATGATCATGAGGGCATGCTTATGATCATAACCTATAAAAATATAGTCATTGGATATCAAAGATAGTTGTAAAGGATTGAGTGAGAAGGTGTCATGAATGGCTCATGATCATGAGCAATAAAGCCTTTTTAAACCTTCAAGGACTCTTTAGGTCTTTAGTGTGTTGTGATGGTCACAGCCTAGTCACAATCATTAATGTGGCTCATGAGAAATCCAAAGTGTTGAAGCCTTGAAGAAGAATTTAGCTTCACTAACTAAATTCCTTGGTCATGGTTTGGATCTTCTTCCATGATCCTCTCATAATCATAAAAGAGGATCGTTAAGAACATAGTCATTTTTTCACTTTATTGCCTTCTTTGATTTTTCAGCTCGTAAGTTGTGCTCTAGATTGTGAAGGGTGTTTTTATGTTTGAAGTGACTTATAATTGATGTATAATGACTCCTATTTGATTCTCATCTTGTGCTTAAGTCTTAAGAAGCATTAAGAATGATTTTGAGCACGTTTTAAGAGAGAATACAACACTTAGCAAACTTAATTAGAAAAATCAAATTGTTTGTTAATGTCAAAATAGAGAATTTGATCATGTATAAGGTTAACAATCTCCCCCTTTTTGACTTTGATAACCAATTTGATGAAGATTTGTGCTTAACCATTATGTAAGTCTATAGCTCCCCCTTAATGTTACACTTGGTGAATTTTTTCAAAGTGTAATGTGTGTGCACTCTAATGTTACACTTGGTGAATTTTTGCAAAGTGTAATGTGTGTGTGTTCCCCCTTAAGGTATGCAAGATAAATTTCAATCAAACTTAATATCAAGCAGTACCATTTAAACATTGGCATTTTTAATTAAGTTTCATAATATAAATAGCATTCATAATAGTAATGGCATTAGGATTGTGCACAAATCTAGTATTATTTTTCTACCCCTTTGTCAAAGATTAAAAAAGATAAGAACTGATGAAAGAGAGATAGATAAATAAATAATATAGAAGAAGAATTTCATTAACAAGAAAAATAATACTTAAGGATAAAGATGTGGTCCATCATTAAAAAAGTGAAATAAATTAAATAAAAATGTAAAAGAGATAAGTTGATATGGAAAAATATAAAACCATAAGTACTAAGATGAAAAACTAAGTGATAGGATTTTAAGGATCATCTTTGTAGTCTCCTTCTTGAGCATCCATAAATAAAGGACTTTGAGAAGGGTGAGAAGGAGGAGGAGGAGGCTAAGAACATTGAATGTTGAGGTATGCATAGAGTTGATGAATGTCATACTCAATATAGTCCATGTGTTGATCAAAGAGATCAAATCTAGCATCATTTAGTCAAATCTATTATTGAAGTTGGATTCCATAATAAATATAAGAAAAAAGTTCATAGCCCATGCGGGCTCATCATCCACACTTTAAGAGGTAGAGGGGCATCTTGGTCTCTTTCTTTGAGGCATGGGAGGAGGTTGTGCTTATTCTTGCTCTTCATTAAGGTCAACTGCCTTAAGCCTCAAGTTACCAATTTGCTTAATATCTTCAAGGTCTTGAGCAAGTTTCTCATCCACCTCTTCTTCTTTATCTTTCCATAACCATTGTTCTCTAACCTTCTTGAATTATTTTGAATTTTTTAGGAGGGTCTTATTAAAAAGGGAATAGGGAATGAAGTCTTGAGTAAAGGTATTAATGTGAAATGTTTAGTAATTTTGGTAATGATGCCCTTAATGCATATACTACTACTAAAACTATCACTAGTAAGCCAAAGCCTCCATTGAATCCACCTCCCAAGTTCCACACTAATGTTGTACTTTATACAATAAAGAAAAAAAAGATCATAAAAAAATATTGCTTCATTGCTCAAACCCCTTGCATGGATAAAATAAATGATGAAATGATGAATATACCAAAGGCATTTTAAAGAAAAAGAAGAGGATTTTGAGTGCTTGATAATAAAAAGTTCAACATTTGGTTTGGAATATTAATCCAAAAATTATGAGGGGACCAAATACTGTTAGATTGGAGAAGCCCTCTTGTTTGAACTTGAAGAGAGTATCAAAGTCAATTGTAGTAAGAAAGCATTCCCTACCTCCTAACCTACATCTCATATTATAAAGAGGATTATTATCGTCCATATGATGAGTTCTTAGGCAATAGGAGGAGAGAAACTCATAAACTAAAGAAGGAAGAGAAGGATGAGTGAAAGAGTCCTAGAGGGGTGGTGAATAGGACTATCAAACAATAATAAGAAATTAAAAAGATTTGACTAAGAATTAAAAAGAATGTTGAGAAGGAAGAATGATGAACACAAGAATTTAAGGAGTTCGGATTCTTAACAATCCTACTTCTCTACCTAACTTATCCCCAAGTTAGGATTTTGAATCACCATAATCTATTTCCTAGATTGATTTTTACAACTTGAGTTTTAGGCTCAACTCAAACCTTACAACTTGAGTTTTTAAGGCTTAGTCAAAAACAAATTCATAAGTATTTTTAAGGCTCACACTAAAACCAAATTCCTAAGTGTTTTAATAGCTAAACACTTAAACCAATTCCTTTTGAATAAAATCTAACTTCCCATTTTCTTATCCTAGAAAATAGAAGAATAAGAATATCTATTCTAACATTCACCAACTCTCGTAAGAGTATACACCAATAAAATGAATTTTAAAGAAGTTTTGAGAGCTCAATTGAATGCTTGAAAGTATAGAATGAATAAACAAGTTTCTTAACCTCAAAATAATCTTCAGAGGTCATATTTATACTAGAGCAATCTAATTATAGCTGTTGGAAGCAATAATTTCATTCCCAATAAAAACAAAGTCAATTTGAATGAAATTTGGACTTTTGAGCTACATTTTGTCAGGTCTCGGCTGGGATATCATTAGTCTCGATCAGGAATAGCATCAAATAGTCGATACGAGCCATTGCATTTGAAAAATTACTTTGATCCTGATCAGGATATCAATGTCTTGATCGGGATTACCTTGTCCCAAGTAGTGTCCTGATCGGCATATTGGATCAGGATGGGATTTACCAGTTTTTGAGAAATTGGTCTCCCTTGGTCTCGGTCGGGACTATGTTAAAATTTGCACCTTTTGTGCAATTTAGCCCCTATGAGTAGTCTGATCAAAATAGTACTAATGATGACTTCCTGAAATGATTTTTCTTTGATAGTTCATCATTATTTTGACTTCCAAATTACTCATAACTTATGCACACTTGAAGCAAACACATTAGTTGCTCAAAATTAAGTTTTTTAATATCAAAATCAAGATTGATAACTTAATAAGGTCAACTAACTCCCCCCTTTTTTATTTTGACAAACTTATATTGAGTTGATAAAAAAATATAATGTAAAGTGTGTGATTGATAAAAATTGTAATAATCATGAAGATATGAAATAAGATCAAATATATTTCTTTATTTCTTCCCTTATGAATATGGACATAATAAGAAATATAAATTTTTATTCTAAAAGATATAAAATATATCATGATAAAAATTATGGTCTTCCAGGGTGTTAAAAACATAAAAGGAATGTTTGACAATGTGTAGGAAATGATTTCAAACATATATAATGTATCATAAAATAGTACACACATGATCATATAGAGCTTAGCTAGTTAATTCATCATGTGGCACTTAGCATATTACAATTTATGAACATTAAGCACAAATATCATATTGCTTTTTCTCCTCCTTTGTTAAAATAAAAAGAGGAAACAAAAGACCATAAACCAAAATAATGGAAAGCAAAAATACATAAAATCTTTAAGAAATAATATGTCATTTAAGTAATTTTCTCCTTCTATTTCAATGAATAAAAAAATTTGATATTAAGGACACACTATCATATAGTTATGTCACTTACATAAATACATCTTTAAAAATTCTTTTAAAAAAAATTAACTAAGTATACATGCAAACTTAATTATTTCTACCTTTTGTTAAAAATAAAGATTAAAACAATTCCTAAGAGGAATTTTTGCGTGAATGAATTTTGCATGTATAAACACAAAAAAATGCATAATAATAATTAATAAATTAAAAACACCATCAAACTCAAATAGTTCTCCCCCTTTGTCAAAAATAAAAAAGAATAAACTCAATAAGCACTACTAATTGAAAAGGAACAAATTTCATTAATAATAAAAATGGATTCGATACAAAAATAAAATATTGAAAATAAATGGAAAATAATCTAGGCATAAATAAGGATAGAACAAGCCTAAAAATAAACTAACAGTTAAAGGCTCATATATAAAAATAAACCAAACATAAATCAAAAATAAAACACACGAAAAATACGTATAAGATTTATTCTTGAGGAGGGAGAGGAGGAGGAGGATAGGTGCATGTGTAGCCTTATTACTCATAAATATGATGAACATCATGTTAAAAGTGAGCAATCTTGTCATTAATTTGATTGAAACACACATTAAAATTGGATTCAACTTCATCAAAGCGATAATTGAAATTGGATTCCATTAAAGAAATGCGTTCAAATATTTGGCCTACCTAAGAAGGTTCATTATCTTGAGCTTGAGCACCTTAACTTGATGTACCTTCACTTCTTATTCTTTTTCATGGAGGGGCAACATGAAGTTGAGGTTTTTGTTCTTCTTCCTTTTGACCTTCTTGCTCTTTTAGTTCTTAAAATATAACTTTAATGTTTTCACTAGCTCTAAGGTCATGTTTCCAAACCCAAACTCCATTAATAGAGGTGAATTGTTTGGAATTTCAAATGAAGGATGCATCAAGAAACAAAGGTTTGGTAGAGGGTAGAGAGTGAAGATTAATATTGTAGAGTGTAGATAACTTCATGATAATTCCACCAATACAAATTGCACTGGTGTGACTATCACTAATTATCCAAATTCTCCATTGTAAAAATCTTCATAAAGTAATATTCTCATTATGATGAAGACAATGAAGAATAAAAAGATCATTAAAAGAAAGTGCTTCATTAGAAAGAGCTATACCATTAATGGATTAGGTAATAAAGTGATGAACATACCAAAGTGCTTTAGATTTTATGAATAAGGCTTTAGTGTGTTCAGAAGAGAATTGAGGTGCATTTGGAGCTTTTATTTCATCCCAATAGGAAGAGGCAAGCCAATGAGGGTTAACTTAAATGTATCCCTCTTGAGATAAGCCAAAAAGAGTGTCAAACTCTTAATAGGTCATGAAATGATCTCTTCCTCCTAATTTGAATCTCATTGAGAAGTAAGGATTGTCATCATCAAATTTGATAGAACAAAGATTTTAAGAAGAAAGAAACTCAATGATGAGAGAAGGGTAATATAGAAAAGGTGAGAAAAAAAAGTCATAAATCCCACCTTTGAGACGAAGATATTGGACTTCATCATAATATCCAATTGCCTTGAGAGTAGGTTCATGCATGATCTTTGAGGGAATGAATGCTCTGTTTCAAAATTGAGACATTCTTTTCTTAATTTCTTGAGAAGAGTAGGAGAAAGGAGAATGAGTTCTCTTAGTTTTATCATTTTAGAAAGAGGAGGAGCTTAAGAAGATGAAGGAGCTTTGCTTGGTTTCTTAGGAGCCATTAGGAGAGAATAATTATAGAATGTGTAGAGAAAAGAAAAGACTTGATTGAGATGAAAAATCTATTAAGAATAGATTAGTATTTATAGGTAAGAGATTAGGGTTAGAAATAGTGTAGAATTTGAATTTAAACTAAATAGGAAACTAAAAAATTGTTCCTAATTTTGATTGGAAAGTCAAAAAAGTTAAAAAAAGTTTAAAATTCTAATATTGTCAGGAGCTATGTCCCTGTTAGGACATGCTCCCATTCCAATTGGGACATCATGTCCTGAGTGATATCCTGATCAGAATATTCGTTCAAGATCAGTTTTGTGTAAAAACACAGAATTTTATAGATCATATCCCGATCGGGACATGATCTAATCCCTGGTAGGATCAGGGTCCTATTACAAAAAGTTTGAGAAAAATTTGCAATTAGGTCCAAAATGTATTACAATTAAGTCCTTGCAAATTTAACTTGCATTTATTAGAATTAATTGAGGATTTTTGAAAGAATTAAAGAGCAAATAAAATAGACTTATTTAAGGAAGGATATATTTTGCTAAAAATTAAAATAATTAATTTAATGAAAGTTTTATAAATTAATCATTAATATGAAAAATAGGAAGAATAATAAAAAATCAAATGAACATGTATCATATACCAAAAATACACATAGAAGAAACTCAAAGCTCTATCAAAATCAAGACAAACTAGAACCATCGATCATGCTAAGTTCATGTTTAATGAAGTTCAATCTCTCTTCATTGAGAGGTTTGGTGAAGATATCAGCAAGTTGATTATTTGTATCAATAAAATCAAGTGAGATATCACCAAATTGAACATGATCACATAAAAAACAATTCAAATGTCTATATGCTTAGTTCTAGAATGTTGCATGTGATTCTTGCTAAGGTTAATAGCACTTGTATTATTATATTTGATAGGAATGTGATCAAGTTTTATACTATAGTCCATCAATTGTCATTTTTACCATAAGACTTGTGAACAACAAAGACTTACTACAATGTATTCAACTTTAGCAGTGGATAAGGCAACCAAAACTTATTTCTTGCTAAACTAAGAAACTAAAGATTGTCCTAAAAATTGACAAGTTCCAAAAGTACTCTTTCTATTTAGTAAACTACTGGCAAAGTCTGCATCCAAATAACTAATTAAGTTAAAGGAAGAACTCCTAGGATACTAAAGTCCTAAATGCATTGTACCATAAAGATATTTAAAAATTTGAAATGAGACTCTCTTGGACTAGAATGAAATCTAGCACATAAGTAAGTAGCAAACATAATATCGAGTCTACTAGCAGTTAAATAAAAAAAGGATTCAATCATACCTCTAAATCACTTTTCATCATCCGGTTTGCCATTCTCATCCTTTTTTAGTTTAGTTATGGTGCTCATTGGAGTTTTGCTTGTCTTAACTACATCCATGCCAAATTTCTTGAGAACATCTCTTGCATATTTGGTTTGATTGATGAAAATCCCATCTTTGCATTGAATGATTTGTAATCCGAGAAAGAATTTAAGTTCTCCTATCGTACTCATCTTAAATTCTCTTTGCATTAATTTAGAGAATTCCTCACACAAGCAATGGTTAATAGCATTCAAAATAATATCATAAATATATATTTTCACAATTAAAAAATCATGTTTGGATTTCTTTATAAAAAGAGTTGTGTCAACCTTTCCTTTAGAGAAACCTTTCTCTAGTAAAAAGTTACTCAATCTTTCATGCCAAGCTCTTGGAGCTTATTTCAATCCTTATAATGCTTTTAAAAGTTTAAACACATGATTTGGAAAATAAAAAATTTCAAAACCCTGAGGTTACTTAACATATACCTCCTATTCAATAAAACCATTTAGAAATGCACTTTTAACATCCATTTAATAAAGTTTAAAATCCATGAATGATGCAAATACAAGTAGCATTCTAATAACTTCTAACCTTATAACGGGGGAAAAGGTTTCATCATAATTAATGTCTTCCTCTTGATTATAACCTTTAGTTACTAATGTAGCTTTGTTCCTAGTTATGACACCTTGTTCATGCATCTTTTTTCTAAACACTCATTTGGTGCCTATAAAAGGATGATGTTTTGGTCTAGAAACCAAGGTCCAAACCTTATTTCTCTTAAATTGATTTAACTCTTCTTTCATAGCAACGACCCAAAATTCATCACTCAATGCACCATCAACATTTTTAGGCTTAATTTGAGAAATGAAGGCTAAATTAACAATAGGCTTTAATTTAGATCTAGCAATTACCCCTTTTATAGTGTCACCTATAATAAGGTCTTGAGGATGAGTTTTCTTAAATTACCAATCCTTTGGAAGTTCTTCCTTCAAGGTAGGTTGAAATATCTCTTTATTATCCTCCTTGCTTTGACCTTTAAGTTCCAAAGACTTACTAGCATTTTCTTCTTAAGTTTCCATAATCTCATTATCACCTACAAGATCATTGACACTACAGACATCCTTTCTAGGATCAAATGAGTTTGATTCATTAAATACAATATGCATTGATTCTTCAACTAATGGAGTTCTTTTATTAAATACTATATATGCTTTGCTAAAAGTAAAATAACCTAGGAAAATTCTTTCATTGGCTTTGGAGTTAAATTTTCCAAGATTATCCTTAGTGTTCAATATAAAGTACTTGCATCCAAATACTCTTAGATATGAGATTTTAGATTTTCTATTGTTCCATAGCTCATAAGAAGTTTTATTTAAAATTGGTCTTTTGAAAACTAGATTTGAAATGTCACAAGATGTTTTAACGACTTCTGCCTAAAATTATAGAGGTAAATTATACTCATGAAACATTTTTCTAGCCATTTTCCATAAGAGTTATGTTTTTCCTTTCGATTATCCCAGTTTGTTGAGGAGTTATAGGAGAACAAAATGTGTGTGAAATGTCATTTTCATTATAATAGGTTTTAAATAATTCATTTTCAAATCCATGATCACTTTTTATGGATGAAATACAAAACCCTTTTTCTTTTTGAACACTTTTTGTAAAATTTTTAAAAGCTTTAAATGCATCATTCTTATGAGTAAGAAAACTGCCCAAGTAAATCTAGAATAATCATCAACCAATAGCGTTATAACCCAATATTTTATAAATTATTAAATTAATTTCTAAGATATAAAGAATTAATAAATATTTTATTAAATTGTTATATTATGATTATTTTGTGAAATTACATTTGAAGATTTAGTGTTGAATATTATTTTAATATTATTAATATTATTATTTTTATTATTGTGAATTATTGGTGAGGTGTATTTTAATATTGTGTATATATATAATTTGTTAGTGAGAATAGTTGAGTTTTAATTATTATTTTAGTTAATTATGTATTAAATTAAATTGTGAGATTTATTAGTGTTGATTATTATTTAATTATTTTATGATATTATTATTTGTGTATATGTACTTGGTAAGAGATATTTTATTTAAAATATATTATTATATATGTACTATTTGTACTTAAAAAAAGGGTTAAAATATTATTTTGTCATTTTCTCCTTTATTAAAGTAAATTTTTTTTTTACAAAATGTCCAATACCCCACACCCCCTTACTTCTTCTTTCTTTCTTTCTTTCTTTCTTTTTTTCTTCTTTCTTTCTCTATAAGCCGAAACCACCCAATGCCACCATTGCCAACCACCACCTTGGGGCATGAGGTTGGTCTCTTTTGGAAGTTCGTCCTCCAAGTTTCTTAAATATTTGAACCGTTTTGAGTTTCGATTTCGGTAACTATCTCATTTTTGTATATTTCTATTTTTTATATTTTGAGTTTTTGTTAGTTTAAGCCTTTATTTGATTTTATCGGCTATTATTGCTTTGAGATTAATTGTTGTAGAGGTTATGAGGAAGCTAAATGTGATTTTTATTTATTTTTCTAAAAATTTTGAATTTTCAAACTCAGAGTTATTGTTCACGTACTGTTCCGTGCTCAAAAAAATTATATTTTTAATAAATTTTACTAATTATTTTAAGCATATTTTTTGAAGAAATTTTATTCAAATTATGTTCCAAGTAATTATTAGAAATTTTCGAATGTTTATGTAAAAATTGAATTTTTGGAAAAATTAGTATAATTGATAAATTTTATATTTTAATTGAAATTATTGTTAATTATTATGTTTTGGATAATTTTTGAGTAATAAATAGAATTAACATAATTTTTATGAATTATTTACTATTTTTAACTAATTAATAATATTTTCTGAAAATGTATTCAAATAATAATTTTATATATTATTTTTATGAATAAATGGATTTTTAGCTATTTTTATTATATATTTGAGCAATTTAAATAATTAATTGTAATTTTTGCTATTTAATTTTGAATATTTGAAAAATTAAATTTTTATTATATTATTTAATTATCTTGAGATTTTATTAATTATTTTGAAAATAAATATCTTTAATGTTTTTATTATTTATATAAGTTGAATTGCGATATTTGTTTGATTTTTATAGATTTTAGTGATTTTTAATATTTATTATTATATTATTGATTTTTGTATATATTGGTTCTTGGTTGGGCAATTTGTATAGTGCGGGGGTCCAACCCTAGAAGTTGAGTATTTGTAAACATTTGAAGTATGTTTGTGTACAAGATCACCTACTTTAAGTAGAGAGATGTTCGTTTTACTGAGGAGACTCTACTGAATTCTCGTTAGATTTCTCTTAAAACATGACATTAGGTCGATCCTGAGTTTTGAATTTTTGTCAAGTTGCATCCTAGATCGAGTTGTTCATTAGAAATTCTAGATGCATAAAATTAGGAATTTAATTCTAATAATAATATTATTATTTATTTTTCTATAGTTGTGCTAAGATCGAGGCCTACAGGACCAGACCAGTCTAATTTTTTTAGAGGAGTGCACAACTGTGAGTTATTATTATATGTATGAATTGCATGTAGATAAATATTATGAGCATCCATATGTTTTTAATAAATATGAATTTAATTATGCTCATTTCATTAAATGATATTTATTATTGTTAATATTTATATATATCTTTCCATATATATAATTGAGAATAATTATTTTGAATAATGTATGCATTGCATGTAGAGAAATTATTGACATCTATGTTTTTAATAAAATATGAATTTTATTATGCCATGTTGCATTAAAAATTAATTGTTATTGTTAATATATATGTATGTTTGTTTGCATATATATATAATGTTGAATATTTATTTGTCTAAATTGGATGCTTTACATATGTAATATGATTTCATTTATTTAATTATTTTTGATAAAATATTTTGGAGGATAGTAGTAGAACATGCTACCTAGTGGACTACACTAGGACTGTGTGCGCACCAGTACGTTAAATTATTATGATTGATATCATGGAATTTATTGATGTGAGATATGAATAATTGATTATTGAGATTTATTTTAGTAGAGAGACATCCATTTTACTGCGGAGACTCTACTAAATTTTCGGTAGATTTCTCTTAAAACGTGACATCGGGTCGATCTTGAGTTTTAAATTTTTGTCAAGTCGTGTCCTAAATCGAGTTGTTCATTAGAAATTCTAGATGTATAAAATTAGGAATTTAATTCTATTATTATTATTATTATTATTATTATTATTTATTTTTCTATAGTTGTACTAAAACTGAGACCTACAAGACCATGCCAGTCTAGTCTTTTTAGAGGAGTGCACAATTGTGAGTTATTATTATATGTATGCATTGCATGTAGATAAATTTTATGAGCATCCATATGTTTTTAATAAATATGAATTTAATTATGCTTATTTTATTAAATGATATTTATTATTGTTAATATTTATATATATGTTTCCATATATATAATTGAGAATAATTGTTTTGAACAATGTAGGCATTGCATGTAGAGAAATTATTGGCATCTATGTTTTTAATAAAATATGAATTTTATTATGCCATGTTGCATTAAAAATTAATTGTTATTGTTAATATATATGTATGTTTGTTTGCATATATATATAAAGTTGAATATTTATTTGTATAAATTGGATTCTTTACATATTTAATATGATTTCATTTATTTAATTATTTTTGATAAAATATTTTGGAGGATAGCAGTAGAACATGTTACTTAGTAGGCTATACTAGGACTATGCGGACAAGTACATTAAATTGTTAGGATTAATATTATGGAATTTATTGATGTGAGATATGAATAATTGATTATTGAGATTTATGGTGAGAGAGTGGTTTGATTGTAAGAGCTCGGTTGACCTAGTGTCTCGGGGCCAATCATGCTGATAATGAGACTATGGGAGCTCAGTTGACTTAGTGTCTTAGGGCCACTCTATTGTCCAAAAATTGAGAAGAGAAATATTTTGGAATTAAATGAGCCTGTTGGCTAGTGAGGTTTAGTGATTGAGGTTGCGGAATATTTTAGGGTTCTGCTCCAATCCTTCACCCAAATTTTTTTTGCATTTATTATTATAAAAAGTGGATTTTTGGCATCTGTATAAAATGCATATATATATATATATATATATATATATATATATATATATATATATATATATATATATATATATATATTGATGCTTGATTGTATATGGCTTTAGGTTGCATGTATATATATTATAATAATTCACTCAGTGAGGTCTGATCCCCTTAATATATTTTTTTCAGGATCTTCTATTTCAGAAATCCATAGTAGAACTATTCACCGAACTCTTTCCTCTCTGGTTGATTTATGTAAATACTAAACCATACATTTTCTTGTATTTTAGTAATCATTACAGTAGTAGTGTTTATTATTGTAGTATTGTGTTATATCAGTTAGAGACCCTATATTTGAATATTGTATGAAAATATTTTATTATATTATGATATAAGGATTTATTTTATATTAATTAAAGTTTTTAATTCTGGTATATTTTTATGTTATAATTGCATGTGTTTTTATTTTAAGGCTTGCTATGGGTTTTGGATTCAAAAGAATTCCCATTCCCTAGCACTGGTCATGACTCCTTGGTTTAGGTCATAACAAAGTTGGTATCAGAGCCTAGGTTTAGTATTATGGACCTAGGTTAGTAGAGTAGAGTTTTCTTTGAAACTACTACAATAATTAGGTTTAACTATGTCTTTGAAAGGTCTTCGTTGCTTTTAGTTCTCCACATAACCATTAGAGTGTCTATTTATTATTTGTGAATTTATGAATTATATGTTTTAATTTTGTTCTTTCAAGATTGTGGCGAGCAGGAGTTGCTCCATCGATCGATGTGACCGATGATAAAGTTTTTTTTTTTAAGGATAAAGTTCTACCCCATGTGCAACCAGCTTGGCATAGGGGTAGAGATGAATTTAAAGGGCTAGGTGGTCATCGTAGACAACGAGATCAACAGAATGAGGAGCCTGTGGCTTAGGGTTTTAATGATGCTGCCTATGCACTAGAAGTTCTACAAGGTGCAGTGCCAATACCTCCGACCGTACCATGAATGCAACCTCTATTTTACCAGAGAGCTTAGGATATGTTAATTCTACATATATTCCATGTTTTAAATCTTGTTGATTTCCACATCTATTCAAGTGAGGTGAACGTGAACTGCTTTTACCATAAAGACAATATATATTGATAAGTAGTCATTTCAATTTAAAGTTATGATTGTAGTTTTAGCCCCTACTAGACCTATCTAGTATAGGGGTAGGTCAGAGGGAACTGTAACTTAAATGCCAAAGTAGTTAATATAAGAAGCACATACAACCTTTGAATTTGAACTTGTAGCATTTGTGGCTAGGATAGACAGGGTTAATGAGGACTTGTAGCATTTAACCAAGCATGACAATTATTTTGAATATGCTTTAATAAAGGAATTAGAAGATGTCTAATGTAGACGAAACATTTTTATACCCTTAATAGTGAAGTTGTTAGTTTTGACTGTAGTATAAGATTGGTACATTTAGTGAAATTGGCTTTATGCGACTACTGTGACATGATTGGAGTTTAAAGAGTGATTTCTAAGATACTTCCATCCATCTTCAAAGAGGGATAATTACAAGTGGCAGCTATTGCACAAATTAGGAGAAGAGCAGTCAATTGAGAAGAATACCTGTGAACTCTTCAATCTATCACGTCATATTGTAGACATGACACTGTATAAAAGGAGACTGGTAGAACTATACATTACAGGATTAAGTTTAGTATATATTAGCATTTGAGCTGAGGACTGAAATTTAGAGTTATTCATGCATTAATTCCTTTTCAGCGTAATTAATTTTGATGTGATTTTGAGAATGGATTTTGTTATGATCCTTAGAATGGATGGGTTGTCTCAGCACTACTTGGAATGGATGAGTTGTCTCAGTGCTATGCCACTATCGGTTATTGGAGTAAAAAGGTGATTTTTAGAATTTCAAATGATAAAGAGTTTAATTTTATATATAATAAGGGTTCTACACCTCAGAATCTTATCTCTGCTATCATGACTAGGAAGATGTTGAGGAAAGGTTGCCAGGGATACTTGGCACTAGTTAGGGATACTTCAATGGAGAAGATGTCTCTCGCAGATGTTCTAGTAGCTTATGAGTTTATTGATGTCTCTCTTAATGAGTTGCCAAGTTTACCACCTCACAGAGAGATAGAATTATATATAGATGTGGTCTTAAGCATAACTCCTTTTTTTATGCTGCCCTATAGAATGACTCCAAAAGAGTTTAAGGAGTTAAAGGAGCAATTGTAAGATTTGTTGGGCAAGGGTATTACTGGACCCAATGTTTCTCTTTAGAATGCACCAATCATGTTTATAAAGAAGAAGGATGGCACATTAAGATTGAGCATTGATTATAGAGAGCATAAGGTGATAATGAAGAACAAGTATCCTCTTCCGAGGATAGATGATTTGTTTGATCAACTTCAGGGTGCACAGTCCTTTTCCATGATTGACTTGAGGTTAGGCTACCATCAGTTGTGGATTAGTGAAGCCGTTGTTCCTAAAATGACCTTTTGCACTCGATATGGTCACTATGAGTTTCTGGTGATGTCCTTCGGGTTAACTAATGCACCAATTTCTTTTATGGATTTGAAGAATAGGGTATTCGAACCGTTATGGATTAGTTTATAGTAGTCATCATGGATGATATATTGGTGTATTCGAAGAGTATGGAGGAGCATATATATCACTTGAGGACAGTACTATAGACACAGAGAGAATATTAGTTTTATGCTAAATTCTTGAAGTGTGATTCTTGCATAGAGAGTGTCGTATTCCTTGGACATGGTGTTTAAAGATGGTATTTAGGTTGATCCACAGAAGGTTAAAGTAGTGTTTGTATGGCCTAGACTGACATTAGTCATTGAGATGTGAAGTTTTCTGGGTACTATAGGATATTTGTGTAGGATTTCTCAAGAATTGTAGCACCTATGACTCGCTTAACTCAATAGAATATGAAGTTCTTGTGGTCAGATGCTTGTGAGAATATTTTTCAGTTATTGAAGGAGAAGTTTACCACAGCTCTAGTTTTCACTTTGCGAAATGGAGAAGACAAGTTCATTGTGTATTGTGATGCTTCTATAGTCGAACTAGGTTATGTACTGATGCAGAATGGTAGGGTGATAGCTTATGCTTGTAGGCAATTGAAGAAGCATGAACATAATTATCCTACTCATGACCTAGAGATGGCTGCAATGATCTTTGTTATTAAGATTTGGAGACATTATTTGTACAGAGTGACTTGTGAGATTTTCATAGATCACAAAAGCTTAAAGGACATTTTCCATTAGAGAGATATGAACTTACGACAAAGGAGATGGTTGGAATTATTAAAGGATTATGATTGTGATATCCTATACCACCCATGCAAGGCTAATATGGTAGCAGATGCCTTGAGTAGGAAGTCCTCGAGTAGTCTTGCTCACATTAGTGTGGAGAGGAGACCTTTGATCCAAGAGTTACACGAGTTAGTGGATTAAGGATTGATGATGAAGATAAGCAGATCAGGAGGATTGCTAGCTCAATTCAAAATTAGATCAGTGTTGAAAGATAAGATTAAGGAAGCTTAGGGCCAAGATCCTATTTTGGTAGAGCTTGAGGAGAATGTTCGTGAAGGGCAGTTCACTGATTTTACACTTGATGATGAAGGTGTTTTATAGACCAGTGGTAGATTATACATTCCTGATATGGATAATTTGAGAGAAGAGATCCTAGAATAAGTGTATTCTGCAGCTTATAATGTACATCCAAGTGTTACTAAGATGTACGACCATATTAAGGATTTGTATTGATGGGATGGATTGAAGAAGGATGTAGCTGATTTTATTTCTAAGTGCTTGACTTGTTAGCAAGTGAAAGATGAACATCAAAAGCCTTCTAGGAAGCTTTAACCTCTTCCTATTCTTGAGTGGAAATGGGAGAGAATTGCTATGGATTTTGTGACCAGGTTACCTCATTCAAAGGATGGATACGATTCCATCTGGGTAATTGTGGACAGGTTAACCAAATCAACTCACTTCTTGCCAGTGAAAGCTACTTATTCTATAGCTAGGTTGGCTAAGTTGTATGTTAATCATATTTTATGCCTGCATGGAGTGCCTATTTCTATTGTATTTAATAGAGGTTCAATGTTTACCTCTCATTTTTTATGGAAGTTATAGGAAGCAATGGGCACCAAGCTTGATTTCAGTAGTGCTTTTCACCCTCAAATAGATGGTCAATCTAAAAAGATGATCCAAACACTTAAGGATATGTTGAGAATTTGTGTAATGGATCTTAGAGGTAGTTGGGATGATCATCTGTCATTGGTAGAGTTTGCTTACTATAATAACTACCATAGTAGTACTGAAATGGCACCATATGAAGTTTTGTATAGAAGGAAGTGTAGATCTCCTTTATGTTGGGATGAGACTCGAGAAAGAGAGTTGATTGGACCTAAAATTATCTAAGATGCAGTAGAGAAGGTAGCTTTGATCAAAAGAAGATTAGAAACTACAACTAGCAAACAGAAGAGTTGTGTGGATTTAAAGCGTAATGATGTGGAGTTTCAAGTTAGAGATTATGTATTTCTAAATGTGTCATTGATGAAGGGTGCAATGATATTTGGCAAGAAAGAGAAGTTAGCTCCGAGATATATTGGATCATTCGATATTTTGGAGAGAGTGGGCATGGTTGCATATCGGTTGGCTTTGCCTCCGAATTTGTCTCAAGTACATCCAGTGTTCTATGTCTCAATGCTGAGGAAGTATATTTTAGACCCTTCGTATGTGTTGCAATATGAGAGTATGGAAGTGAATGAAGATCTGACGTATGTGGAAGAGCCAGTTGCGATAGTGGATTATCAAGTTTGTCAGTTGCGTTTGAAGCAGATCCTAATGGTCAAGGTGTTGTGGAGGAGCAACAACATGGAGGAACACACGTGGGAGACCGAGGCTGAGATGCAGATGGCTTACCCTTACCTTTTTCCTCGATAAATTCTTGTATTCTATTCTTTTTATTTGAAATTTAAAGACAAATTTATATAATGGGGAAGATTGTTATAACCCGATATTTTATAAATTATTAAATTGATTTTTGAGATATGCAATATTAATAAATATTTTATTAAATTGTTATGTTATGATTATTTTGTGAAATTAAATTTGAAGATTTAGTGTTGAATATTATTGTAATATTATTATTTTTATTACTGTGAATTATTGGTATAGTGTATTTTAATATTGTGTATATATATATATATATATATATATTGTGGGTGAGAATAATTGAGTTTTAATTATTACTTTGGTTAATTATTTATTAAATTAAATTATGAGACTTATTAGTGTTGATTACTATTTAATTATTTTATGATATTATTATTTGTGTCTATGTACTTAGTAGGGGATATTTTATTTAAAATATATTATTATATATGTACTATTTGTACTTTAAAAAAGAGGTTAAAATATTATTTTGTCCTTTTCTCCTGTATTAAAGTAATAAAAAAATTTTACAAAATGTTTAGTACCCCACACCCCCTTACTTCTTCTTCTTTCTTTTTCTTCTTTCTTTATTTCTTTTTTTTTTCTTTCTTTTTCTGTAAGCTAAAACCACTCAACGCCACCACCACCTCATGGTGTGAGGTTTGTCTCTTTTGGAAGCTCATCCTTTGGACTTATCAAATCTTCGAACCTTTTCGAGTTTCAACTCCGATAACTATCCTGTTTTTGTATATTTCTATTTTTAGTATTTTTTTTAGTTTAAGCCTTTATTTTATTTTATTAGCTATTGTTGCTTTGAGATTAATTATTGTAGAGGTTGTGAGGAAACAAAATGTGATTTTTATATATTTTTCTAAAAATTTTGAATTTCTGGGCTCAGGGTTATTGTTCATGTATTGTTCTAAGATCGAAAAAATTATATTTTTAATAAATTTCACTAATTATTTTAAGCACATTTTGTGAAGAAAGTTTATTCAAATTATGTTTTGATTAATTATTAGAAATTTTCGAATGTTTATGTAAAAATTAAATTTTTGGAAAAATTAGCATAATTGGTAAATTTTATATTTTAATTGAAATTATTGTTAATTATTATGTTTTGGATAATTTTTGAGTAACAAATAGTATTAAGATAATTTTTATAAATTATTTACTATTTTTAGCTAATTAATAATATTTTTTGGAAATATATTCAAATAATAATTTTATTTATTATTTTTATGATTAAATGGATTTTTAGCTATTTTTATTATATATTTGAGCAATTTAAATAATTAATTTTAATTTATGCTATTTAATTTTGAATATTTGAAATTTTGGATTTTTATTAATATTATTTAATTATATTGAGATTTTAATAATTATTTTGAAAATAAATATCTTTAATGTTTTTATTATTTAAATAGATTGAATTATGGTATTTTGCTGATTTCTATGGATTTTAGTGATTTTTAATATTTATTTTTATATTATCGATTGTTGTGTATATTGGTTTTCAGTTTGGCAATTTGTGTAGTTCGAGGGCCCAACCCGGGAAGTTGAGTACTTGTGAATATTTGAAGTGTGTATGTGTGCAGGATTGACTCTACTTTTAGTTGAGAGACATTCATTTTACTAAGGAGACTCTACCAAATTTTTGGTAGATGTAAAACATGACATCGGGTCGATCCTGAGTTTTGAATTTTTATCGAGTTGCATCCTAGATCAAGTTGTTCATTAGAAATTCTAGATGTATGAAATTAGGAATTTAATTTTAATATTATTTTTATTATTTATTTTTCTATAGTTATACCAAGTCTAAGACTTATAGGACCAGACCAATCTAATCTTTTTAGAGGAGCGCACAACTGTGAGTTATTATTCAATGTATACATTACATGTAGATAAATATTATGAGCATCGATATGTTTTTAATAAATATGAATTTAATTATGCTTATTTCATTAAATGATATTTATTATTGTTAATATTTATATATATATGTTTCCATATATATAATTGAGAATAATTATTTTGAATAATGCATGAATTGCATGCAGAGAAATTATTGGCATCTATGTTTTTAATAAAATATTAATTTTATTATGCCATGTTGCATTAAAAATGAATTGTTATTGTTAATATATGTGTATGTTTGTTAGCATATATATATATAAAGTTGAATATTTATTTGTATAAATTGGATGCTTTACATATTTAATATGATTTCATTTATTTAATTATTTTTTATTAAATATTTTGGAGGATAGCAATATAACATGCTACCTAGTGGACTACAATTGGATTGGGTGCGCACAAGTACGTTAAATTGTTATGATTGATATTATGAAATTTATTGATTTGAGATATGAATACTTGATTATTGAGATTTATGGTGAGATAGTAGTGTGATTGCAGGAGCTAGGTTGACCTTGTGTCTCAGGGCCAATCATGCCAACAGTGAGACTATGGGAGCTCGATTGACTTAGTGTCTCGGGGCCAGTCTACTATCTAAAAATTAAGAAGAGAAATATTTTGGAATTAAGTGAGCCTATTTGCTAGTAAGGTTTAATGGTCGAGGTTGCGAAATATTTTAGGGTTCTTGTCATACCTCAAATTTGACTATCCCCAAAAAGGTCTAATGATTAAATGAAACCCCGAGATGACTATAGTCCTCTCGTTCATAAAGCCTCTGAAGTGTACAACCTTAAAAAAACCTAACTGACCCTACTAGTGTGCAAAATTGATCACTAAGCCATTAAGTTATGCTCCAACCTTGCAAAATATGAATTATCGGAACAATGAAAGGTTTTATTTTGAGAAAACTCCTCTTAAAATACTCAGCTCGTTAGGCCGGTGCTCATTTCATTAGACCAGGACCTAGCTTTGTGAAAAAATGAAAATTGATTTTGATAAAATGAACTTCGAAAAAATGTCCGGAAGGCTCCAAAACCTTCAAAAGTGGTCTCCAAATGGTCCAACACAACTCGAGTAATAGTGCATATCGCTCAAAAGTGTGTGTAAACACCCTAGATGTCATGTGCTAAAATTGAGGCTGAATTTGGCAAAATGGACTCCAAAAATGCATTCGAAAGGCCGAAAAATCTTAAGAACCAACCCCAAAAATAGTGCGCATAAAACCCGGGAAGAGCGTGTAGAGCATTGAAGTGCGTGTGAAAGCACATACGTGCATACGTGGCCACACACCAAGTGCATGACCATGTGCACACTGTGTGTGACCATGCGAACTTGGTGTGGCCACGCATAAAAATCTCATTTTACGCACATGACCACACCCCCACCACCCTCTTTTACCCAATTTTTCCTATAAATAGACCCCTTCACACCCTATTTTGGGGGGGGGGGGGGAGCAAGTAGAAACATACACACACTTAAAAATCAATCTGATTGAAGGAGTTGGAAACCCCTTTCCAGATAGTTTGTGCTCTCCCATAAACTTTCCCTTAGGTTGTTAGATCCCTTTTCCATCAAACCAAGTTTCATCTTTGTCAAAGCACGATTCAAATGTGTATAATCTAGCATCATTCTATTGTCATTTTGAACCTCTCGAAAAGGAAAGCTTGATAATCTCTCGAAGCTATAGCTTCAAAGCTCACACAAGCTTAATTGAGTTTGAGGACCACACAATTATTTTAGCACGTTTATTTTATCATATTGCATTTTATTTTATTATCGCTAACATTTGGAAATACTGTTGTGCTTGTGTGATAAGACTAGTAATCTTGTATGCTATGTGAATAACATATGCTTTATTATGCTCATTTCACATAATCATTCTGCATCCTCTATTTCTGAAATCATGAAATCATATTATAAATATAAATAACATAAAAAGTTCATGTCCCGGAATATAGTCATCATGCTCTCGATCCAGTGATGACCTCATACATCTTTTATATTATCATCATACATCATCATAGCATAAATAATTACTACAAGCATGATCATCCTATCATTTATTGAGCAAACTACGTAAATGGTCGTGTCATCCTTATATATCAATTACATTAGATTTATCTTTTCGCAATCTTTCTATTTTTTTATATATGTATTTTATCAAGAAAGTAATGTAATAAAATTTTTAGCTATCTGATGTACTATGTGAATGCTATATAAACTGTCATTACTGAAACTAGGGTGTTGCGGTAGCTATACGACAAATATCGTATAATGAGAAATAGTCAAAAAGTAGATGTGATCCTTTGAACCCAGAAATCTCTACTGGGGACAATACTCGCTGAGTGACCGATGTTGTCCATTTCTTTTCTCGATTTTCTAAAAATTGGGTGGCAACTTAATAAAATCAAAAGCATATAATCCCCTTAAGACCAATCATTTGTCCCTATTTAGTAAAGTTTCCATGTCCCTTGGAAATGGAAAGACCTGCTACACGTCCCAAACAAAATAACCAAATATGATCGCTCATAGTGGCGACTCCACTAGGGACTTCTAAGTAAGAGGGATCAACTCAAAAATGACTATTTCTCATTATGCAATACTAAATCATATAGAGCCCCTCACAACTGCATTTGCACTACACATCACACGTGCACCACTTGTCCCTAAAAACCTTAATAATACTAAATGACATTGCCACCATGATTCCACTCAAGTCACAGGGCAACAAAGATACAATATCATCACCTTTAGTCTTTACTCGTGCATTTGCTAGAATTATCTGACCAGAGTCTGTAACCCAAGACCTTAAAGGGGGCAATTGAGTTATCAAAAGAATGCTAAACTCACTAACCGGAGTTCATAACCCTAGTTAGATGGGGGCATTCTTGCTAAAGGAACCCTTAGCCTTTCACCTTGACTCAGCTCATGTAGATAAATCAGTAGCAACATCCACCAGGATTTCACCAAGCTATTCATGTTATCCTCATCCTAACACTGTTTGTTTGACATGATATTCATAAATGACATGACCCTTGTAGTGTCTATCATTGAATGACATCATAATGTTAGTTTTTATAAAAAATTTATGCTCAGGACCACATGATTCTCATTTACTTTATGTGAGCATGAAGCATGAGGAATGATGAGAATCATGTACCTCAACTTGAATAATCTATGCATATTAACAAATAATGACATCCTTCAATGACGGAACATACAATATTTTGTCCATTTATCCTTATTAAATTAAATGAATGGGTTAGGAACCCAACTAGATTATGGAGCTTTATGTCAAAAAAATCAAATTGTAAACCATCAAACAATACTTTCATGACTCATGGTAAACATATTGAATATTGATGTGAGCATAAGAAGTCGGAGTCCCTTTGATTGACCTTGGCCTTATGCATATGGGCTCTAGACATTATTTGAATCCCGACAATTGACCCTCACATTGACATTATATGATTTGAGTATCATTCCTCATTTTACCCTTTGGTTCTTACCAACATAAATTGAAATAACCTAGTTTTAAGAGTGGAACCATAGTCCCTTGATGATTATAGGTTCAAAACCCATATAGGAAAGAGACTGAATGACCTCATGAAGAAATAAGGTTAGAAACGAGAGATTACTTGTGATTGGTTTGTTCACTGTGCAGGAAAACTAACCAGCTTTAATCATGCATGCATCATATACTTGTAGATAGCATGTGCTAACCACTATTTCTTACAAGAATAATCACTTTTCCATCATAGGATTTTTGCATCCACTCCATGTATACATGCTCACCCTTTTCTTTTGTAGGCACATGTCATGCATCATTCATTTAGCTAACCCTAATAAATGTATAGGATTACAACATTCAAACATGAGTGACTAAGAAGAAACCTCTTATTAGCAATTCATAGACATGCTAAAAGAGGGGATCCAAAAGTTGCTCATTGATGGCACTATAGTTGAAATCTTCCAAGCCCAAATCAAAGCTAAACATGCTCGAGATAGGAATAGCACACCAATGAGTGAAGCCTTTGCATCTATTCACCCAAGGGTAGATAAAACAAAAGGAATTCCTCACACTTCAGTACAAGCTGATGATGACAATGGCTACTACTAAGATCTCAGGAATGCACCACCAGCTGCAAAAATTGCTGACATGACCAAGCCTAAATCGATAGGGGAGATCAAACTATTGGCCAACAGGAAGGCTCAGTTATAATTTTCCTTTAAAGATAAAGGGATTCATAGCTCTAAAAGCTTCATCGACCTAGCACTATTCAAAGATAAGCCACTTCCATATGATCTTAAACTACCAAACTTTGCTAAGTTTGATGGAACAGGAGATTCGAGGATCCATCTAAGGAAATATGCTACCTTCATGGCTACCACAAAGCTTACAGAATCATAGAATGTTTGCTTTTTCTTCACTTTACTAGAGGAAGGATCGAGGGCATGGTTCTTTGACCTTGAAGATGAAATCAAAAGCGATTAGCTATTGCTAAATCAGAAGTTTATCAAGTGGTATGAATACAACACTCAATTAGACATCACTCAAAAGGACCTTGAGACCATAAAGTAGAAACCTGGTCAAGCTTTATCTGATTATGTCACCAGATAGTAGGGAAAGGTAGTCAAGATGAGAAACTGTCCTCCTAAGGATGAACTAATAGAGCTAATAATCAAAGGGGCACTACCACACTTCAGAAAATAGATGATCTTTGCTTATTATCCTGTGTTGGAAGCTCTCAATTAGGCTAGGATTAGAATTGAGGATGAAGAACTTTTGCAAGCTAGAAACACTTTTGCTACAAGACCCAACTAAACATCCAAAACACCTTCACTCGAGCTGCAAAAATAAACATGATCCAACATAACACCCATAGCTCACATCTATTAATGTCATCAAACCATTAAGAAAATTCTTAAACTTTAACCTCCCACTATCCAAAGTATTCCAGAGGCTTCAACAAAAGAACCTCTTACAGCCATAAGAGCCTAGGCCTCTTCCAAACCCACTACCACCTCAAATTAACCAAAACTTGTTTTAAAACTTTCTCTAAATGCCTAGCCATATTACTAATACATGCAGAACTCTTAAAAAAGCAATCTAAGACCTCATTGACTCTGGAAAAATTGATGACCTAGAAAAATGACCCAATATCAACACCAATCCTCTCCCAAACTATCAAAACATGCATCCACCAACCATTAGCATGATCTCCTATAATCTACCAAAAGATTTGGTTGAATAGTCAATCCAAGCTATATAAGAGACCCAACATAAACCCTTAGAGGACAAACCCTCAAATCCCATTCTTGAGCCTCATGATTCTAGTGAAGATGAGTAATGCCCTTCTACCTTTGAATGCATTCTAATGCCTTAAAAGTTCCTTCCTCACTTGATGATGCAAAAAAGAGCCAGAGATATAACTCTCCCTATGAATGGTGAAGTGATTGATTGCCTTTACTCATATGAAGTAGAGACAGAAAAAAATCTTATTAGTGACCATGAGATATAAGATTTATTAGGCCAACCATCTGAGAAGTTCAACTACAAAGTCAAGTACACAACACCTCCTGCTACCCACACACTCTTAGAAGACATAGTATCCTTAGGATAGGGAGAAGAATTTGATAAGGAAGATGGAATGATCAGTACTATTTAGCTTTAGAACCTACAAGTCATGGGGATAGACATATGGTATGACTCTGATGATCCTAAAATCATTGTCTAGGACCATAACAGTAGTGAAAAACCATATAAGCAAGTAGTTGAGAAGCCCTCACTAGCAATTAATCGTGTAACTCATAGCGGGTGGGTATATCAACCTCCTAAGAAAAAGAAGGAACCCTCTAAGGAGAAAGAAGTAGTAAGAGATCAAGCTTCAGTTAAAGAGGAAGACAATAGCTCAAGAAAACTCAGGCATAAGCCAGTATTTAGGACCTACTCATGGCCTCCAAGAAGCACAAAGATGCCCTAATAAAAGCACTAGGTAAAGTAAAGATTGCCACTAATGCCTCACCTTATGAGATGATAGCCTCTCTAATAAAAGCTCCTTTTAATGCGATCATCTTTTCAGACAAAGAGTTTCCCTTCAAGGGAAGGGTCCACAATCATCCTCTTTTTATATAGGCAATTGTCAAGACTAAGAAGACCCCTATATGTTATGGTAGATGATGAGTCTGCTATTAACATTTACCCCCTGAGGTTGCTAGATAAGTTCGAGATGAGTGTTGAAAACCTAGAGGAATCCAATATGGTCATAGAAGCCTATGATGATTCAAAGAAGCCAGTCATTGGCACTTTCAAAGCAGTAGTTATAGTGGGAGATATTGAATTAGAAATAGAATTTACCATCCTGGACATCCTTTGACTTTTTACTTGCTGCTAGGAAGACCTTGGTTCCACCCATTAAAGGGCATACCTTCCATTGTGCATCAGAAGATCAAGTTCCCTCTGAATGGAAAGGTCATTACCATCCTTACTAAAATAAATAACATTATTGCTTATTTGAATGTGGTCCCACTAGGATTCTAAGTTTCTATGATCAGTGGCGATCATGTCAATTCTAAAGTTATTGCTATGATGAAGAAGATGTAATATCTGCCTAGAATAGGATTAGGAGGAAGAAACGTTGGAGTCATAGAATTCTCCGACTTTCAACGATAGACCAATAGAAATGGTCTGGGGTATGATCCTAAAAAGGATATTGGGCCTAAGAAATTAACCTCTTTTATGTCTAAAAGCTCAACCTAAGTTTATAAAGGATAAACTGAGGAATGGATGAGCAACAGAATCAAGGAATCGGGGTTTGAGATCTTCAATGACACCCTTAAAGAGAAATACTTACCAGACATGATCACCAAGACTGACATTTGTTAACTAATGAAAAACATGGAAATAAAATATGAGAGTGAAGCTATTAATCATGCTCAAGCTACTGCCATCCTCAAATTGAGCATTAATGACATCCTGTTCAAAGACATTGCTAATGATGATTTATGTACCTTTTCTTTGTTTGAAAATTACGGTGTAATGAACTCTAAAGTTAATGCAATGAAATATGATTTTGCTTACTTGTTTGATGTTTTTCCTAATTGTAGTGTGCATTGTATTGATAAAAACATTACTATATTTGACATTCATCCCACACGCATTGAATCATTTAACATTGGTACAAAATTTGAACCACGCATTTTGCATATTTTGATAGATGTTACCCCTGAAGAGAGGAAAGAAATTGAAAAAATATTAATAAAATATTCAAATGTATTTGCCTGGATGTACAACAATATGCCTGGTATTGACAGAGACATTGCTCAACACTTCATTCCTACTAAAGAAGGGTGCAAACCAATAAAGCAGTAACTGAGAGGACTCATATTAGAATTGGCCCAACTAGTGAAAAAGGACATTGAGAAATAGATCAAGGAAAAATTCTTAGAGGTAGTAGACTATCCAAAATGGTTGGAAAATGTGGTGCTAGTACCAAAGAAAGATGGAAGGGTTAAAATCTATGTCGACTACAGAGATCTAAATAAGGCATGCTTGAAGGATGATTTCCCAATTGTAAATCACCCGTACCCAAAGGTTTTAGGAAAATAACATCACTCAGTAAATAAAACAAAAAGTACTGAGCTAGCTGCTTTGCTGAGACAAGACCATCATTATACAAAGTTCATGTATTGAGTGAGATACGGGCAACCAGACTTTATAGTGTGACTACCCCAAGCAAATCCATTGTAAGATGCCTCCTCGGTACAGCAGTAGAACACTCCTCCTTATTGAAAGGAATAGGCTCTCTATAAAAGCTCAAGCCCATGATAGCAGCAAAATCCAATGGGGTAATAGTCATCTCCCCAATAGGCAGATGGAAAGTATGCATCATGTCCATCCACCACTCTATCAATGCATACATGGCAATCTGACTCGACACATTCAAGTCATAAGACAATGCAACAATGACCCCATCAAAGCCCTGCTCTGCAATTATCTACTTTACACAGATTTGGAGACCTTGATAATACATACTCACCCTGTTGAAACTACCAAGCAGCTCAGTGACATACCTATGAGGCTATAAACAACAGTTACGTTATCAAACATTTGCATAGTTACTAAATACTAACACATCTCTCTCTCTATCACTTAATAGGATTAAACCAATAAAGGCTGAAAAGAAAAGCATCATGGCAATCGACAATCATAAAAAGAAAATAAAGCAAGAACTATTAGCCATTAGCATTTACAATAAAACTAAATAGATAGTTACAGCAAGAGCTATAGAGCTATAACTACAACAATCTCATAAAGCAAAATAAATAGCAAAATAACCAGCGAACAAGCTTCAAAAAATAAGGGCAAAAAAGGACCTACCTCGCAATGATGATGCACCCAAGCATGAGTCTCTAAGCTATAAATAATAGGGATTATATCTCCCTAAGAAAGCCTGGATGGTTGAGAACTCTAAGCAATAGATGTGCTAGTCCCTATAGTGGGATCCCAGCTCCAGTGGCCTTTATAAAGTCACCCTTAAGATCAACATTAAAATCAATAAAAATGTCCTTTAGACCTCTGGAATGTTAGGGAATTCCATTCTATGCAAAAGAAAATGGAAATATAGAAGTAAAAAAAATATAGCAGATAGCACCTAAAACATAAAAGAGTCAAGAAAAGTCAAAAAACACTCAAACAAGTCCAGATGAAGCCTCCTAAGACCTCTAAAATAGCCATTTAAATACCTCTAAAATAGCCATTTAAATAAGCCTAGAGTGGAGGAAGCATGTGATCATGCACCTCCCATGTGCACAAGCATGTGATCATGCACCTATCATGCATAGTCACATACCTCCTATGCATAGTCATGCGCATATTGCTTAGAAGCATTCACATTGCTTAGGAGCACTCTCACATCACTTCACATTGCTTAGAAGCACATTTCTGCTTGGAAGCATCTTCTTATTGCTTAGAATCATCCTCACATTTCTTAGGAGCATTCTTATCTTCATTGCTCAATAGCATGTTCATTTGTGTGAGACTTAAGAAGGTTATAATCGCATGTTCATTCATGTGACACTTAAGAAGGTTATAATCGTATGATCATTTCACATGAAACCTAAGAAGGTTATAATCACATGATCAATTTGTGTGACACCTAAAAAGGTTATAATTGTATGTTCATTCATGTGACAACTAAGAAGGTTATAATCACATATTCATTCGTATGACACCTAAGAAGGTTATAACCACATGATCATTTAATGTGACACCTAAGAAGGTTATAGTCGTATGATCATTTCGCATGACACTTAAGGAGGTTATAATCGCATGTTCATTCACGTCACACCTAAGAAGGTTGTAGTCACATGTTCATTTGCGTGACAACTAAGAAGGTTATAGCCACATTTGCATTTTGCTTAGTAGCATCTTCATTCACGTGACACCTAAAAAGGTTATAGTCACATGTTCATTTATGTGACACTTAGAAAGGTTATAGTCGCATCTCTCTTTGCTTAGTAGTATCCTCATTTGCATGACACCTAAGAAGGTTATAGTCGTATAAATCTCAATGCACTTCATATGAATCACAAGCTTGCATATCTCCCAAATAGCACCTTATGTGATGACCAAGTCATAAAATAATAGCAATAAATAAAATGCAATAATAGTAATCAAATCTTGATAAGATGTTTAAAGACAACCGACAAGTAAGTACCTCTCTCCCTACTAAAATATTTTTTGCATCTTTGCATTTTGCTCTATGTGTATTGACATTAGTGCTAGGTGGCTATGCAACACACGTAAAGTAGGGGGCAACTATCATACCTCAAATTTGACTATCCCCAAAAAGGATTAATGATGAAATGAATCCCCGAGATGATTAGAGTCTGCTCATTTGTAACGCCTCTGAAGTGTGCAACCTTAAAAAAACTAACTGACCCCACTAGTGTGCAAAATCGAACATTGAACCATTAAGTTGTGCTCTGACATTGTGAAATATGAATTATCGGAACAATGAGAATTTTTATTTCAAGAAAACTCTTCTCGAAATACTCAGCTTATTAGGCTGGTGCACATTTTGTTAGATTGATAGCTAGCTTTGTGAAAAAAAAGAAAATAATTTTGATAAAATGGACTTTAAAAACATGTTTGGAAGACTCCAAAACCTCCAAAAGTGGTCCTGGAATGGTCCAACACAACCTAAGTATTAATGTGTATCGCTTAAAAGTGCGTGTAAACACCCTTAGGTGTCATGTGCTAAAATTGAGGTTGAATTTGGCAAAATAGACTCCAAAAACACGTCTGAAAAGGCCTAAAAACCCTAGGCACCGACCCCAAAATAACATGTGTAAAACTTGAGAAGAGCGCATGGAGTGTCGAACTACGTGTGAAAGCATACACGTGCATGCATGGCCACACGCCAACCATGTGACCACATGCACATTGTGCACAACCACGTGCACTTGGTATGGCCACTTATAAAAATCTCATTTTATGCACATGGCAATGCCCTTACCACCTTATTCTACCAATTTTCCCTATAAATAGACCCTTTCACACCCCATTTTTAGGGGGGGAGCAAGTAGAAACACATATACACTCAAAAATCGATCCGATTAAAGGTGTTGGAAACCCCTTTCCACATAGTTTTTGCTCTCCCACAACTTTTCTCTTAGGTTATAAGATCCTTTTTCCACCAAACCAAGCCTCATCTTTGAAAGGTATACAATCTAGCATTATTCTGCTATCATTTTGAACATTTTGACAAGGAAAGCTTGATAATCTCTTGAAGCTAAAGCTTTAAAGCTCACACAAGCTTAGTCGAGTCTGAGGACCATAAAATTATTTTAGCATATTTATTTTATCACATTACGTTTTATTTTATTGTTACCAGCATTTGGAAATACTATTGTTCTTGTATAATGAGATTGGAAATCTATTATGCTATGTGAATAGCATATGCTTTATTATTCTCATTTCACATCATCATTCTGCATCCTCTATTTTTAAAATCATGAAATCATATTGTAAATATCAATAACGTGAAATGTTTATGTCCTGAAATAGAATCATCATGCTCTCAATCCAATGATAACCACATACATCCTTTATATTACCATCATACATCATCATAGCATAAATAATCACTACAAGCATGAACACCCTATCATTCATCGAGCAAGCTACATAAATGGTCATGTTATCCTTGTAGATCAATCATATTAGATTTATCTTTCTGCAAACTTTCCTTATATATATATATATTATCAAGAAAGTGATGTAATAAAATTTTCAGCTTTATTATCTTAGACTATCTAATGTACTATGTGAATGCTATATAAACTATTATTATTAAAACTAGGGTGTTACATTAGCTATACATTAAAGATCATATAATGAGAAATAGTTAAAAAGTAGATGTGATCCCTTGAACTTAGAAATCTCTACTAGGGAAAATACTCTCTAAGTGACCTAATGTTGTCCCTTTCTTTTCCCAATTTTCTAAAAATTGGGTGGTGACTCTATAAAATCAAGAGCATCTTATCCCTTAAGACCAATCATTTGTCCCTATTTGGTAAAGTTTCCATGTCCCTCAGAAATGGAAAGACCTGCTACACGTTCCAAACAAAATAACCAAATATGGTCGCTCACAGTTATGCTCCAATCCTTCACCTAGAAAATGTTTCGGCATTTATTATTATAAAAAGTGGATTTTTGGCATCTGTATGAAATACATGTATATATATATATATAAAATTTTGCTAATGCTTGATTATGTATGGCTTTAGGTTGCACGTATATATATTATAATAATTCACTCAATGAGGTATAACCTCCCTAACTATAATTTTTTAGGATCTTCTACTTCAAACCTCCTTGGTAGAACTATTCACTGGACTCTTTCCTCTCTGACTGATTTATGTAAATAATGAACTATACATTTTCTTGTATTTTAGTAATCACTGCAGTAGTATTTTTTATTATTGTAATATTGTGTTGTATTAGTTAGCGACCCTATATTTGAATATTGTATGAAGATATTTTATTATATTATGATAGAAGGATTTATTTGATATTAATTAAAGTTTTTAATCCTAGTGTATTCTTGTGTTATAATTGCATGTGTTTTTATTTTAAGGCTTGATACGATTTCCAAATTTGAAAGAATTCCTGTTCGTTAGTGTCAGTTATGACTTCCCAATTTGAGTCATGACAAAGTTGGTATAAGAGCCTAGGTTTTGTATTATGGACCTATGTTAGTAGAGTTAAGTTTTCTTTGAAACTACTACAATAATTAGGTTCAACTATGTCTTTAAAAGGTCTTCATTGCTTTTAGTTTTTTGCATAACCATTAGGGTGTCTATTTGTTATCAATGATTGTCTGAATTGTATGTTTTAGTTTTGTTCTTTCAAGATTGTGGCGAGCATGAGTCACTCCATCGATCGATGAGATCGATGATGGAGAGTTTTTTTAAGGATAAGGTTCTACCCCATGTGCAGCCAACTTGGCGTAGGGGTAGAGGTGAATCTAAAGGGCCAAGTGGTCATCGTAGACAGTGGGAACAACAAAATGAGGAGCATGTGGATGAAGGTTTTGATGATGCTACCCATGCACCAAGAGTTTTGTAAGGTGTAATGCTAATACCTCCAAATATACCACAGATACGGCCTCTATTTCAGCAAAGAGCTCAGGATATATCAATTCTACTTAGATTCCATGTTTCGAATCTGGTTGATTTTCACGTCTTTTCAAGTGAGGTGAATGTGAACTACTTTTACCATAGAGACAATATATATTAATAAGCAGTCCTTTCAAGTTGAAATTATGATTCTAGTTTCAGCCCCTACTAGACCTATCTAGTATAAGGGTAGGTCAAAGGGAATCGTAACTCAAAGGCCAAAGTAGTTATTATAAGAAGTACATGTAACCTTTGAATTTGAACTTGTAGCATTTATGGCTAGGATAACCAGGGTTAATGAGGACTTGGTAGCACTTAACCAAGCATGAAAATTATTTTGAATATGCTTTGATAAAGGAATTAGAAGATGGCTAATGTAGATGAAACACTTTTGTACTCTTAATGGTAAAGTTGTTAGTTTTGACTGTAGTATAAGATTGGTACATGCAGTCAAATTACCTTTATGTGACTACTATGACATGACTGGAGTTTAAAGAGTGATTTCTAAGATACTTCCATCCATCTTCAAGGAGGGATAATTACAAATGGTGGTTATTACACATAGTAAGAGAAGAGCGGTCAGTTGAGAAGAATACCCATGAACTCTTCAATTTGTCACATCATGCTATAGATGTGATATTGTATAAGAGGAGACTAGTAGAACTGTATGTTACAGGATTAAGTTCAGTATATATTAGCATCTGAGCTGAGGATTGAAATTTAGAGAGTTATTCGCAAATTCATTTTTTGGGTGTAATTAAGTGATTTTGAGAATGGATTTTGTTATGATCCTTGGAATGGATGGGTTGTCTCAACACTACGCCACTATTGGTTGTCGAAGTAAAGAGGTGATTTTTAGAATTTCAAATGATGAAGAGTTTAAGTTTATAGGTGACAAGTGTTTTGCATCTCAGAATCTTATCTTCATTATCATGGCTAGGAAGATGCTGAAGAAAGGTTGTCAGGGATGCTTTTCACTAGTCAAGGATATTTCAGTGGAGATGATGTCTCTCACTGATGTTCCAGTAGCTTATGAGTTTACTGATGTCTTTCCTGATGAGTTACCAGGTTTACCACCTCATATTGAGATCAAATTATGTATAAATATAGTCCTAGACATAGCTCCTATTTCAATGTTGCCCTATAGAATGGCTCTTACAAAATTGAAGGAGTTAAATAAGTAGTTGTAAGATTTACTGGGTAAGGGTTTTATAAGACCCAATCTTTCTCCTTGGGGTGCACCAGTCTTATTTGTGAAGAAGAAGGATGGTACACTAATACTGTGCATTGATTACAAAGAGCTAAATAAGGTGACAATGAAGAACAAGTATCCTCTTTCAAGGATAGATTATTTATTTGATCAACTTTAGGGTGCACAGTTCTTTTTTCAAGATTGACTTAAGGTCAGGCTACCATCAATTATGGATCAGTGAAGCCAGTGTTCCTAAAATGGCATTCTGCACTTGATATGGTCATTATGAATTTCTAGTGATGTGCTTCGGGTTAACTAATGCACCAACTGCTTTTATGGATCTGATGAACAAGGCGGTTAGACCATTTGTGGATCAGTTTATAGTAGTCTTCATTGATGATATACTGATGTATTCGAAGAGTATGGAGGAGCATGTATATCACTTGAGGATATTACTATAAACACTGAGAGAACATCAACTTTATGCTAAATTCTTAAAGTGTGATTTTTGGATGGAGAGTGTTGCATTCCTTAGGCACGTGGTGTCTAAAGATGGTATTCAAGTTAATCCACAGAAGATTGAAGCAGTGTTTGAATGGCCTAGACCGACATCAATAATTGAGATTCAAAGTTTTTTAGGCACTATAGGAGATTTATGCAAGATTTTTCAAGAATTGCTGCACCTATAACTTGCCTAGCTCAATAGAATGTGAAGTTCATGTGGTTAGATACTTATAAGAATAGTTTTTAGTTACTAAAGGAGAAGTTTACCACAGCTCTAATTCTAAATTTACCAAATGGAGGAGACAAGTTCATTTTGTATTGTGATGCTTTCAGAGTCGGCCTAGGTTATGTGTTGATGTAGAATGGTAGGGTTATAGATTATGCTTCGAGGCAATTAAAGAAGCATGAACAAAATTATCCTACTCATGACCTAAAGATGGCTATAGTGATCTTTGCTTTTAATATTTGGAGACATTATTTGTACAGAGTGACTTATGTGATTTTCATAGATCATAAAAGCTTGAAGTATATTTTTCACCAAAGAGATATGAACTTGAGGTAAAGCAGATGGTTGGAATTGTTGAAGGATTATGATTGTGATATCCTATACCATTCAGGCAAGGCTAATTTGGTAGTAGATTCCTTAAGTAGACCTTTCATCTAAGAGTTACACGAGTTAGTGGATCAATGATTGATGATAAAGATAAGCAGATCAGGAGGACTACTATCTCAGTTCATAATTAGGTCAGTGTTGAGACATAGGATTAAGGAAGCTCAAAGGCGAGATCCTATTTTGGTAGAGTTTGAGGAGAATGTTTGTGAAGGGAAGTTCACTGATTTTACATTTGATGATGAAGGTATTTTATAGATTAGTGGTAGATTATGCGTTCCTGATATGGATAATTTTAGAGAAGAGATCTTGGAAGAAGCTCATTCTATAGCTTATAGTGTACATCCAGGTGTTACTAAAATGTACCTCTACATTAAGGATTTATACTGGTGGGATAGATTAAAGAAGGATGTAGCTGATTTTGTTTCTAAGAGCTTAACTTTTCAATAGGTGAAAGCTGAACATCAAAAGCAATCTAAGAAGCTTCAACCTCTTCCTATTCCTGATTGGAAATTGGAGAGAATTGCTATAGATTTTATGACCAGGTTACCTTATTCAAAGGATGGATATGATTCCATCTGGGTGATTGTGGATAGGTTAACCAAATTAGCTCACTTTTTGCTAGTTAAAGCCACTTATTTTGTAGTCAGGTTGGCTAAGCTATATATTAAGTATATTGTGTGCCTACATAGAGTGCCTATTTCTATTATATCTTATAAAGGTTCAGTGTCTACCTCTCGATTTTTGTAGAAGTTGTAGGAAGCAATAGGCACTAGGCTTGATTTTAGTATTGCTTCTCACCCTTATACAGATGGTCAATCTGAGAGGATGATCCATACACTTTAGGATATGTTGAGAATGTGTGTAATGAATCTTAAAGGTAGTTAGGATGATCATCTACCACTGGTAGAGTTTGCTTACTATAATAGTTACTATAGTAGTATTGAAATGACACTATATGAAGCTCTGTATGGAAGTAAGTGTAGATCTCCTTTGTGTTGGGATGAGATTGAAGAGAAAGAGTTGATTGGATTTAAGATTATCCAAGATGCAATGAAGAAGGTCACTTTGATAAGAAGAAGATTAGAAACCACAGCTAGCAGACAAAAGAGCTATGCGGATTCGAAGCATAAGAAAGTGGAGTTTTAGGTTGGAGATTATGTGTTTCTAAAGGTGTCACTGATGAAGGGTGTGATGAGATTTGGCAAGAAAGGGAGGTTAGCATCGAAATATATTGGACCATTCGAGATTCTGGAGAAAGTGGGCATGGTTGCATATCGATTGGCTTTGCCTTAAAATTTGTCTCAAGTGTATCCAGTGTTATATATCTAGATGTTGAGGAAGTACATTTCAGACCCTTCGCACATGTTGCAGTCTGAGAGTGTGGAAGTGAATGAAGATCTAATGTATGTGGAAGAGCCAGTTGCAATAGTGGTTTATCAAGTTCGTTAGTTATGTTCAAAGCAGATCCCAATGGTTAAGGTGTTGTGGAGGAGCAATAACGTGGAGGAACACACGTGGGAGACCAAGGTTGAGATGCAGATGGCTTACCCTTACCTTTTTCCTTAATAAATTCTTGTATTATATTCTTTTCATTTTAAATTCAAGGATGAATTTTTGAAAAGGGGGAAGATTGTTATAGCCGAATATTTTATAAATTATTAAATTAATTTTTGAGATATACATTGTTAATAAATATTTTATTAAATTGTTATATTATGATTATTTTGTGAAATTAAATTTGAAGATTTAGTGTTGAATATTATTTTAATATTATTATTTTTATTATTGTGAATTATTGGTGTAGTGTATTTTAATATTGTGTATATATATATTTTGTGGGTGAGAATAATTAAGTTCTAATTATTATTTTAGTTAATTATTTATTAAATTAAATTGTGAGATTTATTAGTGTTGATTATTATTTAATTATTTTATGATATTATTATTTTTGTATATGTAATTGGTGAGAGATATTTTATTTAAAATATATTATTATATATGTACTATTTATACTTTAAAAAGGGGTTAAAATATTATTTTGTCCTTTTCTTCTTTATTAAAGTAAAAAAAATTACAAAACGTCTAGTACCCCATACCCCCCTACTTCTTCTTCTTCTTCTTTTTTCTTTCTTTCTTTATAAGCCGAAACCACCCAATGCCACCACTGCCAACCACCACCTCAGGGCATGAGGATGGTCTCTTTTGGAAGCCCGTGTTCTGGGCTTCTCAAA
The DNA here is from genome assembly GCA_947683625.1 of Mallotus nudiflorus. Taxonomy (NCBI): domain Eukaryota; kingdom Viridiplantae; phylum Streptophyta; class Magnoliopsida; order Malpighiales; family Euphorbiaceae; genus Mallotus; species Mallotus nudiflorus. Next base: position 378,688 of record CANTUR010000094.1, on the reverse strand, counting down.
TTTTTGAACCATTTCAAATTTCCACTCCGGTAACTATCCTGTTTTTGTATATTTCTATTATTATTTTCAATTTCTATTAGTTTAAGCCTTTATTTGATTTTATTAGCTATTGTTACTTTAGATTAATTGTTATAGAGATTGTGAGGAAACTAAATGTGATTTTTATTTATTTTTCTAAAAGTTTTGAATTTCCGTGCTATGGGTTACTATTCATATACTGTTTTGAGCTTGGTAAAATTATATTTTTAATAAATTCTACTAATTATTTTAAGCATATTTTGTGAAGAACGTTTATTGAAATTATGTTTCGATTCATTATTTTAAATTTTTTAATGTTTATATAAAAATTCAATTTTTGGAAAAATTAGTATAATTAGTAAGTTTTATATTTTAATTGAAATTATTGTTAATTATTATGTTTTGGATAATTTTTGAGTAATAAATAGGATTAAAATAATTTTTATGAATTTACTATTTTTATTTAATTAATAATAATTTCTGGAAATATATTCAAATAATAATTTTATTTATTATTTTTATGATTAAATGGATTTTTAGTTCTTTTTATTATATATTTGAGCAATTTAGTATTCCGTTCCCAAAATCTCCTAATTGTGGTGCTATCTTTCTTTTAGAGAATCGAGTACAACCAAAACGATTTGTCCCAGTTATTACTCTGGGTGGCGACTCCTCATCTCTACCCCTTGTCTTTGTGACAATGGTTAGTGTGTTCTCTAGAGCCCTGAGCTCAAATAGTATCATGGTTGCTAAAATCTTGGGCGCGCACTAAACCCCACCGTCTATAGTGGCAACTCCACTAAGGATAAGAGATATTGATTCTAGTTGTGTTCTTTAAAGTTACTTTATTAATTATTATTTTATTCTTGCATTCATTCTGCATGTCCTTATTAAACCGATGGCGTTGGTGTATGATTCCATGATCCCATTAGTTTCATGGAGTTGTAAATTGGCTAACCATCACTCTTAGCCTTAACTCGGTTCAAGAGAGATTACTGGGTTTATCTGATAAGAGTTTGTAACCCAAGTCCTAAAGGGGGGTAGTCTTCTCACGAGTTTGTAAAGGATGCTAGGCCCCTTTAACCTTAGCATGTAACTCAAGTCTTAAATGAGGGCATCTTGCTAAGGGAACCTTGACTTTTTATCGGACCCTAACCACATACAATGGCTTAGTTACTTCCCCTGGGATCTACCCAAATTGCTTGTATGATTTTTGCCATCAGGTATTTCTATCTATAAAAGCCTAGGCCTACACTTTTGAAGCCCACTTAGGCCAATAAAGATTAGGCTAGACCTTTATACTTAGAAATGTTGTTTCTATGCTTATTACCATGAGGTATTTTTATCTATAAAAGCCCATGCCCATACTTTTTAAGCCCTTTAGGGTAATGAAGAATGGGCTAGACCTTTATACTTAGAAATGTTGTTTCTATGCTTATTACCATAAGGTATTTCTATTTATAAAAGCCTAGGCCCATACTTTTTAAGCCCCTTGAGGTAATGAAGATTGGGCTAGACTTTTATACCTAGAAATGTTATTATGCTTTACTACTTTAAGAGAGATCTAGCATGCACGTCGGTCCCTGATATCCCCTGTTGATATAAAGACCAAGACCAAAAATCCTAGGATAAGAGACTCGCCATTGCACACGTGTGTGGGAGGAATAAGGTTGGAAGGATGTATGTTGTACACTTGATTGATACTTGCTACTTGTTACATAACACGTGCATCGCATATACATGCATACATGCATCTCATTCATCATACTAACACCTTATTTTGCAGCCATTATAGATATATCGTAGTCTTCTCGTATTTGATGATGACGAGATGGAAAACTAAGAACAACAAGTCAGAGTCCTAAAGCCTTAGCAAAGGAAATCCTGAATAGATGGGAGAGACTGGAAAGAAGCCATATCAACCCACTTTACTTGGAAGTTGAACCAACCTCACCTGAATCTAACCAAATGGAACAACAGTAAGGGAAATGGACCTCTGAAGATATCAAGGGAGCTCTGATGGATGACATGAGGGCTATAATGCAAAATGAGCTGAGACAAGCACTATCTGGACTGATGCAACCTGCTGTTGTCATACCACCACCTACAATTAAACAACCACTTGTTGATACTATCCCACCTGTTGTGGATGGTCCACCAGCTACCAACAATTTAAGGGGCAACCTATTGCTAAAAACCCACATGTTATCGATGTGAAGCTGGAGGATGTCGAGAATTACATGGTAGAGAAGGCAAAGAAAGAATCTCTTGAACTGGTACATGACCACGAGTTCATGTAAATGCAAGCACTGACCTAGAATATGTCTAAGATGGAAGAGTTAATTAAGGGACAAGGCATGGGGTATTCATTTGACTTCAATGACATGCTGTAGATGGAAGATGATAGGCTGCCTGACAAGTTCAAGATGCTACAGCTGTAGAAATTTGATGGGAGAGGAGATCCAAGGATTCATCTAAACTAATACACAACAACCATGAGCACTACTAAAGCACAATTAGCAGTGATTGCTAAGTTTTTTTTGTTATCCTTAGAAGAAATGATTGTAAACTGGTATCATGGGCTGAAAAAATCTATCTAGGCTGACTGGAAGGAACTGTGTACTGCTTTTTTGAAACAATATGATTATAACACTAGATTAGAAGTGTCCATTAGAGATTTAGAATTGACAAAGCAAAAACCCAATGAATCTTTCTCTGATTTCCTTACTAGATTCATGAATAAAGCATGGTTGATGAAGAATAAGTTGGTTAAGAAATATCAAGTTATAATGATAGTCCATAATGTGTCACCTAATTTGGTTGAGAGACTACAAATGATGAATCCCAAAACATTTATAGACCTATATGATGATGGATTACAAGCCGAAGAGATTGAGAGTGAAAAGAAGAAAATTTTTAGAAGTATAGGAACCCAAAGCTACCCAATTGGGGGCACACAACAATGGAGCACTAGCTGGATTGTGGAAGTGCATGTTGTTCAACAACCAAGGAGATTCTCCATTTTTAACCAACCACTTTCAAAAGTCCTAGAGCACCTAATGCAAAAGGGCTTACTTAAACCTTTACCTAATCCAAACCCACCAAACCCAAACACCCTAGGCTATAACCCAAACAAGTACTACTAATTCCATTAAAACCTCTAACACTCCATGGATAATTGCATCCACCTCAAACATGAAATCTAAAACCTCATAGACTTCAGAAAAATCACAGACCTTAAAAACCTAAGCACCAAAAATAATTCTTTCCTAAACTACCAAAATGTACTACCCCTAGCTATCATGATTATTAACTCAGGAGTAAGTGAGGAAGAAGTGCTAAGCTCCTTTGAGGACCTAGACCTTAAAACTAATGAGAAATCTCCTAATGCCCTCAAAGATATGGAAAGAGCATAAAACTTATTGGGTCAGCCTTTAGATAAGTTCGACTATGAGGTGTTTTATACTAAACCACCTTCTTTTGACATACTTTTTGAGTCGATTGTGACTACAAGATGGGGTGATGAGTTTAATGATGAGAAGCTGCTAGACAAGAAAGAAAAATGCACATTTGAGGTATAAGAAGATGAAGTCATGAAGACAGTTGGCAAAAAGATGCAAGAATAGTTGTTATGTCAGCCACCTCAAGGATAACCACTATGAGACTCAGCATCCCTAGCATCTAGATTAGGAAATAAAATTTCTTATTGTCTTCTTTGAATAAATTTTAGTTTCTATTTTGTTTTAGTGATTGATGATATAAATTTTGATCATGCTTACTTATGTAATGTACATCCTAATGGTATTGTGCATTATGATATTGATTGCATCTGCATGTTTGACATAAATTCAATTCAATTAGATTCATTCAGCATGGGCATAAATGCAAATTCAAAGAACATACATATATCACATGATGTAACTTTTAAAGATAAGAAATTTAAGGAAAAAAAATAAAAAGAATGAAAAAAAAGAAAAAAACAAGGAGAGAAAAAAAAGAAAAGAAAAAAGAACAATAAGGTAAAAATTAGAGAGAAAAAATTCATGACTGGCTAATAACAGGAGTTGTATCATGTGATGTAATGAACGTTCTCATTTTTGCCATAATGAATGATTAAAATTAAATTTTAAATTTTTTGTTCAAATATCGCATATTCATCTTTATCATACTGAATAAGTATCTGAATGGAAAGATAATACATAATGAAAGCTAAATCAGAGCTATGAGATCACTATTTTAGTTATGTTTTCTTTTTTGCCACCCCTTTTGTAATTTTCCTTATAAGCCTAGCATCCCCTTATACCTTAAGAATTTAGGTGGCTCAGTAACTTGTGCCCATGCCTTGTAACCATCATCAATTATTGCATCAGCATCAAGCCTCATATTCTACTCAAGAATTCTTTAAAGTGCAAGTCCAGTTGATTTCATAATTAAGAACTCGCTTCAATAAGTTTTCCCACTCCACTGCATCTTCAATACATGAGACTGCAACTAATAGGGTTAGTAAGGCAAAGGGTCAACAATAGTAGTAACCAAACTGAGTCTCTTGCACACATGAAGAAAAAGACTATTATAATGAATTCAAAATGAAGCTAGGGGCAAAATGTAACTCTAGGGCAACTTGGGGGCAAAACATTAAATACAACATTAGAACTTCAAAGTTAGTGAAAAAGACCTCAGGGCAGAAAGGAGTAAACTACAAGTATATAAATACATTAGATATTATACAACAAAAGCAGTAACAAAAAGAAAGTTCAATAGTGCATCGGTTAATCACGAGCTCTAGTGTAAAGCCATGGACCCCACTCACTAGCCTCAACATTAGTCTGATGAGTTATGTCATAAGCTCTGACTTAGAAGTACCAACAACAAAGCATCCAATACTTAAACCTACAAACTGTTGATGAGGCACTTCATTCTCACACTCCAAGCTATGAATATAGCTTTGTTCCAAATAGAAGACTTATTAGGATCATGCATGTCATACATAACATGCATACACTTGCATACATTTGTTATGAAATACTTTCTTTACATAATAAAGCCTTTGAGGCTAGGCAAGATTGTGCAAACACTTTGCTACTAACATTCAAGATTAGTGTTGTAAAAGCATAGAAAGGTAGTCAGAATATTCACATGTAAAGCATTTGAAGGAAAAAAGGCGACACTATTCAGGTGAACATGATGCTCAATAGGACTCTAGATTGTAGGACCCTAATTAATTATGGGCCCATCTAGTAGGGAATATCACTAATAGTGATATTTGCAAAAGCGTCATCCTGGCAACCTTAGAGGCTGGATCGAACGTTTAGGCTCCTCAAACTCAATATCTGTCTTCATAGTCTCATCAGGAGCATCATCTGGAATATCTCTCCATAATAGTTAGACCAGTATAGGGTATGGAATATGGTGATGAGAAGGTCCAACATGTCAGTAATATATTCGTCGGCCTTATAAAAGGGAAGAACGCACTCAAAACTTAAAATGAATGCACTCTAGAAAATTATTTGATCATGAAATAAGATCTCTAACTCTTGAACCTATTTTGTAAGAGATGTCAAGAAGAGGAATAAAGCCCTCTACCATAGTATTAATGGAATGGTGGAAAGGCAAATTCAACCCTAGGCCATGACTTCAATGATGGAGTATCATGACCTTGTGATCAGAGACATCATCATCAAATCAAAAGGGAAGTGTGCTAAAGAATAACATTGCATTTTGACATAATCTCTTCACTTATAAATAGACCATACTAACTTATGGTATTTTATGTAGGGAAAAAATAAAAGAATAAAGAAGGGGAAATGAACTGATACATCAATAAGAATGGGCAAGATAGCAAATGCTAAACCCTCACCAAGATAATAAAGGGAAGTAATAGAATTCTATTCTGTAATAAAGTACCATTTTAATCATAAAATTCATAAATTTAAAGTAAATTCATCCACTTCATGAGATCATCTGCGAAAAGCATATCTTCTAACCTTTGATTATAATGGCTCTTTTTTATTAGCCTCGCAGAATTTAGATGATTAGTTAACAGGTTAGTGTTGAGAGTTTATAAACTGTAATCAATCTAATGCTTGCTTTGCACCCAAATGAGGGGAAGAAAATGTAAAAACAAAATATATGGACATGAAGCATAAAATTTCTTGAATTTCAAAGTATCATTTTAGTCTTTCGAATGATAAATATGCATATAATCTACTCCAATGCTCATAAATCAGTACGAGTACAAATCCCTTGACGGTATCCACGCTGAGTAATATGAGAAAGGTAGGGGAATACTAAGAGGAGAATAAAAAAAGAGTAAGCATGATTTACTCCAATGCTTATAAATGGGTAAAAGTATTAACATGAAACCTTTAGCGGTATCCACACTAAGTACTGCAAGAAAGGTAAGGGAATACTAAAAGAGGACCATGACAAAAAAATGCTCTATTTACTCCAATGCTTTATAAGAGTATAAGTATCCAAAGGACCTTTCCAATGATATCCACACTGAGTAATATGAGAAAGGCGGGGGAATACTCAGATAAGGAAGAAAAGCACAAAAATAATTCAAAGACTGTTTTGATACTCAGAATTCAATCTTTTTATACTCAATTTCCATAAGTTTTTTTTAGCAAATTCTCCTTAAAATTAGGTATGGAAGTAAGCTCTTCACTTAGTAAAAGATATGCTCTCAATATAAGATGGTTAATAATGCCTCTAACCTTTGTAAATGGCGAATAAATGATAGTCATGAAAATAAAAAATAGTGAGATTCATTGAGTGCACGCTATCTCATGATAAAGTGATTAATTTTCTTATAAATTTTCAACATGATAATGTACTTTTATACATTCATCATTATTTAAACTAAGTTCAACAAGGATGCAGGAATTGTAAATCCAAAAGGAAGTGCACCCAACTTATAGAATTGATTAACACAGTGAAATTGAAATTAGTTAGTAGAGAAATTCTAATAAGTCGACACAACAAAATTCAAAGTCAATCATAAAAAATGCTAAACAGTCAGCACAAAGAATTCAAAGCATTCAACTTAAATAACCAAAGATAAAAATCATGAGCAGTTATGGACTGTAGCATCAAAGGCAAGCAATGAAAGGATTGAAATCAATTAGCAAGCAAATATGGGTTACAACATCATCAGCGTGCAATTATGGATTGTAGCATCATCAAAGGCAAGCAATGAAAGGATTGCAATCAATTTGCAAGCAATTATGGTTTACAGCATTATCAACAAGCAGCTATAGACTGTAGCATCATTAAAGGTGAGCAATGAAAGGATTGTAGTCAATTTACAAGCAATTATAGGTTACAGTATCATCAGTGAGTAGTTATGGACTGTAACATTATTAAAGGCAAGCAATCATCAAAGGCGAGCAATGAAAGGATTGTAGTCAATTTGCAAGCAATTATGGATTTCAGCATAATCAGTGAGTAGTTATAAACTGTAGCATTATCAAAGGCGAGCAATGAAAGGATTACAGTCAATTTGCAAGCAATTATAGGTTACAACATCGTTAGCTAGTAGTTATGGACTACAACATTATCAAAGGTGAGAAATCATCAAAGGCAAGTAATTAAAGGGTTATAGCTAATCGCAAGCAGTTATGGCTTACAACATCATTGGTGAGCAATGAAAGGGTTACAGCTAATTGTGAGAAGTTATGGATTATAACATCATTAGTGAGCAATGAAAGGGTTATAGCTAATCGTGAGCAGTTATGGACTGCAGCATCATCGATGAGCAACAAAAGATTGCAGCTAATTATGAGCAGTTATGGATTGTAGCATCATCAGTAAGCAACGAAAGGGTTGCATCTAATCATGAGCAATTATGGATTCCAGTATCATCAATGAGCAATGAAAGGGTTACAGCTAATCACAAGCAGTTATGGACTACAGTATCATTAGTGAGCAATGAAAGGATTGCAGCTAATTGCGAGTAGTTATGGCTGTAACATCATCATTGAGCAACAAAAGGTTTGCAGCTAATCGCAAGCAATTATGGATTATAGGATCATTAGTGAGCAATAAAAGGGTTATAGTTAATCACGAGCAATTATGGATTACAACATAATCGCATAAAAGAAATAAACACTACACGATCAAGTGTAGTGTATTTCAATTTAGACTATATAATCAGGTATAATGGACATTGTATGACTAAGTACAATGTACTTCTTTCATTAAAATCATTCTAACATGAATTTTCAAATGTTTTAATCTACCAGAAACTACACAATAGTTATGGTATTATTACTAGAGATTCCACAGGAACTATAACATGTTTTCAAATCACGAATTGCTAAACATTCTGCAAGAAATATAATGAAATTTTAAATCACATATTGCTAGAAGTTCCACAGGAACTATAACATGTTTTTCATAAATCGCTAAATGTCCCGTAGGGAATATAGCAAAATTTTAAATCACCAAATTGCTAGACATTCCATGGGAACTATAGCACTTCTTTCAAAATCAAGGCTCACTAGACGTCTCATAGGAAATATAGCAAGAATCATTGCATTCATTTTGTTAAAATGTCCTATAGGGAATATAACGAAATCCATTGTCACTAGACGTCCCAAAGGGAATATAGTGCAGTCCACCAGACATTACACATTAGTTATGGTATTTTTGCTAGATGTTCCACAAGAACTATAACATGTTTTCCAATCACGAGTCGCTAGACGTCCCAAGGGGAATATAGCAAAATGCATAAGTATCACTAGACATTCCATAAGAAATATAGTGAAACATATTAAATATAGCATCTTGCTTAAAATTGCTCAGTAATTTAATCATTAACATGTTAATTAGGATACAATGAAGTACCCTAATTCTTTCTTTCAAAATTGTATGCTACTATTGCTTTGTTGTAATCTATCAAGCAAACAGTGATAAAGGGGGGCAACTCTAAATACCCAATTTCGGGATGCAATTGTGCATGCATGCGACAAAAGCCCCTATGATGAAAATCTAATTGAGAATTGATCTCTAGTGTTGAGTTTCACGATTTAAAGGACTAAATTGTAAAGTTTTATAGATTTAATTACAAAATTGGTTTTTTAGGGATTTGATTGTAGAAATTAGAAACTTTTAAGGACCTTTTTTGTAATTTAATTTAAAAAAATTTAGTCGGTCGACATTGTGTAATGTTGACCAGCATTATGTAATGCCGATTGACATTATATAATCTCGACCGGCATTACGTAATGCCAGTCGACATTATGGGGTGAAAATTGGCATTCTGGAATGTCGATTTTTGCTAAAAAGTGATTTTTATGCTATTTTTTATGCTACTTTTGTCATTCTTTCATTGGTCTAGGACACCACGTGTTTGATTTTTTTAAAACCTTATCACTCAACATCTCATTCTCTTGATTTTAAAAATTAAAAAAAATAAAAGGTAAAGACTCCTAATCGTGCAACTTCCCTATATGATCCTGCATGATCATAAGAGTTAGAGTTGTTAGGCCAGGCTTTAAAAACCAAGAGACAGAGTATATAAGAAGAAAAAGGAAAAAAAAAGGCTACGAGAAAACCCTAGAGAAAAAGTGTTGTGAAAAAAAAAACCAGAGAGAATAAAAGCCTTAATTAGCAACTATAAAAAAAACGTTCTTTGCTTTTAAAGTCCAGAGAATTAAGAAAAAACCACAAAGTCAATCTTAAAGTGATGACAATCCCAATATGAGGGGCATTCAAATAGCATTTGCATAACATCTTCTACTCTTATTTTTTCCTTTTTTATTTTGATTTGATTTCTTTTTTTTTAATTTTTTATTTGATTCATTACTGATTATTTTTTTGTTTTTATTTTTTTTAATTGATGTTTAGTGGTACTCTAGAGATGAGGTTGGAGATATAAGATTTTGGGCAATGACCATTGGGAGAATCCGTGGAATGCCACAGATTAAGATCTGTAAAACCCACGTAGGATTTAGTATTTATTATTTTTGCATTTTTTATTTGCTTTTGTTTTAGGTTGTAATTAATTTGATTTTAATTTCTGTATAGTTGTTTGTAATAGCCCCAATAGTTTGAAATAATAGAATTTTATATTCTCTACACTAAAATTGATTAGTAATTTAGGTTCAATTGGATAAAAATAATTAAAATAAATGATGGGTGTACATTAATTTAGGGTTGTATGTAAATTGATTTAGGGTTTTTTTAGAATATCACATAAATCTTGTGTTTGATATGATTTTGTTATAATTTTTTATTTGGGTTCTGTTTTTGGATCTTTTAGTTCTTTGGGCCCTAAGCCCACGTTAGGATAAAAAATATTTAATAAATAGGCTTTTAATTGGATTTTTAGGTTTAATTAATTTTAATCAATTTAGTCCCAATTAGATTAATTTAGACTTCGGCCCATTTTTTAATTAAAATTAATTTCAACTTAGCTCAGCCCATTAAAACATTTTCTTTTTAAAATAAATAGATTTAGGATCACTTAATTTAAAATTAAGTAGAATTAAGCCCACTAATTTATTTCTATTTTATTTCTTAAAATTAATAGATTTAAGCCCACTTTTTAGAATTAAAAGAAGTAGACTTAGGCTCATTAATTATCTTGAAATGTAGGACCATCTTTAGTCCATTTCACTTATAAATAAAAATGTAGAATTAGCTAAAATTTAAAATAAAATTAACGTAGTTTAGACCTAGGGATGATGCACTTCGTATGCATTTTTTACATGCAGTTTTATAACTAGTTTGCTTTAGGGCTAGATGAATGTTTAATTAGGTTTAATAAAATTGTGTGTAAATAGAGAATAAGATAGTAATTCATAAAGTAATTTTAAATGAACACAAGACTGAAAGAAGTTAGTATTTTGGTCCTAGAATCTCCTGGTTGTGGTGCTAGCTTTCTTTTAGAGAATTGAGTAGCACCAAAACAATTTGTCCCAATTATTACCCTGGATGGCGACTCCTTATCTCCACACATTGTCTTTGTGACAATGGTTAGTGTGTTCTTTAGAGCCTTGAGCTTAAATAGTGTCATGGTTGTTAAAATCTTGGGTGCGCTAAACCTCGCCGTCTACACCTCCCTAGTAGAACTATTCACCAAACTCTTTCCTCTTCGATTGATTTATTTAAATATTGAACCATACATTTTCTTGTAATTTAATAATTACTACAGTAGTAGTGTTTATTATTGTAGTATTATGTTATATTAGTTAAAGACCCTCTATTTGAATATTGTATGAAGATATTTTATTATATTATGATATAAGGATTTATTTTATATTAATTAAAGTTTTTAATTCTAGTGTATTTTTATGTTATAATTGCATGTGTTTTTATTTTAAGGCTTGCTACGGGTTTTAGATTCAAAAGAATTCCCATTCCCCAGCACTGGTCATGACTCCTCAGTTTGGGTCATGACAAATACATATGCGTAATGCATTCCATTACGACTATTAACTCTAGTTGGTCCAAATAAATCCATATGTATAAGTTCAAGTAGTCTATAAGTCGACACTACATTTTTTTTAGCTTAAATGAGGACTTGGATTTTTTTCCCTTTTGGCAAGCATCGCAAGGTTTATCTTTAGTAAATTCAAGCTTAGCTAAACCAATCATAAGTTAATATTTACAAAGATCATTCAAAACCTCAAAATTTACACGTCCTAACCTTTTATGCCATGCCCATGTGTTATAGGAAATAAACATTAAGCATTTGATGTCTTTGTTATCAATTTTGTTCAAATCAATAACATAAACATTATATACTCTTTCACCACTAAAAATTACTTAGTTTTCATCAAGAAAATAACAAAGTAATTTGTAGGGTAGAAAATCACTTTATTTCCTATGTCACATAATTGACTTATACTAAGCAAATTATGTTTAAGACCATAAACAAACAACACATGATGTATAAATAAGGATTGAGGATTACCTATTTCTCTAATGCCAATAATATTTTCTTTTTGCATTATATCCAAATGTGACATGACCTCCATCCTTAGCATAAAGCTTGTTGAACTCGTCTCCCATCATATGCCTTGAACATCCACTATCAAGGTACCACTTACTTTTTTTTCTTGTGAATTTCAAGCACACCTACATAAAATAATTTAAGTGTTCTTTCAAACCCAAACCTAAACCTTTTTTGATCTAGGTTGGTTAGTTTCAAGATAATCCAAAGGAAGTAAATTCATGTGTAGTATTTTATTGAAGCACACATTGTTGGTATGTCCTTTGATCATGCAATATGAACATACAACATGTTCAAATTTGTTTCTCCTCGGATGATATGTTTTTCTAGGGTGTGAAACATGCCTTTTGTGTTGAGGTGGTATATGTCTCCTATTATTTTGAGTCATGGTGTAAGATATGAAATAGCAATGACAATGTGTATTTTGATAGGTTTGTGCAACATGTTTATGTCCATTGTGTTATGTAGCATGCCTAATGTGATTGTGTCTAGTATACATAAAAGCATGCTTGGGTTGAGGTACTCTAGTTTGAGCCTTACCTCTTTGTGTTAATAAAGGGTGAGTCTTAGAAGACTTTCCCTTGTTGTTTAACAAATGAGATCTTTGAGCTTTGAAAGCTTAAATCTCATTTGGTTTGGAGGTAGAAGGAGTGGAGTCATGTGAGGCTTTAATAAAATTAATATTTGATGATGATGATGAAGGCATTCCATTTTTATATCCAAATTCCATGAGTATCTCCATGAAATTTTTAAGAGTCAAGAATACTATCCAAATTTTCTTTTCCTCTCTTAAACTTAGCTATAGAATTATTTAATTCTAAGACCTCTTTAGAAAGCTTATGATTTTCATCACTTCCTTTTTTGAGTTGTTCTTTTATGAAATTAGAAGATTTAGCATTACTAACAAGTTTTTCATTTGATTCAACAAGTTTAGCAAAATTATTTTTTAAACTTTTAAATTCTTTAGTCAAGCTAGCTAACTCATGCTTATAATGCTTCTTCTTAGATAATAAGCTTTTGCATTTAAACAAGAGTTTGCTCATAATAGAGCTCCCAACATTATCATCATCATATTCATCATAATCATAATAATCATCACTATAGGAGTTAGAAATAGATGGTACCTCTTTTTCATCTTCAAGAGCCATGAAGTAAAGATTGGCCATTTTTTATTGTTCCTCTTCCTCTTTGGATTTGAAGGAATTATCCTAAGTAGCTTTAATGGCCTTTTTCCTATCATTTGCTCCTTTATTCTTGAATTTGAGTTTGGAGCACTCACTTCAAATGAGTCCTTGTATCTTGCATTAATAGAAAGTAACTTTTTTGGTTTTCATCTTGCTATATCCTTTAAACTTTTTGTTGGAGTCCCTTGCTCTTAAGAAGTTTTTCTTTCTTAAAAGCTTTTTGAAGTTCCTAGTGAGCATGGAAATGTCACCATCTTAATCACTAGAATCTTTAATGCTTTCTTCTTTACAATCTTTTTGAAGAGCTTTTAGAGCTTTGCTCTTTTTCTTTTCTTCTTTCTTTTTTTGATCTTCACCTCTTTACTTGATTGTGAGCTCATGTGTCAAGAGTTTACCAATGAGCACATCTGTTATGAGGGTAGAGAGGTCTTGAGTTTCCTTAATTGAAGTGACTCCAAATTCCTAATCCTTTTTAAGGAGGATTCTTAGAATCTTATTATTCACTTCCTCATTGGAGAAATGTTTTCCAAGTTTCTTGAGGGTTGTGAGGAAAGCATTGAGATGGTTTATCATCTCCATGATTGATTCTTGAGTTTTTATTTTGAAGAGTTCATATTTATACATATGAAGTTGAACTTTGTTGCTTTTAACTTGCACGTTGCCTTCTAATGATTTTCTAATGTCTCCCATATTTCCTTGGCTGACATGCAATGTTGAAGTTTGCCTCCTTCTTCTCTTATCATGGAAGGGACCAGAGTGATCATAGCCTTTTTATTTTTATGATTTTCCTCCTTTTGTTCAATATTCCATTAGCTTCATACAATAGTAGTTACCACACCATCAATGGTAGTTATAGGTGGTTTCTAACCTTTTAAGACAATATCCTAAAGTTTGGTGGAATCACAATCAAGATATAGTTCCATTTTGAACTTCCAATGAGGATAGTCACTACCATTGAAGAATTGTCTAAGTGAAGAAATATTTTATGATTTAACCCCCATGATCTTGTATTATAGTAATAAAGTTCCTTGAATTCAAGCTCTAATTCTGATTGAAAGAGTCCTAGAGGGGGGAGGGGTGAATAGGACTATCAAAAAATAATAAGAAATTAAAAAGATTTGAGCAAGAATTTAAAAGAATGTTGAGAAGGAAGAATAATGAACATAAGAATTTAAAGAGTTTGAATTCTCAACAATTCTATGTCTCTACCTAACTTATCTCTAAATTAGGATTTTGAATCACCATAATCTATTTCCTAGATTGATTTTTACAACTTGAGTTTTAGGCTGAACTCAAACTTTACAACTTGAGTTTTCAAGGCTCACTTAAAAACCAATTCACAAGTATTTTTAAGGCTTATACTAAAACCGAATTCCCAAGTGTTTTAGTGGCTAAACACTTAAATCAATTCCTTTAGAATAAAATCTCACTTTTTATTTCCTAATCCCATAAAATAGAATAATAAGAATATTTATTCTAACACTCATAAACTCTCATAAGAGTATACAATAATAAAATTAATTTTAAAGGAGTTTTGAGAGCTTAATTGAATGATTCAAAGTATAGACTGAATAAACAAGTTTTTAAACCTTAAAATAATCTTCAAAGGTTATATTTATACTTGAGTAATCCAATTATAGCTGCTGGAAGCAATATTTTTTTTTCCCAATAAATACAAAGTCCATTTAAATGAAATTTGGACTTTTGAGCTGTATTTTTTCAGTCTCGGTCAGGATATCATCAATTTCGATCGAGATTGAATAACCATTACTAGCCATTGTATTTGAAAAATTGTTTTGATCCCGATTGGGATACCAATGTCTTGATCGGGACTGCCATGTTCTGAGTAGTGTCCCAATCGGGACATTATATTAGGATGGGTTTTGCTAGATTTTGAGAAATTGGTCTCCCTTGGTCTCGATCGGGAATTACTTAGTCCTAGTTAGGACTATGATAAAACTTGCACCTTTTGTGCAATTTAGTCCCTATGAGTAGTTTGGTCAAAATAGTACTAATGATGACTTCCCTGAATGATTTTTCTTTGATAGTTCATCATTATTTTGACTTCCAAATTGCTCCTTACTTATATACACTTAAAGAAAACACATTAATTGCTCAAAATTAAGTTTTTTAAGATCAAAATCAAGATTAATAACTTGCTAAGGTCAACAGCGAGGATTAAAATTAAGTTCTCTCATACCTATATTTTTAAGAAGTCCTTTTACTTCATCAAGACACCTAAGCTTTTTAAGGGCTGTTAAGGACATACAGTGGAAGGGATGATGTTACATCTTGAGAAGGTGGCAAGGTGATTATTGATTTTAGTGGAGGAATAAGACAACAGAGGATTCTTTTTATTCATTCTTTAGTTGCTCTTCTTGCTTGAAAAGAGAAGGGCACTTCTTGCCTTTAAGTCCTTGTATTCTTCTTAGGTGCCATTTGAAGGAAAGAATGAGAAAAGAAGAAGAGAGTGATTTGTATATAAATAAAGCAGAAGAAAGGATAATTGATGATTTATGAGAAGTTGAGAGAAAAGTGAGTGAAAAGAGTGAAAAACAACAAATTTATAAGTAAAGAGAATTGATTTTAGCCATATGATGAGTAAAAAATCAGTGGTAGAAATTAGAGATTTATTGGGTAAAAAAATTTACAATGGTAGATAAAAAGGTGTAAAAACTATTTTCCTAATGTAAGCAGCCAATTTCAGGATGATGAAGTATGGATGTGACAGAGGACTCCAATGATGAAAATATTATAAATGGGTCTTCAACACTTGAAGTTTGAAACTTCAAAAGTCTAAATGCATTTCCAAAAGAGTTTAATTGGTTTTTTAAAGGACTTAATTATAATGTTTTCTTTAAGGACCTAATTGAAAAGTGTAAATTCTTTCATGGGTCTTTTTATAATTAAAAGTTTTAAAAAAAGAGGATTGAAATTATGTAATTCTGATTGGAATTACATAAAACCAATTGGAATTATGTAATTCCAATCAGGAATATATAATCCTAGTTGGAATTAAACATTTTCCGTCTATTTTTTATTTTCCAGTAAATAAAAATTTTGTTTTTTGAATGTTGATTGGTCATATAATATGATAAATCCCTTTTCTACAATTTACCTAAATTTTTTAGGAAATCAAAAGTTCTTTTTCAATGAAAACTCTATCACTGTAAAGAGAGGAAGTCACAGTATGATATGTCTTTTAGTTAGGATTTTCTATATAAACCTAACTCAAACTCTCGTAGAGAGGGACTTTTCTTTTTCTTGGACATTTTGGAGGCTTTTCCTTTTCTTCTTATGCAGTGTTTAATTAAAAATATTTTCTTGTAAATTGTTTATTCTTTAAGGAAGAAGTAGTAGGCTTTTGAAAAGAGAACATCAAGTATTGAAGGCCCATTTAAAAGCAGCAGTGATTTATACTAGTCTAAGGGGCAAATCAATATTGCATCCATACCATCATCTCCTCTCTTACTTTCTTCTATTTGTATTTGATTATTTTGATTCTATTTAATTTTAACTTTATTTAATTTTTATTGTTATTTTGTTTACTCACTAACCATTGTTTATTTTTGTTTGTGTTGATGACTATGGAGAGAGTTACATGATGAGTTCACTTAGAGAACAAAATTAATGAAGATCCATGGAATGCCTTGGATTGAATCTTGTAGTCCAATATAGTCTCTAGGTTTTTCAATTATTTTTGGTTTGGTTGTTTTATTTTGTATTTTTGTATTTAATTTTTTTGGGGTTGTAATAATTTTTATTTTTATTTTATTTTTAGTAGATCATTGGAATAACCTTAATAATAGGAATAATAAAATCCTATGTGTGTGGTTGTGTGCTTATTTTAATTGGGTAGTAAGATTAGGGTTTTAATTGGGTGTTTAATTAAAATTAATGACTATAGAGATAATTATGGTTTTTAAATTAAAATTGAATTAGATTTAAGCAAACAGAATTAGGGTTGCTTGTTAATTATTTAATTTGTTGTTTAAAGTCACTTTAACTAAATCAAGTTTTTAGTAGAGATAAATTAATTGATTGTTTGATCTTTTATTTTATTCTTTTGGAATTTTTTTTATGTTTTTATGCTTGTTTAATTTTTTTTATGTGTTTTGGCCCCCAAGCTCATGTTAGGCTCTAACCCATTTAGGTTTACGTAGTTCTTTTTGGCCCATCTTTTAATTAGCCCATTTCATTTAATATGTTATTAAATAATTAGGTCCATATTTTAATTAAAATGCATCTTTAGGCCCATAAATAACTAGATTTAGGGTAGAAATAATTTAGGCTCATTTAGTTAATTTAGACATAGGCCTACTTTAGTTTAATTGAAGTAATTTAGACTTAGCCCATTAAATTAAAGCCTTTTCCACAGTTTGTAGATTTAATAAGATCACCTTAGAATTAAAATATGTAGAACTAGACCCACTAATTTAAATATTTTTAATTTGTAGATTTAAACCCATTTTTAGAATTAAAATAAATAGATTTAGGTTCACTTAATTCAAATTAAATAGGAATTAGACCCATTATTCTTTAGTGTCACTTGTAAATTAAAACATGTAGATTTAGCCCACCTAATTAAAATCAATGTAGCTTAGACTAACTTAGGGATTGTGAACTTAAATGAATACATTATTTACATGTATTTTTCATTACTAGTTTGCCTAGAGTTAATTATTTAAATAAGGATTTATATGAAATTACATGTAAATAGAGAGTAAGATAGTAATTCATAAAGTAATTCTAAATGAACCTAAGACTGAAAGAAGTTAGTATTCCGTATCCAGAATCTCCTGGTTATGGTTCTAACTTTCTTTTAAAGAATCGAGTACCGCCATTTTCAATTTGTCCCATTTATTACCCTGGGTGGTGACTCCTTATCTCCATGCCATGTCTTTATGACAGTGGTTATAGTGTTCTCTAGAGCCCTGAGCTCAAACAGTGTCGTGGTTGCTAAGATCTTAGGTGCACACTAAACCCCATTGTCTACACCTAAGTCCATAAAGACTCCGCTCATTATTATAAGGAGTCCAACTCGATCATGAGGAGCCCTCGTGACACCATCTCACAGTCGTGAGTAGCTCAAAATTTCAGCATTACAAGTGTCACGTTCCTCGTTAATGGCAGTAACGACCATGAACAAAGTTCACATTGGTCCCTAAACTTTTAAAAATTTTGCATTCAGGTCTAAAAATTTTGAAAATGCCGATAATTAGGTCCTTCTAGACTAAATTAATAGGGTAAAAAGTATTTAAGAAGGGCAAATTTTAAACTTAAAAGAGGGTTATATGCAATCACTTTTTGATCAAGCAAAGGGCAATAATAATTGATGGACTTTTTAATATTTACAAGATTAATAATTAATCATTTGCATTAATTTCAAAAATTAATTGTTAATTTGCAATTTTAAACAAAGAAATATGCATGAATATGAACATATCATCAAGCATAAGATTGAAACACATAGCAACTTAATTCAATTGAATAAGTCTAAATAAAAACAAGCATTAGTTCAAACTAAATCATATAACATACTAAGTTCTTGCTTGATGTAATTCAATCTCTCATTATTGACAGGTTTGGAGAATATATCTGTAAGTTGGTTATTAGTACTAATAAACATAAATGATATATCACCATTTTGAACATGATCATGCAAAGTTTGATGCCTAATATCTATATGTTTAGTTCTAGAATGTTAAATATGGCTTTTACTAAGGCTGATAGCACTTGTATTGTCAATTTGATGGGAATGTGATTAATTTCAATGCCAAAGTCCTTTAGTTATTTTTTTTTTCCATAAGACATAAGAGTAACAAAAACTAGTTGCCACATTCTCAACTTCGGTCGTGGACAAGGCAACTGAGACTTGTTTCTTGCTAAACTAAGAAACCAAACAATGTCCTAAAAATTGATAAGTTTCAAAAGTGCTATTTCTATCTAGTAGGCTATCGGCAAAGTCAGTATCCGAATAGTAAATAAGCTCAAAAGAGTTACTCTTAGGGTACCAAAGACCTAAGTGCATGGTTCCTATTAGATACTTAAAAATTCTCTTAATCTCATTTAGATGAGATTCCTTACGATATAATTGAAATCTAACACAAAGACAAGTAGGAAACATGATATTGGGTCTACTTGTGGTAAAATAAAGAAGGGATCTGACCATACCTCTAAAGTACTTTTCATCAACTGGCTTTCCATTCTCATCCTTGAAAGCTTGGCGGTGTTGTTCATTGGAGTCTTACTTGATTTAGCTCTATCCATTCCAAAAATTTTAAGGATGTCCCTTGTATACTTAGCTTGATTAATGAAGATCCCATCTTTTCCTTTCTTGATTTGGGGACTAAGAAAGAATTTAAGTTCTTCCATCAAGCTCATCTTAAATTCACCTTGCATGAGCTTTAAAAAATTCCTCACACAAAGAGTTATTAGTAGTACAAAAAATGATATCATCAATATAAATTTGAACTATCAATAAGTTAGTTTTGGATTTCTTTATGAAGAGTGTTATATCAATTTTACATTTAGAGAACCCTTTCTTGAAAACAAAGTTGCTCAACCTTTTAATACGACGCTATAAGAGGTTGTTTTAATCCATACAATGCTTTTAAGAATTTAAAAAATGGTTAGAAAATTCAAAGCTTTCAAAACCTAGAGGTTATTCAACATACACCTCCTCTTGTATAAAACCATTTAAGAATGCACTTTCACATCAAATTGATAAAGCTTAAAATTCACGTGAGATGCAAATGCAAACAACATTCTAATAACTTCTAACCTTATAACTAGGGCAAAGGTTTTGTCATAATCAATGTCTTCCTCTTGATTATAACCTTTACTTACTAACCTAGCTTTTTTCCTAATTATGATAGCTTATTCATTCATCTTATTTCTAAACACCCATTTGGTGCTTATAATAGGATGATGTTTAGGTTTAGGAACCAAATTCAACACTCATTTCTCTTAAATTGATTGAGTTCTTCTTCAATAACAAGGATCCTAAATTCATTATATAAGGCATTATCAATATTTTTAGGTTCAATTTGAGAGATAAAGGCTAAATTTATTAGGGATTTATAATGAGATCTAGTGGTTACCCCCTTAAAAGTGTTACCAATAATGAGATCTTATAAGTGAGCTTTTTTAAATTTCCACTCCTTTGGTAATTCATCCTTCAAGTTGGGTTGACCTATCATCCTATTCCTTGTTAGGTTCATCAATCTCTAATGGATTGTTAGAATTTTCTTCTTCAATATTTATCTTCAATAAGTGCTCTATAACATTGTCAACACTAATAAAATCTTTTCTAGGATCAAGTGGATTAGACTCATAAAAAAAAACATGTATGGACTCTTCAACCACTAGAGTTCTTTTATTAAAAACTCCATAAGCTTTGCTTGAAGTGGAATAGCCTAGAAAGATTCCTTCATCGACTTTAGAATAAAATTTCTGAAGGTTATCCTTAGTGTTTAATGTGAAGCATTTGCAATTAGACACTCTTACAAATGAGATTTTAGGTTTTCTATTGTTTTATAGCTCATAAAAGGTTTTGTTTAAAGGCCAAATAGTCAAATTGGATGTTTAACTTTTCAGCCAAAGTTTGCATTGGACATTGATTTTTTTACCCTAAATGGAACTTTATGTGTCCAATTTAATTCAAATGAGACCCCACCCTAACATACATTCTAACCACCATTAATTCAAACCAAGTTGAAGGTTTGAGGCACACTTTTTGGGTCTGATTCATCAGACACCATTTTTCATGTAACATCCGTACCCCTTAAGAGCATTATAATTAAGTATGAATATAATTATAGAGATATTAAGCTATAAAATAAGGAAGCATTGGGAATTAAATTTTAGGTATGAATAAATTTAAAGAAATTAGAAAGAGATGGTTTAAGAAAAGGAAGGCAAGGAAGTTTGAGGAGTGAAATTGAGATTTTAGAAGGATTACTTATAAATGAAGGCTTGGAGGTAGAATGTGCCAGAATTTTAAGGGTAGTAACATTTGATCAATTTAAAAGAAGAAGAAGAAAAAGCTAGAATGTGGCCACTTAAACAAATTATTATTATTTAAATTAAATTAATTAAAGGATTAAACTAAAAAAAAGGGTTCATATGCCACATTTTTTTAGAGGCTTGGAGTAATATTTATCCATGGAGATGATTATCTTCATTTTAAGTTTATCACTTAACTCTTATCCATAGAGAGGATTATGTTCATTTTTATGCTATCACTATTAGGAATCAGTTATGCTATTAGGAAGTATAGTGAGCACTAACCTTAGATAGGGTAAAATTTATAAAAATTTACTTGCATAACCCTTCATCACATGAAGAATTCTATTCCCATAGGTCCATTTTGCATTTTATACATAGCTAAACTATACATTAACATGTAAAATAACATCCTTAGAAATTCTAAGTTTAAGAAAATTTACCAACTCCTAAGTTTGATATAGACCACAATAGTTATCTACAAGCTTTGATGTTACTAGGTTCAACTCTTGAATCAAATGCTCTAGCCTCCCAAGTGTGAGGCTTTTAGCTTGAAACACCAAAGCTTCACTAATCACCTTTTTGCTTAGATAGACCTTAGTAGCAAGTGCCCTCTCTATTGACCCTTGAAAACTTGCACTAACTTAATCCTTTAGCAAGAATACTTTGGGTTTATTTTTGGTATATGTTGTTTCTCTACATTTTGACATGTGTTTCTACACACACTCTTAATTATCTAACTTTTCTAACCTAAGAAACATATCTTAGGTTATGTATTTATATGTAAAGAAAGCAAACCCTAATGACATCATTGCTTACATCATATGTATACAACTCATCATGATAGGTATACAATATGTATAAGAGATAAGTATGTAAAGAATTATACACATCTAACGTATATGTCTACATACATTCTCTACACAAATCAATGAACCCTAATCTTTAATTTAGCCAAGATCAACATTATACACTTAAGAGATAATGTGCCTATCATGAAAAAATTTTCATGGTCAACATTTTACACTTAACTGATAATGTGTGACTAACATGACAAGCCTAATAAGCCAAGCTTAATACTCATAATGCCCATAGTCAACATTGCACACATAAAGGATAATGCATGCCTAACATGAAAAATTTGTCCATTCACACTTATATGGTGTTGGACTTAGTAATTAGGCCAAAACTTTGCCTAAACCCAATCTATATAATAAATGAATTTGGATTAGGTCCATGGGCTTTCTCAACATCTTGGATTAATCTTTGGTCCAAAACTATTTTAGGCCTAGGCCCATACAACTTGGGCTATTAATCCAAGTACAATTAGAAACAACATACATTATTAATTCAACCCTTTAATTAATATCCCAAGTTAATTAAGTATAAATTAATAATTAAACCCTCAGTTGAATTGGATTTCATGATATGCTAGAATTATTGCTTAAAACATAAATCCAATTCTATTAATCTTAATTAATTTATTAAACTGTTTAATCAATAATTAGATTAATATTAATGATGATTTAGTAAAGCTCTTTTAGGTGTGATTAACTAAGTTCATGTCTAATTGGCAATGAGAAAATAATATCAACACTTAATGTTATTTAAAACTCCTTTCAAGTCTAAATGTGAAAATCCTAATTATAAACATTTAGTTCTCATAAGTTGTGACCCTTAGCATTGATATCATAACTACCCAATTATAAATGAATGCATGCATTAATTCACATGAACCCTTTGGTCATAATTACCGTCCACTAAAATCCCTTCATTAGAAGATCCCAATATAGCTTAGAGTCATGGTTTAGTCAAACTCTAGTAGTTATATCATATGACCTCCTCTCAAGTTCTATTCTTGATAAAACATAAAAAAATACTAGAAACTGTTTTTTTAGCACTGAAACCCTTTCAGATTATGTTATGTTTGTCCTGGCTAGAAATATATTTATCAAGAATAAACTTAGATAGCATAAGATCTTAACCTAATTCACTCCAAGCAATGAATGTCATCTTGGTCAAATAACCAATTAGAGCCACCATACGCCATATACTCATATGTGAATAACACAATTATGTAAGTAGTAAAAACCCTAACCACTTAAATGTGGATGACTATCTCACCTCAAGTCAAAGGACTATATGCACCATTATGACCTAGATTATGATTGTTGACTATAAATGAATATCCACGCAATCATAAATCTAACGTTATATTGAATCCACTCATCATATGAGTATGGTCATGTCTATTATGATATCTTATATAAAGTAGTATGAGACTCACTACCTCCTACTATTAGTATCATATACTAATTAAGGAAAATAGACAGAGGTTATAGTTAAATTAATATTACCTAAATATTAATTTATTGACTACTAACAATTTTATAACATATACTAAATAAATTTGTCACTCATATTATCAACTCTTGATAATAAATTTATTTAACATAATGCTAAAGGGTAAATACTCAAATAAATAAAAACTTTATTTAAATGAATATTTAATTGCCATTTGGGATTATTAACAATGTCAAAATATGTGATTGGCCTCTAGGGCATAACACTTGTACTAACAATCACCTAACAAGAAAAAAAAGAATAAGAAAGAAGAAGAAATGGAGAGAAAGGGTTGAAGGAGTTCAAGAAAAATTGAGTGAACTCCTCATTCTTTTAATTCATGATCTTAAGAATTTTGTTAGGTGAGTCAACATCTTTTCCAATTCTTTATTGAGTCTTGAGTTTGCCTTAGAACTTTTGTTTAATTGAATTTTAATTCTTGAAAAATCCTCTAATTTAATGTTCCAAAATTACTTATTGAGGTTAATTGTTTAAATATGAATTATGTAAAGGTTATGTAAATATTGGTTTATTCTAGTTGAGAATTCATCCAGGAATAAAAAGATTTTCCTTTGAAGATTCAGAAATTTTATGCACCTATGAATAGTAATATTTTAAGAACTGTATCTTTCATTTTAAAACCCCAAATGAGATTATTTTTATCTCAATAAAAACTTTGAAATGTACTTTAAAATTTTGTCAAAAATAGCATAAACCAAAATTTTCTATTTTATTAGGTTTTTGAAGTTGTACTTTTTATTGTACAAAATCTATTGATTTCTCGACCCAACTAGATTGATTTTGATGTTTCTCTACACTAACACATCTAATTGGTGTAAAACCAATTTCAAATCAATCTAGACACCAACAACTTTAGATCTGGAAATCTTTGTTTAAGAATGTAAACTATGAAATTTTTAGTGAATTTTTTATTGTGCTATATGAATTCTGTCAAGTTGAATAGACACCTCAATGGAGCTGGTTTGAACAAAAAACTTCAAAAGATCATATCTTAAGTTCTAAAACTCTAATTGAGGTGATTTTTAATTTGTTATAAACTTTAAAGTGTCCTCTACAACTTTGATGAAAATACAAAATACCTAATTTTGATTTTTAAATGGTCTTCTAGAGTACTACAATTTATTAAACAGTTTATAAAAATAGCTCAACCATAAAGAGCATATTTTAATGCACCTTCTTATATTCACCTCTAATTGGTGTAAAACCAATTGCAATTTATTTTAGACTTTTGAAGCTAATATTATATTATGAAATTTCTTAAGTCTCCATTTTAAGACTAAATCTATTGCGATAATATTTACATATAGCAATATAATAGAACATCATGGGAAATTTTGAACTATTAATTTTATTGCAATTAAGATTATATGGGAATAAAAAGACATTATTCCATAATACGAAGTAATAATAATATAATGTTTGCATAAGAGTATATGTGTTTGAGTAAGAGGAAATATGTGTTCATTGGGATAATGTTAGCCAACATGGATTAAAAACTATTTTTGGGGCAATGGTTATAAATTCATTATGCCATTGGGGTGGATTTATATGGTTGACAAGTATGCATATTGATTCTAAATGGCCGAGTATACCTTGTCACCTCTAAACTTTTTCACTTTAACCTATTTTTCCTATCAACTTTAGCTTAATGTATTACATATTTTTATGTTTATTTTAGAACTATTTAACCTTCAAAGTCAAATTTTTTAATTCATTAAGCACCTGAGTTGTTGGAGTGTCAAAGAGTGTGACTTCCATGCATTTTGAAGCAAATAGAGACAAAAGATTTTGCTAACATGTCTTTCTAATATATTTAAATGAAAAAAAAACATAAAAGGAAGGATTTAATTATAATTTTAAGGTGATAAAAATTTACATTAGGACCCTCTCTTTTTCTTCTCTCCTCCCAACACCTCCATTTGCACCTGTAACCTTCATGACCACCATACTTCTCCACCAAGTTGCCATCTTTCCTAGACATATCCATCATAATGCCTAAAATAGCAATAAATTTTAATGAAAAAGGTAACAAGCAACAACATTTACCCTAAAAAGTTAAAAATAAAGAAAATTTCGTTATTGGCATTACATTAAGTAAGTGGCGAGCAAATATACCATTTCAATTTTTTCTTTTCTTAAAGCAAACTTAATCTAAAAATTAATCAAGATGAAAATTTCTTAACAAACACAATGCAAATTTGAGAGAAAATAATTTAAACCAATAAAAGCAATGAATTGAGTAAAGTATCCAAAGGAAAAAAATTAAATTAAATAGATATTTTTTTCCCAATTGCTTTAGGGTACCTAGTGAACACTAAACCCTCTTTTATGATAAACTTGATAAATTGGCTTAAATAGCAACCACAAATTAATTAAAAGGCATACCCAATTTTTAAATTCCTATACGGTAGCCTAATCTCAAAAACTAGAAGCCTCTTGTATTTTCTAGTTGACGGGTTACACACCTCGCTCCAAGCCTTACAACACTAATAACCGATTACAAAAACCTATAACTTCTGAACTAATGCCATATTATAAAGAATGGATAATGATTTCTATGGAAGAGGGCACAATTGCAATAGAAGCAACATAAGGGAATCAAAATTAGCAATGCAAATGTTCTAGTCTCTAAGAGTGACACTGAGATTTGATATAGTTTTTAAGGAAAAAGAGAGTTGGTGGTTGATGAAATCGGGGCTATTGATTAAAGATGAGATGCTTTAAAGCTATCAACTTATTCATGCATGTCTGTCCTTTCCCCTGAATACCTCCTCCTTGATCTCAACCATTAATTCCAAGCTCTCAAATCTCAAACTTCTTTTTTGTCTATCCTCAACTCATCCAAAAAATTCCAACTACCTTATAGAAGTTGAACAGAGAAAATAATTCGATGAACACTGCTCATCTTAATCCTTCTCCTCCTTTCGATGATGATGATACTATAATCGGTGAAATTTATTTTAAGAGCACAAAAAAAATTAAGGATTTGATATAAGGAAGAAAAAAGAAAAGAAATGAGTTTTTTGTCCAGCTTTGCATTTTTTTCCACATTATTTAGCATTTTAAAAGTACAAACTAACTCTTGCTTAATTAGAGGTGCCATGGGTTTAAAATATAAATTTAGATGTGTCATAGAAAAAAATGATATTTGAAAGGTGTAATAGGTTAAAGTGGAAATGTTTAGAGGTGAAAAGATATATTTAGCTGATTCTAAATTACTCTGAGAAAGAGCTATGAGATATTGTGTTGTGAGAAAGAGCAATGAGTTTTTTTACTCCAAGGAGTTATATTTTGTTGTAATCCGAGAAGGAGATAATGATAATGGTACTATCAAACTATTTGGAAAAATAATATGATGACTAATATTTCATGTCTAGACTGTAATTACAATAAGAGTTATTGTGCTTTAATGCTCAAATCTCATATTAAACAATACAATTAATGAAATTAAGAAGATACAAAAATAAGATTATGAAAATAAAATTTAATTGATGAATGGAATCGTACTTGAATTGTATTACTGGAACATAAATCCTATATTTTTGGAATGAGAATGCTAAGATAATATATTTTTCATTTTATTTCTTTTTATTATGTTGAACCTTGATATTAAATTAATTATTGAGCACTCATACATATTTTGAAGTGTGTATAGTCGATCCTTGGGGCTAGATTCACATCTTATCTAGTAGATGTAAGACCATATCTAGAATATATATATAGTCATTGCCTAGTTTGGCAATCAGGAGAAATTTATGAAAGTAAAATATAAATATTTATTGACTTAAGTGTTGATCACACTTAAGGCGTCGTATGCATACTAACGTTATTATATTGCTTATGGTATAATACTGGTCCACACTTTATCTGATGTCATTGTTATATATGTGTAGTTTATTTTGGAAATGCTCTTATGGTGAATTATTTCATGAAGCTAAGTCATTATATTATAGAAAGTTATTTTATTATGATTAATGTAAAGATCACTTGAGATTTTGATGTTATAATATTATGGACTGTTTTACATAAATGACTTATTGTAAAATACTTTTGAGTAAATTGATATTATTTGTTTATAATATAAACTAGTAGTGAACTGTGAGTATATATATATGAAACTATCATACCTCAAATTTAACTGTCCCCAAAAAGGTTCAATGATGAAACAAATCCTCTAGATGACTAAAGTCTACTTGTTCGTAACACCTATGAAGTGTGCAATCTTAAAATACCTAACTGACCCCACCAGTGTGCATAATCGATCACCGAGCCATTAAGTTGTGCTCCAACCTTGTGAAATACAAATTATAAGAACAATGAGAGGTTTATTTTAAGAAAACTGCTCTAAGAATACTCAGCTTGTTGGGCTAATGTGCATTTCATTAGACCAGGACCCAGCTTCATGAAAAAATGAAAATCTATTTTGATAAAACGGACTTTGGAAACACATTTAGAAGGCTCCAAAACCTTTGGAAGTGGTCCCAAAATGGTATAATACAACACCCCTAGGCATATCGCTTAGAAGTGTGCATAAACACCCTTAAGTGTTATGTACTAAAATTAAGGCTGAATTTGGCAAAATGGACTCTAAAAACACATTAAAAAGGCCCAAAAATCCTAAGAACCAACTCCGGAATAGCACGTATAAAACCCAGGAAGAGCGCATGAAAATGCACACTTTGCATGACCACGTGTAAGAACCTCATTTTACGTGCATGACCACGCCCCTACCACCCTATTCTACCCAATTTTCCCTATAAATGGACCCCTTCAAACCCCATTCTGAGGGGGGGAGAAAGTAGAAACACACACACACACTAAAAAATCAATCTAATTGAAGGCACTGGAAACCCCTTTCTAGATAATTTTTGTTCTCCCACAGTCTTTCCCTTAGGTTGTTAGATCCCTTTTCCACCAAACGAAGCCTCATCTTTGTCAAAGAACACTTCAAAGGTATATAATCTATCATCATTATGCTATCATTTTAAACCTCTTAATGAGGAAAGCTTGATAATCTCTTGAAGCTAAAGCTTCAAAGCTCACACAAGCTTAATCGAGTCTAAGGACTACACAATTATTTTAGCACCTTTATTTTATCCCATTGCATTTTATTTTACTATCGCCAGCATTTGGGAATATTGTTGTGCTTGTACTGGCAATCTTGCATGCAATATGAATAATATATGCTTTATTATGCTCATTTCACATCATCATTCCCTATCCTTTATTTCCAAAATCATGAAATCATACCATAAATATCAATAACATGAAAAGTTCATGTCCCGAAATAGAGTCATCATGCTCTCGATCCAGTGATGACCTCATACATCCTTTATGTTATCATCATTCATCATTATAGCATAAATAATCATTGCAAGGATGATCATCCTATCATTCATCAAGCAAGCTATGTAAATGGTCGTGTTATCCTTATAGATCAATCATATTAGATTTATCTTTCCATAATCTTTCCTTTTTTATATGTATTTTATCAAAAAAGAGATGTAATAAAATTTTTAGCTTTATTATCTTATACTATTTAATGTGTTGTGTGACTACCATACAAACTATCATTACTGAAACTAGGGTGTTATAGTAGCTATACATCAAATATCGTATAATGAGAAATAGTCAAAAAGTTTATGCGATCCCCCGAACTTAAAAATCTCTACTGGAGACAATACTCATTGAGTGACCCGATGTTGTCCCTTTCTTTTCCTAATTTTTAAAAATTGGGTGGCAACTCCATAAAATCAAAAGCATCTTGTCCCTCCAAGACCAATCCTCTAAGTTGCCATATCCCTCAGAAATGGAAAGACCCGCTACACATCCCAAACAAATAACTGTACTAAGGTCACTCACAGTGGTGACTCCATTGGGGACTTCTAAGTAAGAAGGATCAACTTGAAAATGACTATTTATCATTATGCAATACTTAATCATATATAGCTCCTCACCACTACATTTGCACTACACATCACATGTGCACCACTTGTCCTTAAAAGGCTCAATAATACTAAATGACATTGCCACCATGATTCCACTTGAGCCATGAGGTGATAAAGATATGGTATTATCACCTTTAGTATTTACTCGTGCATTCGCCAGACTCATTTGACTAGAGTTTGTAACCCAAGTTCTTAAAAGGGGTGACTGAGTTATTAAAAGAATGCTAAACTCAATGATTGGAGTCTATAACCCTAGTCATATGGGGGGCATTCTCACTAAAGGAACCTTTAGCCTTTCACCCAAACTCATCTCACGTATATAAGACAGTAGCAACATCCACTAGGATTCCACCAAGCTATGCATGCTATCCTTACCCTAATACTGTCCGTTTTACTTGATATTCATAAATGATATGACCCTCTTAGTGTCTATAATTGAATGATGTCATAATGTTAGTTTTCTTAGAAAATTTATGCTCAAGACCACGTGATTCTCATGTACTTTTTATGAGCTTGAAGCATGAGGAATGATAAGAATCATGTACCTCAGCTTGAATAATCTATGCAAATTAACAAATAATGACATCCCTCAATGACAAAAACTACGAGATGTCATCCATTTATCCTTATCATATCAAATGAATAGGTTAAGAACCCAACTAGATTATGGACCTTTATGTCAACAAAATCAAATTGTATACTATCATATGATACTTTCATGACTCATGGTAAACATATCGAATGTCAATGTGGGGGCAAGAACTTGAACTCCCTTTGATTGACCTTATTCCTATGCATACGGTCATATACGTCATGCATCATTCATTTAGCTAACCCTAATAAATGTATAGGAAGATGACATCTAAATATGAGTGACCAAGAAGATACCTTATGTCAGCAATTCAAAGACAAGCTAAAACAGGGGATCCAAAAGTTGCTCACCGATGGCACTATAGCCAAAATCCTCCAAGCCCAAATCAAAGCCAAAAATGCCCGAGATGGGAATGGCATACCACTGAGTGAAGCCTCTACATTTGTTCACCTGAGGGTAGATCAGGCAAAAGGAACCCCTTGCACTCTAGTGCAAGCTGATGATGACAAAGGCTAATACCAATATCTCAAGAATGCATCGAAAGCTATAAAGATTGTTGACATGACCAAGCTTGAATTGATAGGGGAGGTCAAACTATTGGCTAACAAGATGGCTTAGTTGGAATTTACCTTTAAAAATATGGGAACTCATGGCTCTAAAAGCTTCACCAACCTGGCACTATTCAAAGATGAATCGCTTCTAAATGATTTTAAGCTACCAAACTTTGTTAAGTTTGATAGAATAGGAGATCCAAGGGTCCATCTAAGGTAATATGCTACCTTTATGGCTACTATAAAGCTTACATAATCACAAATTATTCAATTCTTCTTCATATCACTAGGGGAAGGACTGAGGGCATGGTTCTTTGACCTTGAAGTTGAAATCAAAAGCAATTAGCTACTACTAACTCAAAAGTTTATCAAGTAGTATAAATATAACACTCAGTTAGAAATCACTCAAAGGGACCTTGAGACCATAAGGCAGAAACCTAGTGAAGCTTTCTCTAATTATATCACCAGATGATGAGGAAAGGCAATCAAGACGAGAAACCATCCTCTTGAGGATGAACACATACAGTTGATAATCAAAGGGGCACTACCACACTTTAGAAAATAGATGATCTTTTCTCATTATCTTAGCTTCAAAGCTCTCCATGAAGCTAGGATTAGAATTAAGGATGAGGAACCTCAGCAAGCCAGAAACACTTTTCACCATAATACCCAACCAAACATCCAAAACACCTTTTCCTGAGCCACAGAAATAAACATGATCCAATCCAACACCCACAGTTCACCATCTATCAATACCATCAGACTACCAAGAAAATTCTTAAACTTTAACCTCCCACTATCCAAAGTATTTTGAAGACTTTAACAAAAGAATCACTTATAACCATAAGAGCCTAGGCCTCTTCCAAACCCACTACTACCTTAAATTAACCAAAACTTGTTTTGCGACTTTCACCAGATGCCTGGCCATACCACTGACACATGCATAACTCTCAAAAATCCAATCCAAGACCTCATTCTAGACTCAGAAGAAATTGAACTAGACTTCCTAAATGACCTTAGCTCAGCCATTGAGATCCAAGGATGGTACATGTACTTTGACAGAGTAGTCAATTAGTTCGGCATAGGAATCAATGTAATACTACAATCTATAGAAGGTGAAGTAATATTGATTACTAACAAGCTTGAGTTCATAGTCATAAATAATAAAGTAGAATATGAGGCATGAACACTCAAAATAGAAGCATTTATAGCCTTGAATGTCATAAAAGATAAAATCTTTAGACATTCCATTCTAGTGATTAATCATGTCACGGAAGAGTGGAAACTAAAAGAGCAGCACTTAAAGCCTTATCTGGACCACTTGAGGCTACTTACCATGTCCTTTCGAAAATGCAGATTCATTCATCTCCCTAAGAATCACAACCAGATGGCAGATGCACTTGCATCCCTAGCATCAGTATAGGAAGGACCATCTAAAATGCCCATGAAGCCTTTGATCCTACTTAAATTAGGACAACCTTGTCATAAAGACTATAGAATAGCAAAGATAAAAGTAGCTGAAAAGCCCTGGTTCTATGATAACCAAAGGCATCTGAAGCTATGAGCCTATATTGATCAAGCAAATGAAAGAGACAAAGTAGTCATTTGATGACTAGCATAAAAATTCACATTGCACTAGGGTGTGTTATATAGGAGAACCTCAGTTGGATTACAACTTTGATGTCTAGATGAAACTAAAGCTGTAAGAGTAGTAGAAGAAGTACATGAGGGTGTTTGTGGTCCACACATGAATGGAGTGATCTTTGATAAAAAGCTAATCAGATAAGGGTTCTTTTGGATGATGATAATGGAAAATTGCATCAAATTTGTATGGAAATGCCATAAGTGTTAGATCTATGGGAATGTTAGTCACCTTCCCCCAACAAAACTACACTACATCTCCTCTCTATAGCCCTTCTCAACATAGGGACTAGACATAATTAGGGAAATCGACTTGACAACCTCAAACGGACATGGGTTCATCCTAGTAGTAGTGGACTACTTTGCAAAATAGGTTGAAGTAGAATCATTCATAAGGATAAGAGCCACGCAAGTGGCTAAGTTCATCCAAAGAAACATGTTCTATTGATATGGAATCCTCTATCACATCATCTCTGACAATGGTGTCCAATACCAAGGAGAACATCATAAATCTTCTCCTTATCGACGACAAGCAAATGGGGCTGTTGAAGTTGCAAACAAGAACATCAAAAATATCTTATCAAAGATAACTCCAACTTACAGAGATTGGGCAGACAAATTGCCATATGCCTTATGGGGGTACCGACCTCAAACAATAGTCCAAACTTCAACAGGAGCAACTCCCTTCTCATTAGTGTATGGATCATAAGCAGTTCTTCAAATCAAAACAGAGATCAAGTCTCTTTGGGTAGCAATCAAATTTGAATTGCCAAAAGTGCAATAGGCTCAACAGAGGCACAACAATCTCACTCTTTTAGACAGCCAAAGGCTCAAAGCTTTATACCATACACATTTGTATCAGGATCAATTAGCCAAGAACTTTAATAAAAGAATAAAATACAAGAGTGTGAAAGCAGGAGACTAGGTGCTAAAGCAAACAAGACATAACACTCTAGACCTAGAGGGAAATTCAAACCAAACTACGAAGGCCCATACCTGGTCAAACATGTCTTATCAAAAGGAGCAGTCAAGCTTATGGATTTTTGAAGGTAATGAATTCTCTAAACCTATCAATACAGACTACCTAAAGAAGTACTACGTCTAAGTCATAAAAAAATAATCCCGCTGAGTTAAAAATCTAAAAATGATAGCTCAGTCAAAAGTTAGGGACTTCCCACTGAGTTAAAAACCTAAAAATGGCAGCTCAAGCAAAAATTAGTGAAAGAGAGAAATACTTAACTAGAAAACCTAGGAAGGCTAGTTAAGGATAGGGGTAACCTTAAATTCAAAATTTCTATGAATGCACCTGTGCTTTTCGTAAATAATTACAATGAAATGAGAATGATTGCCAATTTATGCAAAATGTCTTTGAAAAGTGGAACACATTTTATCATTATGAATTGCATCAAGCATGCTTTGCATTTTCTTTCATTATATGACCATGGTTCTTACCATCTTCTCTAAGCTCACTCTTTGATATAAGCCACTATCGTATAGTAAAAAAATGCCTAGCTAGGTGTGAAAAGCCTTGAAAGGAGACACCCTAGGAAAAATAGGGAAGAAAAAGAAAACCTAGCTAAGTGCAAAAAGCTCCAGAAGGAGACAACCTAGGCAAAAAAGGAAAAAAAGGCAGACAATAGTAATGGCAAACATCTTCATCAATGATACACAACATGAAGCATATACAGTTATCATCGTACAAAAATCATATAATATGTGGGGCTAATGCCTAAATACAACACCCAGAGTCCATAACCTCGAGAAAATAATACAATAAAGCAAACCACAGGCCAAGAGTCCTATAGCTAGCTCCTAAAACAACTATATCGATTACAGCTACCATCAGAAGCAAGCAATGATCTTGCTCAAGCACCCTCTAGTAGATCCTAACTCATCACTGTTCACCATAAAGGATGATAGCCGTGACTCTAGCTCAATGATGCAGTCATGATAAGCTACATGCTCCTACTCCCATTCAAAACTAGCGAGACTGTGCTCAACTTGCATTATATATTGCATATCATACACTCATACATAAAACATGTGCATAAAATAAATAAGTACAATAACTACAGCATACCCTCTGAGTGGTAGTAAACTCCAAAAGCACTGCTGCACACTCCCTGCAATAGTATACCAGTACTGGCCAGAGGAGACAGTGATATACAAAAGTAAGCAAATAAGTCAACCACGCACTAAATAGATGAAACGCAGGCAAGAATAAGTGGAGAACATGAACATAGGTAGCATCAACAGGAGCAACACCTATCTCAAGAAAGCCAAGTCTAGGAAAATCAAAGCTCATTAGTTTACTAAGGATATCCGTCCCAAGTAAAGACAAAGATGGTTGAACCGTCAAGTCATAAAGAATAGTACTACCAAAAGCCACTCCACTGGCATGGGCAGGCACCTCAATACAAAACATACCCTCATCCTCCTCAAAATAAGATTTGGATCTCCTTCGACATCACTGTAAATAAAATCAAATAAGTAATCTTCCAAATCCAATGAGGATAATGAGGGAAGCCATCCTCTTGGAAATGCTTGATGGATGGATGAGGGAGAATCTTGAACTCATATGCCCATATCTGTCAAAATCAGAGGGTTAGAAATAACAAAATTAAAAGGAAAAGAATATACAATAAAACTCCTACTCATGTCCATCACAAACAAGCATCCAAAGATCCTCAAGCCACCCCAGTATACTGTGTCAAGGCCTAAGTACATATGAGCAAAGGTAGCAATAGCCCGACAAGCCATCTAGATCTCTCAAAATAGGCAGTAGTCATAGATCACCCATACCTAAAGGCTTTGAGAAGATAATAACACCCAACAAATAAAACAAAAAGCAACGAGCCAACTGCTCTGTTGAGACAAGACCATCATTATATAATGTCTACATGGAAGAAACAAACTTCATGTATCGACCGATTTATGAAGCAACCAGACTTCATAGGTGTGACTACCCCAAGAAAATCCATCTTAAGGTACCTCCTCACCACAATAGTAGAACACTCCTCCTTACTAAAAAGAACGAGCTCTCCAGAAAAGCTCAAGCCTGTGATAGCAGTAAAATCCAAAGGGGTAATAATCATCTCCCCAACAAGTAGATGGAAAGTATGCATTGTGTCCATCCACTACTCTATCAATGCATACATGGCAATCTGACTCAACATATACAAGTCATAAGATAATGTAGCAATGACTCCATCAAAGCCCTTCTTAGCAATCATCTACTTCACACACATCGAGAGACCCAGAAGCATATGCTAACTTTGTTAAAACTACCAGGCTGCACAGTGACATACCTATGGGGCTATAAACAATAAGTATGCTATCAAATATTTGCACAGTTGCTAAATACTAACACATCTCTCTTTATCACTTAATAGGATCAACACAATAATAAAGGCCGAAAAGAAAAGCATTATGGCAAGTAGACAATCATAAAAAGAAAATAAAGCAAGAGTCATTAGCCATCAGCATTTATAATAAAGCTAGGCAGATAGTTACAACAAGAGCTACAGAGCTATAGCTACAACAACCTCATACAATAAAATAAACAACCAACGAACAATCTTTAAAAAATAAGGGCAAAGAGGGACCTACCTCATGATGATGACTCACCTAAGCACGAGTCTCCAAGCTATAAACAATAAGGATCAGATCTCCCTGAGAAAGCATGGATGGCTGAGAACTTTGAACACCAAATGTGCTAGTCCCTACAATGGATGTTCCAATTCCAGTAGCCTTTGTAAAGTCACCATCAAGATCAAGATCAACATCTATAAAAATGTCTTTTAGACCCTTAGGAATGTTGGGGAATTCCATTTTATGTAGAAGAAATGGAAGTACAAAAACAAAGATAGAGCAAATAACACCCGAAATGTAAAAAGGGTCGAAAAAAGTAAAAAAACACTTAAAGATGTCTGGACAAAGCCTGCCAAGACCTTTGAAACATCTGTTTAAATCAACCCAGAGGGTAGGAATTGTGTGATCATGCACCAGGTGTGTGACCACATGCACAAGCATGTGATCACATGCTTCCCATGAGCAATCACGCACACTTCCCCTTTCCACGCGCTCTGTTATGGTTTTACGTGCACTTCAAGACTTTGCATACTCACTTTTATGGTCCTAAACTTCCATTTGAGCATAAGACATGCACCAAACTCATGAAAAAGTACATTGATAAGGACTCCATCTATCTAAAGACACTATGCATGCACCACTTTCTTTAAGAAATCCAACATCCTACAAAAGAAGAAGAGTAAGGAAAATTCAGTGTAAGGATATCTTACTTCAAATCATTAAAATAACATCCTCAATATAACAAATAATGGCATCATTACTGCATCACTGCTACATCATCATTGCATCATCACTACTACCTCATTCATATTGCTTAGAAGCACTCTCACATTTCTTAAGAGCACTCTCGCACTGTTTAGAAGCACTTTCATTGCTTAGCAGCATATTCTCATTGCTTAAAAGCATTTTCATCTCTTAGAAGCATCCTCACATTACGTAGGAGCATCCACACTACTTAGGAGCTTTCCCATTTGCTTAGTGGAGTGTTTGTTTGTGTGACACCTAAGAAGGTTATAGTCGTATGTTCATTTGTGTGACACCTAAGAAGGTTATAATCACATGATCATTCGCATGACACCTAAGAAGGTTATAATCACATGTTCGTTCGTGTGACACCTAAGAAGGTTATAATCGCATGATCATTTTGCATGACACTTTAGAAGGTTATAATCGCATGTTCATTCACGTGACACCTAAGAAGGTTATAATCACATTATCATTTTGCATGACACCTAAGAAGGTTATAATCGCATGTTCATTCACGTGACACCTAAGAAGGTTATAATCACATGATCATTTTGCATAACACCTGAGAAGGTTATAATTGCATGATCATTTCATGTGACACTTAAGAAGGTTATAGTCGCATCCACATTTTGCTTAGTAGCATCTTTATCGCATGACACCTAAGAAGGTTATAATTGTATGTTCATTCACGTGACACCTAAAAAGGTTATAATTGCATGATCATTGCGCATGACACTTGAGAAGGCTATAATTGCATGTTCATTTATGTGACACCTAAAAAGGTTATAGTCGCATGTTCATTTATGTGACACCTAAAAAGGTTATAGTCACATGTTCATTTGTGTGACACTTAAAAAGGTTATAGTCGCATCTCTTTTTGCTTATTAGCATCCTCATTTCTGTGGCACCTAAGAAGGTTATAGTCATATCCATATTTTGCTTAGTAGCATCTTCATTTGCGTGACACCTAAGAAGGTTATAATCACATGTTCATTCGTATGACACCTAAGAAGGTTATAATTTCATGATCATTTCATGTGACACTTGAGAAGGTTATAGTCGTATGCTCATTTACGTGACACCTAAAAAGGTTATAGTCACATGTTCATTTATATGACACCTAAAACGGTTATAGTCGCATCTCTTTTTGTATAGTAGCACCCTCATTTCTGTGACACCTAAGAAGGTTATAGTTGCATAAATCCTAATGCATTTTGCATGAATCATAAGCTTACATATGTCCCAAATAGCACCTTGGTGATGACCAAGTCATAGAACAATAGCAACAAATAAAATGTAACAATAGTAGTCAAATCTTGATAAGATGTCTAAAGATAACCCACATGTAAGTACCTCTCTCCCTACTAAAATATTTTTTGCATCTTTTTCATTTTGCTTCACGTGTATTAACACTAGTGCTAGGTGGCTATACAACACATGTTAAGTAGGGGACAATTTTCATACCTCAATTTTGACTGTCCCTAAAAAGGTCCAAAGATGAAATGAATCCCCGTGATGACTAGAGTCTGCTCATTCATAACACCTCTGAAGTGTGCAACCTTAAAATACCTAACCGACCCCCACCAATTTGCAAAATCGATCACCAAGCCATTGAGTTATTCTCCAACCTTATGAAATATGAATTATCAGAACAATGAGAGGTTTATTTCGAGAAAACTCCTCTCTAAATACTCAGATTGTTGGGTCAGTGCGCATTTTATTATACTGGCACCCATCTTCATGAAAAAAAAGAAAATCGATTTTGACAAAATGAACTTTAAAAACACATTTAAAAGGCTCCAAAACCTTTAGAAGTGGTCCCAGAATAGTCCAATACAACCTGAGTATCAGCATGTATCCCTCATAAGTGTGCATAAACACCTTTAGGTGTCATGTGCTAAAATCAAGGTTGAATTTGGTAAAATAGACTTTGAAAATGCATCCAAAAGGCCTAAAAACCCTAGGAACCAACTCCAAAATAGTAGGAGTAAAACCCAATAAGAGCACGTAGAGCATCAAAGTGCGCGTGAAAATGTACATGTGTGCACACTATGCGTGACCATGCATACTTAGCATGGCCACATGCAAAACCTCATTTATACATGTGACCTCGCCCCTACCACCCTATTCTACCCAATTTTCCCTATAAATAGACCCTTTTACACCTCATTTTGAGGGGGGAGCAAGTGGAAACACATAGACACACACTAAAAAATTAATATGATTGAAGGCACTAAAAACCCTTTCCCATATAGTTTTTGCTCTCCCACAGCCCTTCCTTTAGGTTGTTAAATCTCTTTTTCACTAAACCAGGCCTCATCTTTGTTAAAGGATACTTCAAAGGTATATAATCTAGCATCATTCTACTATTATTTTGAACCTCTCGATGAGAAAAGCTTGATAATCTCTTGAAGCTAAAGCTTCGAAGATCATATAAGTTTAGTCGAGTCTGTGGACCACATAATTATTTTAGCATGTTTATTTTATCACATTGCATTTTATTTTACTATTACCAGCATTTGGGAATATTGTTGTGCTTGTACTGGCAATCTTGCATGTTGTGTAAATAATATATGCTTTATTATGCTCATTTCACATCATTATTTTGCATCTCTATTTCCAAAATCATTAAATCATAGCATAAATAATCATTGCAACCATGATCATCCTATCATTCATTGAGCAAGCTATGTAAATGGTCATGTTATCCTTGCAAATCAATCATATTAGATTTATCTTTCGATAATATTTCCTTTTTCATATATATTTTATCAAGAAAGTGATGTAATAAAATTTTCAGCTTTATTATCTTATACTATCTGATGAACTGTGTGACTGTCATACAAGCTGTCATTATTGAAACTAGGGTGTTGTAGTAGCTATAAATTGAATATCATATAATGAGAAATAGCCAAAAGTAGACGCAATCCCCTGAACCCAAAAATCTTTATTGGGGACAATACTCGTTGAGTGACCTGATGTTTTCCCTTTCTTTTTTTTTGATTTTTTAAAAATTGGGTGGCGACTCCACAAAATCAAAAGCATCTTGTCCCCCTAAGACCAATCATTCATCCCTATGCAGTAAAGTTTCCATGTCCCTCGAAAATGAAAAGACTCACTACACATCCCAAATAAATAACCATACTAAGGTCACTCACATAAACCATGACTATATTATTATTTTCCTATACTATTTGATACTGTCTTTTGTAGTTTACTCATTGGGTATTTCCTTAGAAATACTCTCTACTCACCTAACATAATTTTATAGAGTAGCCATTAATGGTTTGAACATGGATGTGAAGTTAAGACTTCAAACTGGGTGTTGGCAATTTAGTGGAAGTGCATGTAAGCATTAGTGATGTGATCCTAGCTCCAAAGAGGAAGATTTCAAGATTTGTTCATGCTAATAAGGCAACGTTCATTCAAGAAAAGAGCAATTAGCATAAATTCATATTTTGTGTAGCATACTTCAGTATTTTAGCCATAAATCACTCTACAAAACTCTGATTGAGATGATTCAAGAAGCTGTTAAAAGCTAAGAAAGAGATCTACAACTTTGGTGTAGATATCCAGAGTTAATTCGGCTTTGATACCAAGTGATACGGACCCACTAGACGACCTGCTCTAGGAACCCGTTCAACATGAACCCAAACCCACGCTCTCAAGGAAAGTTCAAATCAAGGTCCAATTCAGACATAGAGAACCTTCACCTCATGTTTAGTTAGTCCAAACAACCAAAGCTATATCAAAACTTTAACCTTTTGAATAATAACAAACAAGCAACAAAGGTTATCAAAAAGACGCCACAATCTACTATCTGAAAGATAGATTGATAAGTCACAAAGGTTGTCACATGGTTAACCACCAAGTAACCAAAGAGAATCCTCTCTAAATTTTATTAATCATCCATGATTGCACACCCTCTAGGTTACATAAAATATGACCTTTATATAGGCTTAAAGAAACCCTAAATAAAACCTAATTAATATCCTAACTAAACAAGAAAAAGAAATCCTTCTTAAATAAGAAAATATAATTCTACTTAAATAAGAAAATATAATCCTAATTAAATTCGGATTTACTTATTCAGCACATTTTAGCACACTTTTCAATATAATGATGGCCGAATTAACTTAAGCCCAAAACATAAAAGTTGTAGTCCTTGTTGTTATCTTTCAGAAGCATCTTGAATCACTTCATTTGGATCTATATTGAGTGAGATACAGCCCATTTACTGATGTATATTCAGTCTGCCCAGTATTATTCACGATCTGCTAATCTTTCATATTTTTAGCTCAGGTATAAAGCCGAATTAACTCTGGATATCTACACCAAAGTTGTAGATCTCTTTCTTAGCTTTCAACAGCTTCTTGAATCATCTCAATCAGAGTTTTGTAGAGTGATTTATGGCTAAAATACTGAAGTATGCTACACAAAATATGAATTTATGCTAATTGCTCTTTTCTTGAATGAACGTTGCCTTATTAGCATGAACAAATCTTGAAATCTTCCTCTTTGGAGCTAGGATCACATCAATTAGTGTATAACCTTTGGAAGTACATGAATAAGTTTGGTTTAGTACCAAGTGTATTATTTTAGAGTGAGAAAGCTATGTATTTTTCCTATTTTTGGTAATATGAACAATATTATGATATGTGTCTAAAGTTATTGTCCCTCTTGCCATCTTATATAAATATCTTAAAATATTGTTAACTAATTAAGCTAATTGTTATGATGCTTTTTGGATAGTTATTTTTAAGTGATATGGAGTCAATCATACCATTGGAGGTAGTTTTAGGAAACATTCCTCCCTATTGGTGCTTGCAATGTGCTATTATGAGTGACAATGTGCAGAGATGGTGTCAATAGGAAAGGTTGTTACAAAGTTAGTATCTTAGCAACATTTGGGATCAGACAAGTAATCTTGGATGAAGGATAAGAAATTTAAATTTACCTCTATTTCAAAAGAAAATATTAGAAGTAGAGGAAATGGTAAACCTCAAGAGAGTTAAGCTTCGGTAAAGTAATCAATGGCACTACTAAGGCTAGTGGGAGTTTAAATAATACATACATAAAAAAGTTATGTCTTGGTGTAGTGAATGTCAAAGAAACCATATGGGATATTATGGTATACGCATAAGAGTGTGGTTTTATAATGCAATGACTTAGGGCACTAAGCTCGTGAATGTCCTAATAAGGTATTAGTGGAGCAACCAGTGCAAGGATTGAGTGCTTCATGCACAACAAAGGGAGGTGGACCTCCAGACCCTAATAGAGTAATAGTAATGCAAAATGAAGTAAGTAGAAATGTAGGCTCATCTTAAAATGGATCCATAAGTCACTAAGCTAATGTTACTAGTAATGCTTAACAAGCTAGGATTTTTGCCATGACAGAGTAAGAGATGGCAAGTGCATTGAATGTGAATGGTGGTATGATTTTATTATGTGAAAAATTAGCATGTATTTTTAAAAAACACTTGAGCTTGCATCAGTTAATGAATATTGTTATTTTAAGAATGAGTTCATTATAAAAGAAAAGGTAAATTAAGTCTTAAGTGTGTGTGTGTGTGTGTGTGTGTGTATAATTTCGAGGAAGAATTTTCTTTTAGGAGAGGAGAAATGTAACATCCGTACCCTTAAGAGCATTATAATTAAGCATGATTATAATTATAGAGATATTAAGATATAAGATAAGGACGCTTTGAGAATAAGGAAGCATTGGGAATTAATTTCTAGGTATGAATAAATTTGAAGAAATTAGAAGGAGATGGTTTAAGAAAAGGAATGCACTGAACTTTGAGGAGTGAAATTGAGATTTTATAAGATTACTTATAGATAAAGGCTTATAGGTAGAAGGTGCTAGAATTTTAATAGGTGGAAAATTTTGATCAATTTAACATAAAAGAAGAAGAAGAAGAAACTACAATGTGGAAAGTGGCAACTTAAAAAAATTTATTATTATTTAAATTAAATTAGTTAGAGGATTAAACTAAAAAAAATAGGTACATGTGTCATATTTTTTTAGAGGCTTGGAGTAATAGTTATCCATGGAGACTATTATCTTCATTTTAAGTTTATCACTTATGAAGAGGATTATCTTCATTTTTATTCTATAAAAAAAAGAAAGAGGAAGAAATGGAGAGAAAGGGTTGAAGGAGATCAAGTAAAGGTGAGTGAACTCTTCATTCTTTTAATTCATGATCTTGAGAATTTTGTAGGGTGAGTAAACATATTTTATAATTCTTTGTCAAGTCTTGAGTTTGCCTTAGAATTTTTGTTTAGTTGAATTTTAATTCTTGAAAAATCCTCCAATTCAATATTCCAAAATTACTTTCTGAGTTGATTGTTTAAATATGACTTATTTAAAGGTTATGTAAATTTTGGTTTATACTTGTTGAGAATTCATCTAGGAACAAAAAGATTTTCCATTGAAGATTTAGAAATTGTGTTCTCTCATGAATAGTAAAGTTTCGAGGACTATATCTTGAGTTCTAAAACTCCAAATGAGATGATGTTTATCTTAATAGAAACTTTGAAATGTTCTTTACAATTTTTTCAAAAATAGTATAAACCAAATTATGTTTTTTTATTGGGTTTTTGAAGTTTTACTATTTAATATATAAAATTTATAAATAGAACCAACCAAATTGATTTTGATGTTTCTCTTCTCTAACACATCCAATTAGTGTAAAACCAATTTTAAATCAATATAGACACTCAAATCTTTAGATCTACAGAAAAATATTTAAGAATATGAAATATGAAATTTTTAGTGAAATTTTTATTATGCTCTATAAATTCTATCAAGTTGAATAGACATGTCAATGCGGCTGGTTCGAACTGTAAATTTCAAGAGATCATGACTTGAGTTCTAAAACCCCAATTGAGGTGATTTTTAATTCATTATAAATGTTGAAGTGTCCTATACAACTTTGACATAAATAAAAAGTACCTAATTTTTCTTTTCAAATGGTTTTATAGAGTAATACATTTTATTGTGCAGTTTATAAAAATAGCTCAATAATAAAAAGTAGATTTTAATGCACATTCTTCTATTCACCTCTAATTGGTGTAAAACCAATTTTAATTTATTTTAGACTCTTAAATCTAATATATATTGTAAAATTTCTTAAGTCTCTGATTTGAGACTAAATCTGTTACAGTAATATTTACAGACAACAATGTAACAAAACATGACATGGGAAACTTTGAACAATTAATTTTTTTGAAATCAAGATTATATGGGAATAATGAGATATTATAATATAATATAAAGAAATAATAATACAATGTTTGTATAAAAGTATATGTTTTTGAGTAAAAAGAACCATGTTTTCAGTTGGGTTAGTGTTGGCAAACATGGACTAAAAATTGTCTTTAGGATAACACATAAATTCATTATGCCTTTAGGGCAGATTTATGTGGTTTACAAGTATGCATACTGATTTTAGATTGCTCTGAGAATGAGCTATCAGATATTATATTCTGAGAAAGAGCAATGAGCTATTGTACTCTGAGAAGAAGTTATATTTTATTATAATTCGAGAAGTAGATAATGATAATGGTACCGTGGTAACGTCAAACTATTTGGAAATACAATATGATGAGTACTATTTCATGTCTAAACTATAATCATTACAAGAGTTATTTTGTTTTAATGCTCAAATCTCATATTGAATAATACAATCAATGTAATTGAGAAGATATAGAAATAGGATTATGAAAATAGAATTTAATTGATGCATTGAATTATACTTGAATTGTATTATTGAAACATAAATCATATATTTTTGGAATGAGAATGCTAAGATCATTTTTTTTTATTTCTTTTTGTTATATTGAACCTTGATATTTGATTGATTGTTGAGCACTCATACATATATAAAAGTGTGTGTAGCCGCAACTTAGGGCCGGATGCACAATTTATATGGTTGTAAGACTATACCTAAAATATATGTTCAACCATTACTGGGGTTGGATATATATTTTTTCTATGGTTTGGCAATCATGAGAAATTAACAAAAATAAAAAATATATATTTATTGGCTTAAGGTTGATCACACTTAAGACGTCATATGCATACTGACATTATTATATTACTTTCAGTATAGTGTTGGTCCACACTTTATATGATGTCATTGTTATATGTGTGTATTTTACTCTGGAAATGCTTTTATGATTAATTATTTCATGAAGCTAAGTCTTTATATTATAGTAAGTTATTTTATTATGATTAATGCTATTGAGATCACTTG
This sequence comes from Mallotus nudiflorus, assembly GCA_947683625.1. Taxonomy (NCBI): domain Eukaryota; kingdom Viridiplantae; phylum Streptophyta; class Magnoliopsida; order Malpighiales; family Euphorbiaceae; genus Mallotus; species Mallotus nudiflorus. The sequence goes on along the minus strand of CANTUR010000094.1, from coordinate 333,828 downwards.
AGATTTTGATGTTATAATATTGTGGACTATTTTATATAAATGACTTACTACAAAATACTTTTAAGTAAATTGATATTATTTGTTAATAATACAAACTACTAGTGAACTATGAGTGTGTATATATATATATATATATATATATATATATATGTATATATATGAAACTATAACTTGTTCTTATTTTCCTATACTATTTGATATTATTTTTTATACTTTACTCACTAGATATTTGCTTGGAAATACTCTCCACTCTCCTAACATAATTTTACAGAGTAGCTATTAATGATTTGAGCATGGATGTGAAGTTAAGACTTCAAACTAGGTGTTGCCAATTTTATGGAAGTGCATGTAAGCATTAGTGTATGACCTTTAGAAGTACATGGATAAGTTTGGTTTAGCCCCAAGTGTATTGTGTAAAATGGAGAGAGCTATGTATTTTTGGTAATATAGACAATATTATGATATGTGTCTAAAGTTATTATCCCTCATGCCATCTTATGTAAATATCTTAAAATATTGTTTGCTAATTATGCTAATTGTTATTATCCTTTTTGTTGGATGGTTATTTTTAAGTGATACTGTGTTAATCATACCATTAGAGGTAGTATTAGTTAACATTCCTCCATGTTAATGGCTTCAACATGCTATCATACAATGATAATGCACAAAGATTGTTTCAATAGGAAGGGGTATTACATTCCACCTATCTCTTTCTTTTACAATAAAATCCTAAACCAACACAACATAACACTCAACCCTAATTTTATTCACAACCCTAATTATGCTATCATACAATGATAATGCACAAAGATTGTTTCAATAGGAAGGGGTATTACATTCCACTTATCTCTTTCTTTTACAATAAAATCCTAAACCAACACAACATAACACTCAACCCTAATTTTATTCTTTTTTAAAGTTTTATATCAAAGTGATTTACTTTCATTTATAGATTGCAAGTGCATTTTTTTCCTTTTAACAATCTACAATCTCAATGATCCAACCTCATAGAAGCATATATGTGTGTACCAACTCAATTATTTTCAACAACGCTTTAAGAGAAAATCAAATGATTAATGGCATATACAAAGATATCCTTTTCACTTCATGTCTATTTTAATTTAAATATTATCTAGATTTTATAGATAATGAACATGATGTTGAAACCCACCATCAAGATTTTATTAAATTTAGTGAAATTTTAAACATATTTTTTCTCTTTGATGGATCCAAGTATGAGTGTGTTTTGAAAACTAAACAACAATTCTTTCTTATTTTTATAGAAACAAAATTTGCAAGATAAACAGTAATAATTTTTGTTCAACAACAATAAATATTTGTTCACTTTTCCCAAAAAAAATAATTTTTATTCTAACTATTATTATATGCCACTATAGCTTTACTTGCAATTTCAATAGTTTTTCTTTACAAGATTCCACAATTAAGTCAAAATTTCCATCTCCATTTTCATTTATAATTTTGCTTCTTCCAGTCAAAACATTACTCTTTTTCAAAGTCATTATTTTTATAGAAGAGCCCAACATTGATGAGCTCATCTCAATATCAAAAGAATTGTATGGTTAAAATTGAAATGAACACCATAAAGTCTTTACCTGCACACTATAATTTTAAACTATTTAATTCTCAGTCTCGGGTCCATTTGCAAAAAATTTATTCCTCGGTAGTAAACATATTCACCACCTTCTTGAATATCATCTCCCTCTAAATTTGTATGCTACGTGTTTGTTGCTTAGGTCAGTAAAAGAGGACTTAAAAAGCTTTTCCCCTTTTAGGTTGTATAAGAAAGAAGAAAGAGAGAGGTGGGATGTGGTGTCTAATCAATAAAAAAAAGGGCCCTAAACCTCTAGCTCAGCTTAAATTATTAGTGGTTAGAACTTCTGTTAAGGTATGGCCTTATTTGAGTCGAATTAGACACATAAAATTCCACTTAAGAACTAAAAAAATATCAGTGTCCAATGCAGACTTTAGCCAAAAATTGAGAGTCCAATTTGCCCCTTTAGCCTTGTTTAAAATAGATCTTTTAAAAACTCTATTAGCAATATAACAAACACTGTTAATAGCTTCCACCTAAAAATATAGTGGCAAGCTAGATTCATTGAGCATTGTTCTATCCATCTCTGCCAGAGTTCTATTCTTTTTTTTCTATAACTCTATTTTGTTGAGGAGTTCTAGGAGAAGAATAATTGTGAAAAATTCCATTTTTACTATAATAATTTTTGAAAAATTTATTTTCAAATTTGGTTCCATGATCACCTCTAATAAATGAAATACAAAAATCTTTTTTTCTTTTGAACTATTTTAGCAAAACTTTGAAAAGCTTTAAAAGCATCATTCTTATGAGCTATGAAGCATACCTAAGTAAATATAGAGTTATTATCAATAAGCACAAATGCATAATGCATTCCACCTAAGCTAGTAACTCTAGTAGGTCTAAATAAGTCCATGTAAATTATTCTAAAGGCCTAGAAGTGGACATCTTATTTTTGAGTTTGAAAGATGACTTAGTTGGCTTTCCCTTTTGACAACCATCATAAGTCTTGTCCTTTATGAACTTGAGTTTGGGTAATCCATCCACAAGTTCATTCTTGCTAATGTTATCTAAAAGCTCAAAATTAGTATGTTCTAGCCTTCTATTCCAAGTTTAGGTGTCATAGAAAATGGACATTATACATTTAACATCTTTACTATCAACTTTATTGAATTCAATAATATAGACATTGTTAATTCTTTCACTACTAAAGACTACTTTTTCATATTTTAAACTACTAATAAAGCAATTTTTATGGTAGAAAGTGACTTTGTTTCCCATGTCATAAAGTTGACTAATACAAAGTAAATTATGCTTTAAACCATCAACTAATAAAACATGATGAATAGATAAGGTTTGAGCGTTACCTATATTGCCAATTCCAATTATCTTCCCTTTTGCATTGTCCCCAAAAGTGACATTTTCTCCATCTTTAGCTTCAAGGGAAGTAAATTGACTATTGTCTCTTGTCATGTGCCTTGAACATCCACTATCTAGGTACTATTGAGTTTTTATCTTTATGGACTTTAATCACACCTACAAATAACACATTTAAACAACTTTTGAACCTAAAGCTTTATTGGTCTAGGTTAGTTAGTCTCAAAGTAGTCAAAAGGAAGCAATTTCAAGTGTAATCTTTTATAGAAGTATACATTCTTAGTGTGACCATTTGTTGATGCAAAACCGCAAGCGCACGGTATCACCAAGTAGTATAAAAAACATTGTTCCCACGATGACTTGTTCTAATCACCTATTAATCTAATTCTTTATTGTCTAAGGCTTACGAATAAGGAATTTTTAGAATGAAATTTAAATAACAAAGAAATGAACCTATAAAATAAAGATAATTTTCAAATATAAAGATTAAATAATCAATAATCAAAACTTGTTAGGAATTAAATTACCTCACAATCACTAAGCTATCAAAATTTATTACCTAGTTAGCTATGCATATTCTGAGTTTTTCTAAAGCATCAATCAATCTCTCTTAATTATAAATTAATTTAAATTCACAACTTTCAATCAAGGCAAGAAAAGACCTAATTCTCATTACAATCTAAACACCTAGATATCAAAATCATGAATTATGAAGCACAACCTAATGGGAATTTAGTCAACTTAATTTATTTATGATTTTAAGTGAAGTTAAACTTATATTTATAGGTCTACTACAATTACCATCTCTCAATACATAATCCCAATTAAAATCATGTTATTGGTGGCCGAACAATAACAAGCATTAAGATTAATAAACATAATATGCAACAACTAATGAATTTATTAAATTGGAAGCTTAAATCATGTTTGGATTATCAATTCCTAACAAAGAAATATTTAGCCTAACATATTATCAATAATCTCCAAGAAATTGTACGAACAATCCAAAATAAAAATATATGAAAGAGAAAAAGAAAGAAATAATTATAATTAATCTTCAATCTTCAATTCTTTAATTTTTTGTTACTTTAATCTTTTAGGGTTCTTGTTTGTAACTTTGATGTCTAATCCCTCGTGGCTCTCTCAACCTAAAGCTAAAATTATCTATTTATAGAGAAAAATATCCTAAATTCATCCAAGGATCAAAACAATAATTTTCTACCTAAACCTCATCTAATGAGGAAAATAACTCTATAAAATAACTCCTTAATTACTAGCTTGAATCCCTAACTCTTTAGGGAACAAATTCCTATAAAAACATATAAAAAATGCATAAATTAACTAGGAAATCAAACTAAGTTAATAAATTAAAATCCTAATAAAACACTAATAAAATGCTAATCATAAATAATAAAATATAAAGAAATAATAATAAATCCTATGTAAATTAAATAGAAAACTATGCAATAATTGGCACTAACAAATTTCCCCACACTTAAACCTTGCTTGTCCTCCAGCAAAACATATGAGAACACCTATCATCACAACTAATTTAGCACATTGACAAACTTTAACCTGTTTATCCTCCACAATCTTTAGTTAATTCAAAACTTATAATTCAAAATTAAATTGATAACTCAAGGTCAAAGATGTAAGCTTTACTAAGTGAATAGCAAACTTAAACTTTGAATTCTTAAAAAATTATAAGTTTTCAATCAAGAAAAACAAAAGCAAATAATACTACTCACTTAACCCTTAGCAACCCCTAAATTCTAACATATAAAAGATAGCAACACAAAATAAATTTTCAAGTGAGTGTGTTTTACACTCCATCTCATAATTTTTTTTCTCTCTAACCAACCTTCCCACTCTTAGTGATCCCCCGTTATTCCCATACTATTAAGCGTGGATACTGCTAAATGGGTCTTTTAGATACTCTTACTCTATTTAGAGCATTGAAGTAAATTAGAACATAAGAAGATTATAATTTAAATATTTTCTCCTTACTAAAAAGAGAGATATATTTTTCTTTTTTCAATGAAGCTACCATTCCATATGTTAGACTCAAGGATTAACTAAGAATCAAAATTTAAGTATCACTTATAATCATTTTTCTTAACTATCAACTCACAAAATTTGGTCACTCAAAAGCGAGTAAGTGTTAAGTTCATTCAGTTTTCAAAAGTCATTAACCACAAATTATCAACTTAACTTAAAAATCATAATTTAACCATTAAGAAAAGATTATGAAACATTTACAAGAAAATCACATTCAATGTGCTCTCCTCATCATAAGGATAGGCTGTAAAATTTTTAAGTATGAAAATGCTAAAATGCAAAAGCAAATATAATTCTAAAATTAAAATTAACATAAAAAATTAAATTAAAAGAAATTAAATGCAAAAGACATGCAAATGTAACCCCCCACACTTAATCTTCACATTACCCTCAATATGAAAACTAAGCACGAAACATAAAACAACATGCATAAAAATAATAGGCTTAATACATCCACTACCCTCTGAACTTGGCAAATTTTGCCACTTTAACACCCATACTTACTTTTTTTCCATTTAGACACCTCGGCTTTTCCAAAATATAACTTTTTAACTACTTTTTGCCTAATAAGTATATAAAAGAGGTGCATATGTTAGACTCATTTAACTCATCTAATAGGGTTCAATGTAAACATGACACAAATGAAGCCAAAACAAAAAGTATCAATCTAAAGTCCCACAACATCCTTATCCTCTTTGGCCTCTCTAATCTCTCATTCTCCACCATCAAACAAAGCAAAGGAAGCTTTGGCTTTGTGCTTTTATAGCTACCACCTCCCTTGCCTGACTCCTATAACCTTCACCATCACCCTTTGCCCTTTACTTGACTCTTGCTCTTGACCTTTATAATTTGGTATGACTGAGATAGATTGGCCACCACTATCATCCTAACTATAACTCTAAATTCATCAAAGTTATCTGTGAAAAATTTACCACCACCGTCATCCACCACTAGTGTAACCATTACATCTCCTTCGCCATTAGCATCACCATCATAGCTTATTGAGTTTGGTTTTGTATCTGAAGGAATTAGGTTTTTAATTATTGGAATTATGGTTTTTGATTAGGTTTTTAATTATTAGGATTTAAGAATTATGACTATGAGTAATGCTTATCCTTGTCTTTAAGAGATCAGGTTAAAGAGAATGGTAATTAAATTTGCATTCATTTAGTATTATGAGGATGCATGTGTTCATGTGCAAGTAATTTGGTAGTTTTGAATTTTGGTTTTCTTTTTTTGTTATAGGTTTCTATTTCCAAATGGATTTGTTGTTGTTGACAGTTTTTTTTTTGAAAATTTAGTTTAGTTGGGTTTTCTTGTATCATATAAATAAATTACTTGTATTAATTTTAATTTTTTTAGTCTTCTTTAGAAGAGCTGAGTTCATGATTTCTATGTATAGTCTAGTTTTATTTTGCAATTGTAATTAGCTATTTTATTGGTTATTTCTTATATAAAATATGGGTTGTATTTAGCTGACCCTGGAATTAGATGAGTGGAAAGAGGCTTCCCTGGTGGAATTAGTATTATGCTTCTTAACTCTATTGAGCATTGTTTGTAGCTTAATTTAGGCCTAAGTAGCTTAAGGAGAAAAAGATTGAGGCAGACACCCAACGTTGCTATCACTTCAAGTAGCATAATTCACGGGAAGAAAGTTTGCATAGATTGAGGTCGAAAAGCTCTAACAATAGGTTGGGAGATTCAGGCATCATTTCTGGAAATATGATGCCATAAAGTGCCCAAGAGAATTAGACTATTCAAAACCTTGGTCTAAATAACCTGTTATGCCTTTGGTAGCACAACAACTAAGGTATTAAATAAGCCTAAGAAATACATAAGATCAAGGGTCATGGTCTCTTATTAACATTCTAGGAGCTCTCCCTGGTGAACAAGATATGATGATTACATATAGTGACAATATAAATTTTGGTGCGTTACTTTATAGTAAAAGGGAGAATTAAGATAGGCAAATGTCACCATTATCTAGTTTGAATCAGAGAGCATGAACTACCCTATTAGGTCTTGATGCAATTTAATACTAGCATATAGGCTTGCACATGGATGGCCTTAATGCATCATATTTAAACTGGAGAAATTCTTTATTATAATAATAAGCAATGGCAAGAGGATTTCACTATAGCAATGTTGGCATTCAGAAGTATCCCCAGCAGATGTTGGAAAGGACTATGAATCCCAATGTTATGCCAACATTTTTTGTTGCACAGCTTAGTGTAAGATTAAGATTTAGTCCCAAGGAAGAACAATTTGAAACATAAAAAAAAGGATGGCTTAAAGCTCAATTAGGGTAAAAATGATATGTAGATCATGGAGACAAAAATGGGCCATCTTAACCCATAGGTATCATTGCCACAACAAAGATTACCACCACATCATAGGAGATCTAATTTCCCTAAGGTGGCATGGGGCAACCTTGGCCAAGATTTAAGGAAGGACGACCAACTCCATCATTAAAGGATTAGTGTTTGCTTTTATCCTTGTTATATAAGTTTGATAGATTAATGTACCTATAATGTTTCAGCCACTCATCTCCTTGAGTGCTTATCCTTGCTCTTTGTACCACTCGAAATATTGAAATTAGTATGTTCCTACCTTCTTTTATCTCCTTTTTTTATTTCTTAAAATTGGTAAAGATTTTCTCTTTCAAATTCATTTTCTTGGTTATTTATTTTGCCTAGTTTGATGGATTATTCTAACCATTTATTTTTTTTTAAAAAATGTATTACAAATATGTAAATGATGGAAGACCTTTGTGGCAAAATATTGTTAGTTCTTCTATTAGCTACTCAGATTCTCAATACTTCGAAGAAGATAAGAGAATGGTGGTCTATTTGAAGAATAAAAAGAAAAAGGAGAAGATGAAAGCTATTTGATTGAAGAAGTGAAAAAGATTATATGAAAAGAGTATTTTTTCCATTTCATGCACTCATTCACGTTCTAATTACACTTATCTACCACATCAACAAAAATAGTTTAAAAGTTATGTTTTTGGCAAGTTGAGGTGTCTAAATGGCAAAAGTGTAAGTATGGGTGTCAAAGTGACAAAAATTGCCAAGTTTAGGACGCTACAAATGTACTAAGCCAAAATAATATAAAAAATAAAAATAAAAAATAGAACAAAAGAATAAAAGGAAGGTAAAAGGAAACTCCCATAATTATGATGAGTGAGGTGATGAAGGAGATGACATCTCATAGCCCAATGCCACGAAATATTTTTGGAGTAGACATTCTTGCCTTTGGGCTAACATATTAATAAGACCTTGGAGTTCATCATCATGTTTGTCATGTTAGTGAAATTATGTGATGGGTTATGAAATTCAAAGGGAAATATAAGAATTAAAAGAATGAATAGTAAGTGTGGTGGAAGGGGAAGAAGAAAAAGCTAGAGAATTTTAAGTAGGAAAGGAGAGGGGGAAATAAAATAAAATAAAATACAAAAAAGAAAAGAAAAGAAAAGAATAACATTTGAAGGGGAAATTTTAACAAAATTTTCAATCAAGAAAATTGCAAGTGCATGGTATCGCCAAGTAGTATAAAAAATATCATTCCTATAGAGACTCATTTTAATCACCTATTAGCCTAATTCTTTATTGTCTAAGGCTTACGAATAAGGAATTTTTGGAATGAAATTTAAATAACAAATAAATGAACCTATAAAATAAAAAAAAAATTCAAGACAATCAATAAATTAAAACTTGCTAGGAATTAAATCACCTCATAATCATTAAGCTACCCAAATTTATTACTCAATTAGGTATGCATATCCTAAGTTTTTCTATAGCATCAATCAATCTCTCTCAAATATTAATTAATTTAAATTTGTAACTATCAATCAAGGCAATAAAGACCCAATTCTCATTGCAATCCAAATACTTAGATATCAAAATCATGAATTATGAAGCACAACCCAATGGGAATTTAATCAACTTAATTTATCTCTAATTTTGAGCTAAGTTAAACTTTTATTTATAGGCCTATTAGAATTATCATCTCTCAATGCACAATCCCAATTGAAATCATATTATTGGTGGCCAAACAACAACAAGCATTAAGATTAATAAACATAATATGTAACAACTAATGAATTTTTTAAATTGGAAGCTTAGATAATGTTTAGATCATCAATTCCTAACAACGAAATATTTAGCCTAACATATTATCAATAATCTTCAAGAAATCACAAGAAAAACCCATAAGAAAGAGAAAAAGAAAAAAATAATTATAATTAATCTTTGATCTTCAATTCTTCAATTTATTGCTCCATTAATCTTCTAAGGTTCCTGTTTGTAATTTTAGTGTCTAATCCCTCATGGCTTTCTTAACCTGGAGCTAAAATTCTCTATTTATAAAGAATACCCTAAATTCATCCAAGATAGTAATTTTCCACCTAAACCTCCTATAATGAGGAAAATAACTCCATAAAACATCTCTTTAATTATTGGCTTGAATCTTAGACTCTTTAGGAAAACAAAATTCCTATAAAAACATACTAAAAAATGCATAAATTAACTAGGAAAAGAAAAATAAAATAAAACTAAGTTAATAAATTAAAATCCTAATAAAACACTAATTATAGATAATAAAATATAAAGAAATACTAATAAATCATATGGAAATTAAATGGAAAACTATGCAATAATTGACACTAACACCTTTGGTCATACAATAAAAGCATTCAACATTTGTAAATTTATTTCTTATAGGTGTGTGATCATGTTTACTATTAAAGAATTATGCATATCTTCTAAATTAAGCATGAAAGTTTTATGAGTGCATTATAGATTAATTGTGCCTTAGTCCTTTGTGTTAAGAATGGTTGAATCTTAAAAGACTTAACATTGAAACTTAGAGTTTGAAACATTTTATCTTTGAGAGATTGCATCTTAAAAGGTTTAAAAGTAGAAGGAGAAGGATCACATGAAGTTTTGACAAATTTAATATGTGATGACGATGAGGAAAAGGTTCCATTTATATATCCAATTCCATGGTTGCTCTCATTGAGTCTTTGGGATTCAAGAATACTATTTAAAATCTCTTTCCCCTTTTTAAATTTAGATTTACAATTCTTTAAATCCAACACTTCTTTAAAAAGATTCAAATTTTCATCATTAGCTTTCTTGAGTTCTTCCTTTAAAGACATGGAAGTTTTCAAATCATTTATTAGTGTTTATTTGATAAGGAAAATTTTGAAAAGCCATTTTTCAAGTTTTCGAATTCCTTAGATAGATTAGAAAACTCATGCTTGTAGAGTTTTTTCTTAGAGAGTAAGATGTTGCATTTAAGTATTAGTTTGCTTGCAATAGAGCTCTCATCATCATTATCAACATCATTATTATAATTATCATAAGAAGAGTGGGAAGTGCATGGTACCTCATTATTGTCCTCAAGTGCCATGAAGGAAAGGTTTGCCACTTCTTATTGCTCCTCCTCCTTTTTCAATTTAGAGGGAGTTATCCTACAAAAATTTGAAGGCCTTCTTCTTATCTATTACCTCTTTATTCTTGAACTTCAATCTTAGGCATTTAATTCAATTATGTTCTAGTTTCTTATATTCATAACAAGTTACTTCTTTATTCTTATTATTTTCAAACTTCTTATTGTCTCTTTGCCTTGGGAAGCTCTTCTTATTTAAGAATTTCTTGAATTCTAGTGATCATAGTTATTTCATCATCATCTTCACTAGAGTCAATAATACTTTGTTCATCATTTGCTTGTATAGCCTTTAAGGTAATTCCCTTTTTTTCTTCTCTTCTTTCTCATCTTTCTCATCTTGTTTTTACTTTAGGGTAAGCTCATATGTAAGAAGCTTCCTAATGAGGTTGTTGGTTGGAAGAATTAAGAGTGAGCTTCCTCAATTGAATTCTAGTTCTTAATCTTTTTAGGTAGGATTCTTAGAATCTTAGTGTTTACTTCTTTTATTGAAAAAGTGTTTTCCAAATTTCTTGAGGGTAGTTAGAAGAGAGTTAGGCAATTTTTCATCTCCATTATTGATTTTTAAGGCTTTATCTTGAAAAGTTCATACTCATACACATAAAATTGAACTTTCTTGTTTCTTACTTATATATTTCCTTCATAGTGATTTTTAAGAGTCTCCCACACTTCATTTATGGATTGATAATGTCGAACTTTGCCTCCTTGTTCTATAGATATAAAGGCAAGTAAGATTTTCATGGCCTTCTTGTTCTCATAGTTTTATTCTTTTTTTATCATTTCACCATTTACTTTTTGTAAAAGTAGTTTCAACACTATCAATTATACCATTAGGTGGTTTCCAACCCTTTAGAATAACATCCCAAAGCCTAATTAGGTCACTATCAAAGTACAATTCCATTTTGAACTTCTAATATGGGTAGTCACTACCATCAAAAAAGATTTTAAGAGATGAAAAGTTTATAGATTTACTCCCCATATTCATTTTTTCTTATAACTAAGTACTAAGAAGTCAAGCTCTAATACCAATTGTAATAGCCCTAGAGGGGGTGAATAGGGATTTAAGATTTTGAAAGGTGATTAACAAAAATTAAAAATAGATTAAGGATTAAGAAGATTAGACATAAGTGTTTAAAGAATTCGGTTTATCAATAAACCTACATCTCCACCTGACTCTCCTAAGTTAGGATTTTTCAATCACTATAAGAAATTCTCTTAGATTGATTTTTACAAACATGAGTTTTAAGGCACAACTCAAACCCTATAAGTAAGAGTTTATGTTAATCTTAACTAAATTTCCAAGTGTTTTCAATAAGTGAGCTCTTGAACCATACACACTATAATAGGTCCAAACTTCTCTTTTCTTAACCCCAAAAAATATAAGAAAAGAAGCCTAATTCTATCACTCAACCTATACTCAAAAAGAGTATTTAATTATAAAAAATTAGAAGAGGAAATTGAATGCTTAATGAATACTAAGAATGAATTTCAACAACCAAGGTGTGTAACTATTGAATGAAACTTCAGGACTTGTATTTATAGTTAAAGATCATAAAAGAACTGTTGGAAAGCATTCAATTCATCTTCAAGCTTTATACTCCTTTAATTAATGCATTTCACCTTTTTATAGAAAGAAGCATGCTCATGATCGTGACCCATGAAAATATAGTCATTGGATGTCAGAGATAGTAAATGAGGACTGTGTAAAAAGGTGTTTGTAAACACCTAATTTTTGGATAATAAAATAAGGATGCAACAAAGGACTCTCTCTTTTTTCCAGCACTAAAAAAAATATTATTTGTTATTTATTTCATTTTGAAGCAAGGAGCAATAGGCTTTTTGAGAAAAGAATAATAAATTTTTGAAAATCTATTTAACTAATAAATGGTGATCTTACTAGTCTGAGGGGTCAATCCATGCTGCATCCATAATCATCATCTCCTTCTTTATTTTCTGTTATTTTTATTTTATTATTTTGTTTCTATTGAATTTTAGCTTTACTTAATTTATATTGTTATTTTGTTTATTCACTAACCATTATTTATCTTTGTGTTAGTGATTATGGAGAGGACCACTTTATGAGTTTACTCAAAGAATAAAATCCATGAAGGTCCATGGAATGCCATGGATTGAACCTTGTAGCTAAATATAATTTCTAAGTTTTTTATGTAGTTGTTTATTATTGTCTTCTTTTTATTTGTTTTTAGGATTGTATTAATTCTTCTTCTTTTCTTATTATTCTCTATAGTTCATTATAATAGCCTCAATATCAGGAATAATGAAATTTGGTGTGTGCTTATGTGTTTTATTTTAATTAATCAGTTAGTAAATTAGGGTTTCAGTTGGGTAATTAATGAAAATTAATGGTTATAGAAATCATTAGGTTTTTTAATTAAAATTGGATTAGATTTAAGTGGTTAGAATTAGGGTTGCTTGTTGACTATTTTATTTAGTTGTTTAGAGTCACTTTAATAAAATTATAGTTTTTAGAATAAGTTAAATTAGTTGTTTATTCTTTTATTTGTTTGTTTTGATTATTTTTTATTGTTTTTTGGCTTGTTTGTTTATATTTATGTGTTTTAGGCCCTAGGCCCATATTAAGATTTAACCCATTTAAATAAATTTAGGTCTAGGTTTTAATTAATGAAAATGCATCTTTAGGCCCATAATTGATTAGATTTAGGGTAAAGATAACTTAGGCTCATTTAGTTAAATTAGACAAAGGACCACTTAATTTAAGTAATTTAGACTTAGCCTATTAAATTTAAGCCTTTTCCATAATTTGTAGACTTAAGATCACTTTAGAATTAAAATATGTAGAATTAGGCCCATTAATTTAAATACTTCATAATTTTTAGAATTAGGCCCATTAATTTAAATACTTCATAATTTGTATATTTAGGCCCATTTTTAGAATTAAAATAAATAAACTTAGGTTCACTTAATTAAAATTAAATAGGAGTTAGGCCTCATTAATCTTTAGGCTCACTTATAAATTAAAACATGTAGATTTAGCTCATTTAATTAAAATCAATGTAGATTAGACTAATCTAGAGACTATGATGAATGCATTATTTACTTATATATTTTATGACTAGTTTGCCTGGAGTTGATTGTTTTAATAAGGGTTTATATGAAATTGCATGTAAATAGAGAGTAAGATAGTAATTCATAAAGTAATTCTAAAAGAACACTAGACTAAAAGAAGTTGGTATTCTGTACCCAGAATCTCCTAGTTGTGGTGCTAACTTTCTTTTAAAGAATCGAGTACCACCATTTTTTTATTTGTCCCAGTTTTTACCCTAGGTGGTGACTCCTCATCTTCACACCATGTTTTTATGAAAGTGGTTAGTGTGTTCTCTAGAGCCCTAAGCTCAAACAGTGTCATGGTTGTTAAAATCTTGGGCGCACGCTAAACCCCGCCGTCAACAATGGCAACTCTATTGGGGATAAGAGATACTAATTCTACTTGTGTTCTTTAGAATTATTTTATTAATTATTATTTTATTCTTACATTCATCCGGCATGTCCCTATTAACCGATGGCATTGGTTTATGGTTCCATGATTCCACTAGCTTCATGGGATTGTAAATTGACTAACCATCACTCTTAGCTTTAACTCGGTTCAAGAGAGATTATTGAGCTCATCTGACTAGAGTCTACAACCTAAGTCCTAAAAGGGGGTAGTCTTGTCTCGAGTTTGCAAATGATGTTAGGCACCTCTGATCTTGGCTTACGACTCAACTCTTAAAGGATGGCATCTTGCTAAGGGAACCTTAACTTTCCACTAGGCTTAACCATATAAAATGGCTTAGTAATTTCCCTTAGGATTTACCCAAATTGCTTGTGGTTGTTGCCATGAGGTATTTTTTTTATCTATAAAGGCCCAAGCCCATACTTTAGAAGCCCATTTGGGTTAATAAAGATTTGGCTAAACTTTTATACCTATAAATGTTGCTTCTGTGCTTTTACTGCTTTGAGAAGTTTGGCATGCACACCGGTTCTTGATATCCCTTATTGATATTAAGGCCAAGACCAAAACTCCTAGGAAAAGAGACTCACCATTGAATATGTGTGTGGGAATAATAAGGTTAGAAGGATGTATATACTTGACTTGATTGTTACTTGCTACTTGTTGCATAGCACGTGCATTATGCATTTCATACATCATCCTAACACTTTGTTTCTCAGCCATCATAAATTCATCTAGGTCTTCCTGTGTTTGGAATTAGAAAGGTGGCAGGCTAGTGAGAACTGATTCAAGCCTGCAAACATTTGCAAAAGGGATCCTCAGCAAACTAGAAAGGAGCCCCATCGATCCACTCTACCTAGAAGCTGCACAAGCTAAACAAGCAAAAGAAATGGAATAACAAAAGGGAGGAAACTAGACTCTAAAGGATGTCAAAGGAGCATTGATGGAACACATGAGAGTAATGATGCAAGGCGAACTAAGATAAGCTCTGGCTAGATTAATGCCACCACCTGTTGCAGCTGCACCTCCCATAGTAGCCAATCCACCTATTATGGGCGCACCACCTGCTAACAATGACAATACTGGGGGTAACCTTTAAACACTACTAAGGATGTACCTATTGTGGAAATGAAATTGGAGGATGTTAAGAACTATATAGTTGAAAAGGCAAAAAAGGAATCACTTAAGCAAGTTTAAGAGCTAGAATCCCAACAGATGAAAGCACTGACTCAAAAGATATTCAAAATGGAAGAATTAATGAGAGGACAGGGCATAGAATATTCATTTGACTTTAATGATATGATATAATTTAAGGAAGATAAGCTGCCTAATAAGTTCAAGATACCACAGCTGCGAAAGTTTGACAATATTGGAGACCTAAGGATCCACCTTAGTCAATATACAACTACTATAAGCACCACTAAGGCTCCTTTGTCTATGGTTACCAAGTTGTTTATACTGTCCTTGGATGGTATGGCTATTAATTGGTATCATGGATTGGAGAAAGTCTATCCAAGCGGACTGGAGAGAATTATGTACCGCTTTTCTAAAGCAATATGACTATAATACCAAGCTTGAAGTGTCCATCAAGGACCTAGAATTAACCAAGCAGAAGCCTAATGAATCATTTTCAAATTTTCTAACTAGGTTCATGAATAAGGCCGGATTAATGAAAAACAAGCTAGTTGAAAAGGATTAGGTTAGGATGATTGTTCAAAATGTATCACCTAATTTGGTTGAAAGGTTACAAATGATGAACCCTAAGACATTTATGGACCTTTATGAAGATGGGTTGCAAGCTGAGGAGATTGAAAGTGAGAAAAAGAATATTACTAAAAGCACCAGAGCAAGAAACTACCCAATTGGGGGCACTCAGTAAGGAAGCACTAGCCAGATTGTGAAAGTGCATTTTATTCAACAACCAAGGAGATTCTCTAATTTTAACCAACCTTTGTCAAAAGTCCTAAAGTGCCTAATGTAAAAGGGCTTACTTCAACCTTTACCTAATCCAAACCCAAACACCTTAGGCTATAACCTAAACATGCACTACTAATTCCATCAAAACCACAAACACTCCACGGATAACTGCATCCACCTCAAACATGAAATCCAAAACTTTATAGACTCTGGAAAGATCACAGACCCTGAAAACCCAAGCACCAAAAATAATCCTTTCCCAAACTACCAAAATTTACCACCCTCAGCTAGCATGATGATTAACTCAAGAGTAAGAAAAGAAGAAGTGTTAAGCTCCTTTGAGGTCCTAGACCTTAAAACTAATGAGAAATCTTCTAATGCCCTTAAAGATGAGGAAAAAGCAAATGACTTTGTTGGGTCAGCATTCAGGCAAGTTCGACTATATGATATTTTACACTAAACCACCTTCTTTTAATATACCTTTTCGAGTCAATTATGCCTATAGGATGGGGTGATGAGTTTGATGATGTGAAGCTACTAGACAAGGAAGAAATAATATGAACCCTAAAAGGGATCAACAATGCCTAAATATGAAGAATTCAAGCTAATTAGCTTAATTTCCTATTCTAAAATTAATTAGCTTGATATGGACAAATTTTGAGTTATTTTCCTATTTTGGAGTCACTAAGGAAGATGTGAGAAGATTCTAGAAGATGTGAGAAGATTCAAGAATATTCTAAGTCAAAGTCAACAAGTCAAAGTCAAAGTCAACAAGTCAACAAGTCAAAGTCAAATAGTCAACAAGTCAAAGTCAATGGTCAATGGTCAACATATGATATGGCATGTGACATGGCATGCTTCAATGCTTAGTTGTCATGAGTTGTCATTTTGTTTAGTTGTCATGAGTTGTCATTTTGCTTAGTTGTCATAAATTGTAATGAGTTGTCAATTTTGACTTTTCAAAGATGAGTTGTCATTAGTTATCCTATTTTGAAGGAAATCTCCTTAATTAAGGATTTTCCTATATAGGCATCTTTAGGACTAAGGAAGAAAACCTTTTCCTTTAAGGGTTAGGTTGTTTACATGCCTATATAAGGGCTACATATATTATGGATGAATTGAAGAATGTATTTTTGACAATTTTAATCAATTAAGTGAGGTTTTACCTTAACTTTGTTCTTTTGAAACTTTGCAAGTTTACTTGAATTGTTTCACATCTACCTTTCATTACAATTGCTAGGTTAGATTAAACTTAGAATTGTGTGATTGTTCATCTTATAATAGCTAAGTATCTTGCTTCAAATTAATAAGCAAGGGGTTTAGCTCCATCAACAGAACCTATCCTTGATGATCCTTGGGCAAGATTTCAAAGTTGGATTCGCGTTCTATCTCTGTTATAGGTAGGGTTTGTATCAAGAAATGTGCATAATAAAGGTATAGAAGGATGAAGTCATGGAGACAGTTGGCAAGGAGATACAAGAATAGCTATTATGTCAACCACCTAAAGGACAACCACCTTGAAACCCATCATCCTTAGCATCTAGAATAGGAAATAAATTTTCTTATTGTCTTTTTTGAATAAAATTTCAATTTCTTTAGAACTTGTTTTGTTTTAGTGATTGATGATATGAATTTTGTTCATGCTTACTTATGTATTGTCATGCTAATGGTACTATGCATTGTGATATTAATAGTATCTACATGTTTAACATAAATTCAATTCAAGTAAATTCATTCAGCATGGGCACAAATGCAAATTCAAAGAACATCCATATATCACATGATGTAACTTCTGAATATAGGAAATTGAAGAAAAAATAAAAATAAATAAAAAATGAGAAAAAAATAAAGAGAGAGAAAAAAAGAACATTAAGGTAAAAATTAGAGAGAAAAAAATTAGGATTGGTTGGTAACAGGAGTTGTATAATATGATGTAATGAATGTTCTCATTTTTGCCCTAATGGATGAGTAAAATTGAATTTGAACTTTTTATTCAAATATTGCATATTCGTCTTTATTATAAGTATTTGAATGGAAAGACAACATATAATGAAAGATAAAGTCAAAGCTATAAGATATTTATTCTAGTTACGTTTTCTTTTTTTGCCACCCCTTTATGATTTTGTTTGTAAGTCTAGTGTCTCCTTGTATATACACAATTCAAGTGGCTCAATAACTTGCATTGCAAGCCATACCCCGTTCATTGCATCAACATCAAGCTCATATTCTGCTTAAGAGTCCTTCAAAGTGCAAGTCCAATTGATTTCATCATCAAGAACTCACTTCAATTAGTTCACCCACTCCTTTACATCTTCAATGTATGAGATTGCAAGTAATAGGGTTAGTAAGTCAAAGGATCAACAACAATAGTGAATGAACTGGGCCTCTTGCACACAAAAATAAAAAAAGACTGCAAGAATAATATGAATGAATCCAAAATAAAACTAGGGGCAAAATGTAATTCTAGGGGCGAATTACAAAATGGTAAGTTTGCATTCAAAGAGCAAAGAAGGAATACTGAAGTATAAGAGCCAGTATAAAAGATCTCGAGGAAAAAAGAAGCATATAAATACATTTGGTATCATACAGCAAAAGTAATAGCAAAAAGAAAAGAAAAGTTCAATAGTGCATCAGTCATTCATAAGCTTTAATGTCAAGCCATGGACCCCACTTTCTAGCATGGACATCTATCTGACAAACTATATCAGAGGCTCTAACATCGGAAGTACCAATAGTGAGGCATTCAATGCTTAAACCTATAGGTTGTTGATGAGGTACCTCATTCTCACACTCCAAGTTGTGAACATAGCACTATTCCAAATAAGAGATCTATTAGGATCATACATAGCATGCATACACTTGCATACATTTGTTATGAAATACTTGTTTTGCATAATAAAGTCTTTAAGCCTAAGTTAGATTGTGCAAATACTTTGCTATTAACATTCAAAATTAGTGTTGTAAAAGTGTAGAAAAGTAGTCAGAGTATTCATATGTGAAGCATCTGAAGGAAAAAATGTACGCTATCAAGGTGAATATAATGATCAATGAGACTCTAGACTGCCAGAGCCTAATAAATTATAGGCCCATCCAGTAAGGGATTATCACTAATAGTGATACTTGTAAAAGCATCCTCCTAGTGACCTTAAGAGGCTAGATAGCATGTTCAAGCTCCTCAGATTCAACATCCATCTCCATAGCCTCATATGGAGCATCATCTAAAATATCTCTCCATAATAGTTAGAGTAGTGTAGGGTATGGAATATGGTGATGAGAGGGTCCAACATGTTAGCAATACATTCATCGGCCCTATAAAAGGGAAGAAAGCACTCAAAACTTAAAATTAATGCACTCTAAAAAATTATTTGATCATGAAATAAGATCTCTAATTCTTGAATCTTTTTAGTAGGAGATATTAAGAAAAGGAATGAAGAAGCATTAATGGAATGGCAAAAATACAAATGCAGCCCAAAGCCACAACTTCAATGGTGGAGTATCATGACCTTCATGATTAAACACATCGTCATCACAATTAAAAGGGAATAATGCAAAAGAATGACATTGCATTTTACCAAAATCTCTTCACTTACAAATAGATCGTACTAACTTATGGTATTTTGTTCAAGGAAAAATAAAAGAGAATAAAGAAAGGGAAAGGAAATGATACATCAGTAAGATCGAGCAAAATTGCAAATGATAATCATTCATCAAAGTATCACCTTACGTGACAAACAACATAGCAAACACCTTGAAAAATAATAAAGGGAAGTAATAGAACTCTATTTCCTTAGATTCTATAATAAAATCCACAAATTGAAAGTAAATTCATCCACTTCATGAGATCATGTGCAAAAAGACTATCTTATGATCTTTGATCATAATGGCCTTTTTTTATTAGCCTCACAGAATTTAGATAATTAGTTAATAGCTTTATGTTGAGAGTTTATAAACTCTAATCAATCTAATGCTTGCTTTGCACCCAAATGAGGGGAAGAAAATGCAAAAAAAAATATCCATGGACTTGCAGTACAAATTATTTGAATTTCAAAGTATCATTTCAATCTTTTGAATGATAAATGTGCATATAATCTACTCCAATACTCATAAATGAGTACAAGTACAAAATCCCTTGATGGTATCCATGCTGAGTAATACAAGAAAGGTGGGGGAATACTAAGAAGAGAATCAAAATAAGAGCAAACATAATTTACTCTAATGATCCAAAATGAGCAAGAGTATCAACGTGAACCTCTGACAGTATCCATGTTAAGTAATACAAGAAAGGTAGGGGAATACTAAAAGAGGACCCACGTCAAAACCTGCTCTATTTACTCTAATGCTCTATAAGAGTATGAGTATCCAAAGGACCTTTCCAATGGTATCCACACTGAGTAATATCAGGAAGGTGGGGGAATACTCGAATAAGGAAGAAATGCATAAAAATAATTCAAAGGCTATTTTGATACTTAGAATTAGATATGTTTATACTCAAATTCCCTAAGTTTTGTTTAGTAAATTCTCCCTAAAATTAAGTGTGGAAGTAAGCTTTTCACTTGGTAAAAGATATGCTCTCAGCATAAGATTGTTAATAATGCCTCTAACCTTTGCAAATGGCAAATAAATGATAATCATGAAAATAAAAAATAGTGAGATTCATTGAGTGCACGCTATCTTGTGAAAAGTGATGAATTTTCTCATAAATTTTCAACATTATAATGTACTTTTATACATTCATCACGATTGAAACTAACTTCAACAAGTCTGTAGGAGTTGCAAATCCAAAAGGAAGTGCACCCATATTGTAGAGTTAGTTAACAAGATGAAATTGAAATTAGTCAGCAACAAATTATAATTAGTCAACACAAAAAAATTCAAAGTCAGTCAGCAAAAGTTAGTCAGGATAAAGAATTCAAAGCATTTGACTTAAACAACAAAAGATAAAAATCATAAGTAATTACGGATTACAGCATCAAAGGTGAGCAATGTAAGGGTTATAGCTAATCACAAGTAGTTAAAGACTGTAGCATCATCAGTGAGCAATGAAAGGGTTGCAGCTAATCATGAGAAATTACGGATTGCAGCATCATTAGTGAGCAACAAAAGGTTTACAGCTAATCATGAGCAGTTATGGACTATAACATCATTAGTGAGCAATGAAAAGGTTATAGCTAATCGCAAGCAATTATGGATTACAACATCATCAGTGAGCAATGAAAGGGTTGCAACTAATTGCGAGCAGTTATGGACTATAGCATCAAAGGCAAGTAATGGAAGGGTTGCAGCTATTCATGAGCAATTATGGACTGTAGCATCATTAGT
The DNA here is from genome assembly GCA_947683625.1 of Mallotus nudiflorus. Lineage (NCBI taxonomy): Eukaryota > Viridiplantae > Streptophyta > Magnoliopsida > Malpighiales > Euphorbiaceae > Mallotus > Mallotus nudiflorus. Next base: position 312,688 of record CANTUR010000094.1, on the reverse strand, counting down.
GAGTAGTTAAAAGGTTGAAGCTAATCATGAATAATTATGGATTACATCATCATTAGTGAGAAATACAAGGGTTATAATTAATCATGAACAATTATGGGTTGCAGCATCATCGACAAGCAATGTAAAGGTTATAGCTAATCATGAGTAATTATGGATTACAAAATCATTGCAAGCAATTATAGATTATAGCATCATTGGTGAGCAATGAAAGGGTTGTAGCTAATCGCAAGCAATTATGGATTGTAGCATCAAAGGAAAGCAATTGTGGATTGTAGCTAATTGTGAGTAGTTATAGACTGTAGCATCAAAGGCGAGCAATGAAAGGGTTATAGCTAATCGCGAGCAATTATGGATTGTAGCATCAAAGGCAAGCAATTATGGATTGTAGCTAATCACAAACAGTTATGGATTGCAGCATCAAAGGTGAGCAATGAAAGGGTTGTAGCTAATCAAGAGCAGTTATGGACTATAGCATCAAAGGCGAGCAATGTAAGGGTTGCAGTTAATCACGAGCAGTTATGGACTGTAGCATCAAAAGTGAGAAATTGAAAGGTCGCAGTTAATCATGAGTAGTTATAAACTATAGCATTAAAGGCAAGCAATGGAAGGGTTGCAGCTAATCGTGAGCAGTTATGGACTGTAGCATACTTGCAGCTAATCGCGAGCAATTATGGATTACAACATTATAGACGGTGGGGTTTAACGCGCGCCTAAGATTTTAGCAACCGCGATACTGTTTGAGCTTAGGGCTCTAGAGAACACACTAACCATTATCACAAAGTAAGGTGTGGAGATGAGGAGTCACCACCCAGGGTAATAACTTGGATAAATCATTTTGGTGGTACACGATTCTCTAAAAGAAAGCTAGCACCACAACCAAGAGATTCTAGGAATGGAATACTAACTTCTTTCAGTCTTTTGTTCATTTAGAATTAGTTTATGAATTATTATCTTATTCTCTATTTACACACAATTTTATTAAACTCTAATTAAACGTCCATCTAGCCTTAAAGAAAACTAGTTATAAAATTGCATGTAAAAAATGCATACAAAGCGCATCATCCCTAGGTCTAAACTATGTTAATTTTATTTTAAAGTTTAGCTAATTCTACATTTTTATTTACAAGTGAAATGAACTAAAGATGGTCCTACATTTTAAGATAATTAATGAGCCTAAGTCTACTTGTTTTAATTCTAAAAAGTGGGCTTAAATCTATTAATTTTAAGAAATAAAATAGGAATAAATTAGTGGGCTTAATTCTACTTAATTTTAAATTAAGTGATCCTAAATCTATTTATTTTAAAAAGAAAATGTTTTAATAGGCTGAGCTAAGTCTAAATTAATTTTAATTAAAAAAATGGGCCTAAATCTAAATTAATCTAATTAGGCCTAAATTGATTTTAATTAATTAACCTAAACCATTTTAAGCCTATTTATTAAATGGATTAGAACCTAACATGGACTTGGGGCCCAAAGAGAATAAAAACATGCAAACATGCCCAAACAACAAATTAAAGCAAATAATGAATCAAAAACATACATTCAGTGATTTCTAACCTAATTTTAATGACATTCAACCTAAATTAATCTAAAGCCACCATTGATTTTATTAGGGTTTTATCAAATGAACCTAATTTACTAATTAATTTTAATAGTGTAGAAAATTAAAGAGTTTCACTATTTCCACTATTGGGGCTGTTACAAAATCTACCCAAAAATAACAAAGAAAATAAAATTAAAATTACAACCCTTAAGAAAATAAATTAAACAAATTCAAAGCCTAAAAAATAAATTAGATAGAAAAAATACAAAAAATACATAAGAATTAAATTGGGATCCTGATTCCTGGTTTTCATTCATGGATTCTCCATGGGTTTTCCTTAGTTTAATCATGTGTTCATCATCATAGAAACATGAAACATAGAGAATAAAAAATTATTATAATGAATGAAAAAAGAAAACAAATTAATGAAAATTAAATAAAAAACACATAAATAATAAAATCAAAAATAATAAAATAATATAAAGGAAATAATTAATAATAAAAAGAAGAAAGGAGTAGAAGAAGGATGTTATGTAGATGCTATTTGAATGCCTCTCAGAATGAGATTTCACTATCTTGATAAAATTAACTCTATGTTTTCTTGATTTCTGGACCTTGAAAAGAATGTATTTTTTTGAAAAGGTTTTTTTCTCTTTTTCTTCTTTTCTCTTCTCTTTTTTTCTCTCTATGTTTTTTCAATCAATTTTTTTTTATTTGTAGTAGTTATTAGGGTTTTCTCTTTTTTCTCTCTTTACGTAGTCTCTCTTCCCCCTTTTCTTCTACCAAACTTCTCTTTTTATATCCTATTCTAACCCAAGCTAACCATTTATGTGATCACAAGAGAGGCAACTTTGATCCTCCTCTCAAAATAAACAGGATAAGAATTTTAATTTCAAAAATTATATGTGTAAGAGACGCGTACTATAGAGATAAATATCAAAATTAATTTATTTATCAAAAATAAATTAAAATTTGAATAAATTATAATTAAAAAATTGAGAAAATAATTTTTTGACATTTTTGTGCCTCAGCATTATAAAATATCAACTGGCATTATGTAATGCTGATTGACATTACGTAATGTTGAATTATGTAATGCCGACTAGCATTGTGTATGGTTTAATCATGTGTTCATCATCATAGACATATGAAACATAGAGAATAAAAATAGATTAAAATGAATGAACAAAGAAAATAAATTAATGAAAATTAAACAAAAAAAACAAAAATAATAAAATAATATAAAGGAAATAATTAATAATAAAAAGAAGAAAGGAGTAGAAGAAGGATGTTATGCAAATGTTGTTTGAATGCCTCTCAGAATGAGATTTCACCATCTTGAGAAAATTAACTATGTATTTTCTTGATTTCTGGACCTTGAAAAGAACATATTTTTTTAAAAGGTTTTTTTCTCTTTTTCTTCTTTTCTCTTCTCTTTTTTTCTCTCTGTGTTTTTTCGATCAATTCATTTTTTTTTTGCAGTAGCTATTAGGGTTTTCTATTTTTTCTCTCTTTACATAGTCTCTCTTCCCCTTTTTTTTTTCCAAACTTCTCTTTTTATATCTTGTTCTAACCCAAGCTAACCACTTACGTGATCACAGGAGAGGTAGCTCTGATCCTCCTCTCAAAACAAACAGAATAAGAATTTTAATTTCAAAAATTATATGCATAAGAGATGTGTACTAGAGAGATAAATATCAAAATTAATTTATTTATTAAAAATAAATTAAAATTTGAACCAATCATAATTAAAAAAAATTGAGAAAATAATTTTTTTGACATTTTTACACCTCGGCATTATAGAATGTTGACCAACATTTTGTAATGCCGATTGACATTATGTAATGTCGATTGCAATGAAACCAACTTTAATCTTTTACAATTAAACCAAAAAAATATTGCAATTTAGTCCTTAAAATCGTAAAACTTAACACTAGAGGTCATTTTTTACTAAATTTTCATCATAAAGGCATTCGTCACACGCGTGCACATTTGCATCCTAAAATTAGGTGCTTACAAGCATCGTCAGTGAGCAATTATGGATTGCAGCATCAAAGGCGAGCAATGTAAGGGTTGTAACTAATCATGACCAATTATGTATTGTAGCATAATCGGTAAGCAATGAAAAGGATAGGAAAATGATAAATGAATTGGCAAAACACAAAGATTATATTAAAGTGGCAAGCATCCACTTTAGTCCCTTAACTTGGTTTTCATATAAGTCCAACACTTTTCTCATAATTTAGTCCTAAATTGCAATGCTATATGATTTGATAATTTATTAAATTATTAAATTGTCAGCATAAGATAAATCAACATTACACAACCGAGTGTAGTGTATGCCTACTCAGACTATAAGACCAAGTATAGTAAACATTGTACAATCGAGTGCAATGTCTCATTTTAATTCAAACTATACAGTCGAGTATAGTTGACATTGTACGATCAAGTGCAATATGTCATTTCAATTCAGACTATACGATCGAGTGTCATCAATATTGTATGATGGAGTGCAATGTGTCATTTTAATTTAGACTATACAACTGAGTATAGTCAACATTGTATGACCAAGTGCAATGTGTCATTTCAATTCAAACTAAATGACTGTGCGTAGTCAACATTGTACGACCATGTGCAATATGTCATTTCAATTTAGACTATCCGACCGAGTATAGTCGACATTGTACGATCGAGTACAATGTGTCATTTCAATTTAGACTATACAATCGAGAATAGTCAACATTATACGACCCAGTGCAATATGTCATTTCAATTAAGACTATATGACCGAGTATAGTCAACATTGTACAATTGAGTGCAATGTGTCATTTCAATTCAGACTATACGATCGAGTGCAATGTGTCATTTTAATTCAAACTATACAACTGAGTATAGTTGACATTGCACTATCAAGTACAATGCATCCTTCCAATCTAGACTATATCATCGAGTATAGTCAACATCTTATGATTGAGTGTGATGTATCCTTTTAAACCAATGCTATACGTCTGAGTGTAGTATTTCCTCATATGTTTTAAGTTTATCCTTTGTGTTGTACGGTAACATAAACATTCATCATGAATTGATGATTACTATAGACATCCAATTTCGGGATGATGAGTTATGGATACGATAAAAGACTCTAATGATGAAAATGTCATGAATAGGTCTTCAATATTTTAACTTTGAACTTTAAAGGTCTAATTTCATTTTTTCAAAGAAAGGATTTAATGTTTTCATGGACTAAATTGCAATGCTTTTTAGGGATCTAATTGTAAAACGTAAATTCTTTCAAGGACCTTTCTGTAATTAAAAGTTAAAACAAGTGGTCAAAATTATACTAACTCTGATTTTCGATCGGAATTACGCTAATTCTGCTAATTCTTGAATTTTCCAAATAAATTGAGTCCTAATTGATCTAAAGTTCTCCTAAAAATTATTTGATAATGTTTTAAGGAAATAAAAGTCTTTTAGGAATCAATTTATAACTAGGGTTTTAAGATGTATCCCCATATAAGGAGGGTTTTAGCTCTAAAAATAGCATAGGGAAAAAAGAGAAAAGGAGGCAAAAGGAAAAAATGAAAGGAAGAAAGGGAAAAGAACAAAGAATGAAGCAAAAGAAAAAAAGAAAAAGAATGAGAGGAAAAAAGAGAGAAGAAAAAGAGAAAATTTTATTCTCTACAAATTCCTTTTGCTTTATTTATTAATTAAGGATTTTTGAATATTTTTTGAAGAATAATGTTCGAAGTCCTATCAAGAACGGTGATTCTACAAATCTGAGGAGCACTTCCTTAAAATCATCTATGAGCATCACCTTCTTCTTATTATTTTATTTTATTTTATTTTTTTTTATGTTATTGATTTTTAACTTTGTTTTATTATTTTTATTATTTATTCACTAATCGTAATTTTTATTCTTAAAACATGGTGATTATGAAGGAAAACACATGATGAACGTATTTGGAGAATCAAATCCATAAAAGGACCATGGAATGTCATGGATAACACCTTGTAGAGATATAGTTTCTAGGGTTTTTATTATTATTTTATTTTATAGCTTTATTTTTATTTATTTATTTATGGGGGTTGTATTAATGATTTTATTATTACTTTCAATAGATTATTGTAATAGCCCCAATAGTGGAAATAGTGGAATAATATGTGATCCCATGTTTATGTTAATTAATTGGTTAGTAAAATTAGGGTTTTAATTGGATAATTAATTAAAATTAATGGAGGAAGTAGATTAATGTAGTTTGCATGTTAATGAAAATTAGGGTTTATAAGGAATTAATTTAATTAGTTGTTTGATCTTTAATTTAATTATTTTAATATGTTTTATTGGTTTTTGGTCTTGTTTATTTTATTTATTTTTGGGATTGTCTATTTATTTTTATGTGTTTTATGCTTGTTTGTTTATTCTTATGTGTTTTAAGCCTTAAGCCCATATTAGATTTTAATCCACTTAAATAAATTTAGGCTTTTTTTTCTAAGTGTAATTAATTAAAATGCATTTTAGGCCCATAATTAATTAGATTTTAGGTTAAAAATAACTTAGGCCCATCTAGTAAATTAGGCATAGGCCCACTTAATTTAATTTAAGTTATTAGACTTAGCCCACTTAATTTAAGCCTTTTTCATAATTTATAGATTAAGGATCTTCTTAGAATTAAAACATGTAGAACTAGGCCCACTTATTTAAATACCTTCATAATTTGTAGATTTAGGCTCATTTTTAGAATTAAAATAAATAGACTTAAGTCTATTTAATTAAAATTAAAAGGAATTAGTCCTTAGGCTCACTTATTAAAACATGTATATTTAGCTCATTTAATTAAAATCCATGTATATTAGACTATCTTAGGGATTATATGTTTGATTGAATGCATTATTTAGTTATATTTTCATAACTAGTTTGCCTTGGAGTTAATTGCTAGAATAAGGGTTTATATGAAATTACATGTAAATAGAGGATAATATAGTAATTCATAAAGTAATTCTAAATGAACATAAGACTGAACAAAGTTGGTATTCCGTATCTAGAATCTCCTAGTAGTGGTGCTAGCTTTCTTTTCAAGAATCGAGTACCACCTTTTCAATTTATCCCAGTTATTACCTTGGGTGGCAACTCCTCATCTCCATGCCATGTCTTCATGATATTGATTAGTGTGTTCTCTGGAGCCTTAAGCTCAAATAGCATCGCGGTTGCTAAAATCTTAAATGCACGCTAAACCCCACCGTTTATAATTACCTACAAGCAAAAGCCTCAAGGAGCACAGGTAAGTACTCAAACTTTGTTCTTAAGAAATTGTGTGCTTATTTGCTTTGCCACAATTTGTCAAGTAAATAACAAAAAAGGGGGGAAACTATAGGATAATAAAATATGGATACGACAAAGGACTCTCTCTTTTTTCTGGCACTAACAAAAATATTCTTTATTATCTATTTCATTTTGAAGCAAGGAGAAATAGTCTTTTTGAGAAAAGAATAACAAGTTTTTGAAGATCTATTTAACAAATAACTAGTGATCTTAATAGTCTAAGGGACCAACCCATACTGCATCCATAATCATCATCTCCTTCTTTATTTTCTATTTATTTTATTTTATTATTTTATTTCTATTGAATTTTAGCTTTAATTAATTTTTATTGTTATTTTTTTATTCATTAACCATTGTTTATCTTTGTGTTAGTGATTATAGAGATGATCACTTGATGAGTTTACTCAAAGAATAAAATCCATAAAGGGTCATGGAATGCTATGGATTGAACCTTGTAGCTAAATATAGTTTCTAAGTTTTTTTAATTTAGTTGTTTATTATTATCTTCTTTTTATTTATTTTTGGGATTGTATTAATTCTTCTTATTTTCTTATTATTCTCAATCATTCATTATAATAGCCTTAATAGCGGGAATAATGAAATTTGGTATGTGTGCTTGTGTGTTTTATTTTAATTAATTGGTTAGTAAAATTAGGGTTTCAATTAGGTAATTAATGAAAATTAATGGTTATAAAAATCATTAGGTTGTTTAATTAAAATTGGATTAGATTTAAGTGGTTAGAATTAGGGTTGCTTGTTGACTATTTTATTTTATTTGTTTAGAGTCACTTTAATTAAATTAGGGTTTTTAGAATAAGTTAAATTAATTATTTTATGTTTTATTTGTTTGTTTTGATATTTTTTTTATTGTTTTTGGGCTTGTTTGTTTCTGTTTATGTGTTTTAGGCCCTAAGCCCACATTAGGCATTAACCCATTTAAATAAATTTACATCTAGGTTTTAATTGATGAAAATGCATCTTTAGGCCCATAATTAATTAGATTTAGGATAGAGCTAACTTAGGCCCATTTAGTTAAATTAGACATAGGCCCACTTAATTTAATTAATTTAGACTTAGCTCATTTAATTTAAGTTTTTTCCATAATTTGTAGACTTAAGATCACTTTAGAATTAAAACATGTAGAATTAAGCCCATTAATTTAAATACTTCATAATTTTTAGAATTAGGGCCATTAATTTAAACACTTCATAATTTGTAGATTTAGGCCCATTTTTAGAATTAAAATAAATAAACTTAGGTTCATTTAATTAAAATTAAATAGGAATTAGGCCCCATTAGTCTTTAGGCTCACTTATAAATTTAAACATATAGCTTTAGCTCATTTAATTAAAATCAATATAGATTAGACTAACTTGGGGACTTTGATGAATGCATTGTTTACTTGTATATTTCATGACTAGTTTGCCTAGAGTTAATTGTTTTAATAAGGTTTATATAAAATTACATATAAATAGAGCGTAAGATAGTAATTTATAAAGTAATACTAAAAGAACATAAGACTGAAAGAAGTTGGTATTTCATACCCAGAATTTCCTAGTTGTGGTGCTAGCTTTCTTTTAGAGAATAGAGTACCACTATTTTTTTATTTGTCCCAATTATTACCCTCAGTGGCGACTTCTCATCTCCACGTCATGTCTCTTTGATAGTGGTTAGTGTGTTCTTTAGAGCCCTAAGCTCAAACAGTGTTGTGGTTGTTAAGATCTTAGGTTCGCGCTAAACCCTGTCATCTACAGTGTCACTAACGACTCCCAATTGTGATTTGGGATCATGAGCAACTTAGTGCACTATATTGGTTATAGGCTGGTCATGATCGTGATCGTGATCATGGCTCATGAGCAATCCAAAGTGTTAAAGTATAGAAGAAGCCTTTTGATTCACAAGCTGCATTCCTTGGTCACAGTTTGGATCCCCTATCATGATCCACTCATGATCATAAGGGGGATCATGAGAAACACATACTTTTCTTCATTTTACTACCTTCTTTGATTCTTCAGCTCATGAGTTATGCTTTAGATCCTGAGGGCTACTCATGAGAGATGTTTTTATGCTTGAATTGACTTGCAATTGATGTAGAATGCCTTTTATTTAATTCTCAACTTATGCTTAAGTCTTAAGAAGTTTTGAGAATGCCTCTTATTTAATTCTCAATTTATGCTTATGTTTTAAGGAGTTTTGAGAATGATTTTGAGCACTTTTTAAAAGAGAATTTATCTACAACACTTAGCAAATTTAATTAACAAAATCAAATTGTTTGTTAAAGTGAAAATAGAGAAGTTGATCATGCATAAGGTCAACATATAGTTTTATATAGCTTTTCCAAAAGGCATTTTTATATAAATGCCCAAAAAAGTACCTTCCATTTCATTTTTTAAAATGCTCCTAATTTTGGTTTATTATTATTATCTCTAATACACTGAAAAATATCTATCCATGTGTCTCCATGTCATGCAGTTGTAGCCTCGTAAAAGAAGATTTCACTATAGTGGCTAATAATTTAAATTATTGTTAAAATCTTGAAAATGTGATTGTAGTCCAATGGTTAGGATGGGTACTCTACAAGAAAAAGGCCTTGGTTTGATCCTTGATGATGTAAGTTTATGGTTTATTAATAATAATAATAATAATGATAATAATAATAATAATAATAATAATAATAATAATAATAATAAATAAATATATATATATATATATATATATATATATATATATATTGTTATTATTATATAAAATTTTGCATAAAATACAATTAAAAAAATGCAACAGCAATAGATAAATCATCATATAACCCACTCTTCTCCTCTCTTCTCAATTGCTTTACTTTCCTTTCCTTTCATTTCATTTCCTTCTCTTTCTCTTTTCCCTTTTTTTTCTTCATTGTTAGTTACTATTTAACATAATTTTTTTTGTAGTTTGAATTATTGATTGCTAGTACAAATGCAATTTGAGATAAAGGATTTTACTTTTTTATGATTTAAGCATGTAGATGGTTGATCAATGCAAGTGTTATTGGAGTTACAAGAGTACAATATGCTTTATGATTCAAAACATTACAAAATATTCCAAGTTTAATTAATTTACTTTTTCCAATTCACTATGAATGTGTGATGATGGGTGTGCTATTCTCAAGTGCACGGAATCAAACAAGCAGTAATAAAAATATATCATTTCCAAGGAGTTAGTGTTAATTTATGAAGCTACTCTTAATAATTTTGCTGGTCTAGACTATTGATAATTTCAATAAGCAAATAAGTAAATTAAATCAACAATATAAAATTTTGTCATTAAATCTATATAATTAAAGACGTTAGGGTTTAATTCCCCCAGGTCAATTTAATTCAAAATGATAGTGAATTATTTTTTATTATGAATAATATTTCATTTCTAGAGTGTCTTTAATATTGTGAAGTCTCTCTCAACAACGTTCATAACTAATCAACTATAATAATCATTTGATTATCTAGCTCTCACTAGCACAGGTAACTAGTCATAGTCAATTTAGTTAAGCAGTCTTCTAAGCAATATTAATATTGAAGTGTCTCTCAACTAAGTAAATTTGAATTAATAGATTGTTATTGCTTTTCTCACTAGAATCAATCTCTTAATATAATCCTACTTTCTAGTTCAATTCAATGGGTGATCGAACCAATGAAAGGCTTTAAGCCTAATAGCTTTCATGAAATGTACATTCTTTTATTAAAAATTCATTTGATTAAGTCCATGTGAGCTAGGTTCATTATAACCATAACTAACCTACTTAGATACTCATAGAAATTAACGAAGAACAATAAGAGATGAAGAGTTTTAACATATTTATAATGAAATTAAATAAATAAAGAAGAGTGTAATAGAAGAATAACTCTTACATTAAGCCTCCTCAATAATATTCTTATTCTTCAATCCAAGATCTTGAGTTGAAAAATGAAAGTTAAAAACTAAACAAAAAAAATTCTTTGGGTGAAAGTAACAATAGAGTGTTGTTCTCTCCAGTAGCAACCTCCTTTCTGAAATAAAACTTCTTTATTTATAATGTTCTCTAAAAAAACCTTAAATAAAACTTTCCAAAACAAACAGCTACAATAGACACGATTGTATCACCCTGTGTCATTTGGCCTTCCCAAAATTTCAAGCTCTCAAACACAGTTGTGTCACTCATCTTTCATGGTTGTGTCAGAACAGACTTCAATAGGTCTTTAATATCAGTAACTAGACATGACTTTGTCACTCATAAGCTCTTAATTCTTTGATTTCTTGCCCTCTTTAGTGACCAAATTAGCTTTTAGCTTTGAGTTCTCAATGCTTTCTTTCCAAGATAAGTGTAGAGCTCTTGCCAAGCATTGATTGAAAAATGCAATGTAGAGCCCTTGCCAAGTATTGATAGAATTAGAAGGCAAGCTCGTGAACCATCTCTTTGCCCTATTAATGAGTGAAAAGGAAAAATAATAAACCTAATTGCTTATGGTTGTACTCCATTCATTGTAAATGTACAACAATGATATGATCCTAATGCGATCCAAGATTTAATTTTTATCAATTCATCTTTTAATAGCTTGCTTTAGCATTTTGGTCATATATTTCTCTACAGAAGTTGGATTGAGGTAATTAAAAATTATATGGAAATCTTACATATAGTGCTACAACTTTGATGAAGAAAGTTAGGGTTAATTTGATTGTCTTCATGGGCTAAAATTATGAAAGATTATCAGGTCATGTACAATACTGGGTAGATTGAATATACATCAGTAAATGGGTCATATCTCACTCAATATATATCTAAATGAAGAAATTTAAGATGATGTTTAAATCTTACATTAAGGGCTATAAATTTTATGTTTTTGGTTTTCATTAATTCAGCCTTAATTATGGTGAAAAGTGCACAAAAATGTGCTGCATATGTCAATCTGAATGTAATCAAGATTATATTTTATTATTTAGGTAGAATTATATTTTCTTATTTAAGAAGGATTTTATTTTCTTGTTTAGTTAGAATATTAATTAGGTTTTATTTAGGGTTTCTTTAAGCATATATAAAGATCTTATTTTATGTAACTTGGGAAGATTATTTATTATTAAGAATCAAAGTTTTTAAAACCTAAAGGTTGTTTTGCTTTTATCTTTGTGTTCTTATATAGAATACATGCTTTAAGGAACATTAAAGTAGATTGATCATCTTCTTATGGAGTGTTTCAAAATTGGAATTTAGAAACAAGTTTTCTTTATTCTAATTCTTTGATCATCTAAGTAATATGATTTTTATCCTTTCTTAGGGGTTATTGAATTGACTATTGGGATTTTCAAGTTAATGCTTTGGGAGTTCGAATACATAAAGGGGTTCTCAAGATTATTCTTGGAGGTTTCATATCATTTGGTATCAGAGCTTTGGCTCTAGATAAGATTTTATCTTTTATAATTTTCATTCTTAATTCTAATTTCTTGTGTTTTTCTTATTCTTTTAAATTTTGTTCTTGTTCTTTGTTATTCATTCTTGTGTTTTATTCTTTGTTCTTATTTGTTAGTCTTAATCTTGTTTTTTTCCTTTTATTTAGCCAATTATTTTTCATTTTGAAATTCATATTTATGTTCATAGTTGAAGGTTTAAAAAAAAATTCGTGCAAAAAAAAGAAAAGAAAGAAATTTTAAAAAAAATTATGACAAAAAAAAGAAAGTTATTAAAAAGGAAGAATTAAGATTCTTGAGTGATTTATATCCTAATCAGGTTTGATTTGCATATCCTTCCATTCCTTGCTTAGTAAGGAATATTGTTTGAGTGATTAATACCCTCATCAGGTTTAATTTAGATTTCTTAATCCTATTTGATTTATAATTGACATATCTAACTAGCTCTTATCATATCTTGTATTGCTTGTCTATTAAGGAATTTGCATATCTTTACAATACTTGCTCATTAAGGAATATTACTTATTGAGGCAGATTTGACTTTTCTTCTTAAAATAACTTCTAAATTCATTTTGTTTTCTATTCTAGAAGATCTTTGTATTTCTTTCACATGTCTTTTGCATCTATTTAATTTATTGCTTTTGAATTGTTTTTTTTTTCTTGTGACCGAATTGCTTTAAACTTGTTTTACAAATTTCAGTTTTGGAATTCTACTTAAATTGCTTTAAACTATTTAAATTGTTCTAAAAGTGTGATTCACTTTAAAAACATAACAGAAATTAGTTCGAGTGGTGTGAGAAAACCCGTGAGTGAATTTTTTTTTTATAGTTAAACATGAGTGACCATCCCTATCATTTGAGTGCAAACACGTGAGGGAGTGCTTGTAAGGTCCTTGAATTATTTTTCTTTATTTTTTTAACATTTATTTTTTTTGCAGCAATGTCAAACCAAATGGACATTATGGACATACCTTATTTTCATAGTAAAAAAGATCCTTATGTTTACTTGAAATGGGTGCAACAAATGGAAGAGATATTTGATTCTCTTAAAATATATTATGATTTCCAAAAGTGCATAATTGCTTCTCATAAATTTTTTGGTCATGCTGCTATGTGGTGGGAAGATTTAATGTCATTAAGGAGAATGAATGGGTATAGTGAGGTTAGAAATTGGGAAGTAATGAAAACGTATATGACTAAGCATTTTATTCCTCAAGATGTTCAGGATAAATTCTATATTAAATTGTAGAGGCTTAAATAATGTGATAAAATGTGTGTTGATGAATATATTAAAAAGTTTAAGTTGTTTGTAATAGCAAGTGATGTAGATGGTTCCAAAAGGTGGCAAGTTACAACATTTATCAGTGGGCTTAAGCATGAGATTGCTATAAGATTAGAGATGGATGTACAATTTGAACCTTCTATACCTTTGAAGGTAATAATTAAATATGCTTTGGAGTATGAAAAGATAGTGAGTATTTTTTAGAAAATAATAATGTGTAATTCTAAGAAGAATGAAAGTGTTATTGAAGTCATTGAAATGGTTGAGCAGCAAGTCAAAGTGAAGTGTAAGGAGGAGGAGTGCCAAGTTAAAACCTCACCATCGAAGACAACTTTTGAAGACCCATGCATTAATCAACACAGTGAAGAGTTTCCATCTTCATTTAGGAATACTTTGGGGAGGGAAACTAATGAAGTTAAGATAAAAGAAGAAAGTGAGCTGACTGTGATACCAATGATATGATCCTGATGCAATCCAAGAAAATATAATTCTACCTAAATAATAAAATATAATCCTAATTATATTCGGATTGACATCTATAGCACATTGTTGTGCACTTTTCACCATTATTAATGCCAAATTGATAGAAACCCAAAACATAAAAGTTATAGCCCTAGATGTAGGCTTTAAGTAGCATCTTGAATTGCTTCAGGATCTATATTAAGTGAGATACAGCCCATTTACTGATGTATATTTAGTTTGCCCGGTATTATACATGACCTGATAATCTTTCATAATTTTAGCCTATAAATACGATCGAATTGACTCTAACTTTCCTCCTCAAAATTGTAGCACTATGTGTTAGGTTTCTATAGAATTTTTAATTACCTCAATCCAACTTCTGTAGAGAAATATATGACTAAAATACTAAAGTAGCCTACCAAAGGATGAATTGATAAAAATTAAATCTTGGATCGCATCAAAATCATATCAAACAGTACCCTAAGAATCTAGTAATGTGACCAATAAGATCTTCATGTAATAATCCACTAAATTAAGAATCTTGGATCATTTGAATCATAGCTAGCTTGATTTCAAAGTTATTGGCTACCGCAGTAGGTCTGATAATAGGATTTTGATCTTCTTATAAATGTAGATTGACAAAATCTCACATGGTTCTCTGTATATTTGGTTTATTTTGATTTTGAATTTCTAGTTGCCAAATAGGCGATGGATCTTGCCCATTAACTTCTTCATTTTCGAATCTACCGTTCTCCATTTTCACCCTATTTCTTTATCCTCTAAGTCTCTTATAAAAAGTTTTTTCAATTTTTGAATTAGTTGAAATTTGAATTTCACCCTTTCTTCTTGTGCTTCTCACTGAGTGTATACACTCATAAGAATACCTAAAAATAAAACAAACATGGCACTAGAAAAATGATTCCCAGTGCTAAAAATAAAATTGTCTAAATCAAACAATATTAGTTTATTCTCTATATTAACTATTCTATCACCAGCAATGGTGCCACAACTTGATACATGTGCTATTTGCAAATGCATGGAATCATACAAGTAGTAATAAAAAGATCTCATTCCCACGAAGATAGTGTTAATTATGAAGCTACTCTTAATATTTTTCTTGTTTATACTATTAATAATTTCAACAAGCAAATAAATAAATAAAATATAAAATAATATAAAATTTTGTCACTAAATCTATATAATTAAAGACGTTATGGTTTAATTCCCCCAACTCAATTTAATTCAAAATAATAATGAATTCTCTTTTATTATGAATAACATTTCATTCCAAAGCATCTTTAATATTGTGAAGTCTCTCTCAAATAAGTTCACAACTAATTAACTATAACAATGACTCAATTATCTAGCTCTCACTAGCATAGGTAACTAGTCATAGTCAATTCAATTAAGTAGTCTTCTAAGGAATATTAATATTGAAGTGTCTCTCGACTAAGTAAGTTTGAATTAATAGATTGTTATTACTTTTCTCATTAGAATCAGTCTTTTAATATAATCCTAGTTTCTAGTTCAATTTAATGGGTGGAAAAACCAATGAAAGACATTAAGTCCAATAACTTTCATAAAATATACATTCTTTTTTTGAAAATTCATTTGATTAAGTCCATATTGAGCCAGGTTCATTAAAACCCTAACTAACCTAATTAGATACAAAAATTAAAGAAGAACAATAAGAGATGAAGAGTTTCAACATATTCATAATCAAATTAAATAAATAAAGATAAGAGTAATAGAAGGGAAACTCTTTTTTTAAGCCTCCTTAATAATGTTCTTGTTCATTAATTCTTATTATTCAATCCAAGATCTTGAGTTAAAAAATGAAAATTAAAAACTAAAGAAAAATAATTCTTTGGGTAAAAGCAATAATAGAATGTTATTCTCTCTAGTAGCAGCCTCCTTTCTGAAATAAAACTTTTTTTATTTATAATGCTCTCCAAAAAAACCCTAAAGTGGAACTTTCCAAAATAAGCAACTATGAAAGACATGGATATGTCACCTAAGTGACATGGCTATGTCACTTGGCCTTCATAGAATTTCAAGCGCTCAGACACAGCTGTGTCACTCATATGACAAAGCTTTATCAAAACAGACTTGAATAGGTCTTCAGACACGACTATGTCTATAAAGTAACATAGTTGTGTCACTCTTTAGCTCTTAATTCTTAAATTTCTTGCCCTCTTTATTGGCTAAATTAGCTCCTAACTTTAAGTTCTCATTGCTTTCTTTCCAAGATAAGTTCCAACTGGATAGAACCTATGAAATTAAACACAAAAGTAATGTAAAAAGTATAAAAATGACTAAAAATGCATAAAATGACAAATCTATTATTATTCTAACTTCTAATGCATTTTATACCTAAAATATGCTTTCTAAATGATAAAAACCTACATTCTAATGATGAAATGTAACTATTTAGTGCTCAAAATCTATCATTTTTAGCACTTATCACATGTCAAAATAAAAATTTATTTCTTCATGAACTAGTTAGTTTTTTTATTTCATTTATATTAATTTAGAATATGTTCTATGTATTTTATGTTTCTAATATAACATCTTCATTACATTCATCACTAAAGAAGTAACTTCTAACATAAGTTATATTTGAAGGAATGAAACAACTACTAGTTTTTTTTATTTATTATAATAACAATTTGATTTCCAAAAAGTTTAAAGATGACTAGAATACAAATTCCTAATGAATGAAATTGGAATATATTTTATTCACTTGTGGTTTAGTTTTTGTATATATTTAGTTTATTTTTCATATATGCAACAATTTTATACACTTTTCATTCAGTTTCACGAAGAATACTTAACAATTTCATTATATTTTTCCAACTTCTTATATATCCAATGATATTGTAGGCGGCGGGGTTTAGCGCGAGCCTAAGTGTTGGGCGACCACGACACTATGTGGGCTCAAGGCCCACTTAGAAATATGATATAGGTTATAAAGCCTACTCAGAGATGGAGTTGCCACCTAGATAAAACTCAGGACACACTGTACAACAACTAGATTCCACAGAGGTTCTTAGAAGCAGTAATCAGAGATTGAGTTTGGAAACTTGGTATGAGCATTTAAATACTCACCCAATCTTGTGGTTGGCCTCCGTTTGTATTTTTTGTTTTATTACCTTTAATTATTTAATTATTTCTTTATTTACATTCAAAATTGCACTTGCCTCCATCCAATTTTCAAGTTTTATGGTTTAGTCCAAGTTTGCACATTAATTCAATTTCATGCTTTTAAGCCCCAACATTTAACAAAAATAAAATAAGTAATAATTTACAACCACACATTCAAATCGAATAGGGAAAGGGATTAGGGATTACAATGCTTTGGGGGAAGAAAAAAGAATAATATACATAAAGTAAACCATACATATACAAAAAGTGAACTAATAATAAACTACTTATACTGATGAAAAGTACTAAGGGAGTTAGATACACAAAGTAATTGCTCAATGATGTGAATCATTAAGTGTTTCCTACAATAGACACATAGTTAGCTTCTCATTTACAAAACACAACATTACCTATAACAATATTTACAAACAACGTTCTAAGGAAGGGGTTCTCGCATTGCAAGCTAAAGAAACCCTCAAACAACCAAGATAATCATCATCATACAATGAAATAATTATGTATAAAGGTAGTAGGAGCATGTGAAGAAAACATTATGTAGAATTTCATACAGGGAGAATAGCTAAATGATTGGTCATCCTGTCAATGTGGTGATCACCTCTGTGAAGAGGCGATCACCTCATTGACAAGGGGCGATGCCTCTTCATCAAGAGGCTCTTCGTGGCTTTCAAAATAATCAAACTTCTACCCTAAGCAAGAAATACATGCACACATACATCTAACAAGTGCCAAATTACAACCACATGCAATAGTTTAGGGGATCATATCAATGAGGTAGAGTAGCAAACAAAATAAACCTAAAGTATACCTAAAGTATACTAACAACTTAGTCATATGTAGACTAAATGCAAAAATGATGAAGTTATAAAAAAAGTATTTAGATGCAAAATTTTACCAAAGTGATGGACCCTCAAAGATGTGCTTTTTGAGTGTGATCTCCACTTGGGTATAAGTTTTACTTTAGCACAAGCTTTTCTCCTTTCTCTCCTAAGGATTGTGGACTTGCTTTGGCTTGGATTCCCCCTCCTCTATCAAGAATGTCTCTCTATTTTTTTTAAAGCACCTCCCTCTCCTTATTCTTATAATGGTCCTTCTTTTTCTTCTCCTCTAGCTAAAAAAGAATCCCTCCTTCTTTCTCTTTTTTTTTCTTTTTATCCTCTATCTTGCCCATGCCTCTAGGCTTTCTAGCTCATTATGAACCCCTATAACCTTTCTCTCCTCCCCAAAACCTCTTCCTTATGCAAAATCAGGTCTAGGGTGTAAGGCCTACACCACTTAGCCACCATGGCTGCAACTACATTAAATGTAGCTACAAGTGGCCTGCCATAGAGGCAATGCCTCTACAATGAGGCGATCACCTCATTGCACTAAGGCGATGCCTCTTTAGCCTGGGCCTATATCGGGCCAACTGGGCTTGGGCCATTTTGGACAATTGGGCTAAGTCTTCGACTTTTTAGGCTTTTAGGTTTTCAAGTCCACTTCCAATTGGAGATTTAGGTTTTGTTCTTGTGTCTAAGTTTCACATTATCATCATTAGGCTTGACAATAGGCCGATCAAACTGAGTATCCCTAATTCGTCCCCTAACACGAGTTGATCAAATCAAGCGTCTACAGTTTGCCCCCTGATTTTTAAAAAAAATCAAATGCATGCAATGACCATTTTTTGAAAAATCACATGCATAAAAACAAACAAATAAATAAGATGAGTAACATACGTGGCTCTCGAGTTTCACTTGAGAAATGAGTTCTTCAATTTTGAAACGAGACCGTGATCCTTTAGTTTTCCTGGCTCGATTAGCCACTCATTAATATTTAATAAGTTATTAAAAGATTATTAACCTTAGGTTTTCCTGGCCCAACTACAATTCCATTGGGGACATGATTCTTGGATTTTGCTAATCCAATTATCACCTAATCAACTCACTGGGGCGTGATTTTTGAGTTTTCCTGGCTTGATCATCACTACATCAAAACTTGATTCTCAGGTTTTCCTGGTCCGATCATCATTGTACTAACTTTGATTCTCGAGTTTTCCTAGCTCGATTACCATTGGGGATGTGATTCTTGGATTTTCCTGGTCCAATCATCATTATAATGACTTCCAGGTTTTCCTAGTATAATTGTCATTTGCATTCAACTTCAGGGATACTACACAAACAGTCATCTTAGTCTTTGAGCTTCGGGGATTCAAACCCGAATAGCCCTGTCTTTGAGTTTTAGGGATTCAAACCTAAACAACCCTATCCTTAAGCTTCAAGGATTCAAACCCAAACAGCCATGTCCTTGTTGCAACGTAATACTTGGGTTTTCCTCGCCCAATTCTTACTTAAGACTTCACTTAGACGACTTTCATTTCTAAACTTTGACTTCCAAGCACACAAAAATAATCGCCCCCTTCTTTTTTTTACAAAAAAAAACCCTAAACTCCCTCCTACTATAAAAGGTAATCTTTTCTTTCTTCCCCTTCTTTTCACTTTTGTCATTTTCTCTTTCTTCTTTTTTTTTGTATTTTCTCATCTTTCTCCCCCTTTATACCTTATGTACTTCTCTCCCTTTTGTAAATAATGGAAAATAAGAGAACACCACCTGTACCCAAGTGGGATCACATCCTAGCCTCTGCTAATGCTTCTCGGAGCCTTGGATTGGCATGAGGAGGCTCGATTCCTCTCTTAGTGGATCTAGGGTCCCATATTTATTCGTCTGCATCTAGAGAGGTTAGTACCTAAATTTGTCTTATTTTTCCTATAAATTGCATCAAGTTAGTGATTATTCTTTGTATATTTATCATTCTGAGCATGATTATGTTAAAAATATGAATTCTGCCATTTTAATGTCAAAAATTAACAATCATCGTTTTCTACGTTCCGTAGAGGTGATCGCCTATTTGATAAGGAAATTGTCTCATCAATGAGGCATTCACCTTATTGATGAGGTGACACACCTCTTTTAAAGAGGCAATGGTTATTCCTGTAGGTTAAAAGGTTGTCACCTTTTTTATGAGGCTATCACCTCTGTGATGAGGCGATCACTTCATTAACAAGGCGATCTACGTCACTTATATACTTATTCATTTTGAATTTTTCCTATGATAAAGAAATGCATAAATTCAACTTCTTTGTTTCTTTCCTCTTACAACACCATGCACAAACATTTAAGGGTGTTGGGAATTTCCATGGGGCCTGAGTCTTTTATGGTGAGTTGACTGACGATTAGAAGGATCAAATTTAGGAGACTGGATTTGAAGACTTTATACTCTCACTTCCTTCTAAGCAGGGATGCACAGACTACCAGCCACTACATGCATTGATGGAGAGGTGGTTTGACATGACCCACACCTTCCACCTCCTATTTGGTAAGCTTACTCTAGATCTGGTGTCATTTATTGTTATTACAGGGATTGCTTGTGTTGGAGATCATGTCCCCCTCAATGCGAGCTTACACCAACTGTCTCCAGACAAGGCCATATACATCGAGCAGCTTTTGGGCATGACTCCCGATATGGAAGGGACTCATACCCTTATGCTCGACTCGATTAGGAGCTTCTATACTCAGGATCAGATTGTAGCTATGGTCACTCTCCGCGAGATTGATCAAGTGTTAAGGGCTTTCCTGCTCTACTTGCTCGGCACCACCTTCTTTACCGACACCGCCCCAGCTCGATTGACCTAATGTTCCTACCTATTCTTCAAGATCTCAATTAGGTATCCACATTTGACTGGGGTAGTTGTGCTTTTGTGTATATGTATCAGAGTATGGATGAGGTGGTCTGAGGGGCAAAGAGATTCTATGGCTTTTGGCATGCCATCTTAGTAAGTCACGACCATCCCCTCTCTTCACTTATTCTAGTCTCCACTTATTTATACTGACTAATCAACTTTCTTGATAGGTCTGGGTTTTGGAGCTGGAGCTACTCGTAGGTGTACAGCAAGTGAGGGATCACCTTCCAACTATTAGCAAATGGGGTGCCAATTGTGTCCTGAAGAGGCACCTCACTCGAGTGCATATCCACAGGTAGCACCTGAACTCCCTGATGCAAGATGCGGTACCTACAAAACATAACCTCTTACATTAGCAATTTATGTAAATTTAATCCACTCACTTGTTAATGTTTCCAACTTTTGCAGATCTAAAATGACTTATAGGGGCCTAAGGATAGCTGGAATATTGAGATGACTCACTCCAGGCCTCTAGCCCAAAAGAGGGTACTCCTTTATGGTCCTAGATATCGGGCCTAGTATCTTGGCGAGTGGGTCTTAAAATGGAGGGGAGGTGCTAGAGCGAGATGGGTTCCCAGGTCTCCTCCTAATAGCATGCTTTGGGCACATAAGTTGGAGGGCAATGACCTTGCTCATGTTATTGCAAGCTCATAAGTTATGGATCATATAGTCCATGTGAAGAGCTGATATATGGAGTTCATTGAAGCTCACCTTCTGCTAATAGTCCCCCTTCCATGTCACTTTTAACCTCCCAGGTATATCCCTGTCACTTTTTTTTGTACTTTAAGAATTAGCTGCGTCCTTATGTCCTTTCCTTTTCTTATTTTTAGCTACACCTGCTAGGCCTATGCCTTAGGCCTAGGTATTGAGTGTGAGAGAGAGAGAGCCTCTGAGGCATCATTTGGATCCAGGCAAGGAGGAGACTTCAGCGGCTGCCAAGTAGGCCTGGCCGCCTACCGCCTCCAGTTCTCAGTTCACTCCCGGTAGCTTCATTCATGTCCCTAACCCCTTAGCTCGATGCTAGGTCCCTCCTAGAGAGTTTTCTTACCAGTTCTTAACTTTGGATAAGGATCTGACACCTGCACCCTTGGTGGTACCACTCATGTAAGTTCACTCCTGACTTTCTTTCACTATCATTCTCAACCCATCTGTTAGTTCTAACATTCATTCAACAATATAGATTCTCTAGAGCAAGGCCTATACATGTACTATATGATAAGGGCTTAGAGAGACTATATGCTAGAGGTCACCCAGTAATGGAGGGTAAGAATCTTTCTATTCCCTTCATGTATGCATGCTTGTATGATTCACTAACCTATGATTTATTTAAGCAGAACTGTGATGAGGCTAGTAGGGCATGGATTGCCACTCTTGAGCATCATATTGATGTGTTCCAAATTGATGAGGATAATGAGGTTGAGGATGGGAGCGGGTAGTGGCGCTGGAGGAGGGGGATGACCCTGAGGGTGCCGGATTAGATGCTTGATGTATCAAGGCCTACAAATTATTATTTCTCTCTTTTGACTGGTTCATTTAGCTTAAACAATGAACACATACACTTTCTTATTCTCTTTTTTTGGATGAATTATTTATAGAATTTAACTTTTATCTCAATTAAATTTATTCTTTTTTACATGCAAATTGATTTCAAAGATTACATGTGTGTGTGTTTGCCCCGCTACACTCTGATTTACACCTGCTGAGATTGTACAATTCGATTAAGTTTAATAACTGATACTGCTGAAGAAGTGATTGCCTCTTGGTGCTGAGGCGATCACCTTTTAGTGTTGAGGCAACACCTTTTCGATGAGGTGAACGCCTCATCACCAAGAGATCTTACCCCTTTTAAAAGCTCATAACCGTTACCCCAGCATTGCTCTTAAGATACCTTCATCCCTAACCTCTAATTTCTCTCACTAGGCACCCCCTGAAAGCTTGAACCATGATTGAATGGAGTCTCAAATTGCTACAACCGATCTTGAAAAGTTTAGATAATAGGTTTTGGGCTATGTTAGAGCCGTTTCACCTTCCTATCTTCAAATCACTGCATACTAGGAGGATCAATTTTCCCTTCCTTCATTTCGTGGCTTAATTATGGGATTCCCAAAAGCACATTTTTTGGTTCAATATGGTAGAAATATGTCCCATGTTGGAGGAATTCAAAGCAATTCTCGGTCACTATGCAGATTCCACTTATTGGCTTGTAGTTCCTAACCTCAAAAACCCAAACCCTCACTCCATTCAATACCAGATGGTGCATATGTTCAACCTTCCACCATGATCCTCTTCTTACTGCATTCTCCATTCAAAAATCATATTAGAATCCTTCCTCGAGATTACTATGGGTGTGGACAAAGAAGAAACTTACTGGCCCCGTATGATAGCTCTCTATTTGTACGCCCCAGTTTTTGCTAGTTTCTTTCCTCCTGACACTGTGATTCGAAGGTCATTTCCAGTCTTGATCAGGTGGAATCAAGGTCTAATCCCTTCCCTCTCATTCTAGCAGAAACTATCATTGGTTTAGTCAGATTCATAAAAACACAATGATTCTCTGGAAGTCCCTTCCTGTTGGAGGTAAGCTCTCTGGTGTCAATTCCTAACTTTCAATTTACCCATCATTTGCACCTAATTACTTGTCAATTTACAGATGTGGCTCTATAAAAAATTGAGTCTGCTTGAACCTCCTCAAGACGTTAGGCATCATAAGGCCAAACATTACCGAATAAGGAAGCTACACCTATTCCGGTAGATGTTCATAGCTGGCTGTCAACATTTCCTAACACTCTGATCCACTGGATGTGCCCTTAGTGGTGATTGTAGCATATGACTATCTGATCCTATACATATTGCATTCCAACCACCGATCTTCATTTTTCCACCTTTTACAATCCGGCCCACCTTTGTTGTTAATACGGTCACAAACAACTGATCACTAGAATTAGTTCATGAGTTTGAACCAGGACCCCTTTCTTAAAACTTCCTAGACCACTTGGTGGCAACTTGGCCTCGAGAGAATCATCGAGAGAAACTTTAGACTGTAATAGAGATCAGACTACTAATGATTATTTACAAAGCATGGGTTTACTTACAATAGACAGAAAGAGATGAATTTATTAGAAACAAAAGAACAATAGAGTTACAAGTATTGAGCTTTCGGGGTGATCAACAAAAGAAAAGAAGACCAAATTAGCTCATGAAATTAAGTCATCATTTTCCTTTTTGTTAGATGTAGTTTCCCTTTTTGTTAGTTAAACAACTTGTAATATACACTTTAAGCAATGCTTAACAGTAATTGAAGCAATCTATTTCATTTAATTTGAGCACAATATGTATATACACTTCACTTCTGTTACATCTCATATTATTAGTTGGCTTGCCCTTGCAAGTTTTCCAACTAACCATTTTGCATCTCTCTCATCTCCTTTTACACATCCTTAACTTTTACCTGGACTGCATCTTTTGAGGTTTTCAATCCAGCAGGACTCTCTCTTTTCTTTTTTTCTTTTCTTTGGTCTCTAATTTATGCCTAGATAGCCTCTTTTCGAGGTTTTTCCCCTAACGAGACTTTTCACAAAAATTACTTCTTGAGTTTATCCAGGTTGACGGGCTCCTTGAACTCATTCCCCTCCATATCAGATATAATGGTGGCACCCTTCAAAAATAACTTCTTTACCATATATAATCCTTCCTAATTGGGCTTAAATTTCCCTTGAGGGTCGGTCATGATCGACTTTATAAGCTTCAACACTAAATCGCCTTCTGAAATCTTTCCTAGCTTGATCTTTTTTATTATAGGCCCAAGCTATTCTTCTTTTATACAATTGAGAATGATACATAGCTTTCATCCTTTTTTCATCCAGCAAAGTCAGTTGAGCTAATCGACTCTCCACCCACTGATACTTGAGGAGCTTAGATTCTAGCAAGACTCTCAATGACCTTATCTCAATCTCCATTGGCAAAATGGCCTCACATCTATAAATCAAGGAGTACGAAGTGACCCCTGTCGAGGTTCTAGTAATGGTTCGATACCCCTACAATGCGAATTGTAAGTATTATGCCTAATCTCGATAATTCTTTAACATCTTGGCTAAGATCTTCTTCACATTCTTATTGGCTACTTCCACTGCCTCATTTGCCTGCGGCCTATATGGAGATGATCTATGGTGCTCGATCTTGTAGTCTTTAGTAGTGTAGCCATTGTCTGTAATAATGTGGTGGGGCAAACCATAGTTGTAGATTATGTTCTTCTCGATGAACCTCGACATTTTCTTTGAACCAATAATAGCATAAGATTTAGCCTCAACCCACTTGGAGAAGTAATCGATAGCCATAATAATATACCGATAACCATTAAAGGATTTTGGTCTTACCTCCCCTATAATGTCAATCCCCCATATGGAAAATGACTAAAGAGAAGTCATTCCCTGAAGTTCCATAGACGGTAAGTGGCTAACCTCACCATAAGTTTGGCAGTTATGATATTTCTTCATAAATCTAACACAATATGCTTCCATAGTGTGCCAAAAGTACCCATGACGAGCTATTTTCTTTACCAAGACTGTCCCATTCATGTGTGGCCCGCATACTCCTTCATGAATTACTTCCATAAGCTTTCAGGATTCATCCTTGTCAACACATCTGAGGTGTACCCTGGTCGGCATTCTTTTGTATAGCATCCTATTGTGGCTTATAAACTGTCGAGATAATGTTTGCAGGGATATCCTCTCTTTCCTATCAGTGCCATTTAGAAAACTGCCCAGTCTCTAGATATCTTTGTAAATCATAAAACCAAGGCTTCTTAGCAGCGTCCACTGGTGTCACCCTCACCTATTTATAACAAGGGCCTCGAGGTTTTGTCAGAATTAAGGGTCTAACCTCCAGCTATTTCCCACTTTCCCACATGGAGGCCAGTATGGCTAAGGCATCAGCTATCTGGTTTCCTTCTCTCGGTGAACAAATTTACACTGAGTAAATAAGAATAAAATAGTAGTCAGATATTCCCAGTATGGACACAATCTGTCCTCCTTTATCTCCCACTCTTTAGTAGCTTATTTTATGACTAACATGGAGTCCCCGTATACGGTAACATTCTCCACCCATGTACTGCGTAATGCCTCTAGAAAAAAAATGCAGGCCTCGTATTCTATTTGGTTATTGGTTGCCTTAAACTCAAGTCTTTTTACCATCGAGATTATCTCTCATTCTAGCGTGATCAAAATTATGCCTATTCCTGCCCTTTTATTGTTGACAGCTCCATCAAAGTACATTTCCCAACCTTGTATCTATATTGCCCCCAGGTGTTCATCAGGAAACTCCAACTTCCATTTTTTGTCATCATCTACTAGGCTCTATGCCAAGAATTCTGCTACTGCTTGTCCCTTCACCGTCTTCTTGGCTGTATATTCTATGTCTAATTTTGTGAGTAGGATGAGCCACCTAACCAAATTTCCTGTAAGAGACGGGGTCTACTAAAGATACCTAAGGGGATCATGTTTGGAAACTGCCTACACTTTGTAAGACTAAAAGTAGTGTCAGAGTTTCTTCATTTCCCAAATCACTGCTAGGCACATTTTCTCCATAAGACTATAACCAAGTTCATAAGGTAAAAGCTTCTTACTCAAGTAATACACAGTGTGCTCTATCTTCTCTTCGCCTTCCTATGCCAACATTTGCCCCTATTGCATCTTTTTCAATTGCCAGATATAGGATTAAGGCTATACTTAGCCATCGTGGTTGCAAGGCAGGAGGATTCATCAAATAATCCCTTGATAGCTTCAAAAGCTTGCTGACACCTTTCTTCCCATATCATGAGTTGATCTCTTTTTAGGAGCTTAAAGGATGGGATTGCAAATAAACATCAATTTGGCTATAAATCTACTGATATATTGCAAGGGCCTCAAGAACCCTCGGACCTCTTTTTCGTTCCTTAGTATGGGCATATCCCTAACTGCCTTAATCTTATCCAGATCCACCTTTATTCCTTTCTGACTAATAATGTGTCCCAATAGTTTCCCAGACATAACCCCAAAAACACACTTCTTTGGGTTTAACCTAAGATTGTACTTTTTTGCCCTTGCCATAAACTTATCTAATGCCTCAAAATGTCCTTCCCTAGTTGTGGATTTCACCATCATATCATACACGTACACTTCTACCTCCCTTGTCGATCATGTCGTTCAGCAAAGCGATTGCCATCCTCTGATAAGTGGCTCCTGCATTCTTTAACCTAAAAGGCATCACTCGATAACAGTATAAGCCCCATTCGATAGTGAAGGATATCTTTAACTTATCCATCACCATCATCATGATCTGATTGTACCTTAAAAATCCATCCATAAAAGAGTACATCACGTTAAAAGCCACGCTATCAATTAGCATATCGATGTGTAGCAACAAAAAGTTATCTTTAGGGCAGGCTTTGTTTAAATCTCAGTAATCCACACATACTCTGACCCTCCCATCTTTCTTTAGAATCAAAACTATGTTTACTAACCATTGGGTGTCCTCTACCACTTATAGAAACTTTGCCTTCAACTGTTTCTTGACTTCTTCTTTGACCAGAGAGAGCCCATTCTAGCCTTAACCTCCTTTGCTTTTGCTTTATTGGTGCTATTTGAGGATATATAGGGATCCTGTGTTCTTAGATCTCCCTATCAATTCTGGACATGTCTTCGTAACTCAAGCAAATATTTTCTATCTCTTTGTTAAGATTTCTTTCATTTTTTCACTCTGATCATGAGTTAAACTAGAAGTAAGCAATATTTTTTAGGATTATCATTTATGCCTAAATTAAATGATTCAGTTTGCATGGAATTAATGTCAAACATATGCATGAAATTATCATCACAAATGAATAACATTAGGAACACATCACACAAATAAGCAAATCCAAACTTTATTGCATTCACTTTTGAAAAAGAAAAGATCATCAATTTCAAATGGAGAAGAACAAGAAACATCAAAGTCATCATAAGAGACATCTATGATAGAGTTGAGAAAGTAGGCTTCAAATCAGGTTCTTTGCTTTGAGCATTAATGCCTTTTAACTCTGAGGTAGCTTCATTCCCTTTAAATTCTTCTTCAGCCAACACCAACTCCTTAGTAAGGACCTCTTTAACAGCAACACCCTTAGCTCTGTTCATAAATTTGGCAAAGATTTCAAACCCCGGAATAACTTCCCCAACCATCAGGAGAGGTTCTGGAGTTCTATTGTATGGGTTACCTGGTGCCTTCCTTTACAAAGATCTCCCAGAAAGTTTTCTCTTTAGCCACAGTTTCCTCTTCTTTTTCTTCAAAATGGCCCTAGATACCTATCTCTCCCTCAGTATCATCAGCCCCTTTGAATCCTAATTTGTGCTTCAAAACAGGCATCTTGTTTCCATAAATTCTAAAAGTTCGCTCTGATCTCTTCCTAACCCTATGTTGGGCACAAACCTCATGTTGCACATTATCTTCAAAACCTTTTCATCTATCTCATCCTCATAAATCACACAAACCTCAAAACTGGGGCTTATAGAGATCTCTTTGGGGGGTCAGCTTTAATGCAACCACAGTAACTTTAATTTCAACGGAGATGGTGACAACCCTTCCTTCATGAGGGAACTTAATTTTCTAGTGAACAGTGGATGGGATGCCGCCTAAGGGGTGAAACCATGGCCTTCCTAACAAAATGGGTAAATGTCACTAAGATATCAATTACGTGTAAGTCAACCTAAGTTTCTATAGGTTCCATTTTGACCAACACCCTGAATGTTCCTTCCACAGACCTCTTGGTGTCATCATAGACTTTAATAACTACTTCAGAAGGCTTTAGGTCAGCCACCGTCAATCCCAACTTTGACAGAATCTTTAATGGACACATATAATTAGTGGCACCATTGTCGACCATCACACAACAAGTCATTTTTCCCTTCACCTTAGCCTTGATAAACAAAGCCTTATAGTGGTCCCTCCCCTCTAAAGGCACGTCATCATTAGAAAATGTTATCGTCCCCATGAGGGGTTTCCATTAGTGATCCAACCATTTGTTTTGGGGTATAACTAGCAAGGTTCTTTTTTTGATCCAGTGCTAAAACTAAGGCCTCCCTATGAACCCTGGAATACATAAGTAACTCCTAGACACTGGCACCAGTCTCCTCACTTTACTTTACTTCTTTCCCTTTTTTTGAACTTTCTGTCTTTTTAGGCTTAGACTTGACAACATCAGGTTCTTCGCTCTTTTCTTCAACCTTCCCCACAGACTGGCCTGATCTACTTCTTTCATTGTCCCACAGATTAACTCGTTCCTCGTTCTCATCATCAGAACTCCATATGTCCAAAACATGCACATACAATTATATGGGTTATTTGCTTGGTTTTAGGTTCTCAGGTTCAATTTTTAGGGAGTTATGGGCGACATCCACGAAGGATTTTATGACTTGCTCCTTCGTTTGACCAATGTTAACCATCAAAATGGGTGCATTTGGTGGCGGCATATTTCAGTAGTTAGGCAAGCGATTGGTTTGTGTATTTGGCTTTCTAGTTTCTGGGTCAATAATCTTGCTGGAGTCAATCAATTCTTGGATTTCATGTTTTAATTGGGCACTACTATTAGTGTTATGTCCGATGGTGTAGTGAAACTTGCAGAAAGCTTTGGGTTGGCACAAAGTAAGGGTTGTTATGAAGGTAAAGGCCATAATAGGTTTTTCTCAATAAGCTTATCGAGGACTTTAGATAATGGGCATCCTAAATTCGAAAATCTCCGAGGCTACCTAACTGCATTAACTAATACACTGTTGCTTGGTGGTCGGATAGCATTGATTTGAACATTACTACTCGAACTGGCTCCTTCCTTGCCCTCAGACCTTCCTCCAAAGAATTTCTTCTCTTAAGCCAGATCAGACTCTTTTTGGACCCCAAACCTATACAATTCCTTGAAGTTTCTGATCCCCAAATCTCTTAACTTTCTAGATAATGTTGGGATGCACCCCTCTATTGACAGGACTAATTGATCTGACTCAGCAGGCCTATGTCTCATCAAAGGCAGCTTTCCCCTCCAACGAGTTAAGTAATTAGCAAAGGACTCATTAAATTTTTTCTTGGTGTTCTGCAGATCTCTCAGAGACACCTCTAACTAAACATTGAGGGCATACTGCCTTATAAAAGTAGCACATAATTCCTTTCAATCTAATTGAACATGTAGTTCCAAAGTGTAGTACCAGCAGATCAATGCTCCCTCCAGTGATATAAGGAACTGCTTGATGATTTGGCTCTCAGTTAACTCAGTGGCCTTCATATAAGTCACATACTACTTTAGGTGTAAATGGGGATCCTTGGCACCAAAGTATTTTTTCATATCAAGGAATTTAAATTTATAGGGTAGCGGTTCATCTTCCCTTTCTAGATTCAAATCGACATAATATAGGGGGCAACAATGCCCTTCTCCTTCATCATCATCTGCACTTGGTTCATAGCCTTGGTCATGCTCTTGGCCCACTCATTTTGCCCCACATCTTCAGTTGGGTTGACATTTCTCTAGTTTGATGGGTTGGCCAGCACCGTTACATTATCTTCTTCCCTTCCCTTAATTGGGATCTCCTCATCGAGGTCTATTAGATTGATTGGTGGCACATTGGATGGTTGTACCAGCTGATTCTCCTTAATGAGTTTAGTAATTTCCCCCATCATCTCCCTCATCATAGATCGGGTTTATATGATCACTTCATCTTTCAACTTTGCCTTAAATGCCTCTGGATCAAAACCACTTGCCATTCCCGCTTCTGGATTTCTAACCAAATGACCTGAATTAATTCAGACCTACCTTGATGAGCTTGAAGGATCTATAATGTTGCAAAATCATATTTAGAATGATGCATGACATGTATGCATGATATGCAAGTCCACTTTATTTTAAGGAAACTTTAAAAAATAAACAAAAAAGAAGATACACAAAACCAAAATGTGAAGCTTAAACGTGCAAATCTCTGCCCTTATTTCTCCTACACACGTATTAAATGGAAAGTATCTTGCCCTAGGATTTTTTTCCTAGGTTTTAATTATCAATAGGGGATAACAAAACTGACGTATACAAGATAACTCTTAAAATGATTCAGACAAGTAACGAGTCCTTTAAATAAAGCCCTAGTCCATTTCCTATGAGCCAAGATCCTTAGCACCATAAACTTACTAGTCAAGGCCCTCTTGAAATGGATTATGAATAGGCATAAGAGGCCCTTATTGACATAGTTTGTTTATATTGGGCTTTGGTTGGACATGAGGGCCTATTTTACCTTAGATTACTTATTGATGGGCTCAAGATTTATTTTAAGGGTCCATTATATGGCATAACACACATGCATATAGGGAAAATTCCTAAAGATAGTTGCTAAGTCATTACATGAGCTTGATTCCCACAACAATATACATCCATATATGTCTCCCCACTTAAGGGTCAAACAACGCGGATTAGTATATGTCGTGAGTGACAATTATCAAATATTCCACCACCGAGTTTAAGTGAAATATAGGTAGTGAAGTACTAATTATTACTAGGTTTATTTGGGACTAAAGTGCTCATTGTGTGCAAAATATGTAATGAATGCATAAATGCAGGAAGAAATAAGAAAATAATTAAAGATGATACAATGCAAACCACTGGAATCAGTTTCTCTATCCCCAGTGGAGTCACCACTATAGGCGGCAGGGTTTAGCATGCGCCTAAGTGTTTAGGGACCACGGCACTGTGTGGGCTCAAGGCCTACTTGGAAATACGATATAGGTCATAAAGCCTACTTGGAGATGAAGTCACCACCCGAATAAAAGTCGAGACACACTGTACAACAACTGGATTCCATGGAGGCTCCCAAAAGCCGTCATTAGAGATCGAGTTTGGAAATTGGGTATGAGCGTTTGAATACTCACCCAACCTTGTAGTTGTCCTCCATTTGTGTTTTGTGTTTTATTACCTTTAATTATTTAATTATTTCTTTATTTACAGTTAAAATTGCACTTGCCTCCATCCAATTTTCAAGTTTTATGGTTTAGTCCAAGTTTGCACATTAATTCAATTTCATGCTTTTAAGCCCCAACATTCAACAAAAATAAAATAAGTAATAATTTACAACCATACATTCCAATCAAATGGGGAAAGTGATTAGGGATTACAATGCTTTGCGGGAAGATAAAATAATAATATACATAAAGTAAAGCATACATATACCAAAAGTGAACTAATAATAAACTGCTTATATGGGCAAAAAGTACTAAGGGAATTAGCTACTCAAAGTAATTGCTCAATGATGTGAATCATCAAGTGTTTCTAAAGTGATGGACCCTCAGAGATGTGCTTTTTAAGTGTGATCTCCACTTAGGTATAAGTTTTACTTTGGCACAAGCTTTTCTCATTTCTCTCCTAAGGAATGTGTACTTGCTTTGGCTTGAATTCCCCCTCCTCTATTAAGAACGTCTCTCTATATTTTTCAGAGCACCTCCCTCTTCTTGTTCGTATAGTGGTCCTCTTTTTTTCTTCTCCTCTAGCCAAAAAAGAATCCCTCCTTCTTTCTCTTTTTTTTATCCTCTACCTTGCCCATGCCTCTAGGCTTTATAGCTCATCATGAACCCCTATAGCCTTTCTCTCCTCCCCTAAAATCTCTTCCTTACGCAAAATTAGGTCTGGGGTGTGGGGGCCGCACAACTTGGCCACCATGGCTACAGCTACATTAAATGCAGCTGCAAGTGGCCTGCCATAGAGGCGGCGCCTCATCGAAGAGGCGATCGCCTCTACGGAACACAGACAACGATGATTTTTAATTTTTAACATCAAAATGGCAGAATTCATATTTTTTAACATAATCATGCTCTAAAATGATAAATATACAAAGAATAATCACTAACTCGATGCAATTTGTAGGAAAAATAAGATAAATTCAGGTACTAACCTCTCCACATGCAAATGAACCAATATGGGACCTTAGATCCACTAATAAAGGAATTGAGCCTCCCCGTGTCAATCCAAGGCTCTAAGAAGCACTAGCAAAGGGTGGGATGTGATCCCACTTGGGTACAAGAGGTGTTCTCTCATTTTCCATTATTTAGAAAAAGAGAGAAGTATAGAAGGTATAAAGGGGGAGAAAGAAGAGAAGAGACAAAAAAAAAGAAAGAGAAAATGACAAAAGTGAAAAGAAGGGGAAGAAAGAAAAGATTAGCTTTTATAGTAGAAGGGAGTTTAGGGTTTTGAAAAAAAAAGAAGGGGGGCGATTATTAATGTATGCTTAGAAGTCGAAGTTTAGAAATGAAAGTCGTCTAAGTGAAGTCTTAAGCAAGAATTAGGCTAGGAAAACCCAAGTATTACTCTGTGGCAAGGACAAGGATGTTCGGGTTTGAATCCCTAAAGCTCAAGTACAAGGTTGTTCGGGTTTGAATCCCCAAAGCTCAAAGACAGCGTTGTTCATATTTGAATCACTGAAGCTCAAAGACTAAGATGACTGTTCGGGTAGTATCCCCGAAGTCGAAAGCAAATGACAACTGGACCAGAAAAACCCAAAAGTCAATACAACAATGATTGGACTAGGAAAATTTGAGAATCACATCCCTAATGGTAATCGAGCTAGGAAAACTTGAGAACCAAATTCAATACAATGATG
Source organism: Mallotus nudiflorus (assembly GCA_947683625.1). NCBI lineage: Eukaryota > Viridiplantae > Streptophyta > Magnoliopsida > Malpighiales > Euphorbiaceae > Mallotus > Mallotus nudiflorus. Next base: position 279,168 of record CANTUR010000094.1, on the reverse strand, counting down.
ATCGGACTAGAAAAACCCAAGAATCAAATTTCAATGTAGTAATGATCAAGCCAGGAAAACTCAAAAATCACACTCCAATGAGTTGATTAGGTGACAATTAGACCAGCAAAATCCAAGAATCACATCCCTAATGGAATTGTAATTGGGCCAGGAAAACCTAAGGTTAATAATCTTCGAATAACTTATTAAATATTAATGAGTGGCTGATCGGGCCAAGAAAACCCAGGGATCACGGTCACGTTTCAAAATTGAAGAACTCATTTCTCGAGTGAAACTTGAGAGCCAGGTATGTTACTCATCTTATTTATTTATTTGTTGTTGTACATGTGATTTTTCAAAAAATGGTTATTACATGCATTTGATTTTTGAAAAAATCAAGGGGCAAACTGTAGACACCCGATTCAATCAGCCCGTGTTAGGGGACGAATTAGGGATGCTTGGTTTAATCGGCCCATTTTCAAGCTCAATGATGAGAATGTGAAACTTAGACACAAGAAGAAAACCTAAATCTCCAATTGGAAATGGACTTGAAAACCTAAAAGCCTCAAAAGCCCAAGACTTAGCCCAATTGTCCAAAATGGCCCAGGCCCGCTTGGCCCAATACAGGCCCAGGCCAAAGAGGCATAGCCTCATTGCAATGAGGCAATTGCCTCTTTAGCAGCTGCCATAAAGGTGATCGCCTCATCGTAGAGGTGCTGCCTCTATGGCAGGCCACTTGCAACTGTATTTAATGCAGCTACAACCATGGTGGCCAAGTGGTGCGGGCCCCACACCCTAGACTTGATTTTGCATAAGGAAGAGATTTTTGGGGAGGAGAGAAAGGCTATAGGGGTTCATAATGAGCTAGAAAGTCTAGGAGCATGGGCAAGGTAGAGGATGAAAAGAAAAAAAGAGAAAGAAGGAGGGATTCTTTTTTGGCTAGAGGAGAAGAAAAAAATAGGAGGACCATTATAAGAACAAGGAGAGGGAGGTGCTCTGAAAACACATAGAGATGTTCTTGATAGAGGAGGGGGAATCCGAGCTAAAGCAAGTCCACATTCCTTATGAGAGAAAGGAGAAAAGCTTGTGCCAAAATAAAACTTATACCCAAGTGGAGATCACACTCAAAAAGCACATCTCTAAGGGTCCATCACTTTGGAAACACTTGATGATTCGCATCATTAAGTAATTACTTTGAGTAGCTAACTCCCTTAGTACTTTTCGTCTTTATAAGTAGTTTATTATTAGTTCACTTTTGGTATATGTATGGTTTACTTTCTATATATTATTCTTTTATCTTCCCCCAAAGCATTGTAATCCCTAATCCCTTTCCCCATTTGATTCGAATGTATGGTTGTAAATTATTATTTATTTTATTTTTGTTGAATGTTAGGGCTTAAAAGCATGAAATTGAATTAATGTGCAAACTTGGACTAAACTGTAAAACTTGAAAATTAGATGGAGGCAAGTACAATTTTGAATGTAAATAAAGAAATAATTAAATAATTAAAGGTAATAAAACACAAACGGAGGCCAACTGCAAGGTTGGGTGAGCATTCAAATGCTCATACCCAGTTTCCGAACCCAATCTCTAATGACAGCTTTTGGGAACCTTTGTGGAATCCAGTTACTATAGAGTGTGTCCCGACTTTTATCCGGGTGACGACTTCATCTTCAAGTAGGCTTTATGACCTATATCGTATTTCCAAGTGGGCCTCGAGCCCACACAGTGCCGTGGTCGCCAAACACTTGGGCGCACGCTAAACCCCGCCGCCTACAGATATTTATTTCAGAATAAAAATAGTATATTATAACTAGAAGACATGTATTAAGTGTATTTTTTAAAAAATATATTTCTTTTTTCAATTTCATTCAATTTTAAATATTTTTGTTTATTTTTCATTTATATTATGTAATAAAATAATTTATATACTATGTCAAAGTCTTCTTCTTAAAATATATACATAAGTTTTTCAAATTGTATCTCTTAAATACAATATATACCATATATATTCAAATAACAAAATTCATAATCATACACAAGAAAAAAATCTCTAAAAAATACAAATATATGAACAGTAAATATAAAGTAGTATACAATGAGTATACGTTTGGTATATTATTGGTTCTTAATACACTTCAAAACATCAAAACAAAGTAAAAAAAATGATTATAACTTTTTATTTAAACAAAAACCTATTTATTATTGTTATTATTGTTTTGCAAAATTACTTTTTACTTGAACTTAAAGAAGACAATATGTGAAATTTATGTACATCTAAGCTAAAAGGAAATTATTGTATGTGTGGTCCCTCAATGTTTAGATTATTTGACTTACTTACTAATAATAAAACTTATTCCTTTAATTTGAATTTTATTCAAACTATTTATTCAACATTTTGAATTCAATTTTCAAAACTAATAATTAAAAAATAAAAATTATTTTTTGAATGTATGGAAAAATTAATATGAACGGTGTACCTTTAATATTTTTAATTAAAAAAACTTATTCAGCTTCATGAACAATATTGAACAATCTCTTTATATTTTCCCAATTGTTTATATGTGTAATGATATTTATTTTTCAATAATGTATCATAACTGCAAAACATATATCAGATGTCTCTTGTTTTTCAAAAATGTATTTTATATTTCAATTTCATTCAATTTCAAATATTTTAGTTTATTTTCTATATATTTTTTTTTTTGTTTTTTCTTTTTGTATATTTTTTTATTCATTTTCCATATATGAAACAATCTGTTACATTTTTATTCAACTTCATAAAGAATACTTAATAATCTCATTACAATTTTTAAAATGTTTATATATCTAATGATATTTATTTCTGAATAAAAATCATATACTAGAACTGAAATACATGTACTAAATATCTATTATTTTTTCAAAAATGTATTTTATATTTCAAATTTTATTCAGTTTCGAATATTTTTTGTTTCTTTTTAGTTTATTTTTTGTATATTAAATAGTCTCTTACAATTTTATTCAGCTTCGTGAATAGTACTAAACAATCTTATTATATTTTTTGTTATATTTGATTAAATATATCGTTAGCCTCTTGGCTGCTATGTTAGCAGTTTTGTTCATTGTGATTGGCATATAAATTCCAAAAGCATGAAAGTAGAAATATTTTCATTTATTTTTATTTTATGTTTTTAATTTATTTTTTGTATATGAAATGAATAATGTAATATTGGCCTTAAATGTATTTTTCTAGGATCATAAAACAAAAAAAAAATTATATATTCAAAATTTTAATTACTTATTAAAGAACTAATATGAGTTTGATATTAAACTTCATGAAGGATACTAAACATTCTCATTAAAATTTTCAATTGTTTATATATTCAGTAATATTTATTTCTGAAAAAAATTAATGTATTATGACTGAAAGACATGCATTAAGTATCTCTTCTTCTTTTTTTTAAATGTATTTTGATATTTTGATGTTTCAATATCATTCAATTGTGAATATTTTTGGTTTATTTTTCTATAAAGTCCAGAAACTCTATATATGTGTTTTTCAGTTTAGAATACTTTCAATATATTTCATGTTTTTTATACATTTTAAACAAATTTGAATTGAGCTCATTAAAAACCCAGAAATTTTGTATACGTTTATTCATTTTAGAATATTTTCAATATATTTTATGTTTGTGATGCACCTTAGATAGATCTAGATTGAGCTCATAATTTTGTAATATTTTTAGTATATTTTACATTTTTGATACATCTTATACTTTAAGGAATGAAACATTTTTACTGGTTTTTATTCATTATAGTGGAGAGTGAAGTGACAATTTCACATTCAAAAACTCTCAAATCATTCGTTACAAACCAAAAATAAACCAAAAGGCAATAAAAATAAAATATTAAACTTGAAATGTGAATACCAAAAACTACAATTGAAATATGAATACCCAGAAATTTTGTATATCTTTCTATCAATTTATAATATATTAATTATATTTTATGTTTTTTATGCCATATTTTCATTACAATCATCATTAAAAATACAACTTATATTTGCAAGAATGAAGCAAGTACTAGTTTTCATTTATTACAATGGAGATTAGAGTAAAAATCTCATTTTTTAAAAATTTTAAAGTGAGTGGAATACGATTCCAAAGATATTAAACTTGAAATATTTTTCAGTTTTTTTTTGTATTAATTTGGTTTATTTTTCATATATAAAATAATTTTTTACACTTTTATTAAGCTTCAAAAGTTAATTAATTAGAAAAAGAAGAAAAGGAAAAAAAAAAAAAAGAGAAGAACAAAATAAAGAAAATAGAAAAAAAATAAAAAAAGAGAAAAAATGAAATAAAAAATAAGAATAATATAAAATAAAAAAAATAAAGAAATGAAAAAATAAAAAATAAAAAGAGGAAGAGAAAAGACAAAAACAAAAGGGCAAAAAAGAAAATAAAGATTAAAAAACTAGCAAACAAGAAAAATAACTGACATAAAAGTATAATAAATGAAAACTAAATATATTTTAGTGAAAAAGTTTTAAATTTGGATATTTTTAGTAAATTTATCTTTCATAAACAATCCTCTCTAACCATCGGAGCCGAGATTAATGGAAGAAAAGTTTTTTTGTGGGATTCAACATAAATTGCTGCACTGTATTCAAAATCAGGTTCTATCAATTCAACTAAAAGTCTATTTATTTTATGTGTTCTAAGCTTTTACAATAAAGATCTAAAGTCATTTTTGCATATCTTGATTTTTTGCAATTAATCTGGTTTTGCCATAGCATAATTCAATCGACATATAAAACTTATTAATATTGATGCTGCGACGTTTTCTGGTACTTTTTTTTTATTGGTGTTGGTATTGTGATTCTTGATCAATTGCGAGAAATTCTACAACTAGGAATAATCTATCTCTACTTGATGATACGATCACTTTGGAGGCTCAAGCTCTTGGCTCTAGTTTTATATGAACAATTGCTTTTTGATGATATTATTTCCTTAGCTTCATGTTTTTAATTTGTTATGTTCCTAGACAATCAAACAAAGTAGCCCATCACCTTGCTATAAACTCTCATTAAACCTTGGCTTTTTAACAGCATTATAAAATATTCTAAATCAATAGCATTGTGACTAAGCTGGAACATGTAAGTTTAAATTTATCTGTCTGGTTATTATTTATAGAATTTATTTTCAATTTTATGTTATATATTTTTTATTTAAATAAAATTTTATGATTTTTTTTTACAATTTTAACTCGTTAATTTTATGATTTTTTTTTTTACAATTTTAACTCGTTAATTTTATATTAAAGTATCAGTGCTTGATAACTGATAATTAAATAAAATAATTTCTAGATTAATATTTATATATTAAATATAAAAATTTATTTGTAAATAAATAAATAATTAAAATTTATTTTAAAATGAAAGAAAATTCTTAATTTTTTTTTCTATCACACTATTTTCCAAATTAAACTAGTTGAGTTCTTAAATAATGTTTATTTATTTATTTTAAAATGCAGAAATCGACGAAAAGAATTGACATAAATCCAGTGTTCATGGCTTTTCCACTTGATGTGGAGCACAGTTTGTGAATCCAAACAAACATCTTTGGAACCTCAACAATCCAAAAGCAACGCATGAGAAAGCAAATTTATAAAAACTTACAAATATTACAAAAACATCCAAATTTCTTGACAGACACGACTTTTAGGTGAGGGCTATAAATGGATCCAATAATACAAAAACTTATTTGAATTCATATATTAAAATTTGTTTAATAAATAAATTAAATTTAAACTATATAAAATTTGGTTAAAAAGATTACAAACAAGCTCAAACTCAAATAAAAAGTTCAAGAGCTAATTCATTTTTTTAATGTGTAATACCCTATATTTTATTTTAATAAAAGTAATTTCCGAATTTATATTATTTTATTATTTAAAATGATAATATTTATTTTTATCATTATTATTATTATTATTATTAAACTACATTATTTGCATGGATATTTGTAGACACCCGATTCAGTCGGTCCGTGTTAGGGGACGAAATAGTGTTGCTCAGTTTGACCGGCCCATTGTCAAGCCTAATGATGAGAATGTGAAACTTGGACATGAGGATGAAGCCTGAATCTCTAAGTGGAAAGTAGACTTGAAAACCCAAAACCCCAAAAAACCCCAAACCAAGCCTAGCTATCCAAATTCGGTCCAAGCCCGCTTGGCCCAACACAGGCCCGAGCCCAGGAGGCATCGCCTCAGTGTAATGAGGCGATTGCCTCTTTGGTAACGGCCAATGGGGCGATTGCCTCATCACAGAGGCGATCGCCTCATCGATGAGGCGCCGCCTCTATGGCAGCCCACTTGCAACTGCATTTAATACAGCTGCAATTATGACTTTCAAGTGGCGCGGGCCCCACTCTCTAGACTTTCTTCTTGCATGAGGAAAAGACTTTTGGGGAAGGAAAAAAGGCTAAGAGAGCTCATGATGGGCTAAGAGGCTGAGGGGCATGGGAAAGCTAAGGGATAAAAAGAAAAAGAGAGAGAAAGAAAGAAAAAGAGGGGGAGGTTGCTGAGAAAAGAGGGAGAGCTCTGGAAAAGGAAAAAAACACAGAGGAAAAAAAAAGGAAGAGAGAAAAAACATCCTCAAGAAAGGGAAGGAAGGTTGAAGCAAAGGAGTCCACTTTCTCCATAAGGGAAGAAGGGAGAAGCTTGTGTCAAAGGTGGATACTACATCCTAGCAAGGATCTCAATCAAAACAGCTCTCAAGGCCTCTCATTTTGATATAAAACCTGCACTTAAACATGACATGTTCATCATTTTGTGTATTCTTGCTTATGTGTAATTGAGTCTTTAGCACATTTTAGGTTTATCTCTAGTGTTCCATGCTTGATATCTCATTTTATTGATGGATCTTTAAATATTTTTGCATGTAGTTATAGTATGATGAGTGTAGAGTGTGTATATGCATGTTTTGGTTACTTAGAGTAAAAGTCTGCACATCTTGGGAGTTAGAACCGGCCTGGTGGTCAGGTGATGCCTCTTCACAAAGGCGTCGCCTCATCTCAATGAGACAATCGCCTCATCAATGAGGCAATTGCCCCACTAATAGGCCCTTAGGGAGCCTATCCTTTGTGTGTATGCTATCTGTTTTTGTCTCGGATCTGTAAGAGCCCTGTGGCGTCGCCTCATCAATGAGGCGACCACCTCATTGTCAGGGTTAACCTGTTTCCTGCTTCATTTTATTCTTTGTTTATTGTGACGTCTGATTTAACATATCCTCTTTTGACCTTAAATAAGTTTGCATGATTGTATAATGGTGATTATCTTGATTATTTGATGGTTTCTTTAGTCCATAATGTGAAAACCTCTTTATAGAACCTCTTTGTAAATATCGTTACATGTGATTCCTTTTTTTTTTATGAAAAGAAGGGCTAACCGTGTGTTATTTGCAGGAATTACTTAATATTTTCTGTTATCGAGTAGTCACTTTTGCTAGTTACCTCTTGCATACTGTCACTTTTATGTTATTTTAATAGTTTATTTTCGGCATATGTTTGGTTTATTTTCTGTATATTATTAGCTTATTTAGTTAAAAAGCATTGTAATCCTTAACCCTTCCCCTTTTTATTTTGAATGTATGGTTGTAAATTTTTTTATTTTATTTACTGCATTTTTTGAGTGTTGGGACTTAAAGGCATGAAATTGGACTAATGTGCAAACTCAAACTTAATTATAAAATCTGGCAATTATCCGAAGGTAATTTCATTATATATGGTAAATGAGGAAATAATTAAATAATTAAAAAATAATAAAATGCAAAACACAAACAGAGGCTACCCGCAAGGTTGGGTGAGCATTCAAACGCTCATACCCAGTTTCCAAACCCGATCACTGATAACGGCTTCTGGAAACCTCTATGGGATCCAGTTGCTGTATAGTGTGTCCCGACTTTTATCCGAGTGGCGACTCCATCTCCGAATAGGATTAAGACCTATATCGTATTTCTTAGTGGGCCTCGAGCCCACACAGTGCCGTGGTCGCCAAACACTAGGGCGGGCGCTAAACCCCACCACCTACAGTGGCGACTCCATTGGTGATAGGGAAGCTGATACCAGTTTTTTACGTTTTATCATCTTTAATTATTTTCTTATTTCTTCCTACATTTATGCATTCACTACACATTTTGCACACAATGAGCACTTTAGTCCCGAATAAACCCGACAATAGTCAGTACTTCACTACCTACGTTTCATTCAAACCTAGTGGTGGAATATTTGATTATTGTCACTCATGACACGTACTAATCCACGTTGTTTGACCCTTTAGTGGGGAGACGTATATGGATGTATATCATTATGGGAGCTGAAGCCTTTTTACCCAAGACTCAAGCCCATGTAATGACTTAGCAACTATCCTTAGGAATTTTCCCACATGCATGTGTATTATGCCATATAATGGACCCTTAAAATAAATCTCGAGCCCATCAATAAGCAGTCCAAAATAAAATGGGCCCTTATGTCCAATCAAAGCCCATTATAAGTAAGCTAGTCAACAAAGGCCTCTCATGCCATTTCAAATGGGCCTTGACAAGCAAGTTTATGGTGCTAAGGATCTTGGCTCATAGAAAGTGGACTCGAGCTTTATTTAAAGGAATCATTACTTGTTTGAATCGTTTTGAGAGTTTTCTTGCATACGTTGGTTTTGTTATCCCCCGCTGATAATTAAAACCTAGGCCGAAAATCCTAGGACAAGATACTCGCCATTGAATACGTGTGTGGGAGAAATAAGGGCGAAAGTTTGCACGTTTAAGTTCTGTGTTTTGATCTTGTATATCTTTTTGTGTGTGACCTTTTTGTTTCTAAATAAAACGAACTTGCATATCATGCATACACGTCATGCATCATTCTAACCAATTATTTTGCAGTGCTATAGATCCTTCAAGCTCAGCAAGGTGCGTCCGAACTAGTTCAGGTCATTTGATCAGAAATTCAAAATTAGGAATGACAGTAGGGTTTGATCTAGAAGCATTTGGGGCATGGTGAAAAGAAGAAGTAATAATAGAAACCCTGGCTATGATGAGGGAAATGATGGGGGAGATTACTAAGCTTATTAGAGAAAGTCAGCCAACACAGCCACCCAATGCACTGCCAATCGATCTGATCAACCTTAACGAGGAAATACTGATTAGGGGAAGGGAAGAAGATGATGTAACGGTATTAGCCAATCTGGTGAATCAAAGAAATGTCATCCAAGCTAAGGATGTGGGTCAGACCGAGTGGGCTAAGAATATGACCGGAGTGATGAATCAAATGCAGGTGATGATAAAGGAGAAGGGTATGGTCGCTCCTCTAGATTATGACTTAAATTTGGAAAAGGGTGATGAACCGCTGCCTCGTAAGTTTAAATTCCCATACATGAAGAAGTATACTGGTGCTGAGGATCCCCATTTACATTTGAAGCAATATGTAACATACATGAAGCCTACTGAGCTAACTAAGAGCTAAATTATTAAGCAGTTCCCTATTTCACTGGAAGGAGCACCGATTCATTGGTATTACACCTTGGAACCACATGTTCAGTCGGATTGGAAAAAACTGTGCACTGCTTTTGTCAAGTAATATGGTCTTAACGTCCAACTAGAAGTGTCCTTGAGAGATTTGTAGAATACTAAGCAGAACTTTAGCGAGCCTTTTGCTGATTACCTAACTCGTTGGAGGGGAAAATTATCCTTGATGAGGCATAGGCCAACTGAGTCTGACCAGTTGGTCTTGGCAATAGAAGGTGTGTTCTCGCATTGTCTAGGAAATTGAGGGATCTGGGGATCAAAAATTTTGAAGAGTTATACAGATTTGGGGTCCAGAAAGAATCAGATTTGGCTCAAGAGAAGAAGTTCTTCGGAAGAGGTTCTGGGGGCAAAGAGGGGGCCAGCTAGAGCAGTAACGTTCAGATTCATGCTATTCGACCACCAAGCAATAATGTACAAGTCAGTACGGTTAGACAGCCCCAGAGATTTTCTAATCTGGGACGTCCTATGTCTAAAGTCCTCGATAAGCTCATTGAGAAGAACCTACTACGACGTTTGCCTTTGCAACAACCCTTGCCTTGAGCCAACCCAAAGCTTTTCTATAAATTTCATTAGACCATCGGGCATGACACAGACAACTGTGCCAAGTTAAAGCATGAAATCCAAGATTTGATAGACTCAGTTAAAATCACCGACCTAGAAAATAGAAAACCAAACACTCAAACCAACCCATTACCCAATTACCAAAATGTACCACCTCCTAACCCATCCATTCTGATGGTCGGCTCTGGCCTAACAAAAGAACAGGTCCTAAACTCCTTCATTGATGTCTCTCATGATTCCCAATAAATCAAGCTTGGAAATCTGAGAACAAGTAAACAACCCACAGAGTTACAGGTGCAAGTCTTGGACATATGGAGTTCTAATGATGAAAGCAGAGAATGAGATGACCTATGGGACAATGAGGGGTGTGAGCTAAGTCAGCCTATGGGAAAGGTCGAAGAAAAGAAAAAGGAAGCTGAGGTTACCAAGGTTGGGCTCAAAAAGGTAGAATGTGCATAAAAGGGAAAGGAGGTAGAACAAAGTAGAGAGACCATTGCTAGTGTTTGGGAGTTACTCATGCATTCTAGGGATCACAGGGAAGCCCTGGTCCTGGCACTAGAACAAAGAAAGATTTCCACTAATTCCACTCTAGAACAGATGGTTCAGTCACTAACGAAAGCTCCTCAAGGAATGATAAATTTTTCCAATGACGATCTGCCTCTGGAAGAGAGAGATCAACACAAAGCCCTATTTATCAAAGCCGAGGCAAAAGGGAAGATGACTTGTTACGTGATGGTTGATAATGGTTCTGATATCAATGTGTGTCCATTGAAGATTCTACCAAATCTAGGGCTGACAGTAGCTGACTTAAAGCCTTCTAAAGTAGTTATCAAGGGTTACAATGACACCAAAAGATCTGTGGAGGGAACTTTCAGGGCATTAGTCAGAACAGGACCTATAGAAGTCTAGGTTGATCTGCATATGATTGATATCCCGATAACCTTTGCCATTTTATTGGGAAGGCTATGGTTTCACCCCCTGGGTGGCGTTCCATCCACTGTTCATCAGAAGGTTAAGTTTCCACATGAAGGAAGAGTTGTCACCATCTCAGTCGAAACTACAGTTGCCATAGTCGCACTGAAGTTCCCTAAGGAGGTTTCCCTTAGCCCTAGTTTTGAAGTTTGTGTGATCTATGAAGATAAGATGGATGAAAGGGTTCTAAGAATGATGTGCAATATGAAATTTCTGCCCGACATGGGGTTAAGGAAAAATCAGAGAGGACCTTTAGAGTTTGTGGGAAGCAAGGTACCTGTTATAAAGCATGGGCTAGAATTCAAAGAGGTTGACAAAGCTGGGAAGGAATTAGGTGTCTCAGACCGATCTAAGGAAACAGAGGAGGAAACTTTAGCTAGAAAGAAGACTTTATGGGAAATCTTTGTAAAGGAAGGCACCGGGCACCCATATAATGGGACTTCAGAACCTCTCTTAATGGCTGAGGAAGTTATCCCAGGATTTGAGATTTTTGCTAAATTTATGAACAAAACCGGGGAAGCTGCTATTGAAAAGGCCCCTACTGAGGAGTTGGTACTGATCGAAGAGGAGTCTAAAGAGGATAAAGCTACTTCGGAGCAAAAGAGCGTTGATGATCAAAACAAAGACCTAGACTTTGAGACCTACATCCTCAATTCTATCACAGATGTCTTTTATAATGACTTTGATATTTCCATAGCTTCTCTATTTGAAACTGATGATCTTTTCTTTTCAAAAGTGAATGCAATGAAATCTGAATTTGCTTATTTATATGATGTGTTCCCTAATGGTTATTTTGTTGGTGATGATCATATCATGCATATGTTTGATGTTAATTCCACACAAACTGAATCATTTAATTTAGGCACAGATGATAATCCTAAAAATATAATGCTTGCTTCTAGCTTAACTCATGATGAGAGAGAAAAAATGGAAAAAATCTTAAAAAAGAGATAGAAAGTATTTGCTTGGGGTTATGAAGACATGCCCGGAATCGATAGGGAGATCTCAGAACATAGAATCCTTACATACCCTCACATAGCGCCAATAAAGCAGAAGCAAAGGAGGCTAAGGCTAGAATGGGCTCTCTTGGTTAAGGAAGAAGTCGAAAAGCAGCTCAAGGCAAAGTTTTTAGAAGTGGTAGAAGACACTCAGTGGTTAGCGAATATAGTTCTAATTCCCAAGAAGGTCAGAGTGTGTGTGTACTATCGAGATTTGAATAAAGCCTGCCCTAAGGATGACTTTCCCCTACCACATATTGACACATTGATTGATAGTGTGGCTTCCAATGCAATGTACTCTTTTATGAATGGATTTTCAGGATACAATCAGATCATGATGGCGGTAATGGATAGATTAAAGACATCATTCATCACCGAATGGGGCGTGTACTGTTACCAAGTGATGCCTTTCGAGTTAAAAAATGCAGGGGCCATTTATCAGAGGATGACTGCCCTACTACATGACATGATTGATAAAGAGGTCGAAGTATATGTAGATGATATGATAGTGAAATCTACAACCAGGGAAGGGCATTTTGAAGCACTAGACAAGTTTATGGCTAAGGCAGAAAAGTATAATCTCAGACTGAACCCGAAGAAGTGTGTTTTTAGGGTCACATCTGGGAAACTGTTGGGACATATTGTCAGTCAGAAAGGAATAGAGATGGATCCAGATAAAATCAAAGCAATCAGGGATATGCCCATGCCAAAAAATGAAAAAGAGGTCCGAGGGTTTTTGGGGCACTTACAGTATATCAGCAGATTCATAGCCAAACTAACAACCATCTACGACCCTATCTTTAAGCTTCTGAAGAAAGACCAACCTGTTGTGTGGAACGAGAAGTGTCAATAGGCTTTTGAAACTATCAAGGATTATCTGATGAATCCCCCTGTCTTACAACTGCCAAGACCAGGTAAAGTCTTAATCATGTATCTGGCAATTGAAAAGGATGCAATAGGGGTGATGCTAGCATAGGAAGGTGAAGGGAAAACAAAGCACGCTATATATTACCTGAGTAAGAAGCTTCTACCCTATGAAGCTACTTATAGTTTAGTAGAGAAAACTTTTCTAGCAGTGATATGGGCAACGAGGAAACTTTGACACTAGTTCCAATCGTATAAGGTGCAAGCAGTTTCCAAACATGATCCCCTCCGGTACCTCCAACAGACCCCGTCTCTTATGGGAAAATTGGCTAGGTGGCTCATTTTGCTCATAGAATTTGATATAGAGTATATGGCCAAAAAGATAGTAAAAGGAAGAGCAGTAGTAGACTTTTTGGTGCAAAGCCCGATCGGGGACACCCAAGAGTGGATTCTAGAGTTCCCTGACGAGCATTTAGGGGCAATAGAGATACAAGATTAGGAAATGTACTTTGACAGAGCTGTCAATAACAAGGGGGCTGGGATAGGAGTAATTTTGGTTACACCAGAAGGAGAAATGATCCTGATGGCAAAAAGGCTCGAATTTGAGGCAATCAATAACCAAGCAGAATATAAAGTCTGCATCTTTGGCTTAGAAGCATTGCGTAGTGTAGAGGTGGAAAATGTCACTGTCTACGGGGATTCCATGCTAGTTATAAAACAAGCCACCAAAGAATGGGAGATAAAAGAAGACAGATTACGACTGTACTGGGAATACTTAACCACCATTTTGTGCTCCTTCACACAATGTAAATTCATCTATTTTCCAAGAGAAGGAAACAAGGTAGTAGACGCCCTAGCCACACTAGCCTCCATGTGGGAAAGTGGGAAACAACTAGGGGCTAGACCCTTAATTCTCATAAAGTCTCGAGCCCCCTATTATGAAGAGGTGAAAGTAACGCCAATTGATGTCACTGAGAAACCTTGGTTCTATGATTTTCAAAGGTATTTAGAAACTGGGCAATTTTTGGATGACGCTGATAAGAAAGAAAGGATATCCCTACAAATGTTGTCTCGACAATTTATAAGCCATGGGGGGATGTTATTAAAAAGAATGCCAGTCGGGGTACACCTCAGATGTGTTAACAAGGATGAAGGTCATAAGCTTATGGAAAGCAATTCATAAAGGGGTATGCGGACCACACATGAATGGGACTATCTTGGTAAAGAAAATAGCCTGCTAGGGGTACTTTTGGCTCACTATAAAAGCGGATTGTGTTGGATTTGTGAAGAAATGTCACAGTTGCCAAACATATGGCGATGTTAGCCACCTACCATCTATGGAACTTCAAGGAATGACGTCTCCTTGGCCATTTGCTGTATGGGGGATTGACATCATAGGGGAGATAAGGCCAAAAGCAACTAATGGTCATCGGTACATCATTGTGGCCATTGACTACTTCTCCAAGTGGGTTGAGGTTGAATCTTATGCTATCGTGGGGGCGAGGCAAATGTCGAGGTTCATCGAAAAGAACATAATCTGCAAGTATGGTCTGCCACACCACATAGTCATAGACAATGGTGTTCAGTTTCGAGCAGAGACAGCCACACTACTAAAGGACTATAAGATTGAGCACCACAGATCATCTCCATATAGGCCACAGGCAAACGGAGCGGTAGAAGTAGCAAATAAGAATGTAAAAAATATCTTGGCTAAGATGATAGAAAATTACTAAGATTGGTCTGAGTACTTATAATTCGCATTATGGGGGTACCGAACTACTGCTAGAACCTCGATAAGGGTCACTCTATACTCATTAATTTATGGGTGTGAGGCAGTTTTGCCCGTAGAGGTCGAGATAAGGTCATTGAGAGTCCTTCTGGAGTCTAAACTCCCTAAGTATTAGTGGCTCGAAAGTTGGTTGGCTCAATTGACACTGCTGGACGAAAAAAGGATGAAGGCTATGTATCATTCTCAGCTATATCAGAGAAGAATAGCTCGCGCCTACAATAAGAAGATCAAGCCAGGCAAGATTCGAGAAAGGGATCTAGTGTTGACACTCACAAGATCAGTCACAACCGATCCTCGAGGAAAGTTTAAGCCTAACTGAAAGGGACCGTATCTAGTAAAGAAGTTATTTTTGAAAGGTGCTGCCATTTTGTCTGACATGGAGGGAAATGAGTTTAAAGAACCCATCAACCTAGACAAACTTAAGAAATACTTTTTGTAAAAAGTCTCGCTAGCGAGACTTTTTACAAAAAGTATTTCTTAAGTTTGTCTAGGTTGATGGGTTCTTTGAACTCGTTTCCCTCCATGGGAGAAAACCTCGAAAAGAGGTTGTCTAGGCAAAAATTTTAGACTAAAAAGAAAAAAGAGAAAAAGAAAAAAAAGGAGTCTTGCTGGACTGAAAACCTCGAAAGAGGCAGTCCAACCAAAAGTTAAGGACACATAAAAGGGGAAGGAGAGGCACAAAATGGTTAGTTGGAAAACTTACTAGGGCAAGCCAACTAATAACATGAGATGTACCAGAAGCGAAATGTATATACATTTTTTGATTAAGTAAAATGAAATGGATTGCTTCAATTGTCATTAAACATTGCATAATGTGTCCATTACAAGCCATTTAACTAGTACAAAAGGGAAATTACTTCTAACAAAAGGGAAAACGACAACTTCATTCCATGAGTTAGTTTTGTCTTCTCTTCTTTTATTGCCTACCCTGTGAACTTAACATTTGTAATTCTCTTGTCTTTTTATATTTAATAATGGAGAAAAGGGTAATTAATTCTCCTAGTATGGAGTGATTTAAAGACCGCGAGATGAAATGGCTCTAACCCAGCCCAAGATTTATTGTCCAAACCTTTCAAAATTGACTGTAGGGACCTCAGACTTTGTTCTGTCATGTTTGTGGCTTTTCAGAGACACTTAGAGAGAGAAACAGAAAGGGGAGGATGAAGGGGATTCAAGAATTAGGTCAAACGCAGGAATGAGGGTTTTATAGGGGCAAGACCACCTACTATTGAGGTGGCCGCCTCATCGATGAGGCGACCACCTCATCAATGAGGCGCAACCTCAGCAGCATGAGGTGATCACCTCATCAGCATTACATGCCGATTGTGTTTCTTTAAATTGCACAGTCTAACAGGTGGGACAGTTACACATGCAAACAGTAAAATCAACTCACATATAAAGAAATGAGAAAAGAAAAATAAATGAATTTAATCAAGGGAAGTGTCAAGTTCTATAAACTTTTTGTTCATAAATTCTAAAACCAAAATTTTGCGTTCACTATTCAGAGACTACACAAATTTTAACACGGGAACGTCAAGCATCTGATCCCGTACCCTCAGGGTCATCTTCTCCTCTAGCACCATCGTCGCTCCCGTCTTTGTCCTTGTCATCCTCATTAATTTGGAATACATCAATCTGATGCTCAAGAGTAGTAATCCTCACCCTGCTAGCCTCATCTCGATCCTATTCAGAAAAATCACAGGTTAGTAAACCATGCAAGCATGCATACATGTAGGAAATAATAAAATTCTTACCCTCTACTATTGGGTGACCTCCAGCATATAGTCTCTCTGGGCCTCTATCATGCGATACATAAATAAGCCCTGCTCCAATGGAATATGCATTATCAAAATAAATGTTGGAACTAACAGTTGGTTTGAGAATTATAGTGAAAGCATGTCAAGAAAAAGAACATACGTGAGTAGCACCACCAGGGGTGCATGCAGGGGTTAGGTCCCTATCCAAAGTCAAGAACTGACGCGATAACTCCTCAGGGGGAACCCAACATCGGGTTAGGGGGTCGGGGACGTGGATGAAGCTGCCTAGGACAAACTCAAAACCGAGTCAGCAGTTGGCCTGGCTTCCTCACTGGCAACAGAAGTCTCCTCTCTGCCCGGATCCAGTCGATGCCTCAAGGGCTCTCTCTCCCACACCCGGGACCTGATCGGGGCCACGGGCCTAGCAGGCGCATCCTAAAGACGAAAATAAGAGGAACATGTTAAGGATGCAGTGAATTTATAAGAAAAGGGGAACCGATGAGGATTTACTTCAGAGGTAGAAGCGGCTTGGAAGGGGACCGTCAGCAGAGGTGGGTATGGATGAACTCTGCATACCGGCTCTTCACATGAACTGTGTGATCCATAACTGGTGAGCCCGCAACGGCCTGAACGAGATCATCACCCTCCAGCTTGTGAGCCCAAAGCATACTTTCAGGAGGAGACCTGGGGACTGGCCTAGCCCTGACACCTACCCTCCAATTTAGGACCCGCTCTCCCAAGTACCAAGCTCAATACCCAGGGCTACAAAGGAGTGCCCTTTTTCGGGCCAAAGGCCTAGAGCGAGTCATCTCAATGATCCAAGTGTCCTCGAACCCCCACAAATTGCTCTGGATCTACAAAAAGAAAGAAAAGATGTCAATATGTAAGTAAATTGAATGTGAATAATGCACTAATAAGAATATTTATGCTTTGTAGGTACCGCATCCTATGTCAGAGAGTTCAAGTGTTGTCTATGGATATGAACTCACACAAGGTGCCTCTTTACGACGCTGCTAGCGCCCCACCTACCAAGGGCCGGGAAATGGTCTCCCACTCGGGTAAATCCTACAAGCAACTCTAACTCTAGAGCCCATACCTGAGAAATGAAACAAGAGAAGTTGAGAAGGCTAATGTAAGTAATGGGGGTCAGAACAAGACAAGGAAAAAGGGGGTCGTAACATACCAGAATAGCATGCCAAAAGCCGTAAAACCTCCTGGCCCCTCGGACCACCTCATCCATGCTCCGATATAGGTATGCCAAGGTGCAGCTACCCCAGTTGAATGTGGGAACCTGATCAAGATCTCAAAGGGCTGGTAGGAACATCAAATCGATGGAGATGGTGGTGTCAGCAAAGAGGGTGGTACCGAGCAAGTAGAGGAAAAAGGCCTTTACCACCTGGTCAATCTCAAGGGGAGAGACTATTATTGCGGCCCGATCCCAAGTATAGTAGCTCCTGATCGAATCCAATTTAAGGGTATGAGTCCCCTTCATGTCAGGAGTCATCCCTAGAAGTCGCTCGATTTATGCGGCCTTATCTGGAGGCAGCTGATGTAGACTTGCATCGAAAGGAATAGGATCCTAGGCACAGGCAATCCCCGTGATGGCAGCAAATGACACTAGGTCTAGAGTAAGCTCACCGAATGAGAGGTGGAAGGTGTGGGTCGTGTCAAACCACCTCTCTATCAAGGCATGTAGTGGTTGGTAATCTGTGCACCCCTACTCGAACAGAAGTGAAAGTACAAAGTCCTCGAACCCCGTCTCTTAAATTCGATACCTCTGCCCTTCATTCAAGTCACTGTAGAAGACCCGGGCTCCATGAAAATTACTGGCACCCTTGAATGTCTGGGCGTCATGCTGCAAACAATAAATAAATAGGGAAGTGAAATTTATGCATGTTATGGTTTTGGAAAAGGGAACTCGGAATGAATGCACTCTTAGACTGCACGACTTGCCTTGTTGATGAAGCGATCACCTCATTGGAGAGGCGATCGGCTCTGTGAAAGGGCGATAAGTTATCGCCTCTTGGCAGAAGCTAATCATCTCATCGATGAGGCGATTGCCTCATCGATAAGACGATCGCTTCTACGATGAGGTGATTGCCTTTGTAAGGTGGGGCGGGTACAGTTCCTGATTTTTGGCGATCAAAACATGGATTTCTCATCATCTTAGTGAATTAATGTCATAAGTTGGTAATTATATTTGATTAATCACTGACCCAACATAATTTTTCTAGAAATTATAAAGTACTAACCTCTCCGGAAGCAGACGAGCAAATGTGGGACCCCAGGTCTGCCAGAAGAGGAATCGAGTCTCCGCTGGTCAATCCCAAGCTCCTAGAAGTGCTAACAGGGGGCGGGATATGATCCCACTCAAGCACAGGGGGTGTTCTCTCATCCTCCATTGACTGTAAAAGGGGGAAAGTGCAAGGAATACAAGAAGTGTAAGGAGAAGAAGATAGAGAAAAAGGAGAAGTGACAAAAGGATGAAAAAGAAGAGTAAGGACAAAAGAGGTTTTTATAGCAAACAATAGCGTAGGGTTTTCCCTAAAAAAAAAAAAGATGATGATGATCAAAATTTAGTTTCGCATACTAAGGAGATAGAATTCAGAGTATGAATCTTTGAGAAAAGGTTGCGAAAAAGAGGGCCAGGAAAAACCACATCGCAAAGACAAGGCTGTTCGGGTTTGAATCCCCGAAGCTTAAAGACAGGGCTATTTAGGTTTGAATCCCCGAAGCTCAAAGATATAGCTATTCGGGTTTGAATTCCTGAAGCTCAAGGAAAGGGTTGTTCAGGTTTGAATCCCTAAAGCTCAAAGATAGGGTTGTTCGGGTTTGAATCCCCGAAGCTCAGAGGATTGAGATGACTGTTCAGGTAGTATCCTCAAAATCGGAAGCGAAGGACAACTGGGTCAGGAAAACTCAAAAATCTATGTCCCCAGCAGGACAATAATCGGGCCAGGAAAACCTAAGGTTAACAGTCTTTAAATACTTTATCAAATATTAATGAGTGGCTGATCGGACTAGGAAAACCCGAGCATCATAGTCACATTTCAGAATTGAAGAATTCATCTCTCGGGTGAGACCCGAGAGTCAGGTACGTTTCTTATCTTATCATTTATTTATTGTTGTGCATGTGATTTTTTGAAAAATGGTCATTGCATGCATTTGATTTTTTGAAAAATCAAGGGGCAAACTATAGACACCCGATTCGGTCTGCCCGTGTTGGGGGACGAATTAGGGTTGCTCAGTTTGACCGGCCCATTGTCAAGCCCAATGATGAGAATGTGAAACTTGGACATGAGGATGAAGCCTGAATCTCTAAGTGGAAAGTGGACTTGAAAACCTAGAAGCCCAAAAAACCCCAAACCAAGCCCAGCTATCCAAATTCGGCCCAAGCCTGCTTGGCCCAGTGTAGGCCCAGGCCCATGAGGCATCGCCTCAATGTAATGAGGCAATCGCCTCTTTGGCAGCCGCCAATGGGGCAATCGCCTCATCACATAGGCGATCGCCTCATCGATGAGGTGCCACCTTTATGGCAGCCCACTTGCAACTGCATTTAATGCAGCTACAATCATGACTATCAAGTGGCGCGAGCCCCACTCTCTAGACTTTCTTCTTGTGTGAGGAAAAGACTTTTAGGGAAGGAAAAAAGGCTATGAGAGCTCATGATGGGCTAAGAGGCTAAGGGGCATGGGAAAGCTAAGGGATAAAAAGAAAAAGAGAGAGAAAGAAAAAGGGGGGGAGGTTGGTAAGAAAAGAGGGAGAGCTTTGGAAAAGAAAAAAAACACAGAGGAAAAAAAAGGAAGAGAGAAAAAATATCCTCAAGAAAGGGAAGGAAGGTTGAAGTAAAGGAGTCCACTTTCTCCATAAGGGAATAAGGGAGAAGCTTGTGTCAAAGGTGGATACTACATCCTAACAAGGATCTCAATCAAAGCAGCTCTGAGGGCCTCTCATTTTGGTATAAAACCTACACTTAAACCTAACATGTTCATCATTTTGTGTATTCTTGCTTATGTGTAACTGAGTCTTTAGCAGATTTTTGGTTTATCTCTAGTGTGCCATGCTTGATATCTCATTTTATTGATGGATCTTTGAATATTTTTGCATGTAGTCATAGTATGATGAGTGTAGAGTGTGTATATGCATGTTTTGGTTACTTAGAGTAGAAGTCTGCAAATCTTGGGAGTCAGAACCGGCCTTGTGGTCAAGCGACGCCTCTTCACAGAGGCGTCGCCTCATCTCAATCAGATGATCACCTCATAAATGAGGCGATGGCCCCATTGACAGGCCCATAGGGAGCCTATCCTTTGTGTGTATGCTATTTGTTTTTGTTTCAGATCTGTAAGAGCCCTATTGCTGAGCATCGCCTCATTAATGAGGCGACCGCCTCATTGATAGGGTTAACCTGTTTCCTGCTTCATTTTGTTGTTTGTTTGTTGTGATGTCTGCTTTAACATGTCCTCTTTTGACCTTAAATAAGTTTGCATGATTGCATAATGGTGATTATCTTGATTATTTGATGGTTTCTTTAGTCCATAATGTGAAAACCTCTTTGTAGAACCTCTTTGTAAATATCGTTACATGTGATTCCATTTTTTTTTATGAAAAGAAGGGCTAACTATGTGTTATTTGCAGGAATTACTTGATAATTTTTGTCATCGAGTAGTCACTTTTGCTAGTTACCTTTTGCATACTACCGCTTTTATGATATTTTAATAGTTTATTTTCGATATATGTTTGGTTTATTTTCTGTATATTATTAGCTTATTTAGTTAAAAAGTGTTGTAATCCTTAATCCCTTCCCCTTTTTATTTTGAATGTATGGTTGTAAGTTTTTTTATTTTATTTATTGCATTTTTTTAGTGTTGGGACTTAAAGGCATGAAATTGGACTAATGTGCAAACTCATACTTAATTATAAAATCTGGCAATTATCCAAAGGCAATTTCATTACATGTGGTAAATGAGGAAATAATTAAATAATTAAACGGTAATAAAATGCAAAACACAAACGGAGGCCAACCGCAAGGTTGGGTGAGCATTCAAATGCTCATACCCAGTTTCCGAACCCGATCTCTGATGACAGCTTCTGGGAACCTCTGTGGGTTTTAGTTACTGTACAGTGTTTCCCGGCTTTTATCCAGGTGGCGGCTCCATCTCTGAATAGGCTTAAGACTTATATCATATTTCCTAGTGGGCCTCGAGCCCACACAGTGTCACGGTCGCTAAACACTGTGGCATGCGCTAAACCCCGCCGCCTACAATATTTTTTGTGTTATTAGGGGTATATGTATATATACTAAATGCATGTGTGTGGTGGAGAATTAATGTATAATATTATAATATAATGTTTTAATATAAAGTAACTTATATATATATATATATATATATATATATATATATATATATATATATATATATATAAGAGAAGAAGAAAGGAAACTTACCAAAACAAACCCGACCACCCACCAAAAAACTCACCAAGCTACTACCTCCTCTCCGTCCACCATCACCATCACTGTCATCCTTCTCCTCTGGCATGTCTCAGCACTTCTCGTAGCAGCCATCACTGCCAGCAACCTTCCCTTTCTCTTCTCTTCCTACACTTGCTTTCTTCCTCACGTTTTGAAGCTTCCTCACCATTGCCATAGCTAGATTGGCGCTGCCATTGCTCCCTCAACCTTCCTCACCTCCTCAGGCATCGGTTGACGTCAAGCCTCGCCTCTGCCACCCATTTCTAGCGTCAAAAAGTGAGGTTGAAGGTGAGTTGCACATAGTTGTTTTCTGGTTGATTTCTTGTTCTTTTTTGGTTGTGTAAGCTAGTTTATGTGTTAATCTTCAATTCTTCTAAGTTAGATGATGAATTCTGCAAAGTTAGAGGCTTAAATCTAATTTTTGTATATTATTTTGATTTTTCTCAATTTTACAAAATTTTATTTGATTTTTGTTTGATTTTATTTGATATTTTTTTGGGTTTAATTAGTAATTATAGTTATTGTCAATTATTTTGGATATATTAATTTTATTTGAGATTATAGAAATTATTGTGAATTTTAAATATTTTATTAATATTTTGTTTATATCTGAAATTTATTGTTAAAATTATGAAATTTTGATAATTGGTATTATTATTAAATGTTATTAATTTTAGAACTTAATTTATAATTTTTATGATTTTTATACTATTTTTATAATTATTTTTGAGTTTATGTCAAATGTGTATAAATAGGTTAAATTATATTTTGGAAGAAATTATGAGTTAATTTTATGTTTTTATTAATATTAAGATATTGGATATTGAGAAAATAATTTTTAGGGAATTTTTTAGCAATAATAATATATTATGTAAGTTTTTATATTATTGGGATAAAAATGTAATT
The DNA here is from genome assembly GCA_947683625.1 of Mallotus nudiflorus. Classification (NCBI taxonomy): domain Eukaryota; kingdom Viridiplantae; phylum Streptophyta; class Magnoliopsida; order Malpighiales; family Euphorbiaceae; genus Mallotus; species Mallotus nudiflorus. Next base: position 256,306 of record CANTUR010000094.1, on the reverse strand, counting down.
TTGTGCTAATTATAGCTAAATAAAGGATTGTGGTTGGTTTTAATAATATTTAAGGAATTAAAAGGATTTTTACAAATTATTTACTATTTTTTACTAATTAACACTAATTTTTGAAAATTAATTTCAAATAATATTTTGGTATTAAATTATGAATTTGATAGTGAATATATTTTTGTAGAGATTTAATAATATGAGTAATTAATTTTAGGTTATATTTATATTTTGATATGAAATATAAGTTTGATTATTTAATTGTTGAATAATTGATATTTTATATTAGTATATAGTTTGGTATATATGTTTGTGAAATGTTGTTTTTAAGCTTTAATGAGAAATGATTTTCTAAGTTATGGATATTTATATGTAATGTGTATTTTTGGGAAATAAATGATTTAATTTTTTTGTGTTGGTTGGGTTGTAATCTCAGTCGGGGTTAGTGTAGTTCTAGGAGCCTTACTCGAGTGTGAATGTCTATGACTATTAGAAGTGCATTTTCTATGCAGGAATGACTCTATATATGGTAGAGAGATGTCCATTTTGTAGAGAAGACTCTGCCAAAATTTCAGTATATTTTCTCATAAAATGTGATATCTTCCGTAAATTCCTACCGTTAATTAGGCTTTTTCCTGTCTATCGAGTCCTATCCGGTCTTCCTCGAGTCAGTCTAGAATTTCATTATTTCTGTCGATTTTCAATTTTATTTCATAGACATGTTTTTAAAATAGGTCTATTAATTTCTTTTCTAGAGAATATCGGAGCGGAAGTTGTTGGATCGAGCCAGACGTGCAGTTGTTAGCCTTCTCGCTCATCTTGTAAGTTAATAAAATGATTTGTGCGTGTGTTTTATTTAAAGATACGTGTGCTCATATTTGTAATATTTATTATATGATTTATTTAATTTAATGCATCTATTTAAGGTTTAAGCGCATTTTATTTATTTAAAATCAATTTTGAGAAATTTTGGTAGAACAAGCTACCTGGTGGGTTTCACTAGGACCGTGTGCACATGGTAGAGATTGAGAGATGGATTTGATGTATGTATGACTTGTGGATATAAATTGGGATGGGTGCCTCGGTGGAAGCCATTGCTCTTGAGGATCGCCAATGATTAGAAAGTTAATAATGGACTAGGATGGGTGCCTCGATTGATACCTTAGCTCTCAAGGACTGCCAATGCCATGTATTTGGATTAAGTGGATGACTGCGGCCTGGTGTCTCGGTTGATAACCTTGCTCTCGAGGACCAGCAGTCCAGTTGGAATAAGTAGGCCCAGTTGGCCAGTTAGAAATCTGGGATTAGGGTTCTACCGAGATTTTTTAAAAGATATATATATATATATATATATATATATATATATATATATATATATATATATATACATTATAAAAATTATTTTCACTATAAATCTATGGTTTTCAAAAGGTTTTCAAACCGTATAGCTCTTTTTGTTGACTTACTCAGTGAGGTCTGATTCCCCTCAATTTATTTTTTTTAGGAGCTTAGGAGTTTGACCTTAAATGGCCCCTACACCAGATTTCTTCATCACCGGCTATACTATGTAGGTCACTATGAGCTGTACTATAGTAGTAAGTCTAGAAAATTACAGTAGTAATTGTACTATGAATTTGTATGACTTAAGTATAGTTATGTATTTTATTTTAATGAATCACGCTTATGTATAATGATTTAAGATTGATTTATGATATGTGACGATGGAGAATATTTTATTATGTGCACGATTATGTTTATTTTTAGAAAAATTAGTTTGATAATGTGTTCTGTTATGAAATAAAGTTTGAAATTTGGAATTTTTATTTTTCTTTTCTTTAAGGCTTACTATGGGTTTCAGGGGCCTTATGCCTACCCATTCCCTAGTGCCAATCATGTGCCCTCAGGTTCGGGTTATGACAAAGTTGGTATCAGAGCATAAGTTCGATTAATTGACTATGTCTGTTTGTCTTTCTGCGTTACTACTGTAGTAATTAGGTTAATAATTATCTTTGTGATATTCTTATTTCTAAGTCCGTGATGTGTTAAATACTCTTGTCTTATTTTGAATTTGGTTTTTCTTTATCTTTTTCAGAATGAGGCATGTGCAAACAGACCCTATTGTCGATCCGAATTTTGGGCTTAATGAGCAGTCTGTGCATGATGAGGCTCTTCCTCTTGCTCCACATCATAGGGGCAAAGGTAGAGGTAGAGGCCGAGCTAGGGCAGCTGTAGCTGAGATTCCTGATCAGCAGCCAGTTGGGCTTGAAGCTACGGCCATAGACCCTACAGCCTTTGCAACTGGACTAGCAGGGATTAATCAAGGTCTTGCAGCTTTGAATCAGGCGATGCCCTTTGTGCAGCAGATGTTACAGCAAAGGAACCAGGAGATGTCAAATACTGATGTAGCACTTCTCTACTCCCGAATTCGTAGAGTTTCCTTTAATGGTACAGGTGATGCCTTAGACTTCATTAATGCAATTGAGGCACGTAACAGGAAAGGACACACGGACTACCAGCGGATAATGATTTTGGAGTTGTCAGTCCAAGCGGCAGCTCAATATTGGTTCATGCAGTCGATTCAGTCGTCCATGCATGAGTTAACTTGGCTAGAGTTTAAGGACCACTTCCTAAGATTCTTCTATCCTCCAGCCCCCAGAGATGCTTATAGGTGGCAGTTGTTTCACATCACCGGAGGGGATAGGCCAGTGGAGGATTACATTAGGGAGTCTAATAAGCTATCCTGACATGCAAAGGACATCAGGAGAGACCTCTACAGAGCAGTAGAGTTGTATGTCATTGGTTTAGGGCCAGCTTTTGTGGGTATACGTACTGAGGACCGCACCTTAGAGAGTATGATTGAGGAGGCCCGTTTGATTGAGAGGCGACATATTCGCCAAAGCACCGTGTTAGATCCCTATATGGTTGATGGTAGTGGATATAGTGTAGCTCTTGGGTACCAGCAGCCAACATTTCACATTGGTAGTATGAGTTAGCAGGCTGTGGGTAGTTCACAGCAGGGTGGTAGGAGGTCCAGGAATCACCGAGTTGGTCGACATGGTTATGCCATGAATAAGAGAAGTGGTAGAGGTCACAGATTTAGTATTGGAGTCAGCAGTAGTAGCAATGGGCAGAGCTCCAGACATAGTAGTTCTAGGTCTGGAGCCAGTGCATGTGTGAGTTGTGGTCGATTCCATCAAGGCCTATGTCATTTATTGTCGGGCACTTGCTTCAGATGTGGACAAGTTGGTTATCTTGCTAGAGCTTTTTCTCACTCCGGATATCAGCTATAGTATGCTCAAAGTTCATCTTCATCAGTGGCTCAACCTTTCTATCTGATGCCACAGTAGTTTATAGCACTAGTACCGCCACAGCTTATGGACCAGTAGGGCCGAGGTTTAGTTGGTAGGCCTAGTGGTCGTGGGTATGTGCAGCCTTCGACATCTCAGCAGGCAGGTCGTGGCTAGGCTCGAATGTTCACTTTGACACCGTAGGATGCTCAGACTTCTAACGCAATGGTAGTAGGTATTCTTTTAATCTGTGCATGTGATGATAGAGTATTGTTTGACCCCGACGCTTTGCATTCATTCATATCCCTCGTGTTTGCTTCAAGAATCGAGTGGCAGCCTTTCAGGTTGTCCTTTCCTCTATCTCTATCAACTCTTCTCAATGATGAGTTGGAGACAAATATCTTCTTTCCTTCGTGTCCAGTGTTAGTTGATGGTAGAGAATTATTAGCAGACTTGGTGTTGCTTGATGTGTTGGAATTTGATGTCATTTTAGGTATGGATTGGTTGTCGAGATATTTATGCTTCGGTGAATTGTCGAGAGAAAAGTGGTGTTCAGAATTCTGAATGAAGAAGAGTTTTATTTTAAAGGTGAAAAGAACTCCATTCCTCGTAATCTCATTTCTGCCATTACAGCCTGAAAGATGCTTAAAAGGGGTTGTCAAGGTTACTTGGCAGTAGTAAGAGATTTTGAGATAGAGAAAGGAGCAATCGAACAAGTGTCAGTGGTGTGTGAATTTCTGGATGTCTTTCCTGAAGAATTACCAAGATTATCACCAGACAAGGAGATAGAGTTCTGTATCAATGTCATACCTGGTACAGATCCTATTTCTATACCACCATATAGAATGGCACCAGCTGAATTACAAGAGTTGAAGGAGCAATTCCAGGAGTTGCTTAATAAGTGTTTCATAAGACCCAGTACATCACCTTAGGGTGCTCCAGTGTTGTTTGTGAAGAACAAGGATGGTAGCCTTCGACTCTGTATTGATTAGAGGCAGTTGAACAAGGTCACCATCAAGAACAAGTATCCACTTCCAAGGATCGATGACTTATTCGATCAGCTTCAAGGTGCTACATGCTTCTCTAAGATAGACTTGAGATTTAGGTATCACCAGTTGAGGATTAGAAGTGGTGATGAGCCCAAGACAACATTTCGGACGAGATATGGCCATTATGAGTTCTTAGTAATGTCTTTTGGGTTGACTAATGCTCCAGCAGCCTTTATGGACTTAATGAATCAGGTATTCAGGCCATCCTTGGACCGATTTATAATAGTCTTCATTGATGACATCTTGGTTTATTCCAAGAGTGAAGCTGAGCATGTTATACATCTGAGAAGGGTGCTTCAGACTTGAAGGGAACACAAGTTGTATGCTAAGTTTTCAAAGTGCGAGTTTTGGTTGAATCAAGTGGCATTTTTAGGCCACGTGGTTTCTAAAGATGGCATACAAGTAGACCCTAAGAAGATAAAAGTTATTATAGAGCGGCTGAGGCCAACTATAGTCAGAGAAGTACGAAGTTTCTTGGGTCTAGCAGGTTACTATAGGAGATTTGTTAAAGACTTCTCCAAAATTGTTGCACCTTTGACAAGGTTGACCCAGAAGAGTGCTAAGTTTGTGTGGACAGACAAATATGAAGAGCACTTCCAGTTATTGAAGGATTTATTAATGTCAGCTCTAGTTTTGACTTTACCTTCTGGAAATGAAGGGCATACGGTGTATTGTGATGCTTCCAAAGTAGGATTAGGTTGTGTATTGATGCAAAATGGCTAAGTATGCTTAGAGGTAGCTGAAGAAGCACGAGCAAAACTATCCTACTCATGACTTGGAGATGGCAGCCGTTGTGTTTGCTTTGAAGATATGGAGGCATTACTTGTATGGGGTTACATGTGAGATATACACCGATCATAAGAGCTTGAAGTATATCTTTCAGCAAAGGGACTTGAACTTGAGGCAGAGAAGATGGATGAAACTTCTTAAGGACTATGATTATTCCATTTTGTACCACCCAAGCAAGGCAAATATTATTGCTGATGCCTTGAGTAGAAAGTCAGCGGGCAGTCTTGCCCACATCAGCACAGAAGGGGACCTATTATCAAGGAGTTGCACGGATTGATTGATCAAAGGTTGCAGTTGAAAGTTACTAAAAAATGCCTTTTAGCTCAATTCAGGGTACGATCAGTATACTTAGATTGAGTTAAGGCAGCTCAGAATAGAGACCCACAGTTACAGAGGATTATGCATAAAGTGCAACAAGGGCAGTCAAGAGACTTTATGGTTGACAGAGAAGGTGTATTGCAGTTAGGCACTAGAATTTATGTGTCGAATGTTAATGAATTGAGGAAGGAAATTATGGAAGAGGCACATTTTTCTGCTTATAGTATTCATCTAGGTTCTACCAAGATGTATCATGTCTTGAAAGATACATATTGGTGGAATGGAATGAAGAAGGATATTACAGATTTTGTGTCTAGATGAACATCAAAGACCCTCGGGATTATTACAACCTATGCCAATTCCCGAATGGAAATGGGACATGATAGCCATGGACTTTGTGACTGGATTACCTCGGACTATAGGAGATTATGATGCTATTTGGGTGATTATTGATAGGCTAACCAAGTCAGTACACTTTCTACTAATAAAGAAGACGTACTGTAATGATGGACTGGCAAAACTTTATGTCAATAGGATTGTTTGTCTACATGGAGTACCAATAAGTATAGTGTCAGACAGGGGAGCCATATTCACCTCAATCTTTTAGTAAGAATTACACAAGGCCTTAGGTACCAAATTGGATTTCAATACAACCTTCCATCCTCAGACAGATGGTCAGCCAGAGAGGACCATCTTGATGTTAGAAGATATGTTGAGGATGTGTGTGATGGATTTTGGAGGACAGTGGGATTCACACTTGTCATTGATTGAGTTTGCTTACAATAATAGCTATCATGCTAGCATTGAAATGGCTCCATATGAGGCACTGTATGGTAGGAAGTGTAGATCACCATTATGTTGGGAGATTGGTGAAAGGTAGTTAATATGTCCAAAGTTGGCATTGGTGACTTCAGAGAAAGTCCCCATCATACAGCAGAGATTGAAGACAACCTTCAACAGACAAAAGAGCTATGCTGACCCTAGGAGGAAGGATGTATCTTTTATGGTTGGAGACATGGTGTTCCTGAAGGTGTCTTTAATGAAAGGAGTCATGAGATTTGGCAAGAAGGGTAAGCTAGCTCCTAGATACATTGGACTGTTTGAGATTCGGTCTAGAGTGGGTGAAGTGGCATATAGGTTGGTGTTGCCACCATAATTGTCGAGGATCCACCCTGTGTTTCATATGTCTATGTTGAGGAAATATGTTCTTGATCTATCTCACGTTTTGCAACCTCAAGCCATAGAGCTTAGCGATGATCTAACCTACGAGGAGTATCCAGTGGCGATTGTGGATCGCCAAATTCGACAATTGCGGACTAAAGAGATATTGATGGTGAAGGTGCTATGGAGTAACCATTCTATTGAGGAGGATTGCACTTGGAAAACTGAAGTAGAGATACGAGTTTTTTTCTTATATCTCTTTTCCTTTTAGGCCTTGTAATTTTTCTTTCTTGAATTCAGGGACGAATTCTTATAAGGAGGGGAGACTGTAATACCCTATATTTTATTTTAAAAAAAGTAATTTTCGAATTTGTATTATTTTATTATTTAAAATGACATTGTTTATTTTTATTATTATTATTATTATTATTATTATTATTATTATTATTATTATTATTATTATTATTAAATTACATTACTTGCATGGATATTTTATGTGTGTGTATTAAATTATTAGTGTGTGTGTGTATATATATATATATATATATATATATATATATATATACAAAAGAGAAGAAGAAAGGAAACTTACCAAAACAAACCCGACCACCCACTAAAAAACTCACCAAGCTGTTGCCTCCTCTCCGTCCACCATCACCATCACTGTCATCCTTCTCCTTTGACGTGTCTCAGCCCTTCCCGGAGTAGCCATCACTGCCAGTAACCTTCCCTTTCTCTTCTCTTCCTCCAGTTGCTTTCTTCCTCACGTTTTGAAGCTTCATCACCTTTTCTGGAGCTAGATCGGTGCTGCCATTGGTCCCTCAACGTTCCTCACCTCCTTAGGCGTCGATCAACATCAAGCCTTGCCTCTGCCACCCATTTTCAGCGCCAGAAAGTGAGGTTGAAGGTGAGTTGCACATAGTTGTTTTTTGGTTGTTTTCTAGTTGTCTGAGCTAGTTTATGTGTTAATCTTCAATTCTTCTAAGTTAGATGATGAATTCTGCAAAGTTAGAGGCTTAAATCTAATTTTTGTATATTATTTTGATTTTTCTCAATTTTACAGAATTTTATTTGATTTTTGTTTGATTTTATTTGATATTTATTTGGGTTTAATTAGTAATTAGAGTAGTTATTGTTAATTATTTTGGGTATATTAATTTTATTTGAGATTATAGAAATTATTGTGAATTTTGAATATTTTATTAATATTTGAAATTTATTGTTAAAATTATGAAATTTTGATAATTGGTATTATTATTAAATGTTATTAATTTTAGAACTTAATTTATAATTTTTGTGATTTTTATAATATTTTTATAATTATTTTTGAGTTTATGTCAAATGTGTATAATTAGGTTAAATTATATATTTGGTAGAAATTATGAGTTAATTTTATGTTTTTATTAACATTAAGATATTGGATATTGAGAAAATAATTTTTAGGTATTTGTATAATTTTTAGGGAATTTTTTAGCAATAAAAATATATTATGTAAATTTTTATATTATTGGGATAAAAATGTAATTTTGTGCTAATTATAGCTAAATAAAGGATTGTGGTTGGTTTTAATAATATTTAAGGAATTAAAAGGATTTTTACAAATTATTTACTATTTTTGACTAATTAACACTAATTTTTGAAAATTAATTTCAAATAATATATTGGGTGAGATTTGGATATTTTGGTATTAAATTATGAATTTGATAGTGAATATATTTTTGTAGAGATTTAATAATATGAGTAATTAATTTTAGGTTATATTTATATTTTCATATGAAATATAAGTTTGATTATTTAATTGTTGAATAATTGATATTTTATATTAGTATATAGTTTGGTATATATGTTTGTGAAATGTTGTTTTTAAGCTTTAATAAGAAATGATTTTCTAAGTTATGGATATTTATATGTAATGTGTATTTTTGGGAAATAAATGACTTAATTTTTTTTGTGTTGGTTGAGTTGTGATCTCGGTCAGGGCTAAGTGTAATTCTGGGAGTCTAACTCGAGTGTAAATGTCTGTGACTATTAGAAGTGCGTTTTCTATGTAGGAATGGCTCTACCTATGGTAGAAAGATGTCCGTTTTGCAGAGGAGACTTTGTCAAAATTTTGGTATATTTTCTCGTAAAACGTGATATCTTCCATAAATTTCTACCGTTAATTATATTTTTTCCTGTCTATCGAGTCTTATCTGGTCTTCCTCGAGTCAGTCTAGAATTTCGTTATTTCTATCGATTTTCGATTTTATTTCATAGACGTGCTTTTAAAATAGGTCTGTTAATTTCTTTTCTAGAGAATATCGGAGCGGAAGTAGTTGGATTGAGGCAGACGCGCGGTCGTTAGCCTTCTCGCTCATATTGTAAGTTGATAAAATGATATGTTCGTGTATTTTATTTAAAGATGTGTACGCTCATATTTTTAATATTTATTATATGATTTATTAGTTTAATGCAACTATTTAAGGTTTAAGCGCATTTTATTTATTTAAAATCAGTTTTGAGAAATTTTGGTAAAACAGGCTACCTGGTGGGTTTCACTAGGACCGTGTGCACATGGTAGAGATTGAGAGATGGATCCGATGTATGTATGACTTGTGGATATAAACTGGGATGGATGCCTCGGTGGAAGCCTTTGCTCTCGGAAACTGCCAGTGATTAGAAAGTTAATAATGGATTGGGATGGGTGCCTCGGTTGATGCCTTAGCTCTTGGGGACTGCCAGTACCATGTATTTGGATTAAGTGGATGACTGTAGCCTGGTGCCTCGGTTGATGCCTTTACTCTCGGGAACTGGCAGTCCAATTGGAATAAGTGAGCCCAGTTGGCCAGTTAGAAATCTGGGATTAGGATTCTACCGAGATTTTTCAAAAGATATATATATATATATATATATATTATAAAAATTATTTTCACTATAAATATATGGTTTTCAAACCGTACAACTCTTTTTGTTGACTTACTCAGTGAGGTCTGATTCCCCTCAATTTATTTTTTTTCAGGAGCTTGGAAGTTCGACCTCAGACCACCCCTATGCCGGATTTCTTCATCACCAGTTATATTATGTAGGTCACTATGAGCTGTACTGTAGTAGTAACTCTAGAAAAATGCAGCAATAACTGTACTATGAATTTGTATAACTTAAGTGTACTTATGTATTTTATTTTAATGAACCACGTTTTTTTACAATGATTTAAAATTGATTTATGATATGTGATGATGGAAAATATTTTATTATGTGCACGATTATGTTTATTTTTAAAAAAATCAATTTGATAATGTGTTCTGTTATGAAATAAAGTTTGAAATTTAGAAGTTTTATTTTTCTTTTCTTTAAGGCTTGCTATAGATTTTGAGGACCTTATGCTTATCCATTCTCTAGTGCCGGTCACGTACCCTCGAATTCGGATCGTGACATAATGTTTAATAATTTAATTTTAAATATATAATATATAAGTTTTTATTGTTAAAAATATTGCAAGGCGAGGGTCAACAGCAAAACATTGCATAGGCACCGTTGATTGAGAAAGAGAATTTTTGCAACCAAAATGATTTAAAGGAAAAGAAGAAAAAAAATTAATTAAATGGGAACTGAAAGTCACTCGACCAGCCATGGATGCGTTAACAATTTTTTTTTTTTTTTTCCTTAATCAGAACAAGAAGTGCAGGGGTTTAACCAGGAGAATGAGGCAACAAAAGCTGTTTGCAAAGCTAATGCAAAGACAATGATTACCACACGTCTAAAGCATCTGGGTGAAAAAATATTAAATTGCTATATCATGACAATTGAGTTTCCTCATCATGCCATATAAAGATAAGGATAGCCACAAAATTCAAAAGCGTACAGATTGACAGAGAAGGAATCATGGCAACTAAAAAACTGACCTGTCAGAACAAGTTATGGAAATGCAGAACATATTTATATATGGAAAAAAAGGCAAAATTAAAGTAATTATGTTATTCAATTAATGGTAAAGCAAATAGAATTCTTTCTTGGCAACGAATCCCATACCATATAATTATTGAATTATAGATGTTTCCCTAATCTACCTTTCTTCCTTGTCTGATTCACCCAAACCCTCCCCCCCGGATGCTAAGATTTCACCTATCAAGAATTTAAGAAACATTTATGAAAACGCCTCCCAGATGTCCCAGGGCAGGTTTTAATTTGTCTAAATTGGAAATGTGTTTCTGCCATTTAAAAAAGAAATCCTGAAACAACAGGCCCTTCCTTATTATCAGGTCATTCTGCAATCTATTGCATAACAATGCTAAAAATGCCACCAAATTGGCAAAGTTATAAGACAAGAATTTAAAACATATTAATTTCCAGTAACAATCAATGGAAAAAGATACTATATGAGAGGAAAAGCCAGCAGAACTTGTACATGCAAACCTGTAGTTATTCACAATTCATCGCAAAAAGCCCTTCCTTATTACCAGGTCATCCTGCAATTTATTGCATAGCAGTGTGCTAAAATACCACCAAATTGGCAATGAAATAAGACAAGAATTTAAATCACATAATAATGCCAGCAACAATCAATGGAAAACGATACTATATCAGAGAAACAGTCTGCACAATTTTTTACATTTAAGCTTGTAGGTATTCACAGTTCATCGCAGTATGAGAAAATAAGCTTGTTGAGATGAGCCATACCATTACAGCATTTACAGAAATTGACTGTACAAAGAGTTCATCAAAGAAGATCAGAATATTCCCAATTGAAGCCAATAGAACTCCTGAACCAATGAACAATAATCTCTCTCATTGTTTCATAATGTACTTCTTCCTGCCAAATATGTCCTCAAAGCATACGCCACCACTTCCATGTAAAATATCCCCAATTTTAGAAACATATCAAACCATTCTCCATTAGAATATACAGATCCAAGTTCAACCATCAATGCACTTAAAACCCCTGCAAACCCATAGCCAAATCCCAAACAGAACAGCACAAACAACCAAATCCATTACCAAAACGATCCAAACATGCTTTCTCCAAACCTGCTTAGCTTTTTGCCTACCATCACCCAAATAAAATACACCACTACCACCATTCTTATGCATTGAAACTGAGAACTCCCTGTTCAACACAGCATTCCCATTCTCACCCACGTGATGATTCATCTTATTATTATTGTTATCGTTATCATCCACCACATTAGCCTCTCCATCATTAACGCAGCCAGCACAACTCAAAGGTTGTCTCTTTTTCTTCTTCATTATCAATTTAGCAGGCTTCGAAAGCAAAGGGCTAACGATGGACCTCTTCCCTGAATCAAAGCTTGGATTCCTAACGACTTTTGGTACGTCCATTAAAGATTCCACCGAGTCTGCATCCAACGACAATATATGGCGAAAGATAGGGGAAAATTGATCCTGAAAACAATTATAAGTAAGCTCATCAAAATCTTTAACAGGATTAGACCTAATAAACTCCTCAAAATCAGTCTTAATACGGTTTAAGAACCAAAGAGATCCAGATTTCTCAAGATTTTCTTGGAAAATGACGAAATAGGTAAAAGGGTCATTGATTAAGAAGGTGTAGGTCTTGTTGCGAACGGTATGAGAGAAAGCTGAGTGATGAGGAGGGGTTTTCTCGATGCATTGTTTAGCGATGACTTCAATTCCTGGCTGTTTTGAGGAAATGAATTCTGCAAGAATTGTGGGTCCTTTTGCAATGCAAGCATAGAAGATGAGATCTGGGTTGGAAATCATTTGATGGGTATGCTTATTTTTCCTATCAAATTCTTTTTTTTTTTTTGTTCAACTTACAGAGGAATCAAGAAAAGCTGAGTTTGGGAGAGGGTATAGGAAATTGGAAATTGGCTTTGCAGCAAATGGTGAAAAGAAAATTTGCTTCTTCTCTTTGTTTTTGCTAATAATTGGTTGATGCATTTGACTCTGAAACTGGATTTTTTTTGGGGTATCGAATCATCTCACCGTTTTCTCTGGAGATGTGTAATTAATTCTGTTCCTTTAGGGTTTAGAAAATTTTGGAAAAGAGACGCAACGGAATCGACATACGGAAGGTAGACGCAAACAGAATAACGGCTGGCCCGGTAATATGAGCCCTCTTTTTGTACATTTATTTACTCATGTGCCATTTACTTAGGTTTTTTTCCTTTTTCTTTTCCTGATATATAGGATTATCGTGCGTATTAAATTAGTCAATCCGATTTCCTTGTGTGGGGTCCTCATCTTGACCTAATCCACCCGTCTATCTGTACAGGTAACTCAGAAAGATTTTTTTTTTTTTTTCAAAATATAAAAAAACCAAGATATTTTTAAATACCGATAAATAATTTTTTTACATATGTACTCATAAATAATAATATATTTTATATGTGAATAAAAAATTTATTTAACTCATAATATATAATAAATAAATAATTAAAAATATTATTATAATTATTATTACATAAAAATTTAAAAAATAGTAATAGTGTTATTTATTTATATAAAAATTTAATATTAACTTAATATAATTATAATTCTGATTTCTTTTAAAAAAATATAATTATAATTTATTATAATTTTCTTAAATATTTTATTTGAATAACTATATAATATTATTTTAATATTTCTTATAATTAGTGAATAAAAAATTTATTAAACTCGTGATATATATATATAGACAATTTTAAAAATAATAACAGTATTATTTATTTATATAATAATTTATATTAAATTAATACGATTATAATTCATTACAATTTTTATATATTTTTATTAGTTATTTTTTAATATTAGTTTTTTTAATTATAATTTTTGTTAAAAATAACATAAAAGTTAACATAATTAAAATAGAAAATATACTTTTAATTAAATTAGAATCATATTTTAATTAATTTAATTTTATTAAAGATAAAATAGAAGTCAACATAATTAAAATATGAAATAGACTTTCAATCAAATTAAAATTATATTTTAATTAGAAATATATTTTAATTAATTTTATTTTATTTTATTTGTAAATGACTAAACTATTCAATTTTTATATAATAATAAGTAAAAATTTTTTTATAATTTTATTTATCCTCCACCACTGTGTGTGGGTGTATATATATATTTTCAAAATAAAAGTTTCAATTTGAGAAAAAAATAGGGTACAATATAAAATTAGGGTAAAATGTGGGGTCCAATTTAACCTTTTCCCTATATTATATTTATAAAAAGCAAAAATAAGTTTCTTTAATATAAATCTTATAGGCATTTCAAAAATAAACTAGTAAATTAGATATCAAAGTTAAATTTTACCTTACAGATGACATTTTATTATAATTTTTTTACCTTTATTACTTAAATAATTATCTTTTATTTAAATAAAATATAATTTTTTTATTTTTTTTATTTATCTTGCATGCTTATCTATTTGCATATTATTTTAGAAAAATATTGATGACCTTGTAATTAATATCCCCAGTTGAGTAATTTTTTAAAGAATTACTTGAGATATTTATTCTAGTCCATTATATGACTCATGCATTCACATTTGCCTTTTTATTTCTATTTCTTTTGGTGTTTATTTTGTTAATTAGTTTCTTTTTCTTTATTAATTAATTATCATGTGGACAGATAAATATATTAAATTGTTATGAATCTAATGTGTGCTTTCATGTGCTTATGTACTAACCTTTGTTTTGCAGAAATCATTAGAATATAAATTTTCTTTTATTTTCTATTTTAATTGTATTTATTAGAATATACTATTTTAAAGTGATGTAATCCTTATTTTCAATTATTTATTTATTTTTTATTTTAATGTATTTATTAGAATAAACTATTTTAAGGGTTGTAATTTTTAATCATTTTCTCCATTTTATTTTTGTTTGTTTTTATTTATTTTTTTATTAAGTATCTCTTACATGTTTATGTTTATGTTTTTTTTGTGTTGTTTGTCTATTTGCTTATCTTTTTACTTGCTTTATTTGAAATAAATGCCCCTTGCATGTTTTGATTGTTATGCTTGTTTATTCTTTGTCTTTATTATATTTTGCAATACATGGGTCAAATCCAAATATCCCACACACTAATTATAAATCAATGCCATTTTAAGTGGACTCATATTCCTACATGGTAATGCGTCATTAAAATTAAAATTATGGTAATGCGAGAGGTAATGTAGGATATGTATATTAGGAAATAGTTATGTAGATGCTACTCGTCCAACCCAAAATCTTTCATAAGGAAAATGAGTTTTATTTATTTGCTTTCCATTTCTATATTGTGGTCGAGTGGTGACTCTAAATTCATAAGGCTCCTCAGAGTTGTTCCTCCCATATTAATTATAATTGGAATCAAATATTCCTGTTACCTATCTTGTGCATGTCTCGAAAAACTGGCTTTGCCACCCATGTCCACGCCTCCCCCTTATTTAAAAAGTCAAATATTTACCTCCCTTAACTTTTATTTCGTTAATATTTAAGGAATTCTATTAGGGTTACACTTCTTTTTCAATTCATTGCTATATAAAAAGACTAAAATATCCTTTCAAACAATTCAAAAAAAAGGTATAATTAACTACAAAATACTAATACTATAATTATGTTTTTTTAATAAACCATATCATTAGTAAGTGTGGAATTATGTATTTAATATTACTAAATATAAAGACTAAAATAGTATTAGTATGTTACAATTAATTATAGTTTTTACTATTTGAAAGGGCATCTTATTCTTTTTATATGGCACTTAATGGGAAAATTAGTCAAACCCTAACAAATGACCTTAAATATTAAAAAAAAAAAACTTAAGAGGCAAAAATTTAATTTTGAAACAAAAGGGAAGTATGTATAAATTAGGTCAAATCTCAAGGAGGAAAATGTAACTTGCTTTAAATACTATTGTTGGTGAATTTTTTAAATGGACTAGGTCGAGCGTGCCAGAGGAGATTTTCCTTAAATGATTTCTTACTTCTTTCAAACAATCTTGCAAGTTCCAAATTCCTTTACCAAAATTTGTTTTTATTCCAACAAGATTTTATGAATTTAAATAGTGTATTGTAGAGACAATGGAAAAAGATACTTTGTATTTATGAAAAACTATTACAAACTAAATGGAATAATAAAGAAATAAAGTAGAACTCTATAAAAAGAAGTAATGATTGCTAATTTGGTTGATGATAGGTACGTGTTATGAGTGACAATAATCAAATACTTGACCACCAGGTTTAAGTGAAACACAGGCAGCAAACCAAAGATTATTGTTGATTTATTTAGGACTTAGAGTGCATTATATGGAAACATGTAGTGAATGCAAAATTTTTGAAGGAAATAAAGAAATAATCAAAGATGATACATTACACTTGGAATCAGTTTCTCTATTCCCCAGTGGAGTCACCACTATAGGTAGAGGGGTTAATCATATGCCCAAGTGTTAGCGACCACAACACTGTGTGAGCTTAGAGCTCACTAAGAAATACATAATGTGGAGATGTAGTCACCACTCGAATAAAAGTCGGGACACATTATACAACAACTAGATTCCATGGAGGTTCCTAAAAGCCATCATCAGAGATCGAGTTTAGAAACTAGGTATAGGCTTTTGGAATGCCCACCCAATCTAGCAGTTGGCCTCCTCATGTGTTTCATATTTTATTACCTTTGATTATTAAATTATTTCCTTATTAACATGCTAATCACGGTTGGTTTCCAATTTTAGATTTCATTCCAAGTTTTCACATTAATCCTATTTCATGCTTATGTCTTGAAATTCAATCACAAATAAATCAAATAATAATAATTTACAACCATTCATTCTAAATAAAATGGGAGAGGGATTAAGAATTATAACTTTTGATGTAAATAAACGTAAAAGATATTGAAAATAAATCATACATAAACAAAAAATAAACTAATTAATTATACAAATCAAAGCTCTCAAGAATTGATTAATAAAGTAATAATCTAGTGATTAAAAATCACCAAATAATTTTTGTAACAAATACGAGTTAGTTCTATCTCACAAACAAAAACAATATCTACAAATCATTAACAAATAATATTCACAAAATAAATAGAAATAAATTCACAAAATAGTCCATAAAATAACATAATAAAATAACATTAAAAATAATACCAAACAACACAATAATTATGTATAAAATTAAAAGATATAACAAATTAAACATGGAAATCATACCGAAAGTACCAAACAAGCATGGGAAAGAAATAAGACACAAATTGATAATAAACAAATAAATATACAAAGATTAACTATCAATATTCAGTATTTTATGCAATCATGCTTCATATATGACTTTAAACAAGCAATAAAACTCAAGAATACAAACACAAGAGTAATGAATCAATGCTTTTAATGAAAATAAATGATTTAAAGCTTAAGAAGAGGGGGGGAGCTTACTGACTTGGACGTGCTTGATGTTCCTAACTAAGCCCTTAGAGCTTGGTTGATTGATTTTAAGGCTCTAAATGCAAGAGAAACCCCTTTCCTTCTTAAGAAATCTAAGTCTTTAGCTTTCTAAGTCTTTTTCTTTTTATTTTTCTTCTTTCTCCTTTCTTCTTTCCTTTTTTTTCAGACTTTTTTTTCACCCCTTAAGTTGCCAACCTCTTCTCTCATACCCCCACATCCTTTTTTAAAGCCTCTTAACCTCTCCCCTTTTTTAATTTCCCAAAAACTCATTCTCACCCTTTCCCCTTGCTTTTTTCATTCCTTAGGCTCTTTCTCTTACTTTTTCCTTTCTTTTTACATCCAAAAATGACCAAATCTTCAGTAGGTGAGCCTCCAACCACTATCATTAATGGCATTTAATGTTGTAAAGGGTGGGTGTGAAGAGACGACTCCTCTTTAATGAGGTATCACCTCACTGATGTCTGTGGTGAAGAGGCCATGCCTCTTCGTTAAGGCGATCACCTCTTTATTAGGGCTAGGTCAGGGCCTTTGGGCCAAAAGGCAATGGACATGGTCTTTGGCTCAATTTTGAGCTTGGATATGGTATTGTTGGGCTTAGCTCAGTGTTTTGGACTTTTTGAGTGTATTTTAAAGAAGTCTCGAGCTTCCCTTGCATTCAAAACTCAATCTTTCTCATCATCGGGCTTTTGTTGCATGTCGATCAAACTAACAGTGTCCACATTAAGTAATACATCGCATGTTCAATCTTCTCTTTATTTTCTTCAACTAGTATTACCTCTATTGCATCCTTTTTAATTGCTAGATATAATGTTAAGGGCTTACTCGAATTTAGTGACTATAGGATTGGAGGATTCATTAAATAAGACTTAATGGCTTCAAAAGCTTATTGACATTCGTTGTCCCAAATCATAGGTTGATTCTTTTTTAAGATCTTAAAGATCAATTTACACATAGTAGTCAACTTAACTATAAACCTGCAAATGTACTGTAAACACCCCCCTAAATTCTTTTG
Source organism: Mallotus nudiflorus (assembly GCA_947683625.1). Lineage (NCBI taxonomy): Eukaryota > Viridiplantae > Streptophyta > Magnoliopsida > Malpighiales > Euphorbiaceae > Mallotus > Mallotus nudiflorus. The sequence continues at coordinate 238,325 of CANTUR010000094.1, read as the reverse complement.
CATTCTTTAGAGTAGGCATTTCCTTAATTGCCTTTATCTTTTCTAGATCCACTTCTATTCCCTTTTGGTTGACAATATGTCCCAGTAGCTTACTAGTCATCACCCTAAAAACACACTTCTTTAGGTTTAATATGAGATTATACCTTTCTACCCTTACAAGGAATTTGTCTAAAGCCTTGAAATGCCCCTCTCTAGTTGTAGACTTCACCATTATATGATCCACATACACTTCTATTTCTTTATGGATTATATCATGCAACAGAGTGGTTGACATCCTTTGATAAGTAGACCCTACATTGTTTAATCCAAATGACATTACCTAATAATAGTAGATACCCCATTCGCTTACGAATGATGTCTTGAGCTTGTCTATTACTACCATCATGATTTGATTATACCCTAAAAACCCATCCATGAAAGAGTGCATTGCACTAGAAGCCATGCTATTGACTAATGTGTCAATGTATGGCAGTAGAAAATCATCCATCGGGCAAGCCTCATTCAAATCTGTGTAGTCCACAAACATTCTGACCCTCCCATCCTTTTTTAGGACTGGAACTATATTTTCCAACCATTGAGTGTCATCTACCACTTATAGGAACTTCGCCCTCAACTGCTTTTCAACCTCTTCTTTGACTAAAAGTGACCATTCTAGCCTCAGTCTCCTCTTCTTCTTCTTGACCTGTGATATGTGAGGATATATAGGGATTTTATGTTTAAAGATTTCCTTGTCGATCCTTAGCATGTCTTCATAGCCCCAATTGAATACTTGCTATCTTTTTATTAATGTTTCTTTCATTTTTTCTCTCTCATCATGAGTTAGACCAGAAGCAAGCAATATATTTTTAGGGTTGTTATTTGTGCCTAAATTAAATGATTTAGTTTGCATGGAATTAATGTCAAACATATGCATGAAATGATCATCATAAATAGAATAATCATTAGGGAACACATCACATAAATAAGCAAACTCAGACTTCACTACATGCACTTTTAAAAAGAATAAATCATCAATTTCAAACAAAGAAGAAAGAGAGACATCCATTATGGAGTTGAGGATATTGGCTTCGAAATCCAGTTCCTTATCTTGACCATTAGCGTCCTTCACTTTCTGGAGCGGTTGTGTTCTCTTCATATTCCTCCTCGGTTGGCACTAACTCTTCCATAGGGACTTCCTTAGCAATAACTTTCTTCATTCCACTCACAAACTCAATAAATATTTTGAATCCTGGAATAACTTCCTTGGCCATTAAAAAAGGTTTTGGAGTTCCATCGTATGGGTATCTAGTCCCTTCTCTCATAAAAGTTGCCCATAAGTTCTCCTTCTTAAGCGCAATCTTGCCTTCTTCTTTCTCAAGTGTTGGGGTTTCGTGACACAAACGCATCAAAAAATTAAAATTTTATCACCTTCCCAAACCTGGATCCATGTAATTTGACTACTTGATTAAATTTAAAGTTTCAAGATTCTCACTAAAATGCAAAAGAGGCAAGATTTTCCAGAAGGATAAGAGGAGGTTCATATTGGTGACACCTTACCTCGAGCTTTTTGCTTTGTTTGTTCAGATCAAGACGTCTCCAAAAGGATGTGTCCTCTATAGGTATCCACACGAACAATCTTTCACAAAATGAATTGGAGTGTGTGCTAGCAACCTTCTTGATTGTCTCACAAATCAAGAACAAAAGAAAAACTTTATGTTTGTTTTCTAGGAAGAGAGAAAACCCTTTTTGGAGGCAGGGAAAAACAACACTATTAAACCCTAGAGAATATAACATATTTATAGACTCCAAATTAGGGGTTTTACCTACCAAAAACCTTTTTGGTAATTTCCATTTATTACATTCTAATTTTTTAAAAAAAAAAATTAGAAACAATATCTTATTTATTTATTTATTTAAAATAACATTTATCTTAAATAAATAAATAAATAAATAAAACACTTTAATTATTTATTTCCATAGAGTTTATTTTGGGCTTATTAAACCCATAATCATTTTGGGCTTGTTCTAAGTGTGTGACCTTGTAGGTTCACATATCATTGGCAGTGGGCCTAAATCTCTATTTAGGCCTACAAGTTATAAGTGGCCTCTAGCAAGACATTATGACTACCCAAGTCATGTGAAGTCAATAATATGACATAACCTAATTACAATGAATTTTATCATCCCTTTATCACATGATATCTTAATTGAACATAAGGCATAGAATGTCATCCTTATATTGTTCAATATTCTGACTTGATTCCAAGTAGACTGAAAATGATAACTCTTTATCAATTCATTTCAGCATGGCCATGCATTTTCCTTCAGTCTATCTTATTAAGGGGCCTATAGATATCTTTCGAATATTAATGAGGATCAATTTCTTCTAAATCACTCACATTCCTCACATAATTAATTTCATATCCAACAACATCCTATCTAATCGTCCAGATATAGACAATGTTAGAATGTGTCAAAACATAAAATAGCTATGTAGAAATCCATGATGATTTCAAGGTTAAAGGACCGAAATAAAATTAATGTGATGAGAAATACTTATGACAATATTCTATGCAGTATTCTCATAGTGGGTCAATCCAGTACATGATCTCTCATCATGTACCTATGAGTTGACTTAATATCTCATATTCATGATTAGTAAAACATAACCATCAGTCAACATCATACTAGCCTTAATACATTAACATTTATATAATTAATAAATGGCTAGGGATAATTAGAATAGAATTGTTATTTTAATCTAAGGGTTTTACTATCAAGTCACATACTTGATGGCCTTAGTAAGAATTAACCATTCATATAGTTATCATAAAATCAAATGATAATGAAATACCTCTTTATTAATAAAATAAGAAAGTCAATGCATAATCAAATGATTGACCTAGTGCATATCACTAACATCAAGTTGATTCCAGATGTTGACTTCCTCTTTATAACCTTTAATCCTTTTAAACCCTACCCTACACTTTAAAATAGGTACCTTACGCTCAACAAACATTGAAGGTCCACTTTGGTCTTTTCCCAATCCCATACCAGGCATAAACTTTATATTGCGCATCATATTAAGAACCCTCTCATTTATTTTATCTTCATAAATTACACACACCTCAAAACTCAGGCTTATGGCTATTTCCTTAGGGGCTAGCCTTAGGGTGGCCACAACTGCTTCAGTCTCTACAGAGATGGTGAAAACCCCTACCTTCTTGTGGAAACTTGATTTTCTAGTGAACAATGGAAGGTACATCACCCAAAACATGGAACCATAGCCTTACCAGTGGGATAGTAAAGGTCACAGGAATATCGACTACATGCAGATCGACTTAAGTTTTGATGGGTCTTGTCCTGACCAAGGCTTTGAAGGTTTCCTTGATATCCTTTTTTATATTATTTTAAGCCTTGATGACTACCTCAGAGGTTTTAAGTTTGCCACAGTTAACCCTAGCTTTGGTAGAACCTTTAATGGACAAACATTAATGGTGAAACCATTATCTACCATAACACAATAAGTCATATTTCCTTCACTTTAGCCATAATGAACAAGGCTTTGTGGTGATCCCTCCCTTTTAATGGCAAATCATTATCAGAAAACATTATAGCACATTGGGAGGTTTCTATCAAGGAATTAATCATCTGCTTAAGAGTAAATCTTATGGGGATCTTTTTTTTTTATCTAGTGCTAGAACTAGTGCTTCTAGGTGGTCCCTATAGTGCATGAGTAACTCCTAAAAACTAGCTATAGTTCCTTGGTCTTTCATCACTTCCTTCCCTTTTCTTGTCACCACTTCCTTTCCTTATTCATGCTCAGTAGTTTTAGCTTCTTTTCTCTTTTCCTCGACCTTACTCATAGATTGGCCTGATCCACCTTGCTTATTATCCCACAAATCAACCTTCCCTTCATTTTCATCATCAGAACTTTAGATGTCTAATACATGCACAACAAACTCAATGGGTTATTTATTTTGGTTTGGGTTCAAGATTTGGTGGACTAGGAATGGTGTCAACAAAAGAGCTTAAGACTTGTTCTTTTATTAGGCCAATGTTAATCATTAGAATAGGTGGGTTAGGTGGTGGCACATCTCGGTAATTAAGCGAAGGGTTGTTTTGGATATTTGGTTTTCTTATCTTTAGGTCGGTGATTTTGCCTACATCAATTAGATCTTGGATTTCAAGTTTCAATTGGGCATAATTGTTAGTGTCATGCCTAATGGTTTAGTGAAATTTATAAAAACATTTTGGGTTAGCACTAGTTAAAGGTTACTGTAAAGGAAGGGGTCATAACAAATTTTTCTCAATCAATTTCTCAAAGAATTTGGATAAAGGTTGACCAAAATTGGAGAATCTTTACTGTTGCCTAATAGTGTTAATCTATAGACTACTGTTAGGTGGCTTGATGTTGTTAACCTGGACATTGCTTATCGAACTAGCTCCTTTTTACCCTTATATCTACTTCCAAAGAACCTTTTCTCTTGGGCCAAGTCTGATTCCTTTTGAACCCCAAATCTATATAATTCCTTAAAATTATAGATTCACAAGTCCCTTAACTTCTTAGATAGTGCCAGAACACATCCTTTTATTGCCAGCACTAGTTGATCTGACTTGATAGGCCTATACCTCATTTATGATAGCTTCCCTCTCCATCGAGTTAGATAGTTAGTGAAGGATTTGTTAAACCTTTGCTTCGTGTTTTACAAATCCCTCAAAGACACCTTTAATTGAACATTAAAGTCGTATTATTTCACAAAAGCAGCATAGAGTTCTTTCCAATTAGATTAAACATGTGGTTTTGAAGCATAGTATTGGTGGATTGATGCACTCTCCAATGACATAGGGAACTACTTGATGATTTAAGCCTTAGTAAGCTCAATGGCTTTCATATAAGTCACATATTGCTTTAGATGCAAATAGGGATCCTCAATGCTAGAATACTTCTTTATGTCGGGGAATTTAAACTTTCGAAGTAGTGATTCATCTTCCCCTTCTAGATTCAAATTGGTGTAATCCAACTGAACATCCATGCCTTCATTTGCAATTGACTTATGGCCTTGGTATACTCTTAGCCCATTTAGTTTGTTCCATGTCCTTAGCTGGGTTCACTTTTCTTTAATTTGGTGGATTAGCCAGTACCATCATATCATCTTCTTACCTTTCTCTCACTGGGATTTCCTCATCAAGATCAATTAGATTGGGTGGCTATGCCGACTAATAAGCTTAGTTATCTCTCCCATAATCTCCCTCATCATAGATCGGGCTTTAGCGAACACTCCCTCTTTTAATCGTGCCTTAAAAGCCTCAAGATCAAACTCTCCTACCATTTCTATTTCTAAACTTTTGACTAAATGATCATAATTGGACCCCACTTGGATAAGCTTAAAGGATCTATACTGCAAGACCACATATTAGAATTATGCATGATGTGTAGGTTTGTTTTATTATTCAAGAAGACATGTAAGTAAATAAGCACATTTAATATACACAACAAAAATATAGAGCTTAAAAAATGATGACCTCCACCATTATTTCTCCCACACACGTGTTCAATGGTGAGTATCTTATCCTAGGATTTTTGGACTAGATTTTGATTATCAATAGGGGATAATAAAACTGATGTATGTAAGATAACTCTTAAAGTGGAGCAAATAAGTAACATATCCTTTAAATAAATCTAAAGTTTTCCTTAATGGATCGAGAGTGATATCAGGGCTTTACCTTGTCAAAATCCATATTAATGGACCAATATGGCATGATAGGCCCATTTAAGGAGTGTTTCCTTTGAAATGGGCTAAAAATAGACGTGAAAGGCCCATTTTGATAAGATCCATTTACAGCGAACTTGGGTTTTATTTTAAGGATCCATTAAAGGGCATAAACATAAGCAATTAGGAAATTCCTATATTGCTAGGCCACTATATGAGCTTGAGTCCTAGGTAGTAAAAGGCTTTGACTCCCACAATGATATACATCAGTGTTCATCCCCCCACCCATGGGTCCATACAACATGGATAGTACATGTCGTGAGTAATAATAATTAAGTATCTCACCACTAGGTTTGAGTGAAATATAGGTAGCAAAATATTGACTGTTGTCAGGTTAGAATGGGATTGAAGTGCTCATTATGTGCAAAAAGTGTAGTGAATGCAATAAAAATGAAAAATGAATCAAAAAATAATTAAAGATGATAAATTACAAAACACTAGAATAAGTTTCTCTATCCCAGTAGAGTTGCCATTATAGGTGGCGGGGTTTAGCATGTGCCAAAGTGTTAGGTGACTATGGCACTTGATATAATGCAAATATGCATAGTTATATAGGGTAGTTTGGTTGTTATTTCATATGATTTTTATTAATTTTGTGTGTTTATTTGATTATGCAATTTTTATTTTTACTTCTAAGTGTCTTTATTAGTTGCTTGTGTATTTCATACATGTTTTTAGCCTTGATTGGTGTATGAAAAGAGTTTTAGACTTGTTAGAATGAAGAATGAAGCTTTTGAAGCCAAAGGAAGCAAGTTGGAAGCCTTCATGAGTTGTCACCAAATCCTTCTGTGATGAGTCGTCAAGCATTCACGAGTCGTCACCATGCATTACTTCTATAAAGGGTTGCAACTTTTTAGCTTTGAGTGGTTTTCGTATTTCAGCCATAACTTTGTCTACCAATGTCCAAATTTAGTGATTCAAGTTGCTATGGAAAGATAATAGAGAGTTATATAATTTTGATAAAGGAAATTTTAGTAATAAATTCATTTGGATGGACGAAAATTCCCTTTAAGTTACAGCATCTGCATAGGATGGTGACTTTTGGTGTCAAGTGGTGTCTTTCCAAGTTCAATCATATTCTAGGCACTTTCTGCAACTTTTAAAAATGATATATCTATGCATCAATTCTGAAAAAAATAAGAAGATATATATAAAAATAAAAAAAAGGCAAAGAAGAGAGAGAGAAGAAGAACAACAAAGGAAGGGAAGATATTCTACACCAAGCAAGTGTTAGAAGATTGTAAAGGGTTTTATCTATTCCCTTTCTTTTCTATCCCTTTTCTAAGTTGTATTTGATTTCCTCTCTTTGTTCTTTAAGTATGTATCTTGGCTAAATCTTGTATGAGAATTGCAATTATGAATTAAATAAGAACTACATTTTCTTATTTTATTTATGATTTAATGTCAATTAGTGCTTAATCATATTATGTATGCTTGATCACCATATGTAACTTGTTATTTGAATTAAATACAATGAGAATTGGAGTAATTTGGTGGAAGATAATTGAAATTACTTAAGAATTGAATTTAATTTAGAGACAAAGGAATTCATCTTAAAGGAATAAATTAGTATAATATGTTGTATAGTTCTCTCTTGTCTTTGCATTTCCATGCGAATGAATGTAAACTCCAAGAGGAAATATCTTTAATAGATAATGAAAGTTACTTTTAAAAAGGAATTGACTTTAATTGACAATGAGAATTGCTTTTAAAGATTATATACTAATATCCAATCAATGTGTTATATGATGTAATTTTAAAAGTTCTTATTTATATTCTAAATCGTGATTCTTCCATATACTTGTTATAACTTTTATTTTGTGTTCTTAGAAATAATTAGTGTTTAGATTTTCTTAATTATTGTAATCAATATTCCTATTCTAATTTATTTTTCCTATCCATCTAATTATCTATCCGATTAATATAAAATTTTACCAAATTCCTAGTGTTTGACACCCTACTACTCTATACTAAGTCCTAGAGACTAGGGTATACAATTTGACCCATAGCAAATTTTTGACACCATTGTCGGGGAACTTGGTTTAAAATTTTTATTAAATTAGGGTAGAGAAAGGTTGTTTTAGGCCTTGTTTTTGTTTTATTTTATTTTTATATTCTTTATTTGTTATTTGTAAATTTTAGTTTGTTTTAATTGTGAGTCTACTTTTTTAGATGCTTACTAGAAGCACTAGTGATAGTAATTTGTATTTTGATCCTGAAATAGAATTAACCCTACGTACTTTGCGCAGGGAACAAAGAAGAGAGAACCAATTTAATTTGAACTATATGGCTCAATCGGAAAGAAGAACGCTAGGTGATTTTGCCATGCCCGATATCTCGGGTAGTTTTAGAGGGATTATGGCCTTAACTATTGCTAACAATAACTTTGAAATCAAACCGAGTATCATTCAAATGGTGCAAAATAATCAGTTTGGTGGCTTACAAGGAGAAGATCCTTATGCTTACATATTGACTTTTCTTAATATGTGTGCAACTTTTAAGATTAATGGTGTGACGGATGATGCTATAAGGCTAAGGCTATTCCCATTTTCGATTAAGGATAAAGCATAACTTTGGCTTGCTAGTTTACCAAATGAATCAATCATAACATGGGATCAATTGAAGCAAGCATTTTTGCACAAGTATTTTCCACCATATAAGATGGCCAAGTTTCACAATGAGATCACCACTTTCAAGCAAAATGGGAGTGAGACAATCTATTCAGCTTGGGAAAGATTTAAGGAGCTTCAAAGGCAATGTCCACATCATGGCTTGCTGGATTGGGTGATTCCTCAAATCTTCTACAATGGGTTGATGGATGAAAATAGAAATATTATGAATGCAGCAGCCGGTGGAAAGTGGATGGATAAAATGGCTAGAAAAGTCATTACCCTACTTGAAGAGCTTGTATCTCAAGGGTACATAAGTGATGAAACAACTATGGCAAAGAAAAAGGAGTTTTGGAGCTTGACACAATTAAATTGCTGAATGCTAAGGTAGATGCTCTCACTAATATGGTTAGTAAAACTCATATTAATTCTATATAAAGTGTTAATGTTGTTTGTGAGTCATGTGGAGGACCTCATTCATATTCTCAATGCAATTTAAGTTCAAATGAGGATGTGAACTTTGTGCAAGGGGGTTTTAACCAAAAAATGGGGCTGAATTCCAACACTTATAACCCTCAATGGAGGACCCATACCAGATTCTCATGGTCAAACCCATCCTCCTAATTAAACCCTCCATATAACCCAAACACCAGACCTCAAAACCTACCTGGATTTTCTTTGAAGCAATAAACTTTTAATCCTACCAATCCTAAACCTACTCTTGAAAATCTTATGGAGCAATTTGTTAACCAACAAATATCCATAAACAAACAAAATGAGGAGTAATTTAAGCAGCTACAATCTAAACTTGAATAGCTTGCTACTCATAATCGTGTCCTTGAAACCCAAATTGCTCGACAAGCCTCTTCCTCTAACACTAAACCTTTGGGAAAGCTTCCTAGCCAATTGGAGTATGTACAAAAGGAGTCTTGTCAAGTAATTACCTTGTGAAGTGGTAAGGAGGTTGAAAAAGATCTAAATAAGAAAAAGAGAGTGGTTGATGATAATGATGGGGTAGAGATTGAGGAAGTGGATGTTAGAAGTAAATAACATGATGAAGTGTATGCCAAGAAAGGTAGTAAAGGAGTTGATATAACACCAATCAAGGAGGATGAACCAAAAGTGGATGTTAAAACTCTTCCTTTTCCTCAAAGATTTATAAGGCGTAACCTATATAAGTAGTTTGGAAAGTTCCTTAATTATCTTAAGGAAATTACTATCACCATACCATTTTTGGATGCTATTAGAGACATGCCAACTTAGGGTAAATTTTTGAAGGACATTATTAGCTATAAGAGCAAGCTTGAAGATTATGGTTTAGTATCGCTTGTTGAAGAATCTAAAGCTATGTACTCTAAGTCCCCACTAAAGCTTAAGGATCCTGGTTCATTTACGATTCCTTGTGCAATTGGAGGTATGCATTTCAATAAAGCTTTATATGATATAGGTGCTAGTGTTAGCCTTATGCCTTATTCTATTTATAAAAAGCTTGATTTGGATGAACTTAAGCCTACCAATATGTGTCTTTCCTTAGCGGACAAATCTATCACATATCCACTTGGGATTTTAGAAAATGTGCCAACTAAAGTTGGGAAGTTTGTAATACTGGCTGAATTTATTGTCTTGGAAATGGAGGAAGACCTTGAGATTCCAATTTTATTTGGGAGACCATTTTTGAGGACAGTAGGGGCAGTCATTGATATGAAAAAAGGGGAGATCACATTGGAGGTGGATAATGAATCTTTGGAATTTGATGTGATGAAAATCATGAAGTCAACACCGATGGAAGTGGCAAGTTGAATTGACTCCATTGATATTATTGATGAAGTAATTCATGAATGTTTGAGACAATACCCTATGGAGCCATACATAATACAAGAAGCTAATGAGAAAATCTTGGAGGTGATTCCATATCAATCTTCTCATAGGACATCAAGATTTGAACCTTTAAGGCAAGAGGATGATTCAAAGGCTACTATGTCAAGTGAAAAAGTCAAGTTAGAGCTCAAGCCTCTACCATCAAACCTAAGATATGCTTTCCTTGACTCTAACTTTAAATTTCCTTTTATTGTGAATTCATCCTTGCCTAGTGAAAATGTTAATGCCTTATGTGATGAGTTGCTTAATCATGAAAATGCCATTAGTTATTCTATAAATGATTTAAAGGGGATCGGTCCTAATGTGTGCATGCATAGAATTCTTTTAAAGGACCATGCTAAGCCTTCCATTGAAGGTCAAAGACAGTTAAACCCCACTCTCAAGGAAGTGGTTAGAAAAGAGGTAATTAAGTTGCTTGATAATGGAATAATATACCCCATTAGTGATAGTAAATGGGTGAGCCCTATTCAAGTGGTACCAAAGAAAGGAGGCTTAACTGTTATTAGGAATGAATCTAATGATTTGATTCCTACAAGAACTATCACAAGATAGTGTATGTGTATTGACTATAGGAAGTTAAATAAAGCAACTAGGAAGGACCATTTTCCATTGCCTTTTATTGACCAAGTTCTTGAGAGACTAGCCAATTTTTCTTTCTTTTGTTATTTAGATGGCCTTAGTGGATTTTATCAAATCCCTATTCATCCCGAGGATCAATCTAAGACCACTTTTACATGTCCATATGGCACTTTTGCCTTTAGGCGTATGCCTTTTGGTTTATGCAATGCACCTGTAACTTTTCAAAGATGTATGTTTTCCATATTTAGTGATCTACTTGATAATTGTGTAGAGGTTTTTATGGATGACTTTAGTGTGTATGGTACTAACTTTACTCATTGTCTAGAAAATCTCTCTAAGGTTCTTGACAGGTGTATTGAACATGGATTGGTCTTAAATTAGGAAAAAATGTCATTTTATGGTACAAGAGGGAATTGTTCTTGGTCACTCGATTTCAAAGAGAGACATTGAAGTTGATAAGGCAAAGATAGAAGTGATTGAAAATTTGCCACCTCCAAAATATGTTAAAGATATAAGAAGCTTCCTTGGACATGCAGGTTTTTATTGAAGATTTATAAAAGACTTCTCTAAGATAGCAAAGTCATTATGTAAGTTACTTGCTAAGGATGCTATTTTTGAGTTTGATAAAGCGTGCCTTGATGCATTTGACACTTTGAAAAGAGCTCTTATTTCCGTACCCATTTTGCAACCACCTAATTAAGAGCAACTATTTGAAATAATGTCAGATGCCAGCAACTTTGTGGTGGGGGCTATTTTGGGTCAAAGAAAGGAAGGCAAGCCTTATGTGATTTACTATGCTAGCAAACTACTTGATGAAGCTCAAATCAATTACACCACAATAGAAAGGGAGTTACTTGTAATTGTTTATACATTTGACAAGTTTAGAGCATATCTTGTGGGGTAAAAGGTGATTGTTTATTCAGACCATGCTGCTCTTAGGTATCTTTTAAGTAAGAAGGAGGCAAAACCTAGACTCCTATGGTGGATTTTGATGCTCCAAGAGTTTGATTAGGAAGTAAGAGATAAAAAGGGAAGTGAGAATCTTGTCGTGGATCATTTATCAAGACTTGATCAAGATGGATTAAAGAAGAATAATGGTGTGCCAATTAATGATACATTTCATGATGAATATCTATTGAGTGTAGTATCAAAGGACCTTCCATGGTATGCAGATATTGCTAATTATCTTGCAAGTGGTGTTCTTCCTTATGAGTTAGATTATCGTCAAAGAAAGAAATTCTTGCATGATGTTAAATTCTATTATTGGGAGGAGCCCTTACTTTATAAGAGATGTGCTAATGGGTTAATTCAAAAATGCATTCCTCAAGATGAAGTTCAAGATGTTTTGAGACATTATCATGCTTTGGATGTTGGTGGACACTTCAGTGCATCAAAAACATCGTCTAAGGTACTACAATCTAGTTTTTGGTGGCCTACTTTGTTTAAAGATGCTAGAGAGTTTGTACTTACATGCGATAGGTGCCAAAGAATGGGTAACATCACTAAGAAGCATGAGATGCCCCTAAAGGGAATCCTTGAAGTTGAACTTTTTGATGTTTGGGGTATAGACTTCATGGGTCCATTCCCAAGCTCTTTAGGCTACAAGTATATTTTGCTGATGGTAGACTATGTTTCAAAGTGGGTGGAGGCAATGCCAACCATTACTAATGATGCTAAGGTTGTTAAGAAAATGCTTCAGAAAATTATTTTTCCTAGGTTTGGTACTCCTAGGGCGTTGATTAGTGATGGTGGTTCCCATTTTTATAATCATGTGATTGAGGCTCTCTTGAAAAAGTATGGAGTAACACACAAAGTTGCTACTCCATATCATCCACAAATGAGTGGGAAAGTTGAGATTAGTAATAGAGAGATTAAGTGGTTCTTAGAGAAAATAATATCTTCTTCAAGGAAGGATTGGGCATTAAAACTTGATGATGCTTTATGGGCATATAGGACAGCTTTTAAAACCCCGATTGGCCTTACTCCTTATCAATTGGTTTATGAGAAGTCTTACCATCTACCCATTGAATTGGAACACAAGGCATATTAGGCAACAAAGGCTCTGAATTTTGATTTGACGAAGGCCGGTAAGAAGAGGTTACTTTAACTTAATGAGTTGGAGGAGTTACGAATGAATGCTTATGAGAATGCAAAATTATATAAGGATCACATTAAGATGTGGCATGATAAGCATTTATCTAAGAAGGAAATTCATAAGGGTGAGCTTGTTCTTCTTTACAATTCAAGACTCAAATTATTTCCAAGAAAGTTGAGGTCAAGATAGTCGGGTCCGTTTAAAGTTATTAAAGTTTATCCTCATGGTGCGATGGATCTTGCTAATGCTAAAGGGGAAATCTTTAAGGTAAACGGACATCATCTCAAACCCTACTTGATTGGTGATGCAATAGATCCAAATTATTCTATCTCTCTATTTACACCTTAATGGAATTGAAGTAAGGTACAATTTACACATTTTTATTTTGAGGTACAATTTTTATATTCCTTGTTTTATTTCATCATTATTTTATTTCATTTTAGAACAACATAATTACTTCATGTTTTTATTTGCAAATATATATTTATAATGTCTTGATTTACACATTCTTTTTTATTTCACATTATTTGTTTATTTAGTACTAAGTTTAGTATACTAATTCACCCACATTTCTTTTATTACTAGGTTTATTTTTAGTATAAAATTGGTTTATGATTAGTTTTCTATTCTATTTTTCACACATTTTCATTATATTATCACATTTGTCTATTTAAATACCACACATCCACATAATGCCACACATTGTCATGATTCGTGAATCATTGGCGAGTCGTAACAGTGGGCTATGGTGATGACTTGTCAAGCATTGAAGAGTCGTAACAGTGGGCTATGGTGACGAGTCATTAACTCTTGACGACTCATAACAGACAACGTTGGTGATGAGTCATCACACATTGACGACTCGTTCCTACATAAAATTTTTCTAAGACATGCCTCACATTTCCCTCAGTCCACTCATATATGCATATTTATGTTCATTTGTCTATATTTATAATAATTACAATTAACTTATATATATATATATGTATATATATATTTTATTATCTTTCCAATTACTTCATTTGTCCTATTATATTTATATTCTAACCAAATTCACCTTTTCAAATGAACAAGTTGTTTCTTTTCCAAGAATGGACATGTCCTTTCCTATCTAAACACACCTTTTCACTATAACTTACACCCCTATCCCTTACACACCTATTACACCTATAAATAAACCCTTTTGACTACCCACTCTCCCATATTTTCATTCATTTACTTCTAGAACGAATCTTGCTATCATTTCTTCTCTATTTTATTCTCTACTTTTACTCTTTCATATTCTCTATTCTCTACTCCATAACCATTTCAACTTTTCATTTCTCTATATCCTTCTCCCTCACACTCACACCCTAACCGAATCATCCTCATCATATCTTTTTATTTTCTTTGTTTCACTTTTGTATTTTCATTTTTGATTCTCTATTTTACATTCCATTCAAGTAAGCTTATCTCCATGGGTAAGATAAGAGGATCTTCATCCAAGAGACCATACATTGAGGAGGAATCACATCAAGAAGAGGAGGAGTTCTTTTAAAAACTCACAAAGCCAAGTTCCTAATCCTTACGCATGAAGAAGGTGCTAGGTTGACAATAATATGGTTTAGGGAAGTAATGGGTTGTAAGTACATCCCTAACTCTCTTTTGAATGATGTTGGCATGCTTGAATCCTTTAATCAATTATTAACTCAATGTGGACTTATGAAATTTGTTTCTCTACATGAAGACAGCATTATTGATTTGATTACTGAATTTTATACTACTTTGGATGTTAATGCCAAGAATTCACAAATTTTAGAATTTCCTATGGAAGGGAAGCCACATCAACTTACGTATTCTTTTATGAATCAAGTTTTTGATTTTAAAAAAATGGATTATGTGATCCCCCTTCTTCTTTTAAGTCTAATGATTTCTGGAAGTTTTTGACTGGTTTGCATACACCATTTGATTCTAAGAAAGGCAAGGTTATGTTTATCAAAGACTTGAAATATTGGTTGTTACATAAGGTGCTTGCTTGTGTTATTTTCCATAAAACTGAATTTAATAGGGCTTTTACCCAAGAATTATTTTTAATGTGGTGCATTCATAATAATAAACAAGTATGTTGGACTTATTGGATTTTTAATCAAATGCTCGCTTGTGCCTCACGTAAAGATGCACCTTTAACCCATGGATATGTTGTTACCATTATTGTAAAAGCTTTGAATGTTAACATTGCTAACTATACTCGTTTTGCTGAGCATTCTTATTTTACTAAGCAAGCTTTTGTACGAGGAGAAGTAGTGGATGCTAATTTCTGTGTCATTCCCGCTCGTTCATGGTCCTGTTGGTGAGGCATTAGGAGATCTCCACAGGATGAGGATTCTCAAGAAAAGGAAACTGGTTGTTATAAGGAGGATGACCCTGAGGAAAAATTACCTTAACCTACCCCCTTGGGCAATGTTCCTATGCTTACTTACCCTCTCCAAAGTGCACCAGGTTCTTCTAGTGACCACCCACCCATATAGGATCAGATTTTGAACACCCAAATTGCCATACAAGGGCAATTAAATGCCTTGGATCATTATCAACAAGAACTCAATCATCACCAATGCAAAATGGAGTACAAATTGAACCAGTACTTCATTCAAACCGGATTCTCGATTGAGTCTCCACCAACCACTCCTACCAATGACTAGGGGAGTATTGCTTATCCTTACCCTTACATTACTTTTCCTTACATTGAGGACAATGCATGTTTTTAAATGTGGGGGAAGGGATAATGATATTAGTATTAGTATATTAGTATTAGTATATTATTGGCATATGTTTTTTTAGTATATTAACGGTATATGTTTGTTTTATTCTACATCTTTTTGTTTAAGTTTCATATGTTTATGAATTTGCATTCATTTTGCTCCCATATTTAATAAGTAGCTATCCTTAATAGTCTTTTTGATTTTGATTGAAGTTGATTTTTTAGTAATTTTCTTTTTTTAACTTTCATTGCTCAATTGGTAAAAATTTTTAACGTTTATATAGTATGAGTAGTAAGTTTATGTTTTTATCTCTTTTTACTATTTCTAAAATTTTATTAATGTATTAGTCAATTTGCTAATTATGCTTAGGCTAGGTAGTAATTATTTAAGCTTAGGTTTTTTTTAGAGTCTTAAGTGGCTTTAGAGAAACTATAGCCATAATACTAATACACTTGCTTTTCAATAATGGATGAGGACATAAAAAAAAGAAAGAAAAAAAATAAAATAAGTGAATAATGTTTGTGATGTGATGTATCTTGAGTAAGTTGTGTGCAATTGAGTATGCTCCTTAGTTGCATTTATTCGGAAAGAGTGTATAATGTCACAAGTAGATGTAACTCGAGTAAGTTGTGTGCATTTGTGTTTGCTCCTCATTTTCATTCATTCAGAACGAGTATATTTAGCAAAAAGGCTTATGAATATATGTCTAAAAATGCCATGAGAAGAGTAAGTTGATGAGTGTGCTTTATATTGTCTCAAGGTTGCTTTTTGCCTCTATAATCCCTAAGTTTGAAGCATGACTATTTTGGCTAAATAGCTTGATTAGAACTTTGACTTTGCATTTTCGATTTTATTCTTAGTAGATTGAGATAAATTGGTAAACTTGTTGCTTATACTATGAGACTTGTTTATTTTACCATTGTTGAGCATTTGAAAGTATGATTATTAAACTATTTTTTTCTTTAACTTCATTCATGATTGAAATGACTTTATGAGGATGCTACATTCTTTTAGGAGTAAATGAAAATTTTGCTTAACTTTTCTATGCTTTGATCTTTTCTTGCTTGAGGGCAAGCAAGGTCTAAGTGTGGAGGAGTTTGATATAATGCAAATATGCATAGTTATCTAGGGTAGTTTAGTTGTTATTTCATATGATTTTTGTTATTTTTGTGTGTTTATTTGATTATACAATTGTTATTTTTACTTCTAAGTGTCTTTATTAGTTGCTTCTATGTTTCATACATGTTTTTAGCCTTGATTGGTGCATGAAAAGAGTTTTAGACTTGTTAGAATGAAGAATGAAGCTTTTGAAGCCAAAGGAAGCAAGTTGGAAGCCTTCACAAGTCGTCACCACCTTCACGAGTCATCACCAAATCCTTCTGTGATGAGTCATCAAGCATTCATGAGTCGTCACCATGCATTACTTCTACAAAGGGTTGCAACTTTTAAGCTTTGAGCGGTTTTCATATTTCAGCCATAACTTTGTCTATCGATGTCCAAATTCAGTGATTCAAGTTTTTATAGAAAGTCATTTGGATGGAAAAAAATGCCCTTAAAGTTACAACATCTGCATAGGATGGTGACTTTTGGTGTCAAGTGGTGCCTTTCCAAGTTCAATCATATTCTAGACACTTCCTGTAGCTTTTAAAAATGATATATATGCATCAATTCTGAAAAAAAAGAAGAAGATATATTAAAAAATAAAAAAAGGCAAAGAAGAGAGAGATAAGAAGAACAACAAAGGAAGGGAAGATATTCTACACCAAGCAAGTATTAGAAGATTGTAAAGGGTTTTATCTATTCACTTTCTTTTCTATCCCTTTTTTAAGTTGTATTTGATTTCCTCTCTTTGTTATTTAAGTATGTATCTTAGCTAAATCTTGTATGAGAATTGCAATTATGAATTAAATAAGAACTACATTTTCTTATTTTATTTATGATTTAATTTCAATTAGTTCTTAATCATGTTGTGTATGCTTGATCACCATATGTAACTTTTTAATTGAATTACTTACAATGAGAATGAGAATTGGAGTAATTTGGTGGAAGATAATTGAAATTACTTAAGAATTTAATTTAATTTGGAGACAAAGGAATTCATCTTAAAGGAATAAATTAGTATAATATGTTGTATAGTTCTCTCTTGTCTTTGCATTGCCATGAGAATGAATGTAAACTCCAAGAGGAAATATATTTAATAGATAATGAAAGTTACTTTTAAAGGGGAATTGACTTTAATTGATAATGAGAATTGCTTTTAAAGATTATATACTAATATCCAATCAATGTGTTATGTGATGTAATTTTAAAAGTTCTTATTTATATTCTAAATCATGATTCTTCCATATACTTGTTATAACTTTTGTTTTATGTTCTTAGAAATAATTAGTGTTTAGATTTATTTAATTATTGTAATCAATATTCCTATTCTAATTTATTTTACCTATCCATTTAATTATCTATCCGATTAATACAAAATTTTACCAAATTCCTAGTGCTTGACACCCTACTACTCTATACTAAGTCTTGGAGACTAGGGTATACAATTTGACCCGCAGCATTGTGTGGGCTTGAGGCCTACTAAGAAATATGACATAGGTCTTGAAGCCTACTTAGAGATGCAGATGCCATCCAGATGAAAGCTGGGACACACTTATAGGGCAACTAGATTCCATGGAGGTTCCCAGAAGCTGTCATTAGAGAACAAGTTAAAAAATAGGTATGGGCATTTGAATGCCCACCCAACTTTGTGGTTGACCTCTATTTACATTTTGTAGTTTATTACCCTTAATTATTCAATGATTTCTTTGTTATCAAATGAATTATGATTTCCTTTAATCGATCATAGCATTTTATAATTAATCTTGAGTTTGCACGTTAATTAAATTTCATATTTTTAAGTCCCAACACTCACCATAGATTAAAAAAAATATAAATTACAAACATACATTCCAAATCAAGGGGGAAGAGGGATTAAGGATTACAATGCCTTATTAAATAGTGGTATAATAAATAGAAAATATACAAAAAATAAACCAAAAAATAAACTATTCAAATTAACAAAACCTCTTAAGAACTAATTAATTAGATGAACAAATGATGATCTTTAATCATCAATGGATCCTTACGATAGGCAAAATATTAGTTCTTCAAAACACATAAGGATCACACATAAGAATCCATGAGATTAGTAAATGAACTAAATGAAAACAAAGAAATAGAAACCACGAGATATAGGTTCTAAACTTTAATTTGACAATATAGTAGGGCACTCATACAAAATGGATTTGAACATGCTAAGACCTATGCACATATAGAAGCTTTTCATAACTTACAAATATGTAAGGCAAGGTCATATAAGACCTGTCAGAGTGGTGATTGCCTTATTCTTAGAGAGGTGATCACTTGGTAAGCAGTCTCAGGCAACTCTCAAAATGGTAAATCTTTCAATTCAAATAAAGATCTATTATACGTATTAATCTAGACACATAATCTGACCTAAAGCTCAATGAATCATGCAAGAAATAATGCATATTACAAGTGACAACCACAAGTGAAAAGACATGAAAGCTAATAAACAAAGAAAATTACATGTAAACAATTGATAAATGAATAATGCAATTTAAAGGGGTAAGAAGTTGCTGAAAAGTGAGCTTTAAAAATGTATTTAGCCCTTAAAAATGTCTTTGAAGTGTTAATCCTCTCTTTAAATAAAAGTCTTCCCCTTTCACTTCATGAGAAATCCCCCTCTAGGGTTATTTCCTCTAAAACTTCCCCCTCCTTCCTCTCAGAGCTCTCTTTCCATAATTTTTCCATAAGTTCCCCTTTTTTCCAAGTTTTCTTCTAAAAAAAATTTCCCCTTCTCTCTCTCTTTTTCTTCTTTTTATTCATATTCCTAGTCCATACCCCTACTACCACTCCTTCATCATTGCCTTTCCTAGCCCCACTATTCTCCTAATGTCATCTTTTCCAAACCAAAGGCTAAGTTATAGAGGAGTTTGGCCCACTAAGTTGATTGCCATGACCATCTCTGCATTTAATGTAAAAGCAAGTGGCTATTGTAGAGGAGGCACCTTTACGATGAGGTGATCACCTCTCCAATAGCTGCCATAGAGGCGATCTCCTCTTCACAGAGGTGTTCACCTGTATGGCTTGCCCTACATTGGGCCTAGGCGATTTGGACCAATGTTGAAAGGTTTTGGACTTGGTTATGGGTTTTAGCCCTTAGGCTCATTCTTAAGAATATTCAGGGTTTCTTTCTTCCATTTAAGCTTTACATTTCTCGTCATTGGGCTCTATTGCAGGCTGACTAAACTAAACATCCACAGTTCACCCCCTATCATAGGCCAATAAAACCAGGTGTCTACAATTATTTATGAATTTTCAAAGTTTGCTAATTATCATTGTCATTTTAAATTTTTCTCTAAACAGTAATATTTTAACTACTTATAAAATCTATAACTTAAAACTATAACATTCTAAGGCATGAGATTATGTTTATATTGCATTTGACATTTTAAACTTTCTAAGGATATATAGATTATGAATTTTGGATGCATATTTTAACAGTTATGATCTCTAGAAGTTGGGTAGTTGAACATAAAATTCTGATTTTTTTTCCAGAATTTAAGTGTTAAATCCTTATTAATTGACATACTTTGGGTGTTAATATCTTAAATTATAAAAACTTTAAGATTATGTTTTTAATTTTAAATGAAAGTACGCTAGTTGTTTAACATTTTAAATTGGATAGTATGGTCAATGAATAAGGAAATTGAGAGTTACAATCTCTCAAAGTTGGCAACTTAAAATTGAAATGTTTTTTAATGGTTGAAGGTGATGCCTAAAATAAAATTTTATTATTATTATTATTATTTTTTCTTTCAATTAAGATTTGAAGCTTGGATCTCCCACACTTCAAGATATATTCTTGCTATTTTTTAGGTTGATTTCTTTAATAAATATTATATTTATTCTTAAGAAATTATTTTATAAATAAAATTCATTGAATTTATTATTTAAATTTTTTAATTACTTAGTGTAATTCATTATTATTTTAAATTATTTTAGTCACTTAATGCGATTAAAATTTGTACATGATTTTTTGTAAATCAATAACACTTAGTGTGATTAATTAATATGATACTTATCTATATATATATATATATATATATATATATATATATATATATATTGGTATGTATACTAATTACAAAATTTTCTATTTTTATAGAAAATAATGGCTCTTTATTATAAAAAATTTTGTGTGATGAGAATTCAAGCACATTGAGAAAAAGGTGAGAAAATGATTAAGGGTTTTAAGAAAATGCAAATGGATAATTATTCTAATCCTTATGACTTGAATGATTTGGTAAATTATATTATTGATGTGCATTCAAGAATCCAACAAATTATTTGGAAATGTAGTTTAATAAGAGACTATGATAAATATGTAGCTCTACAATCAGTTTTGTTCAAATTTCACCATAAGTATACTCTTGATTATGTTTAGGATAAAAAAATAGGAGTTAAAGAGTACAAATCAGGTGTAAAAATATTTGTACTTGAACATTTATCATGTCGAGTTGATAGTATCAAGCATTACACTAATGGTTACAATTTCATAGTAGGAGGCATATTAGGTCAAATCTTAAATTGATACCTACCAATAGTTATAAGTTGTCAAGAGAACTTTATGATATGTTCATTAGTTCTATTCCTATTCATTTTTAATGGATGTAATTAGTTTAATTTTAGTTGTTGCATTTGGTTATATAAACAATTCCATTCTTAGTTAATATGAAATTTTTTTGTTCTTTTTTTTATGTCGTATATTAATTTCTTTGTGAAATTTAAAATAAAAAAGTGAGGGAATCAATAATAAATTACGTAAAGGATTAATATGAAGAAATTTTGAACGATATGATAAATTAATGATAATTAAACATATAGCAGTAGATGATGATTGTGAAACTTAGTGAACTTTTGATTCTATAGTATATGCTAAATTATCAATCATAAAATTTTGAAAAATTTTTATGTGTGTTATGCTAGTCATTAATATGAAATGACACTGATTAATCATGTGCAAATATGTCTTCATGTAGAATTTTCATTATGAAATGGCTATTACTTCTAAGAATATTATTGTTGATAGGGCTGAGCATAAGTCGCAGAGAACTTGAACCGTCCCGAAACTCCGACATGAAAATCTTCAGAACTAAAAATCTCCATTGACTATTTGACTTTCTCCAACATAAACTGTCTTGAAAATTTTTAGTGGGACGAAGGTGGAGATCATGAGTTCTTTGATTCGAGAACTGAACTGAATCGTCCTGAATTGCATAATAATGTAAATTAATATCAAGTAAATATATTGGAGTATTGTATAATAATTTAATATTAAATTTAGTTAAAATTGTATAAATTACTAATTATTGGTTATTAGTTATAGCTAAATTTAACTTATAAACCTATTAACTATAACATTACTAAAAACTAAATATCAATTAACTACTAAGTTCACAAACCATAAAATTACTATAAGGTTACTAACTATGAGATTAGATTGTAAATTATTGGGCATTAGTAAAACGTAAATTTAACATATATAAACCTCTTAACCATAAGATTACTAAATATTAAGTATCAATTAACTATAATATTACTAAATACTAAATATTAATCATAAGATTAATATAAGGTTACTAACTATAATATTAGATTATTAATTATTGGGTATTAATTATAGCTAAAATGCTAATACACTTATTCAATTATAATGTTGATCTTAAATTCTAAATTATAATATAATTTTATTATACACTTATTCCATTACATAGTTGATCTTAAATTCAAAATTATTATGTAATTCTATTATACACTTATTCTCATTTAGTATTTAATATTATTATATAGTATTAATTTAACATTAAATAAATAAATTATTGATTAAAATTACTATTAAGTAAATAAGTTTTATGTGGTTTTATGATAAGTTTTAAAAGTTTTATTTGTTTAAGTTTGAAGTTTTAGGTGATGAATAATTATTTAATCTCTGAATTTTGGTTTTACCCCAGACCAATTTGTATTCTCTATTTGCTCTAAATCTCTATCCTAAATTGCTATGAATTTTTGGAGCAATTTAGAGAGGATATTTAAATTTTTGGATCTGAGTCTGAAGATTGAATTTTTGAAATCTTAGACGTTCAAGTTGGGTTTGGAGAATTTACATTCTCTAGATTACTTTAACCTGTGCACAATCCTAGATGTTGAGTTAAACAAATGTTAAAAACTAAATAGGGATAATTATAAAATCTAGAGTTTGAAAATATAGTATGTCTTGCAAGAGCAAGAAGCTCTTAAAGTTTTGAATCATGTTTAAAATGAGTCTGAAGATGGAATTACAACCTAACTTCATAGGGACTGTGAGGCTTATGAATCCTAGAAGAAAAAAAATTCACTAGCTCCCATTACATTGTTGAGCAACATGGAAAATGAACTCACATATGAGTTCAAGAATTATAATATTGCAAAGCAGATGTAGGAAGTTATGAAGTTAAAGATTGGTGGAACTTTTGTTACTAAACTTAAGAAACTCACTATCAAGTTTGATACATATAAGAAACACCTTAATCATAATATGAGACAACACTTGAGAGAAAATTTCTAATATGAATAGTAAGTGAAATAAAGTTGGCCACTCTCACTGATGAATAATAGGTTCAGGCTGTTATTTGATCTCTTCCTCACATAGGAGCATATAAAGGTGCATCTTACCAATAATAAGAGTATTAACACTCTTAATGATGTTGCATGTCATTTGGAACTATAAGAAGATCGTATTGAAGCATCAAAAACTAATATTCATGTGTATATGGCTAACTTAAGCTCAAAAGGTAGTAAAAGCTTTAAACACAAGTGATATAGTAGGTATAAGGGGAAAGGATCCAAAAGGTACAAGGGAGGCCATATTTGAAATAATAATGACAATAAAGCAAAAAGAAAGGTGTTTATGGCTTGTCCATAAAGAACAAAGCAAAGGTCAAGTGTTATAATTGTGGCAAGAAGGGTCACTTTGCTCATACTGTAACAAGCCAAATAAGGTAAAAACCTTTAAAATGCTTTTGAGAATTTCTTATGTTTTTTAAAGTGCCATTTATGTTTCTAGTTCTAGTCTAAATTAATCTCATCCTTTATGGACTATAGACTTAGGCGCCATAAACCATGTAGCTAAAGATCATGATATGTTTATGGAATTTTGTTGAATTCCATATGGATCAAAATGGCTTTATATAGGAAACAACTCTTGAGTTGAAGTCAAAGGAGTTAGCACCTATAAGTTGAGCATGTGTGGTAGACAGACTTTAATTATACATGATGTTTTATTTGCTTTAGATATTTGATGGAATTTGGTTTTTGTTAATGTTCTAATGCTGTTTGGATATGCTTAAAACTTTTATAGTACTTGTTTGAATGTTTGTTTTGGAAATTTTTTTTTATGGATCTAGTTTTTTATTAGATGGTTTTATTATAATGGATGTGGATAGTGTTCCTTATTGTAATAGCAATACTTTTTCTTTTTTCACATGTTCAAATGTTTCTAGAAATGAAGTGGATATTTGGCATGCTAGACTAGGTCATATCGGATAACAAAGAATAGATAGATTAACAAAAAAAGGTTTTCATGGTCAAACAGAAAAGATTAATCTATTAATTTGTGAAAATTGTCTAGTAAGAAAATGGCTAGAAAACTATTTGGTAAAAGAACTAGAGCTGAACTTCCATTACAACTAGTTTGTTTCGACATTTGTGGGCCAATAAATGTTAGAGCCTCATATGGAGCTGTTCATTACATTTATGAATGACTATACATATTTCGATCATGTTTATTTGATTTCTCACAAATCTTAAGCTCTTGAATTCATTAAAAAATATATTAATTTAGTTAAGAATCAATTAGAAAGAAGAATTAAAATGTTAAGACTTGACAAAAAATGTGAATATTTATCTAATAAATTCAGAAAATTATGTGATGAAAAGGGAGTAGATAGAAAACTAACAATTCCAAAAAATTCTTAACAAAATGGAGTAGTGGAAAGAAGAAATAGAACTCTTCTATAAATGGTTAGGTCTATGATGGCCTAAGCCAATCTACCTATCACTTTTTAAGGTGATGCATTGTTAACTGCTACTTATATACTTAATATAGTACCTTCCAAATCAGTAAGTTCCACTCCTTATGAACTATGGACTAAAAGAAAGGGTGATTTAAGTAATGAGATAAGTATAACTTTGGTCCTTGTGGTTTTTTTTTAAGTTTCATATGTTTCACATTTTTGTACATGTTGGTACCCTTCTAACAAATTTTGTTTAATAGAACGCTTCTAGAAGAAATAGAACTCTTCTAGAAATGGTTAGGTCTATGATGGCCTAAGCCAATCTACCTATCACTTTTTGGGGTGATCCATTATTAATTGCTACCTATATACTTAATATAGTACCCTCCAAATCAGTAACTTCCACTCCCTATGAACTATAGACTAAAAGAAAGGGTGATTTAAGTATTGGGATAAGTACAATTTTGGTCCAAATAATTTTTTTGTTTTTAAGTTTCACATTTTTGTACACGTTGGTACTCTTCTAACAAATATTGTTTAAAATTTATGTTTTAATGTAAAAACAATATGCATTTCAATGCTAAAATCATATAATGAGTTATATATAATTCACCTAACTACAATAAACTCACAAATAATCAAATTTAGATGTATTTTTAATTTACTTATGAATAAAAAATGATTTTTTAAAAAAGGTACAATTTTTTTAAAAAGGGATAACAACATTTACAGTTCTAAAATTTATACAGTTTTTACAATTAAGTCTGGAATACTTAATTATTCATAATTAAGTTCTATAAGTTTTAAAAAGTTTTTCCATTAGTCATATTCATTAGTCAACCATTAAAATTGAACTTTTTTTACATTTTAGTCCTAAAACTTGAAAATTTTTTATATTTTAATAAATAATTTTATTTTTATTAATAATTTATTATATTATTAAAATTTCATAATAACTGTATTTACTTAGTAAAAATAATATGAAAAACTTAAAAATTAAAAATATTTCTTTCTTAAATTATTAGTTTCAATAACAATGACAAATAAAAATAATCAAGTATTATTTTAAAAATTTAAAATAAATATTTTTAATTAATATATCATATACAAATAAAAATTTTTATATTTACATAAATTCAATTAGTTTTGTCAACTTTATATGTTGTGTTAGATTTTAAATATCTATTGAATTCAATTGTCTATTTTAAATTCAATTGAGTTTAAATATTATTTAAAATATAACACAAATTATAATATTGTCAAAATTGATTGAGCTTCATCCATATAAAAAATTTATTCATTTATAATATATTAATTAAAATTATATATATTTAAAAAATTTTAATTAATTTTATTTAGCATTGCTTATTAAACTAGTAATTTAAGGAAAAATGAATAAATTTTTTATATGGATAAAACTCAATCATTTTTGACAATTTTATAATATATGTTATATTTTAAATAATGTTTAAACTCAATTGAATTTAAAATAGAAAATTTAATTCAATAGATATTTAAAATCTAA
Organism: Mallotus nudiflorus; assembly: GCA_947683625.1. Classification (NCBI taxonomy): domain Eukaryota; kingdom Viridiplantae; phylum Streptophyta; class Magnoliopsida; order Malpighiales; family Euphorbiaceae; genus Mallotus; species Mallotus nudiflorus. Next base: position 212,029 of record CANTUR010000094.1, on the reverse strand, counting down.
CACAAATTATAATGTTGACAAAACTAATTGAATTTATGTAAATATAAAATTTTTTATTCATATATGATATATTAATTAAAATTTTTTATTTTAAATTATTAAAATAATACTTGATTAATTTTATTTGTCATCGTTATTGAAACTAATAATTTAAGAAAGAAATATTTTAAATTTTAAATTTTAAATTTTTTGATATTATTTTTATTGAGTAAATATAGTTATTATGAAAATTTACTAATGTAATAAATTATAAATAAAAATGAAATTATTTAGTTAAAATATAAACCATTTTCAAGTTTAAGGACTAAAATGTAAAAAAAAAGTTTAATTTTAATGGTTGACTAATGAAAAATTGGTTTGACTAATAGATAGGACTAATAGAAAAACTTTTTAAAAATTATAGAACTTGATAGTTAAGAATTAAGCATTCAAGACTTAATTGTAAAAACTATATTACTTTTAGGATTTCAAATGTTGTTATCCCTTTTAAAAATAACGAATTGGTTAGATTGATTATAAATCATGTATAAAATAAATTTATCATTAAAATTTAATAATACATTAATTTTTTCTCATAAAATAATGATGATATTAGTTGAAAAGGTACTAAAGCGTAAAGAAAGGTGAAACACATAGTACTTAAAAATAAAAAAGAAACCACATGACTAGTTTTACTAAACGATAAAACTAGAGGGATAAAGTTGTACTTATCCCTTAAGTAATTTAAAGCCTTAAGATTGTGTAGCCTATGTTCATGAATTGGCTCATCAATATGGAAAACAAGGTCCAAGAGGAAAGAAGAGTATATTTATAAGATACTTTTAACATTCAAAAGGATATGTGTTCATTGGTCAATAACCAAGTGGGAGTGTAACTGAGTTTAAATATTGAGATGTTACTTTTTTGGAAAATGACTCTCCAACTAAGGGTGAGATCAGTCAAGATTTAACTCTTTATGAGATTAAAGATTAAGATTATTTGATTATTGCAAATCATTTAATGCATGTATTAGATGAACATCTAGTAGTATCTCATCCAAGTAGGAGCAAGACTATAAATAAGCCTATAGAATAATTAATCAGGCATATTAATTGTGGATTTGTTCTTAAACATTATTTTCCTATTGATAGGAAAACTTTTATGATTACAATGTAAGATGATGAAGAACCAAATAGCGTTACTGAAGCTCTTACCTTCTCCACTAAGGAAAAGTGGTTATAAGCAATAGAAAAGGAGATGGAGTTTGTAAGATCAAACAATGTATAGGAATTGGTTGATCTTCATCAAATATAAAGGGATTAGCAATAGTATGTTCTCAAAATCAAGCATAAAGTTAATGGTTCAATTAAAAGATATAAGGTACATCTTATAACTAAAGGGTATACACAATAAGAGGGAATTGGTTATGAAGAAACCTTCTCCCTTGTTGTGAGATTTACTTCCATATGCTTGATTTTAGCTATAGTTGCAAGTTAATTTATATTTAGAGTTACATCAAATGGATGTTAAAACTACATTTCTAGATGGAGAACTAGAAGAGGAAATCTTTAGGGAACAACCAGTAGGTTTCATTTTTAATGGTCAAAGTACAAAGTGCGTAGATTATTAAGATCAATTTAAGGACTGAAGCAATCTTCCAAACATTGGTATTTAAAGTTCATCAAGTAATCATTTCATATGATTTTATTATGATAGATAAAGAGAACTACTATATGTTAAGAGATTTAAAAATAAATTTGTGATTCTATCACTTTATGTGGATAACATACTATTGGTTGGAAATGATAAGGAGTACTTGTTAATTATGAAAGTATGGTTTTCCTCTAATTTTAAGATGAAGGACATGGGTGAAGTTGCCTATATACTAGGTGTAAAATTAAATAAAGATCATTCTAAATGATGTCAGCTTTTTCATAAGAGTCATTCATTAAGAAAATTCTTAAGAGATTCCATATTGTAGATGGTGGTAGGGTTTAGTGCGTGCCCAAGATTTTTGCTACCGGGACACTATTTAACCTCAGGGCTCTAGATAACACACTAACTATTGTCATAAAGACATGGCAAGGAGATGAGGAGTTACCACTAAGGGTAATAACTGGGACAAATAAAAAAATGGTGGTACTCAATTCTCTAAAAGAAAGCCAACACCACAACCAAGAGATTCTAAATACGGAATACCAACTTCTTTCAGTCTTATGTTCTTTTAGAAATACTTTATAAATGACTACCTTACCCTCTATTTACATGCAATTACACATGAACCCTTATTTAAACAAGTAACTCCAAGCAAACTAGTCATGAAAAATACATATAAACAATGCATTTGTTAAATTCATAATCCCTAAGTTAGTCTAATCTACATTGATTTTAGTTAAATGGGCTAAATCTACATGTTTTAATTTACAAGTGAGCCTAAAGACTAATGGGCCTAATTCCTATTCAATTTTATTTAAGTGAACTTAAGTCTATTTATTTTAATTCTAAAAATGGGCCTAAATCTACAAATTATAAAATATTTAAATTAGTGGCCTAGTTCTACATATTTTATTTCTAAAGTGATCTTAAATCTATAAGTTATGGAGAAGGCTTTAATTTAATGGGATAATTCTAAATTAATTTTAATTAACCTAAATTATCTCTACCCTAATCTCTTATTAATTATGGGACTAAAATGCATTTTTATTAATTAAACCTAGAAAACCTAAATTCATTTAATTGAGTTAGAGCCTAATATGGGCATAAAGCCCAAAACATATTAAAAAAATCAAAAAAATCAAATAAAAGATCAAACAATCAATCAAACTTATTCTTAAAAACCTTAATTTAATTAAAGTGACTTTAAACAACAAATTAATAAATAAAAAAATTAACAAGTAACCCTAATTCTATCCACTTAAATCTAATTCAATTTTAATTAAACAAACTCTAATTATCTCTATAGCCATTAATTTTAATTAATTACCTAATTAAAAACCCTAATTTTACTACCCAATTAATTAACACACAACCACACATTGAGAATTTCATTATTCCCACTATTGGGGCTATTATAAAGAGTTATTGAAAATAATAGGATAATACAATCCCAAAAACTAAATACAAAATAAAACAATCAAAAAAATAATAGAAAAATAAATAAAAAAACCCTAGAAACTATATTTGGCTACAAAATTCAATTCATGGCATTCCATCAATCTTCAAGGATTTTTTTCTCTAAGTGATCTCATTATGTAACCCTCTCCATAATCACCAACACAAACAAAAAAGATAATTATTAGTGAACAAAATAACAATAAAAATTAAATAATGTTAAAATTTAATTGAACCAAAATAATAAGATAAAAAATAAAAGAAAGTATGAGAGGAGATGGTATGGATATAGTATTGATTTACCCTTTTAGACTAGTAAAAATCACTGTTGCTTGTTAAATAGATCTTAAATATTTTTTGTTTTCTTCTTAAAAGTCTCCTACTTCTTACTCAAAAACAAATAATTCACAGGAAGATATTATTTTTTTGGAACACTGCGTAAGAAAAGTCAAAGCCTCCAAAAAAAAGGGTCTAGCCAAAAAAGAGAGAGGTCATCCTTAGGAGAGTTTAAGCTGGTTTTTATAGAAAAACCCTAGCTAAGAGGCATATCCTATTGTCTTTGCCTATGTAGAGTTTTGATTTTAAAAGGACTTTTTATTTCCTAAAAATTTAAATAAATCCCAAAAAGGAATCTATAATATTATTTGACCAATCAAAATTCAAGAAATAGATTTTTTATTTGCTTTAAAAATAAAAAAATCAGACGAAAAACATATAATTTCCATTGGAATTATATAGTTCTGATTAGAATTACTTAATTATGATTGATTTTACATAATTCCAATCAAAATTATAGAATTCTGATATTTTTTTAAACTTTTAATTATAAAAAAACCCCTAAAAGATTTTAAAATTTTCAATTAGGTCCTAAAAAAATTATAATTAAGTCTTTAAAAAACTAATTAAACTCTTTTAGAAACACATTTAGACTTTTGAGGTTTCAAACATCAAGTGTTGAAGACCTATTTATAATATTTTCATCATTGGAGTCCTCTGTTGCATCCATACTTCATCATCCTGAAATTGGGTGCTTACAGTTGCCCCCATTTGTCGCTGTTTGCTTGACAAATTACAGCAAAGCAAATGAGCACACAATTTTTTAGGAATAAAAGTTTAGATACTTACCTATACTCCTTGAGGCTTTTGCCTATAAGCAATTGTCGATTCACAATGAATGCTTGTGTTACTGTACAACTCTAGGCAAAATACTAAAACGTCTAAGAAAACACCATACTTGGATGTTTAACATTGATTGTAAGGATACATCACACTCGGTCATATTATACAAATTGAAAGGATACATTGTACTCGATCATACAATGCTAACTATACTCGAACGTACAATGTAGATTGCAAGGATACATCATATTCGATCGTATGATGTTGACTATACTCGATCATATAGTGCAGATTGAGAGAATACATTATACTCGATCGTACAATGTTGACTATACTCAATCGTATAGTATCGATTGAAAAGGTACATTATACTCGATCATACAATTTTGACTATACTTGGACGTATAATGCAAATTGAAAAGATACATCATAATCTGTCGTATAATGTTGACTATACTCGGTCGTATAATGCTAATAGAAAAGATACATCATAGTCAATTATATGATGTTAAGTATACTCAGATGTATAGTGCTGATTGAAAAGATAGATCACACTTGGTTGTATGATGTTGACTATACTCGGTCGTATAGTGTTGATTGAAAAGATGCATCATACTCGGTTGTATAATTTTGACTATACTTGGTCGTATAGTACAGATTAAGATAATACATTGTACTCAGTCGTACAATGTTGACTATACTCGGTCGTATAATACAAAATGAAAAGGTACATTGTACTCTATCATACAATTTTCACTATACTCAGACATATAATGCATATTGAAAAGATACATTAAACTCAATCGTATTATGTTGACTATACTTGGTCGTATAGTGCTGAAAGGAAGGATACATCATCGGTTATATGATGTTAACTATACTCGGTCGTATAGTATTGAATGAAAAGATGCATCATACTCAATCATATGATGTTGACTATACTTAGTTATATAGTACATATCAAGAGAATACATTGTACTTGATTGTACAATTTTGACCATACTCGGATGTATAGTGCAGATTGAAAAGATACATCATACTTAGTCGTATCATGTTGATTATGCTTAGTCGTATAGTGATGATTTAAAGAGATACATCATACTCGATCATATAATATTTACTATACTTAGTTATATAGTGCTGATTAAAGAGATGCATCATACTCGATCGTATAATGTTGATTATACTCAGTCATATAGTATTAAAAAGAATACACTACACTCGGACGTGTAGCATTGATTTCTTTTATACTAGCAATTTAATAATTCAATGAATTATCAAATCATATAGCATTGCATTTAGACTAAATTGCAAATGAAATATTGGTATTATACCTCAAATTTGACTGTCCCCATAAAGATCCAATGATGAAATGAGTGTGCAAAATCAATCACTGAGCCATTAAGTTGTGCTCCAACCTTGTGGAATATGAATTATTGGAATAACGAGAGGTTTTATTTTTTTTAAAAAACTCCTCTCAGAATACTCAGCTTATTAGGTCGAAGCATATTTCGTTAGATTAGGACCTAACTTCATGAAAAAATGAAAATTGATTTTGATAAAACATACTTTGGAAACACGTCTAGAAAGGCCACAAAACCTCCAAAAGTGGTCCCAAGATGGTCCAAACAACTCGAGTATCAGTGCGAATCACTCATAAGTAAGTGTAAACACCAATAGGTGTCATGTGCTAAAATGGAAGTTGAATTTGGCAAAATGGACTTCAAAAATGTGTCCAGAAGGCCAAAAAACCTTAGGAACCAACCCCAAAATAGAGCGCATAGAACTCGGGAAGAGCGCGTAGAGCATCGTGTGAAAATGTGCCATATGACCATGTGCACACTATGCGTGACCATGTGCACTTAGTATGGCCACGCATAAAAATTCCCTTATACACATGTGACCACGCCTACTCCACCCCATTCTACATATTTTTTCCTATAAATAGACCCCTTTACAACCCATTTTGGAGGAGGGGAGCAAGTGAAGACACACACACTTAAGAGTCAGTCTGATTGAAGGTGTGGGAAATCCCTCTCCGTATAGTTTTTGCTCTTCCACAGCCTTTCCTTAGGTTGCTAGATCCCTTTTCCACCAAACCTAGCCTCATCATTGTTAAAGCACAGTTTAAAGGTATACAATCTAGAATCATTTTAATGTCATTTTGAACCTCTCGACGAGAAAAGCTTGATAATCTCTCGAAGCTAAAGCTTCAAAGGTCACATAAGCTTAGTCGATTTTTAGGACCACATAATTATTTTAGCATGTTTATTTTATTTTATTGCATTTTATTTTAGTGTCACCAACATTTGGGAATACTGTTGTGCTTATGTGATGAGACTGGAAATCTTGCATGCTACATGAATAATATATGCATTATTATCATCATCCTGCATCCCCTATTTTTGAAATTATGAAATCACATTGTAAATATCAATAATGTGAAAAAATTCATGTCCTGGAATAGAGTCATCATGCTCTTAGTCCAGTGATGGCCTGATGCATCCTTTATATTATCATCATTCATCATTATAGCTTAAATAATCACTGCAACCATGATCATCCTATCATAAGCTATGTAAATGATCATGTTATCCTTGCAGATTAACCATATTAGATTTACTTTTCTTTAATCTTTCCCTTTTCATATGTATATTATCAGTAAAGTGATGTAATAAAATTTTTAGCTTTACTATTCTATACTCTCTGATGTACTGTACAAATGCTATATAAATTGTAATTACTGAAACTAGGGTGTTTCAGTAGCTATATATTAAACATCATATAATGAGAAATAGTCAAAAAGTAGATGTGATCTTTCGAACTCAAAAATCTCTGTTGGGGACAATACTTACTGAGTGACCTAATATTGTCCCTTTCTTTTCTCGATTTTATAAAAATTGGGTGGCGACTCCATAAAATCAAAAGTGACTCATGCCCCTGAGACCAATCACTTGTCCCTATTCAGTAAATTTTCCATGTCCCTTGGAAACAAAAAGACCCACACAAAATCATAACAACATAAAAGTCCTTTTCCTCTAAAAAAAGCAAAGAAGGTCACTCATAATAGTGGCTCCATTAGGGACTTCTAAATAAGAGGGATCAACTCGAAAATTATTTTCTCATTATGCAATGCTCAATCGTATAGAGCCCCTTACCATTGCATTTGTACTACACATCACACATGCACCACTTGTCCTTAAAAGCCTTAATAATACTAAATGACATCAACACCATGATTCCACTCGAGTCACAGGGTGATGAAAATATGGTATTATCACCTTTAGTCTTTATTCGTGCACTCATTGAACTCATCTGACTAGAGTTTGTAACCCATGTCCTTAAGGGGGTGACCGGGTTATCAAAAGAATGCTAGACTTACTAACCGAAGTTTGCAACCCTAGTCATAAGGGGGCATTCTCTCTAAAGGAACCCTTAGCCTATTCACCCTGACTCAGCTCATGTAGATAAACTAGTAGCAACTTCCATTAGGATTCCACCAAGCTATGAATGCTATCCTTGTCCTAACTCTGTCGGTTTGACCTAATACTTATAAATGACATGACCCTCCTAATGTCTATCATCGAATCATATTGTAATGTCAGTTTTCATAGAAAATTTATGCTTAGGACCTTGTGATTCTCATTTACTTCAAGTGAGCCCAAAGCATGAGGAATGATGAGAATCATGTACCCCAACTTGAATAGTCTATATGAATTAATAAATAACAACATCCCTCGATGAAAAAACCTATAAAATGTCATCCATTTATCCTTATCAGATCAAATGAATGGGTTAGGAACCCAACTAGATTATGGACCTTTCTGTCGACAAAATCAAACTATAAACTATTAAACAATATTTTCATGACTCATGATAAATATATCGAATATCGTTATGGGGGCAAGAACTTGGACTCCCTTTGATTGGCCTTGGTCCTATGCATATGGGCGCATACGAGCTTTGGACATCATTTGAAGCCCGACAATTGACCCTCACATTGACATCATATGATTACCTTAAGCACATTTGAGTATCAGTCCTTAGTTTACCCTTTGGTTTTGACCAACATAAATCGAAATAGCCTAGTTCTATGAGAAAAACCATAGTCCCCTAATGACTGTAGGTTCAAAACCCACATAGGAAAGACACTGAATGACCTCATGGAGAAATAAAGTTGGAAGCAAGAGCTTGCTTGCAATTGGTTTGTTCACTGTGCAGGAAAACTAACCAGCTTTAATCATGCATACATCACATACATGTAGATAACATGTATTGACCATTGTTTCTTACATGAATAATCATTTTTCCATCATAGGATTTTTGCATCCATTCCATGTATACATGCTCACCCTTTTCTTTTGCTGGCACACATTATGCATAATTCATTTAGCTAACCTTAGTAAATGCACAGGAATACTACATTCAAACATGAGTAACCATGAAGCCGAGTCTTCTCACTGAAGCAATGGGAAGTTGAAAGCAAGGATCCAAGAACTGCTTAACGATGGCATTATGGTCAAAAAACCCCAAACCCAAACTAGTATCACTAGACATTTCCTCCACAACCTTAATAAGCCCGATTAGAAAAGCCTACAACCATATAAAATGCTATGCATTAAGACATTCCAGCATGTGCCCCTCAATTGTGAACTCTTGAATGCTACTTTGTTAGTTTAGGACCCTCAATAGCACGTGTTCTGATTCAACACCATAGAACTATGCTTGTTATATGAAGAATTTAGTGCCATAGCAGGATGAATCCCTACGATAACCAAAGAAGTAGTTTTTAATGACAAGGACTTCAAATACCTAGGGCTTGAGGTCGCTTTCCTTAACCTAAGCTCAGAAAAGCTTAATGAACTAGTCACCAAGTGTAAGTGACTAATTCCTATACAACTCCTAGCTACCTGCACTACCAAGAACACTGATACTCTAATTTCGGCATGTCTCTTTGAATGTTACCTCTTTATGCAATACTTCACCATGTCGAATGATGGGCTTAGAGATTACAAGATACTCTAGGTAATCGAAGGAATAGAATGTGGAATGACTCCCTTCCCATTAAACTTAGTAGAAACCATTCAAGGTTTAAATGACCTCAAAAAAGGGAAAAGTCCAAACTTCACTGGAAGTCCTCAATTGCATCAAATATAGCTGTAAGAAAAGCTGAGTCTACTTGAAAAACCTACAGGCAATTGGATGAGATACTAACCTAGGAATCACCTAGAAAGACACATCAAGGATGTTCACAGACGCTTAGCCCACTTCATAGCTCATGAATGGTTCGAATGCATGAAGGACTCACTAGAATATAAAATAAGATGGATGTGCCCATGGTGGACTCTATGACATGTGACTCTATGCATGTGTGTCAACTGTGTACCAATCTCAATATTCAAGTCATGCACCCACTATTATCTGGCACTAGTGAAAAGATATTTTGGCAAGAAGCAACACGTACAATCTGAGCTTACAAATTTCTCTGGTGGTAGGATACAATAAAGGTTTATGGATCACTTTAGAGCAATATGGAGGAGGAGAATCATCTATCAATTTACTGTTAGTATCATACACGGTGTTATCAATGAAGTATACAAGTAGTGGATGATCTAAAGACAAAAACATCTCTCAAGTCACTGATACAGAGAGAGTTTTCTTCTTTACTTTCTTTTTCTTTATTTGAAAATGATGACATAATGAACTCTAAAGTTAATGCAATGAAATCAGATTTTGCTTACTTGTTTGATGTCTTTCCTAATGGTAGTGTGCATTGCATTGATAAAAACATTAGCATATTCGGCATTCATTCCATATGCATTGAATTGTTTAACATTAGCACAAAATTTAAACTTCTGCATATTTTGAAAGATGTTACCCTTAAAGAAAGGAGAGAAATTAAAAAAATATTAATAAAATATTCAAAAGTATTTGCCTGGGCATTCGACGATATGCCTAGTATTGATAGAGATATTGCTCAACACTTTATTCCTACCAAAGAAGGGTGCAAACTAGTAAAGTAGAAGCTGAGAAGACTCATACCAGAATGGGCCTAATTAATGAAAGAGGACATTGAGAAACAAATCAAGGGAAAATTCCTAGAGGTAGTAGACTATCCATAATGGTTAGCAAGTATGGTACAAGTGCCAAAGAAAGATAGAAGGGTTAGAATTTGCATCGAGTACAGAGATATGAATAAGACCTACTTGAAGGATGATTTCCTACTACCCCACATAGACATACTAGTTGACAACATCACCATATATGCAATGTACTCCTTCATGGATGGATTCTTTGGGTCCAATAAGATCCTAATGGCCATTATTGACAAAACAGAGACATCTTTCATAATATAATGGGGTACTTACTACTACAAAGTAATGCCTTTTAGACTAAAGAATGCAAGGGCAACTTACCAGAGAATGGCGACTGCAATGTTCCATGACATGATACATAAATAAGTAAAAGTATACAATGATGACATGAAGGTCAAATCAAGAACCAGGGAAACACCCCTTTGATCTTGAAAAGTTCCTCAGAAGGGTCAAAAAGTACAGTCTCGGACTAAATCTAAAGAAATGCATATTTGGGGTTACTTCAGGAAAGATGATGGGGTATATTTTTAGTCAAAATGGGATTGAAATAGATACAAATAAAGCAAAAGCCATTAGAGAGATGCCAGTGCTAAAAATAGAGAAAGAAATTAGAGGATTTCTAAGAAAACTATAGTTCATCAACAAATTCATTGCTAAGTTGACAGTAGTGTGTGAACCGATCTTCAAGCTACTTAGAAAAGATTAGCCGGTTGAATGGAATGAACAGTGTCAAATAGCATTCGATAAGATCATAAGTTACTTAGCCAACCCACTGGTCCTAAGACCACCAAAACTAAGGATACCTTGAACCCTGTATCTGACCATCAAAGGAAATGCAATCAGTGCAATGTTAGCCTAAGAGGGAGAAATGAAAGCAGAACACAATCTACTACTTGAGCAAGAAGATGTTGCCATATGAGAAGAAGTACAGCCAAGTCAAACAAATATGCCTGGCAATGGTATGGGTAATGAAGAAACTCAAACACTACTTTCAATCCTACAAAATTCAGGTCATGCCTAAAATAGACCCAATGAAGTACCTATATATCCCTCTTTAGTGGGGAAACTTGCCAAATGGCTCGTACTGCTAACATAATTTGATGTGCAATACCTATCAAAGAAGGCAGTAAAAGGGAGAGCAGTGTCTAAATTTCTAGCTCTCAACTCCATTCTAGACTCAGAAGAAATCTAAATGGACTTCCCAAATAACCTCAACTTAGCCATTAAAATCCAAGGATGGCATATGTACTTTGACAGAGTAGTCAATCAGTTCGGTATAGGAGTCAGTGTCATAGTGCAATCTTTAGAAGGTGAAGTAGTACCAATTGCTAAAAAGCTTGAGTTCAGAGTCAAATAATGAAGTAGAATATGAGGCATGCACACTCAGAATAGAAGCACTGATAGCCCTTGATGTCATAGAAGTTGAAATCTTTGGGAATTCTATGCTCATAATCAATCATGCCATGGAAGAGTGGGAAATGAAAGAGCAGCACTTAAAGCCTTATTTGGACCACTTGAGGCTACTCACCATGTCGTTTAAAAAATGCATATTCATTCATTTCCTCAGGAATCACATTCAAATGGCAGTTGCACTTGCTTCCCTAACATTAGTATAGGAAGGACCATCTAAAATGCCCATGAAGCCTCTAATTCTACTCAGATCGGGACAACCTTACTATAAAAAATATAGAGTAGCAAAGAAAAAAGCAGCTAAAAAGCCCTAGTTCTATGACATCTAGAGATATATAAAGGAATGGGCCTATCTCGATCAAGCAGATGAAAGAGACAAAGCAATCATTCAGAATTCACATGTGCTCATTGGTAAGCTCTTAACATAAGGTTCTTCAATCGAGGAAGCTCAAGACCTCTCCACTCTATTAACTGATGTGCCCATTGGTAAGCTCTTAACACATTAGCTCACTATTAAGCAAAAAGGTGAAGAATAAAAAGAGAATGAAGAAAAGAAAAAGAGCATTGCTCTAAAAGCTCTTCAAGAAGATAGTGAAGAGGAAAGCATCAAATATTCTAGTGATGAAGATGGTGACATTTCCATGCTCATTAGGAACTTTAAAAAGTTTTTAAGAAAAACTTCTTAAGAACAAGGGACTTCAATAAAAAGTTTGAAGGAGATGGGAAGAAGAAAACTAAGGAGGTTACTTGCTATGAATGTAAGAAATTGGGACATATTAGAAGTGAGTGTCCCAAATTCAAATTCAAGAACAAGGGAGCAAAAGATAAGAAGAAGGCATTTAAAGCTACTTGGGATGATTACTCCAAATTTGAAGAGGAAGAGGAACAACAAAAGATGGCCAATCTTTGCTTCATGGTCCTTAAAAGTGAAAATGAGATGTGCTTGAAATCCACAAGAATAAAAAGCAAATGGTATCTTAATAGTGGATGTTCAAGGCACATGACAGGAGATAAAGAGAAATTCAACAAACTTGATGCTAACAATGGAGGATACGTTAATTTTGGAGATAGTGCAAAAGGAAAAATTATTGGCACTGGAGAAATAGGTAATCCTCAATCCTTATCTATACATCATGTGTTGTTTGTTGATGGTCTTAAACATAATTTGCTTGTATAAGTCAATTATGTGACATGGGAAATCAAGTAACTTTCTATCCTAAAATTTGTTTTGTTAGTAGTCTTGATGAAAACAAAGTTATTTTTAGTGGTGAAAGAGTAGATAATGTTTATGTCATTGATTTGAATAAAATTGATAATAAACATATAAAATGCTTAGTGTCTATCTCCCATGACACATGGACATGGCCTAAAAGGTTAGGACATGCAAATTTTGAGCTTTTGAATAATCTTTGTAAACATGAACTTATGATTGGTTTACCAAAGCTTGAATTCACTAAGGATAAATCCTGTGATGCTTTCCAAAAGGGAAATAATCCAAGTCCTCATTTAAGCTAAAAAATGTAGTGTCCACCTTTAGGCCACTTGAACTTATACAAATGGATTTATTTGGACCAACTATAGTTGCTAGTCTCGATGGAATGCACTATGCATATGTATTAGTTAATAATTACTCTAGATTTACATTGGTATGTTTCCTTACTCATAATAATGATGCATTTAAAGCTTTTGAAAATTTTGCAAAAAGAGTTCAAAAAGAAAAAGGCTTTTATATTTCTTCTATTAGAAGTGATCATGGAACTGAATTTGAAAATGAATTTTTCAAAATCTATTTTAATGAAAATGGTATTTCTTAAACATTTTCATCTCTTAGAACTCCTCAAAAAATGAAGTAATTGAAAGGAAAAATGGAACTCTTGTGGAAATGGCTATAATAATGCTTCATGAGTACAATTTGCCTCTATACTTTTGGGCGAAAGCCATTAACACATCTTGTTATATTTCAAATCAAGTTTTCAAAAGACCAATTTTAAATAAAACATTTTATGAGCTATGGAACAATAGAAAACCTAAAATCTCATATCTAAGAGCATTTGGATGCAAGTGCTTTATATTGAACATCAAGGACAATCTTAGGAAATTTAATTCTAAAGCTGATGAAGGAATTTTCCTAGGCTATTTTATTTCTAGTAAAGCATATAGGGTCTTTAATAAGAGAACTCTAGTAGTTAAAGAGTCAATGCATATGGTATCTGATGAATCAAACTCACTTGATTCTAGAAAGGATGTTTGTAGTGTTGATGATCTTATAGGTGACAATGAGATTGTGGAAAAATAATAAGAAAATGCTAGAACTTAAAGATCCAAGCAAGGAGGAAAATGTGGAGACATCTCAACCTACATTGAAGGATGAACTTCCAAAGGATTGGCAATTAAAGAAAGCTCACCCTCAAGACCTCATTATAGGTGACACTATAAAAGGGGTAACTACTAGATCTCAATTAAAGTCTATTATTAATTTAGCCTTCATTTCTCAAATTGAACATAAAAATATTGATGATGCTTTGTGTGATGAATTTTGGGTCCTTGCTATGCAAGAAGAGTTAAATCAATTTGAGAGAAACAAGGTTTGGACCTTGGTTCCTAGACCTAAACACCATCCTATTATAGGCACCAAATGGGTGTTTAGAAATAAGATGAATGAACAAGGTGTCATAACTAGGAACAAAACTAGACCAGTAGTTAAAGGTTGTAATTAAGAGGAAGGCATTGATTATAATGAAACCTTTTTCCCCGTTGTAAGGTTAGAAGCTATTAGGATTATACTTGCATTTGCATCATTCATGGATTTTAAAATTTATCAAATGGATGTTAACAGTGCATTTTTAAATGGTTTTATTAAAGAAGAGGTGTATGTTGAACAACCTCTAGGTTTTGAAATCTTTGATTTTCCAAATCATGTATTCAAACTTTCCAAAGTATTATATGGATTGAAACAAGCTCCTAGAGCTTGGTATGAAAAATTAAGCAACTTCTTATTAGAGAAAGGTTTCTCCAAAGGAAAAGTTATAACTCTTTTCATAAAGAAATCCAAGCATGATTTATTAATTATTCAGATATATGTTGATGACATTATATTCAGTGCTACTAACCATTGCTTGTGTGAGGAATTCTCTAATTTAATGCAAGGAGAATTTGAGATGAGTATGATAGGTGGACTTAAATTCTCTTTTGGACTACAAATGCAGAAATGGGATTTTCATGAATCAAACTAAGTATGCAAGAGATGTTCTTAAGAAGTTTGGCATGGATAGAGCTAAGATAAGTAAAACTCCAATGAGCACCACAACTAAACTTAACAAAGATGAGAATGGCAAATCAGTTGATGAAAAACGATTTATATTGGATCTCCTCTTTATTTAACAACTAGTAGACCTGATATTATGTTTGCTACTTGCTTATGTACTAGATTTCAATCAAGTCATCGAGAGTCTCATTTGAATGCTATCAAAATAATTTTCAAATATCTTTATGGTACAATGTATTTAGGACTTTTATTTTCTAATAGTTCATCCTTTGACTTGATTAGTTATTCTAATGTAGACTTTGCTGGTAGTTTACTAGATAGAAAAAGCACTTCTGGAACTTGTCAAGTTTTAGGAAAATGTTTAGTTTCTTGGTTTAACAAGAAACAAGTTTTAGTTGCCTTGTCTACTGCTGAAGTTGAATATATTATAGTAAGTCTTTGTTGTTCACAAGTTTTATGGAAACAACAACTATTAGACTATGGTGTAAAATTCACAATCCAATCAAATGTGACAATATAAGTGCTATTTGCCTTAGCAACAATCCCATTCAGCATTCTAGAACTAAGCATATAGACATTAAACATCATTTCTTGTATGACCATGTTCAAATTGGTGATATCTCACTTGAATTTGTTGATACAAATAATCAACTTCCATATATCTTCACCAAACCTCTCAATAAATAGAGATTAAGTTTCATTAAGCATGAACTGGGCATGATTGATGGTTCTAGTTTATAGGTTATTGTAATTTTATGTTTAATTGATGGTTAAATTGTTTTCATGTGAAATCATGCCATGCTTATTGATTGATTTGATTGATAAATATTTTGATTTTGATCTTAAAATTTTTTTTAGTTGTCAACTTATATTTGGTTTATCTTTTTAAATTTCCTTTTGCATTTTGTCAAAAGAGGAGAAATAATTTGAGTTTGCATGTGTACCTAGTTATTTTTTTTTAACATGTGTACTTAGTTTGTTTTTAATTTTAAAACTCCCTTAAAAATGTGTTTCTAACATATTATATTTTTATTTGATATATGGGGAGAAATTTTGTTTAAATTTTTTCATGCATATTAATATTATTATTAATTTTTTTGTACATCATATGTTACAAAAGGTCTTATTTTTCTTACTTTATGTATGACATAGATTTTATAAAGATTTTGAGTATCTTTGTTTTTTATTTTCCCTTTATATCTCTCTTTTCTTTCTGCTTTTGACAAAAGGGGAGAAATATATTTGAGTTTGTTATTTGTTACTATACATGTGTATAATATTTTATTATTATTGTGTTTATACATGCATAATTCATATATAATGTCTTCTTAGGAATGGTTTTTATCTTTAATAAGGCATGAATATCTTCTTAAGAATTATTTTGATCTTTGATAAGGCATGAATATTTTTACAGAGATTTGATGTATCTTTTCTTTATTCCTATAGGAAGTGATGCATTTTAGTAGTACTATATGTATATATATTTGAAATTATTTCCTCACATTGCCTAACATTTATTTAAATGATCATGTTATTATATTTTATGTTTTTAAGACATTTGTAATAAGAATGCCATGTTTTTATCCCTCTTGCTATATGTTATGTTATTTTTATTTTTCTGTCAAGGGGAATAATCTATAAATTTATATTTCTTATGATATCCATATTCATAAGGGGAGAAATAAATAAATATATTTTATTTCATTTGGTATCATTATTATCACAAATATTATCACACACTTTACTTTGTATTATTTTTTATCAAACTCAAAATAAGTTTGTCAAAATAAAAAAGGGGGAGATTATTGACCTTAGCAATAATCAATCTTAATTTTGATCTTAAAAAATTTAATTTTGAGCATTTGATTTGTTTTTTTAAGTGTATATAAGTTAGGACTCTAATGGAAGTTAAAATGAAGTATGATTATCTTGGGCTGATTGGACCTTTAATATACAAGGAGGCTTTTGACATCCTTAGAGCTTTATATTGAGAAAATTATCTTCTTCAAATTTGAATAGACATCTTGAGCATTCTGAATTGGGCTTACTTGTCAAAATTCAAGTTCATTTGGTTATGCAAATTTTGAATTGAAATCCATGTATATGTCTGTCATCTCAGATTGCATATCTCTTAGTATTTTGGACATATCCTAAGCTATAGAAGTCCAAATTAGGTGATTAAAAATGATATAAAAAGATAAGTCAAATATCTACAACTTTTATGCAGAAAGCATAGGAAAATTAAAACTTCTTCAATAGCAAATCACGGGTTCAACTTGGGTATAACTGTTTGACAATATTCTACATTTCAGATTGCATAGTTCTTAGTATTTTGAACATATCTTGAGTTACAAACATCCAATTTATGTGATTAAAAATGATATGGAAGCATAACTAAAATATCTATAGCTTATATAAAGAAAGTGTGGGAAAATTCAAACTTTTTGAGTAGCCAATCATGGTTTCAATCCATGAATAGTTGTTTGACAACATCACTTTCAATGATTCAAAATATGGACCTTGGACACATTATTTGCACCTCCAATAGCTATATTTTTAGTACATAAACACCTCTAGAGCTTAATGGAAGTAAAGAAAATTTTTTATCATTCATTCTTTCTTAAGCATTAATTGAGCTCTCAAATTCTCTTAAAAATAATTCTTTGTTTGTATAACTCTTGTGAGAGTTGGTTATGTGTTAGAAATAGAATTTCTCTTGATCTTAAATCTTGGCTTAGATTAGAAGGGAAGTGAGATTTATTTATAAAGGAATTAGTTTAAGTGTTTTCCATTGAAATACTTGGGTTTTGGGTTTTTTTTGAGTGAGCCTTGAAAACTCATGTTGTAAGGTTGTGAGAGTGAGCCATAAAACTCTTGTGTAATCTCAATCTTGTGAATAAGATTGTGGGTGATTGAAAATCCTAACTTGGTGATAAGTTAGGTGGAGACGTAAGATTGTTTTTGAATTTGAACTCCTTAAATTTTTGTGTTATTCATTCTTCCTTATCAACTTCCATTCAATTCTTGCAAAGAATTCTTTTAATTTCTCATTTTTATTTGATAGTCCTATTCACCCCCCCCCCTCTAGGACTCTTTGCAATGCTTGCACCAAAATAGGAATAAAAGCTTACTAGATTAGAAGAAGCGACTCTCAATGACCCATATGATGGCCTGGCCCTCAAATCTGAGGGATGAGATGCATCTACTTGAGAAGGTGGAGGTGAAAGAAAGGTCTTAATAGCTACAACATCAATCAGGTGAGGGATCAATACATCAGCATAAGGCAAACCCTCACTCCTTAAGAGGCTCTCAGAGGGGAATCCCATTATAATAGTAGCAAGATTATCATCACAAACAAGCACATATCCTTAAGGGGAGGGATGGGAACTCTCCTCATGTATGTTCCATCCTACCAATGATGGACTTGCTCGCTTAAATACCACACCCTGCTAATGAGGCTAGAAAGCAACACTCGTCTCTCTGTCAGCTGCCATGCAACCACCATCTCTGCCATCCAATGAGATCTAGCCACCCACCAATAAAGAAAGATCTGCTTAAAGAGGCAACAATAAACAAAGGATCTTAAAGAAAGGAACAATCAGTACAACGGGAATCAGACATGCCTAATTAAGGGACAACTTCCTTACATGGTCCCGAGCTACCATGCAATAGTCTTCCTGATCTAGCAAGAATAATAAGGGAAGCTATCCTTTTGGAAATTCTTGATGGACAAAAAAGGGAGAATCCCAAACTCTTATGCCTAGATCTATTAAAATTAGAGGGTAAAAAATAATAAACCAAGAGCAAAAGAACAGATAACAGAACTCCTACTTATGTCTAGCATGAACAAGCACCCTTAGATCCTTGAGCCACCTCGATATGCTATGTCAAGTCCCGAGTACATATGACCAAAGGTAGCAATGCTCCAGTAATATCCCGGCAAGCCATCCAAATCTCTTAAGATAAGTAGCAATCACATATCACCCGTACTCGAAGGGTTCAAAAGATAACAACACTCAACAAATAAAATAAAAAGCAGTGAGCTAACTGCTCTGCTGAGATAAGACCATCATCATACAAAGCCCTCATAGAAGAAACAAACTCCATGTATTGAGTGAAATATAGGCAACCAGACTTCATAGGATTGACTACCCTAGGAAAATCCCTCATGAGATGCCTCCTTGCCATAGCAGTGGAGCACTCCTCATCACTAAAAGGAATGGGCTCTCCAGAAAAGCTTAAGTCCATGATGGAAAAGTCCAAGGGGGTAATAATCATATCCCCGACAGGAATATAGAAAGTGTACATCGTGTCCATCCACCACACTATCAATGCATACATAGCAATCTAACTCGACACGTACGAGTCATAAGATAATGCAACAATCACCCCCATTTACTTCACATATATCAGGAAACCTTGATAATACATTTTGACTTTGTTGAAACTACCAGGTAGCATAGTGACATACCTACGGGGCTACAAATAATAGGTACGCTATCAAAAATTTGCATAGCTACTAAATACTAACACATCTCTCTTTTTGTCAATTAACATTATCAAAACAATAAAGGTAGAAAAGAAAAGCATCACAGCAAGTAGACAATCACGAAAAGAAAATAAAGTAAGAGCTATCAACCATTAGCATTTACAATTAGGCTAAATAGATAGTTACAGCAAAAGTTATAGAGCTACAGTTACAACAACCTCATACAATGAAATAAATAGCAAAGTAGCCAATGAACAAGCTCCAAAAAATATAGGCAAAGAGGGACCTACCTCGTGATGATGACACACCAAAGCATGAGTCTCCAAGCTATGGACAATAAGGATTAGATCTTCCTAAGAAAGCTTGGATGGCTGAGAACTTTGAGAACCAGATGTGTTAGTCCCTACAGTGGATGTCCTAGCTCCATTGGCCTCTATGAAGTCACCCTCATGATCAACATCAACATCAATAAAAATGTCATCTGGACCCTTAGGAATGTTGGGGAACTCCATTATATACAGAAGAAAATGGAAGTACATAAGCAAAAATAGAGCAGATAGCACTCAAAACATAAAAAGGGTTAAGAAAAGTCATAAAACACTTAAAGAAGTCTAGACAAAGCCTCCCAAGACCTCCAAAAATAGCCATTTAAATAACATCAGAGGGGGAAAGCATGTGACCATGCACCCCCCATGGGTAGTCATGCGTACTTCCCCTTTCCATGAGCTCTTATATGGTTTTATGTGCACTTTAATACTTTGCACACTCACTTATACAGTCCTAAACTTCCATTTGAGCATAAGATATGCACAAACTCACATAAAAGTACATTGATAAGGACTCCATCTATCGAAAGACACTATGTGTGAACCGCTTTCTTCTAGAAACTCAACATCCTACAAAAGAATAAGAGTAAAGAAAATTCACTGTAAGGATATCTTACTCTAAATCATCAAAATAACATCCTCAACATGTAAAATCACTGCATCATTACTTCATCAATACTGCATCATTACTACATCATCATTGCATCATTACTACATCCTCATTACCTCATTTAGTGTTTAGAAGCACCCATATTGCTTTGGAGCACTCTCACATTGCTTAGAAGCACTCTCATTGCTTAGAAGCACCTACACACACTGCTTAGGAGCATTATCATTACTTGGAAGCATCTTCACATTGCTTGGAAGCACTTTTCACTACTTAGAAGCATCTTCTCATTAATTAAAAACATTTTCATCACTTAGAAACATCCTCACATTGCTTAGGAGCATCCACACTACTTAAGAGCATTCCCATTTGCTTAGTAGCATCCTCATTCGCATGACACCTAAGAAGGTTATAGTCACATGTTCATTTGTGTGACACCTAAGAAGATTATAGCCACACATTCATTCGTGTGACACCTAAGAAGGTTATAGTCACATGTTTATTTATATGACACCTAAGGAGGTTATAGTCACATGTTTATTCACTTGACACCTAAAAAGGTTATATTTTCATGTTCATTCATGTGACACCTAAATAGGTTATAGTCACATGTTCATTTGCATGACATCTAAGAAGGTTATAGTTGTATGTTCATTCACATGACACCTAAGAAGGTTATAGCAGCATGTTCATTTGCATGAAACCTAAAAAGGTTATAGTCTCACATTCATTTGCTTGACACCTAAAAAGGTTATAGTCGTATATGCACTCTACACTTTGTTTGAATCATAAGATTTTATATGTCCTAAAAACCACCTTACATGATAACCAAGTCACAAAACAACAACAATAAACAAAACATAACAACAATAGTCAAATATTGACAAGACATCTAGAGATAACCCATAGGTAAGTACCTCTCTCCTTATTAAAACATTTTTTGCATCTTTGAATTTTGCTTCATGTGTATTAACACTAGTGTTAGGTGGCTATGCAATATATATAAAGTAGGGGACAACTTTTATACCTCAAATTTGACTATCCCCAAAAAGGTCCAATGATGAAATGAATCCTTGAGATGAATAGAGCATGCTCATTTGTAACATCTGAAGTGTGCAACCTTAAAAAACTTAATTGACCTTACCTGTGTGCAAAATCAGCACCGAGCCATTAAGTCATGCTCTAACCTTGCAAAATAAAAATTATCTAAATAACAAGAGGTTTTATTTTGGAAAAAAAATCCTCTTGGAATACTCAGTTCGTTAGGCCGATGCATATTTCGTTAGATCAGGACCTAGCTTCATGAAAAAGTGAAAATTGATTTTGACAAAAAAGACTTTGAAAATAGGTATGGAAGGCCCCAAAACCTCCAGAAGTAGTCCCGAAATGGTCCAACACAACTTGAGTATCAATGCATATCACTAAAAAGTGCGGTAAACACCCGTAGGTGTCATGTGCTAAAATTAAAGCCAAATTTGGCAAAACAGACTTCAAAAATGCATCTAGAAGGCCTAAAAACCCTAGGACCCAATGTTGGAATAGCGCAAGTAGAACCCTAAAAAGAGCACGTAGAGCATCAAAGTGCACTTGAAAATGCACATGTGTGTGCATGGCCATGTGCACTTAGTGTGGCCATGCACAAAAATCCCCTTATATGTGCATGACCATGCCTACACCACTTCATTCTACATATTTTTTCCTATAAATAGACCACTATACACCCTATTTTAGAGGGGGGAGCAAGTGAAGACACACACACTCTCAAGAGTTAATCCGATTGAAGGCATGAGAAATCCCTCTCCACATAGTTTTTGCTCCCCCACAACTTTTCCCTTAGGTTGTTAGATCCCTTCTCCACCAAACCTGGACTCATCTTTGTCAAAGTACGCTTCAAAGGTATACAATCTAGCATCATTCTATTGTCATTTTGAACCTTTTGATAAGGAAAGATTGATAATCTCTTGAAGCTAAAGCTTTAAAGCTCACACAAGCTTTGTCGAGTCTAAGGACCACATAATTATTTTAGCATATTTCTATTCATGCATTGCATTTTATTTTACTATAGCCAGCATATGGGAATATTGTTATGCTTGTGTGATGAGACTAGCAATCTTACATGCTACATGAATAATATATGCATTATTATCATCATCCTGCATCCCCTATTTTTGAAATCATGAAATCACATTGTGAATATCAATAATGTGAAAAAGTTCATGTCCTAGAATAGAGTTATCATGCTCTCGGTCCAGTGATGACCTTGTGCATCCTTTATATTATCATCATTCATCGTCAAAGCATAAATAATCACTGTAAGCATGATCATCCTATTATAAGTTATATAAATTATTGTGTTATCCTTGCAGATTAACCATACTTTGCCGCAATATTTTCTTTTTCATATGTATTTTATTAGTAAAGTGATGTAATAAAATGTTCAGCTTTATTATTCTATACTATCTGATGTACTGTATGAATGCTATATAAACTGTCATTACCAAAACTTAGTTGTTGCGGTAGCTAAATATTAAATATCCTATAATGAGAAATAGTTAAAAAGTATATGCGATCTCCTGAACCTGAAAATCCCTACTGGGGACAATACTCGCTAAGTGACTCAATATTTTCCTTTTCTTTTCCTGATTTTCTAAAAATCGGGTGGCGACTCCATAAAATCAAAAGCGTCTTGTCCCCCCAAGACTAATCACTTGTCCCTATTCGGTAGAGTTGCCATGTCCATAAAAAATGGAAAGGCCTGCACAAAATCACAATAACACAAAGTCCTCTTCCCTTAAAAAAACAAAGAAGGTCACTCACAGTTAGACTAAAATGCAAACAAGATTGAGGGATTAAAGTGGACATTTGCCATTTGAATATAAACATTTGCCTTCTACCGATGCATTCTTCATTTCCCTATCTCTTTCATTTTTTCTTTTACTTTCTCTTGATTTTCAAATCTTACTTCTTCAATTATTCTTTCATCTGACGTCCAATTTGAAATCTGCCTGATCCTATGGCTCACCCATAATGTAGACTATAAGGCAGTAGCTTCAAACAATCAGATCCAGTCATTTTCTAGCTACATTTTCCTAAAAAAAATCTGGGACTCAATGAAAGGAAGATGTACTCCCTTTGATTTACTTGCACCTCCATAGATGCTCCTAACATGAGGTAAATTTCTTTTTCTGTCTTTAATTTTGCAAAAAGATATATTCCTATCAATATATAAATTATCATATTCATGCATGCAATTAATAGAATATTTTCTATATAAATTAAATAAAATTGCATGGAATCAATCACTTGAAAATAAGATTTTACAAAATTGGTTTTAGTATGACATAGAGGACCAATAGAATTCTAATCATATTTTTTTTATCAAAAATTTGAATTTCAGATTGAAATTTTAGATTTCAGATCAGAAATCTAAAAATCTGATCAAAAGTCTGGATTGTCAGTCAAAAATCTAGAAATTCGATTGAAATTATGGATTTCTGATCAGAGATCCAGTCTTCCAATTATTATTATTTTTTAAAACAAAAATAATCATAGACAAAATCAAGAGGTTGTAAAAGAAGGTAATCCTGCTATTTTTTGAATTTTATTCAAAAACCATTGAAGTTCTCAGGTTGCTTTCACTTGGCTTGGGAACTATTTCATGATTTATCTAGAGAGGTTGTACAATATATATGGGCTTTTGACTTTTGACACTTCATTACTGCTCCACCAACTACTCGAGGTAGGTCAGACCACTATTTACTTTTTGCTTTTATTGAGAGATGGATGAATATCACTCACACCTTTCACACATGAGTGGGTCAGCTTACTATTTCCCCCATAAGCTTCTTTATTATTACTGGGATTACCTTTGGGGTGCCCCAGTTCCCTTTAATATCCACTATTGTACTCTTCTAAAGGACGCTAGGAGTCGCTATGTTCATGACTTCCTTAGGTTTGTTCTGACATAAAAAAATTAGAAGAACATGCTCCTTTCTTATCTTGTTCAAAGTTTCAAGAGATTACCCACCACCACACCTTATCAAATCCTTCAAAAGGCAAGATGTTTCTTATTGATACTGCTAGGCACTACCCTCTTCTGTGAGACTAGTCATGAGGTCAACATTGCTCTTCTTGGTCCCCTTCAAGACCTTACTAGAGTTGCTACTTTCGATTGGGGATCTGCAGCTCTTGCCTATCTCTATTATAGATTAGATATTGTCTGTAGAGATGTTGTGATGATGTGTGACTTCTAGCATGTCTTGCATGTATTTCTTCTACATGTATCCTACCTCTTTTAACTTTGCTCTTTTATAACTTCTCCTTTTCATTTTAACTATTTCTCCTCTTTTAAATTTAGGGCATTAAGATTGGGGTGATCCAATGCTTCAGTGTTATTAGCTTTGAAAGAAGTCTTCCTCTGATGTAGAGATAGGGTTCTTATTATCTAGCGTGCATCAAGTATGATTTGTAAACCTATCAGGACCAGCTGAACTCCTTGGAGTGGGACCTAGTAAGATAAATTTAATTATTAATATTTAACCAATTGCAAAAGTTAAATAAAATTTATTTGAATGAATTTGCAAGTTATATCAAATTGGATGGTTGGTGCTGAAGACATTCAGTGATACGATTTCATGACTACAGTTGTAAGGCTTAAGACTATGAGGATTTTGCTTCTTGGTTATGGTTGTTAGATGTGGTGTCTTGGTAAGTGTGTCTATCATTGGTGTGTGGGACCTTCCATGAGATGTGTTCCTTCTTTTATTCCCTCTTCGATATTATGAAGTTATAGCATGACTGGTCCTAAGTTTAGGGTAGCCCTAAAGGAATATGATGCTTTAACTATGCTTGAGCGTTCTCATGACTATTGGGAGTATAATCAGGAGAATCTCCTGGAACAAGTTTATACAGACCTAGTTGAGGTCTGCCTTTTGCCTCCATTCCTCACTATCATCATTTTACTTTATCTCTTTCATCACTGCAGATGACATTTGCTTTTCTAGATAGGTTGAAGAAGCTACTGATGTTGCTATGGAGTAAGAGACTGAGGGTGACATAGATAGGATTGTGCAAGAGGTTGAGCATACTCAGTATAGTGAAGTTGCTCGATATGATACTTCCTCAAGTACCATAATGGGTGATGTTCCCCCACTTAATAGTTCTATGTACTACTAGGCTCTGGCAGTACAGACTCCCATTGACTAGTATATGTATTTTAATGTAGCTCAAATTCCTAACTTTTCTCCTCCTGATGCTTCATATGTAAGTGCATTTTTCATTTCCAATCCTACACAAACTGACACTTGTTGCTAAATTAGTATATGTTATTTTACAGATCCCTTAAACATAGGCAAAGCATCAATATAGACCTGCCTTATCCCAGAGATTATTTAATATATATATCACCAATAGTTGGAGGGTTAGTATTTACAACAAATATGCAAATGTATGCATGTTATGAATGATTCTGACTATTCTTGATACAACCGAGTTATGTCAGGGATCTAGAGCATGAGAATGAGAGGCTTTGTTAACAGCTTACTGGTCTTGATTTTGACTATCATGATGCTAGGACTTTTAGGCCACCAGATCAAGGTGACAATTCAGATAGAGGGTGGAGTCCTTTGCTAAATACTGGAGCTTAGGATGACTGATCTTTTTATCTTTAGGATTTGTGCTTTCATGACTGAGCTTTATCTTCCCTTTTTCACTGTGAACTACTCCACATGCTCTAGATGGTTTGTGGACTTTTATTTTGGATCTAAAGCCTAAAATTTAGTTAATCTTTTTTTATAAAAAAGATAGGAAATTCTATCAAAATTATAGATTTTCAATCGAATTTCTAGAATTCCAATCAAAATTATAGATTTTTGATCGAATTTCTAGAATTTCAATTGAAATTCTAGATTTTTTATCGGATTTCTAAAATTTTGATCCAAATTCTGAATTTCTAATAAGAAATTTGACTTCAGTTCTTTGCTCTTTTTCCATTTTGATTCTTAATTTTGAGTTTAATTTAAAAACATAAAATTCTAATCCCATCCAGATTAACCCTTATGCCTATATAAAGGGCTTGCAAAAAGGATTGTCTCCTATCCCCCTCTTTTATTTGCTTTCATCATGACACAAACCACCCTTAATTTGATGAAGAAATTCCTCAAAGGCCTTAATGGAGATGATTGGAATAGATTGCTACCCTTTCATGTCAAATCCTTGAAATCTCTCCAACATCTAAAAATATACCATAATTTTCTTCATGTTGCTGCTACCTTCTAGGATGTCAAGAACCATGTAATTAGATTCAATGGACAAGAGTTGTGTCCATTGATTGAATAGTTTGCTACCATTCTTAGTTGTCCTTTATATTAGTATATATGTGCCCTAGTGCCATTCTTGAAATGCATGATGACATTGTAAATTATCCTTATGGCAATAAAATATTTTTTTAAATAATGTGTTTGTTTATTAGAGTATTTACCCCTTAGCATTATGTTAAATAAATTTATTATTAAGAGTTGATAATATGAGTTACAAATTTATTTAATACATATGCTATAAATTGTTCATAGTCATATGATTAATATTTGGGTCATATTGATTAGACTATCACCTTTATCCATTTTCCTTAACTAGTATGTGATACTAATAGTAGGAGGTAGCGAGTCTCATACTACTTGATAAAAGATATCAGAATATACTTGTGGATACTCATATGATGGCTGGATCAAATGTGATGTTAGATTTTTGATTGCATAGACATTCACTTATAGTCAACAATCATAATCTAGGTCATAATGTTGCATATAGTCCTTTGACCTAAGGTGACACAGTCATCCACATTTGAGTGGTTAGGGTTTATTATCGCTCACATGCTTGTGTTAATTATACATAGATATAAGGTGTATGGTGACTCTAGTCAGTTAAGTGTAGGGATGAGTGTTCAACCAATAAAGGATTCATTGCCCGGAGTGATCCAGGATAAGATCCTATGCTATCTAAGTTCTTTCTTAATCAATAAGTTCCTAGCCAGGATAAATATGACTTGAACTAAAAGATTTTTGGCTTTGGTTATATTTTATCAAGAATAGAACTTGAGATGAGGTCATATGATATAACTATTAGAGTTTGACTAAACCTTGACTTTAGGCTATATTGAGATCTTCTAATGAAAGGATTTTAGTGCTTGATAATTATGACCATAAGGGTTCATGTGAATCAATACATGCATTAATTTCTAATTGGGTAGTTATGATATCGATGCTAAGGGTCACTCATAACTTATGAGAACTACATGTGTATAATTGGGTTTTTCACATTTAGACTTGAAAGGAGTTTCAAATAATATCAAGTGTTGATATTATCTTCTCATTGCCAATTAGACATGAACCTAATAAGTCATACTTAATAGAGCTTTGCTAAATCACCATATATATTAATCTAATTATTGATTAAAGGGTTTAATCAATTAATTAAAATTAATAGAATTGGATTTATGCTTCAAGCAATGATTCTAGCATATCATGAAATCTAATTCAAGTAAGGGTTTCATAATTAATTTATACTTAATTAATATGAGATATTAATTAAAGTATTAAATTAATTATATATATATTGTTACTTAGATTAACGGCCTAAGTTGTTTAGGCCTAGGACCAAAAAGGTTTTGGACTAAAGATTAATCTAAGATGGAGAGAAAGTAATGTGATGTCATAGACGATGTCATGGATGATGTCAATTTTATACTTGCATTGTAAGTAATGTGATATCATGGATGATGTCAATTCTATACTTGTATGGCAAGTAATGTGATGTCATGGATGATGTTAATTCTATACTTTCTTGGCAAGTAATGTGATGTCATGGATGATGTCATAAAGTTCTTTACTTACATGGCAAGTTTTTCATGTGATGTAAGTAATGACATCATAAGGATTTCTTTTCTTTATATATAAATAGATAACTTAAGAAATGTTCTTTAGGTTAGAAAACTTAAGAATTTTGTGTAAAGACACAAAACCAAAGCAAACAACAAGGAAAAAACATATATTAAAAAAACTCTAATATTCTTGCAAGGAGATTGATTAAGTTAGTGCAAGTTTACAAAGGGTCATTGAGAGAGGCTACTCGCATCTAACCAAATCAAAGCAAGAAGGTGATTAGTAAATCTCTGGTGTTTTAAGCTAGAGGTCTCACATTTGGGAGACTTAAAGAGTTGATTCAAGAGTTGAATCAAAGCAACCAACCATTTAGTATATTAATTATGGTCTACATCAAACACTTAGGAAATTGTAAGTATTTCATAATTTATATTTCCTAAGTTTTTGTATTTATACATGTTGATGTATATTAGCTATGTGTTAAATTACATATTGGATCCTTGGGATTGGAATTCTTGATGAGATCAAGGATTATGTTGAGCACATTTTTAAAAATTTTCCCTACTCAGAATTTGATGTCTAAGTAGCATAATAGATTCCTTCACTTTAGACTCAACTATTGTGATTGCTCTCCCTGATCTTGAGATGCAGTTTCCTGGTAAACTAGTGGCATTCTTTAATATGCCCCCAGGCAATATCTACATGTATGCACATAACCCTAGGACTATTAGTCTTTCTTCTCTAATTTCCTTGTGTAAGACTAGGGATAAGAATAATGCCACCTGGATTAGGACTATCTCCTTTTGCTTATATGCCCAATTCCTGCTAGTGGCTTTTCATGGAGATGCTGACATAAGAATTGCCAGTATCCTAGATCAAATGGAAGCTTGAAATGGAAGCTGACCATGTGCCTATCATACTTAATGAAACCATCATTGGGTTGGATAATTTCAAGATTCAGAATCGATTCTCAAGCAATTTGATTCTCCTTCAGGTATGTAACCTTTTTTTTTTGCCTAAGTTGCCCTTTCAGGTTTTCAACTTAGCTTTTTTTTTCAAATTTGGCAATAAGAGAAATTGAGTTTGCTTAATGCCCCCATCAATGCTTTGATTTATCAACCTCATTATCTACAATCTCACCCATTGAAGATGAAGGACAAGCACACTATAGATCAATGGATTAATTGGATGAAAGGCATTGCTGATACTAAGATTACGTGGGTCTATCCGGAGGTTGAACTTTGTAACCATCAACCTGTATGATCACTGTGTTCCTATTCTTAGGTTGCATTTTTTAACCTTCTTTTCCTCTTCACACCTTTATCGTCAGTGTGGTCGCTCATAATTCATTGTGGCTGTTATACCTAACTTTGAAGGCTTCCCTCTGAGATATATTTTTTGGACAAAGTGAAGAACCTATGGCCTCATAGAGCATTAGAGTGGAACATGCACTTAAATGCTTATATGACTAATAATGATAACTATAAGGCTTAGGTTACTATGCAAGCAACAAAACCACTGGGATTTGCTAAGCACAAAAGGACTCAAGTATTGCTAGATGAGTCATAAATGAAAAAAAAACATAACTAGAATAGTGATCTCATAAGTCTAGTCTTCTTAGGCTCTCATTTTTTTCCTTTAAGTCTTTATGCTTTATAATAAAGATAGAACATGCAATATTCAAACAACATTCCATTTCAATTTGATTCATTAATTAGGGCCAAAATGAGTACATTTATTACATCACATAATATAACTCATGTTATCAACTAAACATTTTCTCTCACTTTCATTTCCCTAATTTATGCCTGACCAGCCCTTCATAAGTTTTCTTATTAACAAGATCATGTCTTTTATTTTATCCCCTAATTTTTTCCTACTAGCCCTTTATGGGTTTTATGAATAGCAGGAATGTCCTAATTTTTTCCTGACTAACCTTTTTAGGTTTTCTAGTTAGCGGACCCCTTTTTTTAAGGTAGTAATTCTTCAGTTGATCTAGGTTGATTGGCTCGGTGAACTCATTCCCTTCTAGATTTGATATCTTTATAGCTCCCTTGGGTAGAATCATCTTGACTAAATACGATCCTTCCTAATTTAGTCTAAATTTTCCTTTTGGATCAAACACAATTGCCCTTGACTGCTTTAGCACCATATCTCCAGCCTTTATCTTTCCAAGTTTAACTTTCTTGTTAAAGGCTCTTGCTATTCTTCTCTAATAAATTTAAGTGTAAAATAAAACATCCATCCTTTTCTCATGTAAAGATACAAGGTGGTTGTATCTCTTTTGCATCCATTCACTTTTAGGGATTTTTGCCTCCATAACAACCCTCAAAGATTTGATTTTTTTCTATATAGGAAAAATTGCTTCACAACCATATACTAATGAGAACGGTGTCTGTCCTATAGCAGTGCATGCCCATAAGGCACAATGGAGATATTTAGACCAATCTTTATGTGTTTTCACCATCTTAGAGAGGATTCTTTTTATATTCTTATTGGCTACTTCAACTGCATCATTAAACTGAGGTTAATAAGGTGAAGATTTATAATTCTCAATCCTATATCTCGTCTCTACCTAAAACTAAACACCATTGTCCATCACAACATGATGTGGGATCCTATATCTACAATTGAGATTCTTCTCAATGAACCTTTCCATTTGTCTAGCCTTCAAAGTACTAAAGGATTATGCTTCTAACCATCTAGAGAAATAGTCAATCGCCATTACAATATATTTATGCTTGTTTGAGGTAGTTGGTCTTATCTCCCCTATTATATCTATCCCCTATGCTGTAAAGGGCCATGGAGATGTTAAACTATTTAACATTGTAAGGGGAAGATGATTGAGATTCCCATGTATCTGTCACTGATAACATTGTTTTATTATTTGGATACAATCTTTTTCCATACTCATCCAATAGTACCCTTGTCAAATTATTTTCTTTACTAGAATCATCCCATTCATATGAGATTCACAAACCTCTTCATGAATCTCTCTCATTGCCTATTCTACTTTATCCTTCTTGAGACATCTCAATTGTGTTCCATTCAGCATTCTTCTATATAATACCCCATCATGACTTACATAATGGAGTGTAGGAACATGAAGAGCGTATTTTTCTTTTAAAGTCATTTCATCTGGGTACTTCCTTTCCTCAATGAATCTCTGGATGTTGTAAAACCATGGCTTTTCTTTTGGCCCTATCTAAATACTCATAATTGGTTCTTTACTATAACATGGAGCTTTCATTTTAACTATCACCAAAGGCTTCATCATCGACCCCGTCGGTTTATCCCATATTGAAGAAAGCATTGCCAAGGCATCCGCCATTTGATTCTCTTCTCTTAGTAAATGCATGAAGAGACATTTAGTGAAATTTCTCATTAACTTTTTCAATAGCAGATGTAAGGCTTCAACCTCTCTTCTTTCACTTCCCACTCCTTATTAGCCTGACTACTGACTAATAGGGAATCTCTATAAACCAAAAGGTCTTGAGCGCCAATGGCTAGTGCTGCTTCTACCCCATAAATACATGCCTCATACTAAGCCATGTTATTTATAACTTTAAAGTCTAATTTCTTAGCCATGGGGATGGTTTCTCCTCCTGGCATAATAAGAATTACTTCTATCCCTACTCCTTTATTATTCACAGCTCCATCAAAATGAAGCTTCCATTCATGATGTTCTATTATTGGTAAGTTCTTATCTAGCAACTCTAAATTCCACTACTCATTTCCTTCGACTGCATTATGTGCTAGGAATTCTACTACTGCTCTTCCTTTGATGACCTTGGTAATGATGTACTAAATATCAAATTCAATCAAAAGTACCAACCATCAACACATCTTTTTAGTTAAAGCTTATGCTTAAAACAAGTATCTTAGAGGATCTATCTTTGAAATAGCTTGTACCTTGTAAGACTGGAAGTAATGCCTTAACTTCTTTATAGCCCATATCATAATCAAACATGTCTTCTCCATAAGATCATTTTTTTCTTCATATGGTAAGAACTTTTTACTAAGATAGTATACTATATACTCTACCCCATCTAGTCCTTCTTAAGCTAACATTGGCCCCATTGCCTTTTCCTCTAAAGCCAAATATAAGATTAAAGGTTTAACTTGTCTTAGCGATCTCAACACAAGTAGATTAGCAAGGTATTCTTTAATATTATTAAAGGCTTTCTAAAATTCTTTATTCCATTCTACTGGTTGATTCTTCCTTAAAAGCTTGAAGATTAGATCACAAACCATGGTAAATTTCGTAATAAACCTGCTAATGTATTGTAGCTTTCCAATAAACCCTCTTCCTTCTCTATCCTTGGTGCTGGCATCTCCTGAATGGCTTTGATCTTATATAGATCAAATTTTATTCCCCTATTACTAACTATATGCCCTAACAACTTTCCAAAAGTGACCCCGAAGATACATTTCTTCATATTAAGCCTTAGGTTGTATCTTTCTATCCTTGCCAATAACTTATTTAAAGCCTTAAAATGTCCTTCCCTTATTTTTTACTTAACCATTATGTCATCAATGTACACTTCCACTTCTTTATGCATCATATCATGAAACAAAGTGATTGCTGCTCTTTAATAGGTTGCTCCTGCATCCTTCAATTTGAATGGCATCACTTTATAGCAATATGTCCTTCATTTTATAATAAAAGTGGTCTTGATCTTATCCATGACTACCATCATTATCTAAGTATAACCTGAGAACCCATCCATGAAAGAGTACATTGCACTAGATGTTGTGCTATCAATAATCACATTAATATGGGGTAAAGGAATGTCATCCTTTAGGCATACTTTATTCAAATCTTTGAAATCTACACACATTCAAACTTTTCCATCTTTCTTGGGAACTAGTACTATGTTTGCTAACCATTGAGGGTACTCTACCACTTTTAAAAAATTAGCTTGGATTTGCTTAGCAGTTTCTTCCCTTATTTTTTCCATCCACTATGGTCTTAACCTATGAAGTTTTTGCTTAACAGGTTTAGCTTTTGGATATATTAGAATGTGATGCTCTATAATTTCTGTATCTAGACCTAGCATGTCCTCATAGGACCAAGCAAATACTACCTTTCTTTTTGTTAGTATTCTCTCTAATTTTTCCCTTTTTTAGGAGTTAAAACATATGATATAGAAATATGCTTTGTTTGTTCATTTATGCCCATGTTTAATGAATCTAATTGAATAGAATTAATGTCAAACATGCATGAATGATCATTATTAAAATGCATAAGACCATCAGAATCAATATTACATAAATAAGCTAAATTAGAGTTCATATCATTGATTATAGGAAAAATAGAGTTTTCATCCTCAAACATACCTGACCTTATTACATCATTTTCTTCATAAAAAACATTACTAAAACTAGTATTAATAATACTAGCTAAATCTTATGGTGGTTCTTTATTAGGTGGCAGACAAAGCAGCTATTTAATGGCCTTAGTCCTCATCTTCTCAGCAAATTTCTTCATCATCTTGTCTTTGTTTTCTTCCACCAAACTCTCAACTATCTGCTTCTTGAATATTTCAAACCTAGGAATATTCACACCAACTACTTAGATAGACTCTTTTTCACCTATGTAGAGCTTCTCTTTCCTTTCTTTGACAAAGCTATCCTTCATCGATCCCACATTCTTTAAGAGTTTATTCTCATTGAAAAACCTTCTTCTAGCTCCTTTACTGCCAAACCCAAATCCTATATAGCCCAATCCTCTTGTATCATCTTGGCTTTTAAAATCTAGGAGTTTTGGACTTCTTTGCACGTTCTTTCTTAGTCCTTGTCCGGGTCGATAATTCATCTTCTTAATCATGATCATAACCCTTAGATCCATTTTAATTTCATAAGAGATTATGGCTATTTGGAAACCAGAAGGGGTAACTACCTACTTCTAACTATCCATAACTACAAACACAGTCTTGCCCATACTAGCATTTAAAGTCATAACTTCTCCATCAAGTACAAATTTCACCTTTTGATGCATAGTTAAAGGCAATCTTCCTAAAATATGATACCAAGGCCTACCCAAAAATAAGGCATAAGTGACAGGGATATCTAGCATAGTGAATTCCACCATTTCCTCTAAAGGTCCGATCTTTATAAGAGACATAAATGTTCCCTCTACATTCCTTGTGATACTATTATAAGCTCTAATTTTAAGGTCTGATTTTGTTAAATCCTCCACTTTCACTCGATTAGGTAGGATTTGTAACAGACAAACATTAATTGTAGACCCATCATCCACCATCACAAAATTGGTCCTTTTCCCTCTTACTTCAACTAGAATGAACAAGGCTTTATTATGATTCCTTCCTTCCACAGGTAAATCTTTGTTAGAGAAAGTAATAACACCGTGCTTTTTCTTAGTAACCTTGGCCACCATTGCCTCAGGGGTTGTAGTAGTGTTAATGTTCATTGTAGCTAGAGCCTTCTTATGGCTACTTGAATGCATCAAGAGCTCCTAAATGCTCACATTTGCTTTTGCCTTCTTAAGCTGTTTAAGGATCAAATCATCACCATGTTCATATGAGTCTTCTCTTTTGACAATGTCTTCTCTCTTTATAGTTTTCTCCACCAATTTACCACTTCTAGTAACATGACTAACTTTTGGATTATCAACCCATACATTGTAGCCTTTAATTTTTTCTTTATCAGAGTTGTACCAAATGTCGATAACCCCAATAGTCCGATCCTTCTTTCAATCTTTCCATACCTCAACCATGCATTCTTCTTTCTTATCTAGCATCTTCTCATCATCAGATTCATCAACCCATCTTGTAGGTATGATTGACTCAATAGATATATCAAAATAAAGTGGTTTGGAATGAAACACCTTATAGTCGAACTTGCATGAAGGTTGTCCCAATAAGTCTACTATTCTTTCCACATCTTTAGGGCCATTAGGAGTTTTCTCATTGGTTTGAAGATCTAGGTCCTCAAAGGAGTTTAACACTTCTTCCTCACTTACACCCAAGTTAATTATCATGGTGGTTGGGGGTGGCATGTTTTAGTAATTTGGGAAAGGGTTATTTTTGGTGTTTGGGTTTGGATTTAACTTCTCAGGGTTTGTGATTTTTTTGGAGTCTATGAGGTTTTGAATTTCATGTTTAAGGCACATGCAAGAGTCAATCGAATGGAAAGTAATTTGGTACAATTTATAGTAACTGTTTAGGTCAAAGCTAGGGAGGTTTAGGTTTGGCAGTCTAGAGGGGGTTAAGGGTCTAGGGAGGCCTTTTTAGATCAAATGGTCTAGGACTTTATATAGGGGTTGGTTAAAGTTCGAGAATCTCCTGGGTTGTTGAATAGCATGGACTCTTACAACTCGAATAGCATTTCCTTGCTGTGTGCCCCTAGTTGGGTAGTTTCTTGCTCTAGTGATTCTAGTAATCTTCTTTTTCTCATTTTTGATCTCCTCATCTTACAACCCATCGTCATAAAGGTCTATAAATGTCTTAAGGTTCATCATTTATAACCTCTCTACCAAATTAAGTAACACATTTCGAACAATAATCCTAACCTGATCCTTTTTAGCCTATTTTTTCTTCATTAATCTTGCCTTATTCATGAATCTAGTTAGAAAATCTAAAAATGATTTTATGAGTAACCTTCTCTATTTTGAGAGGAAGAAGACTTTTGTGTTGTGATTTTGTACAGGCCTTTCCATTTCCAAGGGACATGGCAACTTTATTGAATAAGGACAAGTGATTGGTCTCAGAGGGATGAGACAGTTTTGATTTTATGGAGTCACTAACTAATTTTTAGAAAATTAGGAAAAGAAAAGGACAACATTAGGTCACTTAGTAAGTATTGTCCCTAATAGAATTTTTGAGTTTGGGAGATCGCATCTACTTTTTGATTATTTCTCATTGTACGATATTTGATATATAGCTATCACAATACCCTAGTTTTGGTAATGACACTTTATATAGAATCCACACAGTACATCATACAGTATAGACTGATAAAGCTAAAATTTTTATTACATTGCTTTACTAATAAAATACATATAAAAAGGGAAATATTGCAAAAAAGTAAATATAATATGGTTAATCTCCAAGGATAATACAATCATTTACATAGCTTATGATAGGATGATCATGCTTGCAGCAATTATTTATGCTATGATGATGAATGATGATAATATAAAGGATGCATAAGGTCATCACTAGATGAAGAGCAGGATGACTCTATTCCGGGACACGAAATTTTCACATTATTGATATTTATGATGTGATTTCATGATTTTGGAATGATAGAATGCATAATAATAATATAAAATGAGTATAGTAAATCATATATTATTCACTTAGTATGCAAGATTGCCAATCTCATCACACAAGCACAACAGTATTCCTAAATACTGGTAAGTAAAATAAATGCAATGTGGTAAAATAAATGTGCTAAAATAACTATGTGGTCCTCAGACTCAACTCAGCTTGTGTGAACTTTGAAGCTTTAGCTTTAAGAGATTATTAAGCTTTCTTCATTTAGAGGTTCAAAATAATAGCATAATGATGCTATGTTGTATACCTTTGAAGCGTTCTTTGATAAAGATAATGCTAGGTTTGGTGGAAAATGGATCTAACAACCTAAGGGAAAGGCTGTGGGAGAGGAAAACTATATGGAGAGGGATTTCCTATGCCTTTTATCATACTGAATTTTGAATGTGTGTGTGTTTTCACTTGCTCCCCCTTCAAAATGGGGTGTATAGGGGAATATTTATAGGAAAAAATGTGTAGAATAGAGTGATGTAGGCATGGTTATGCACATATAAGGGGATTTTTTTGTGTGGCTATGCACAACGTGCGCATGGTCATGCGCTTGGCATGTGGCCATGCACACACGTGTGCATTTTCATGTGTACTTTGACACTCTATGTGCTATTCTCGATATCTATGCATGTTATTCTAAAGTTGGTTCCTAGGGTTTTTGGGCCTTTCAGATGAATTTTTGGAGTCTGTTTTAGCAAATTCGGCTTTGATTTTAGCATATGACACCTAAGGGTGTTTACACGCACTTCTAAGTGATACGTACTGATACTCAGGTTATGTTAGACCATTCCCAAACCACTTCCAAAGGTTTTGGGGCCTTTTGGAATGTTTCTGAAGTCCATTTTATCAAAATCAATTTCCATTTTTTCACAAAGCTGGGTCCCAGTCTAACAAAACACGAATCGGCCCATGAGCTGAGTATTTTGAGAGGAGT
This sequence comes from Mallotus nudiflorus, assembly GCA_947683625.1. Lineage (NCBI taxonomy): Eukaryota > Viridiplantae > Streptophyta > Magnoliopsida > Malpighiales > Euphorbiaceae > Mallotus > Mallotus nudiflorus. The sequence goes on along the minus strand of CANTUR010000094.1, from coordinate 174,529 downwards.
TTTCTTGAAATAAAACCTCTCATTATTTCAATAATTCATATTTTGCAAGGTCAGAGTATAACTTAATGGCTCAATGATCTATTTTGCACGTTGGTAGGGTCAGTTAGGTGTTTTAAGGTTGCACACTTTAGAGGTGTTGTGAACAAGCAAACTCTAGTCATCTTTAGGATTCATTTCATCATTGGACCTTTTTGGGGACACTTAAATTTCAGGTATGATAGTTGCCCCCTTGCTTCACATGTGTTGTATAACCACCTAGCGCTAGTGTCAATACACGTGAAGCAAAATGCAAAGATGTAAAAAAAGTTTTAATAGGGAGAGAGGTACTTACTTATGGGTTGTCTCTAAACGTCTTGTCAAGATTTGACTGCTATTGTTGTGTTTTGTTTATTGCTATTATTTTATGATTTGGTCATCACACAAGGTGCTACTTTAGACATATGCAAGCTTATGATTCATGCAAAGGGTAGAGTACAAATATGACTATAACCTTTTTAAGTGTCACGAAAATGAAGAGGCTATTGACCAAAATGTAGATGTGACTACAACCATCTTAGGTGTCACGCAAATGAACATGCAACTATAACCTTCTTAGGTGTCACACAAAATGAAAATACGATTATAACCTTCTTAGGTGTTATGTGAACAAACATGTGACTATAATCTTCTTAGGTGTCATGTGAATGAACATGTGACTATAACCTTCTTAGGTGTCACACAAATGAACATGCGACTATAACCTTTTTAGGTGTCATGAGAATAAACATATGACCATAACCTTCTTAGGTGTCATGTGAATGAACATGCAACTATAACCTTCATAGGTGTCATGTGAATGAACATGCAACTATAACCTTCTTAAGTGTCATGGAAATGAATATGTGACTATAACCTTCTTAGGTGTCACATGAATGAACATACGACCATAACCTAATTAGGTGTCACACGAATAAACATGTGATTATAACCTTCTTAGGTGTCACACAAATGAACATGCGACTATAAGCCTCTTAGGTGTCACACGAATGAACATGTGACTATAACCTTCTCAGCTGTCAAGCGAATGAACATGTGACTATAACCTTTTTAGGTGTCACACGAATGAACATGCAACTATAAGCTTTTTAAGTGTCAAGAGAATGAACATGTGACTATAACCATTTTAGGTGTCAAGTGAATGAACATGTGACTATAACCATTTTAGGTGTCAAGTGAATGAACATGTGACTATAACCTTTTTAGGTGTCATACGAATGAACATGTGACTATAACCTTTTTAGGTGTCATACGAATGAACATGTGACTATAACCTTTTTAGGCATCACACAAATGAACATAGGACTATAAACTTCTTATGTGTCACATGAATGAACATGTGATTATAACCTTCTTAGGTGTCACACGAATGAAAATATGACTATAACTTTCTTAGGTGTCATGTGAATGTACATGTGATTATAACCTTTTTAGGTGTCAACCAAATGAACATGCAACTATAACCTTTTTAGGTGTCATGTGAATGAACATGCAACTATAACCTTCTTAGGCATCACGTAAATGAACATGTGACTATAACCTTCTTAGCTGTCATGCGAATGAACATATGACTATAACCTTCTTAGGTGTCACATAAATGAGGATGCTACTAAGCAAATGAGAATGCTCCTAAGTAGTGTGGATGCTCCTAAGCATTGAAAATGCTTTTAAGTGATAAGAAGATGTTTTTAAGTAGTGAAAAGTGCTTCCAAGCAATATGAGTGCTTCTAAGCGATGCCTATGAATTCTTCTAAGCGATGAGAGTGCTTCTAAGAAAATGTGGGTGCTTCTAAGCAATTTGAAAGTGAGTGCTTCTAAGCAAATGTGGGTGCTTCTAAGCAATTTGAAAGTGAGTTCTTCTAAGCAATATGAGGGTGTTTTTAAGTATTGTGAGAGTGTTCCTAAGCAATATGGGTGCTTTTAAGCAATGTGAAAGTGAGTGCTTCTAAACAATGTGAAAGTAAGTGCTTTAAAGTACTGTGAGGGTACTTCTAAGTACTATGAGAGTGATCCTAAGCAATGTGAATGCTCTTAAGCAATGTGAAGATGCTTCTGAGTAACAAGAATGATCCTAAGTAGTGTGTGTGAGTACTTATAAGCAATGAGACTTCTTCTAAGTGGTGTGAGAGTGCTCCTAAGCAATATGGGTGCTTCTAAGCACTGAATGAGGTAGCGATGATGTAATAATGATGTAGTGATGATGCAGTAATGATACAGTGATGATGCAGTGATGATGTAGTGATGATGGAGTAATGATGCAATGATTTGTCATGTTGAGGATGTTATTTTGAAGATTTGGAGTAAGATATCCTTATAATGAATTTTCCTTGCTCTTCTTTTTTTGTAGGATGTTGAGTTTCCTAAAGAAAATGGCATATACATAGTGTCTTTAGATAGATGGAGTCCATATCAGTGTACTTTGGTGTAAGTTTGGTGCATATCTTATGCTCAAATGGAAGTTTAGGACTATAAAAGTGAGTGTGAAAAATCTCAAAGTGTGTGTAAAACCATAGAAGAGCTCGTGGAAGGGGGAAGTGCGAGTGATTGCTCGTAGGGGGCACATGATCACATACTTATACACGTGGTCATGTGCCTAGCATTTGGTCATGTGCTTCCCCCTCTGAGCTTATTTAAATGGTTATTTTTAAAGGTCTTGAGAGGCTTCATCTAGACTTCTTTGAATGTTTTTTTACTTTTCTTGACCCTTTTCATGTTTTGGGTGCTTTCTTCTCTATTTTGCTTTTGTATTTCCATTTTATTTTGCATAAAATGGAATTTCCTAACATTCCTGGGGGTATGGAGGAAATTTTTATTGATTTTGATGTTGATATTGATATTAAGGGTGACTTTGCATAGGCTACTGGAGTTGGGAAATCTGCAGCAAGGATTAGCACATCTGGTGCTCAGAGTTCTTAGCCATCCAGGCTTTCTCAAGGAGATCCGATCCCTATTGTTCATAGCTTAGAGACTCACACTTGGATGCATCATTATTGTGAGGTAGGTCTCTCTTTACCCTTATTTTTTGAATCTTATTCGTCGACTATTTTGCTATTTATATTACTAAATGAAGTTGTTGTAGTTGTAGATCTATAGCTCTTACTGTAACTGTCTATCTAGCTTTTATTATAGATGCTAATGTTGATAGCTCTTGCTTTATTTTTTTTTATGATTGTCTAATGTCTCGATGCTTTTCTTTTCATCCTTTATTATTTAGATCCTATTAAGTAATAGAGAGAGAGGTGTGTTAGTATTTAGCAGCTATGCAAATGTTGATAGTGTACCTATTGTTTATAGTCCCATAGGTATGTCACTGTGTTGCCTGGTAGTTTCAATAAGGCCAGCATGTACTATCAGGGGTCTCCCGATGTGTATGAAGCATATGATTACTAGGAAGGGCTTTGATGGGGTAATTAATGCATTGTCTTATGACTTATCAACGTCGAGTCAGATTACTATGTATGCATTGATAGAGTGATGAATGATACAATGCATACTTTTCATATGCAGACAAGGAGATGACTATTACCTTCTTAAACTTTGTCGCTATCATAGGCTTAAGCTTTTTTGGAGAGCCCATTCCTTTTAGTGATGAGGAGTGTTCCACTGCTGTGGTGAGAAGGCATCTCATGAGGGATTTGCTCGGGGTAGTAACTCTTATAAAGTATGGTTGCTTGTATTTCGATCGATACACAGAGTTTGTTTCTTCTATGCAGGCTTTGTATGATGATGGTCTTTGTCTCAGCAGAGCAGCTAGCTCGCTGCTTTTTATTTTATTTACTGAGTGTTGTTATCTTCCCAAACCCTTTAGGTATGGGTGATCTACGACTACTGCCTGTCTTAAGGGACTTGGATGGCTTGCCAAGCTATTATTGGGGTGTTGCTACCTTTGCTCATATGTACTCGAGGCTTAACGCAACATGCCAAGGTGGCTCGAGGATCTGCGAATGCTTGTTCATGCTAGACATGAGTAGGAGTTCTATTGTCTATTTTTTTTGCTCTTGGTTTGTTATTTTTGACCCTCTAATTTTGATAGATCTAGGCATATGAACTTAAGATTCTCCCCCATCCATCCATTGAGCATTTCCAAGAGATGCTTCCCTCATTATTCTTATTGGATCAAGAAGACTATTGATTTAATTAAGGATTGCATGGTACGTCAGGACCATATGAGGAAGCTGTCTCTTATAAGGTATGTCTAATTCCTATTGTGTTAGTTATTCCTTTATTTATGATCATTTGTTTATTATTTCCTCTTTGAACATATCATTTTTTACTAGTGGGTGGTGAGATCTTACTAGACGAGCGAGTCCATTATTGGTGGGATGGTCCATATATGAGGAGAGTTCTTGTCCATCCCCCAAGGGACATGTTTTAGGGTCATGAGCTCTATAGTGATGTTTTTGCTACTATTATGATGGGATTCCCCTTTGAGAGCCTCTTGGAGAGTAAGGGCTTGCTTATGCTGATGTAGTGATCCCTTAGTTTATTGATGTTGTAGCTACCAGGACCTTTCCTTCTCCTCTACCTTCTTAAGCATATGCATCTTATACCTCAAGTTCAAGGGCTAGGCCATCATGTTGGTCATTGAGAGTCACTTCTTCTGATTCAGTAAGCTTTTATTCCTATTTTAGTGTAAGCATGTAGCAAACTTTATTAGTAATAAACTATAATTGACATGGGTTATGAGAGTTTATTTGAAATGACATTGAAGGAGATATGGATCCCACTTTATGGATGAAGAGGGCACGCTCTACACTAAGGTGATTGCTCATGCTAGTGGTATGGCTTCTAGTAGCACTATCCTTAGGGATTTAATGGTTCAGCCTTTTTTGTCTTTGCTTGGGACAGATATCCTTGGTAGAGCAATGAGCTTCGATTTGTCTAGACCCAGCTTTCCTTAGTCAGGTGTTGCTCCTACTGATGCTACCCATGCTCATGTTCTTCTCTTATTCTTGCCTATGTTTCATTTATTTAGTGAGTGATGGTTGACCTATTTGCTTGCTTTTGTAGATTCCTGTCTCCTTTGGCCAGTACTGGTATATTATATAAGAAGTGTGCAACAGTGCTTTTTGGAGTTTGCTACCACTCGGATGGTAAGCCTTCTTTATTGTACCTATTTATTTTATGCACATGTTTTATGTATGAGGGGATATGCAATGTGTAATGCAGGTTAAGCACTAACTAGTCATGAATGAGAGTGGGAGCGTGCAGCTTATCATGACCGCATCAGTGAGCTGTAGTCATGACTATCATCCTTTGCAATGAACGATGATGAGTCTGGATCAAATAAGGGGGATGCTTGAGTAGGACCATTGCTTGCTTTTAATGGCAGCCACGACCGATGTAGTTGTTTTAGGAGCTAGGTGTAGGTCTTTTTAGTTTATGGTTTGCTTTGTTGTAACATTTTCCTAAAGTTATGGACTTTGGGTGTTGTATATGGGCATTTGTCCAACATGTTGTATGATGTTTGTATAATGATGACAATGTATGCTTCTTACTGTGTATCATTGATAGTGATGTTTGCCATTACTATCGTTTGCCTTTTTTTCCCATTTTTGCCTAAGGTTTCTCCTTTTGGAGCTTTTTGCACTTAGCTAGATTTTCTTTTTCCTCCCTTTTTTTCCTAGGGTGTCTCCTTCTGGAGCTTTTCACACCTAGCTAGTCCTTTTTTTCCTTTTTCTATATGATAATGGCTTATCTCAAAGAGTGAACTTAGAGAGGATAGTAAGAACCATGGTCATGTAATGAAAGAAAATGCAAAGAATGCTTGATGCAATTCATAATGATAAAATGTGTTGCACTTTTCAAAGAAAGTTTGCATAAATTGCTAATCATTCTTATTTCACTGTAATCATTTAAGAAAAGCACAAGTGCATTCATACAAATTTTGAAATTGAGGTTACCCCTATCCTTAACTAGCCTTTTCAAGTTTTCTAATTAAATATTTTCTCTCTTTCTCTAATTTTTTCCTTAGCTACCATTTTTAGGTTTTCAACTCAACATGAAGTCCTTAACTTTTACCTGAGCTACCTTTTTAGGTTTTCAACTCAGCGGGATGATTTTTTTTTTATGCTTTGGACGTAATACTTCTTCAAGTGGTCTATATTGACAAGTTCAGAGAATTCATTGCCTTCAGAATCCATTAGCTTGATTGCTCCTTTTGATAGGACATATTTGACCAGGTATGGGCCTTCCGAGTTTGGTCTAAATTTCCATCTAGGGTCTAAAATGTTCTATCTTGTTTGCTTTAGCACCCAGTCTCCTACTTTCACACTCTTATGTTTTACTCTTCTATTGAAGGTATTGGCTAGTCAAGCCTGATACAATTGTGTGTGGTATAAAGCCTTTAGCTATCTAAGAGAGTGAGATTGTCATGCATCTATTAAGCCCACTATACTTATGTCAATTCAGATTCGATTGCTACCCAAAGACACTTGATCCCTATTTCGTTGGAAGAACTACTTCTGATCTGTACACTAATGAGAAAGGAGTTACTCCTATTGAAGTTCTGACTGTTGTTCGGTACCCCCAAAAGGCATGTGGCAATTTGTCTACCTAGTCTCAGTAAGTTTGAGTCATCTTTGATAAGATCTTTTTAATGTTCTTATTTACAACTTCAATGGTCCCTTTAGCTTGTGGTAAGTAAGTAGAAGACTTATGATGTTCCACCTTATAACTCCTTAGTAGCTCTCTAACTTCCCTTTGGAATTGGACACCATTATTAGAGATGATGTGATGTCAGATCCTATATCGACAAATCAGGTTTCTTTTGGTGAAGTTAGCCACTTGCTTGGCTCCTATCCTTGTAAATGATTCTATTTTGACCTATTTTGTAAAGTAGTCCACAGCCACTAGGATGAACCTGTGTCCATTTGAGGCTATCGGGTGGATTTCCCTAATTATGTCTAGTCCCTATGCTGAGAAGGGCCATGGAGAGTAGATGTAGTGTAGTTCTATTGGGGAAAGGTAGCTGACATTCCCATGGATCTGACGCTTTTGGCATTTGCTAATAAATTTGATGTAGTCTTTCATCATCATCATCCAAAAGAACCCTTGTCTGATTAGCTTCTTAACTATGATTGCTCCATTCATGTGTGGACCACAAACACCCTCGTGTACTTCCTCTATTGCTCTTGTAGCTTTGGTTTCATCTAGACATCGGAGTTGTAAACCATCTGAGGTTCTTCTATATAATACACCTTAGTGCGATATGAATTTTGATGCTAGTCATCGAATGACTACTTCGTCTTTTTTATCAACTTGATTAGGATAGGCTCATTCCTTCAAATATCTCTGGATATCATAGAAATAAGGCTTTTAAGCTACTTCTATCTTTGCTATTCTATAGTTTTTATGATAAGGTTGTCTCGATCTGAGTAGAATTAGAGGCTTCATAGGCATTTTGGATGTCCTTCCCATACTATTACTAAGGAAGCAAGTGCATCTACCATTTGATTGTGGTTCCTGGGAAGATGAATGAATTTGCATTTTCAAAAGGACATGGTGAGTAGCCTCAAGTGGTCTATATTAGGCTCTAAGTGCTACTCTTTCAATTCCCACTCTTCCATGGCGTGATTGATTACTAACATGGAATCTTTGAAGATTTAAACTTCTGTGACATCTAGGGTTATCAGTGCTTCTATTCTGAGTATGCATGCCTCGTATTCTACTGCATTATTTGTAACTCTAAGCTCAAGCTTTTTAGCAATTAGTACTACTTTACATTTTGGAGATCGTAGTATGACATCGACTTCTACACCAACTGATTGACTACTCCATCAAAGTATATATGCTATCCTTGGATTTCAATGGCTGAGATGAGGTCATCTGGGAAGTCTAGTTGGATTTCTTCTAAATTTGGAATGTGGTTGAGAGCAATAAATTCAGCCACTGATCTCCCTTTTACTACCTTTTTAGTTAGATATTACACGTTAAATTCTGTTAATAGTATAAGCCACTTGGCAAGTTTCCCCACTAGAGAGGGAGCTTTGTAGAGGTACTTCATTGGGTCCATTTTAGAAATGGCTTGAATTATATAGGATTGCAAGTAGTGTTTGAGTTTCTTCATTACCTATACCATTGCCAGGCATATATGTTTGACTTGGTTGTACTTCTCCTCATATGGCAACATCTTCTTTCTCAAGTAGGAGACTGTGTGTTCTGCTTTCATTTCTCCCTTTTGGGCTAACATTACATTGATTGCATTCCCTTCGATGGCCAGATATAGGGTTGGAGGTATCCCTGGTTTTGGTGGTCTTAGGACTAGTGGGTTTACTAGGTAACTTCTGATCTTGTCAAATGCTAACTGACACTGTTAGTTCCATTCAACCGACTGATCTTTTCTGAGTAGCTTAAAGATCGGTTCACACATTGCTATCAACTTAGTGATGAATTTGCTAATGAACTATAGTTTCCCTTGAAACCCTCTAATTTCGTTCTCTATTTTTGGCACTAACATCTCTTTGATGGCTTTTTCTTTGTCTGGATCCATTTCAATCCCATTTTAACTAACAACATACCCTAGTATCTTTCCTGAAGTAACCATGAATATGCATTTCTTTGGATTTAGCCTGAGACTGTACTTTTTGACCCTTTTAAAGAATTTTTTGAGATCAGAGGGGTGTTCTTCCCTGGTTCTTGATTTGACCATCATGCCATCGATGTATACCTCTACTTATTTGTGTATCATGTCATGGAACATTACAGTCGCCATTCTCTAGTAGGTTGCCCCTGCATTCTTTAGTCCAAAAGGCAATAAGTACCTCATTCTATTATGAAAGCTATCTTTACTTTGTTGAAAATGGCCATTCGGATATGATTGTACCTAAAGAATCCATCCATGAAGGAGTACATTATACATATCGCAGCACTATCAACTAGTATGTCTTTATGGGGTAGTGGGAAATCATCCTTCGGGTAAGCATTATTCAGATCCCTATAGCTAACATAGATTCTAACCCTTCCATCTTTCTTTGGAACTAGTACTATATTTTCTAACCATTCTGGATAGTCTACTACATCTAGGGATTTTGCCTTGATTTATTTCTCGATGTCCTCTTTCACTAGTTATGCCCATTCTAGTATGAGTCTTCTCAGCTTCTACTTTATCGGTTTGTAACCTTATTTGGTAGGAATGAAGTATTGAGCAATGTCTCTATCAATACCAAGCATATCATCGTACATCCAAGCAAATACTTTTGAATTTTTTATTAATATTTTTGTTAATTTCTCTCCTTTCTTCAAGGGTAACATCTTTCAAAATATGCAGAATGTGTGGTTCAGATTCAATGCCATTGTTAAATGATTCAATGCATATAGAATGAATGTCAAATATGCTACTGTTTTTATCAATGCAATGCACACTACCATCAGGAAAGACATCAAATAAGTAAGTAAAATCTTATTTCATTGCATTAACTTTATAGTTCATTACATCATGATTTTTAAACAAAGAAAAATTATAAAGATCATCATTAGCAATGTCTTAGAATATGATATCATTAATACTTAATTTAAGGATGGCAGTAGCTTGGGCATGATTGATAGCTTCACTCTCAGATTCTATCTCTAGGTTTTTCATCAGATCATAGATGTCAATCTCAGTGATCATGTCTAATAAGTACTTTTCCTTAAGGGTGTCATTGAAGATCTTGTACCCTAGTTTCTTGAGTCCATTTCTCACCCATTCCTTAGCTTGCCCTTGATAGACTTGAGTTGAGCTTTCAGCCATAAAAAGATTGATTTTTTAGCCCCAATATCCTTTTTAGGATCGTACCTTATACCATTTTCATTGGTCTATCCTTGGAAGTCAGGGAATTCTATGACTCTAATCCTATTCCAAGTAAATATTGCATCTTCTTCATTATAACAGTAACTTTGCAATCGATATGACTGTTACTTATCATAGAAACTTGGAATCCTAATGGGACCACATTCAGATAGGTAATAATGTTGTTTGTTTCAGTAGGGATGGTAACAACCTTTCCATTTAGAGCGAATTGATCTTCTGATGCACAATGGAAGGTATACCCCCTAATAGGTGGAACCAAGGTCTTCCTAATAGTAAGGCAAAAGTTGGAAGGATGTTTGTAGACACCCAATTTTGGGGATGATGAGTTACAGATGCAATAAAAGACTCCAACGATGAAAATGTCATGAATATGTCTTCAATATTTGAACTTTGAAATTTCAAGGGTCTAATTGCATTTTTTAAAGAAAGGATACAATGTTTTCATGGACTAAATTGTAATGCTTTTCAGGGATCTAATTGCAAAACTTAAATTCCTTTAAGGACCTTTTTGTAATTAAAAGTAAAAAAAGTGGTCGGAATTAGACTTTCTCCGCTCATTTTCAAATTTTCCAGGATAAATTGAGTCCTAATATGTCTGATATTCTCTTAAAATTATTTTGATAATGTTTTTAAAGAAATAGAAGTCTTTTAGGAATCAATTTATAATTAGGGTTTCAAGACGTATCCCTATATAAGGAGGGTTTTGGCTCTAAAAAAAGGAGTAAAAAAAAAGAAAGGAGGCAAAGAGGAATGAAGGCGGAGAAAAAAGAGAGGAAGGGAAGAAGAAAAAGAGAGAGAAAAAAAAGAAAAAGAAAAAAGAAAAGAGAGGAGGAGAGAATGAAAAAAGGGAAAAAAGAAAAAGAATATTGCATTCTCTACAAAATTTCTTTTTTTTTAATTGCTTAAAGAAAGATCTTTAAAGAATTTTTAAAGAACAATATTCGAAGACCTATCAAGAACGATGATTTTACAAAATCTAAGGAGCACTTCATTAATATCATCTATAATCATCATATTCTCTTTATTCTATTTTATTTGATTTATTTATTTATTTATTTGATTTTATTGATTTTTAATAACATTTTATTATTGATACACTAATCATAATTTTTATTCTTTTTTATGATGATTATGGAGGAAAACACTTGACGACCATACTTGGAGAATCAAATCCATAAGAGATTTATGGAATGTTATGGATAAGACTTTATAGAGATATAGTTTCTAGGTTTTTTTATTATTATTTTATTTTATTGCTTTATTTTATTTATTTATTTTTGGGGTTGTATTAATATTTGATTATTATTTTCAATAGATTATTGTAATAGCCCCAATAGTGGGAATAATGGAATTATGTGTGTGATTGCTTGTTTATTTTAATTAATTGGTTTGTAAAGTTAGGGTTTCAATTAGGTAATTAATTAAAATCAATGGAGGAAGTAGATTAATTAAGGATTGCATGTTAATGAAAATTAGGGTTTTAGAAGGAATTAATTTAATTAGTTGTTTAATCTTTTATTTAATTGTTTTAATATGTTTTATGTGTTTTTGGGCTTGTTTATTTATTTTTATGTGTTTTAGGCCTTAAGCCCATATTATATTTTAATCCACATTAATAAATTTAGGTTTTTTAGGTTTAATTAATTAAATGCATTTTAGGCTCATAATTAATTAGATTTAGGGTAGAGATAACTTAGGACCATATAATAAATTATACATAGGCCCACTTAATTTAATTTAATTAATTAGACTTAGCCCATTTAAATTAAGGACTTTTTTCATAATTTGTAGATTTAAGGTCACCCTAGAATTAAAATATGTAGAATTATGCTCATTAATTTAAATACCTCCATAAATTGTAGATTTAGGCTCATTTTTAGAACTAAATAAATAGACTTAGGTTCATTTAATTAAAATTAAAAGGATTAGGCCCATTAGTCTTTAGCTCACTTGTAATTAAAATATGCAGATTTAGTTCATTTAATTAAAATTAATGTACATTAAACTAACTTAAAGATTATATGTTTGAATGAATGCATTATTTACTTGTATTTTCATTACTAGTTTGCCTTGGAGTTAATTGCTAGAATAAGGGTTTATATGAAATTACATGTAAATAGAGGATAAATTAGTAATTCATAAAGTAATTCTAAATGAATATGAGACTCAAAGAAGTTGGTATTTTGTACCTAGAATCTCCTGGTTGGTATTCTGTACCTAGAATCTCTTGGTTGATCATGCTTACTCATGTAATGTACATCGTAATGGTAATGTGCATTATGATATTGATCGCATCTACATGTTTGACATAAATTCAATTCAATTAGATTCATTCAGCATGGGCACAAATGCAAATTCAAAGAACATACATACATCACATGGTATAACTTTTGAAGATAGGAAATTTAAGGAGAAAATAAGAAGAATAAAAAAAGAATAAAAAAGAAAAAGAACAATGAGGTAAAAATCAGAGAGAAAAGTTCATGACTGGCTAATAATAAGAGTTGTATCATGTGATGTAATGAATGTTTTCATTTTTGCCCTAATGAATGATTAAAATTGAATTTTAAATTTTTGTTCAAATATCGCATATTTGTCTATATCATACTTCATAAGTGTCTAAATGGAAAGACATTATATACTGAAAGCTAAAATTAGAGCTATGAGATCACTATTTTAGTTATGTTTCCTTTGTAATTTTTCTTATAAGCCTAGAGTCCCCTTATGCCTTAAGAATTCAGGAGGCTCAATAACTTGCATTGCAAGTCTTGTCCTATAACCATCATCAATCATTGCATTAATATCAAGTCTCATATGCTACTCAAGAGTTCTTCGAAGTGCAAGTCTAGTTAATTTCATCATTAAGAACTCACTTCAATCAGTTTGCCCACTCCTCTACATCTTCAATGGATGAGATTACAGCTAATAGGGTTAATAAGTTGAAGGATCAACAATAGTAGTGAACGAATTGGGTCTCTTGCACATAAAAATGAAAAAAAAAAAGACTGCTAGAATAGCACGAATAAAGCCAAAATGGAACTAGGGCTAAAGTGCAGCTCTGGGGACAAATTGAGTTTGCAGATGGAACACTGAAGTATAAGAACCAGTATAAAAGATCTCAAGGTAGAAAGAAGCATACATATACATCGGTTATCATACAGGAAAAGCAATTGAAAAAAAAAGTTCAACAGTGCATCGATCAATCACAAGCTCCAATGTCAAGCTATGGACTCTACTTGCTAGCTTGGTCATCAATCCAATGAACCGTATCAAGAAGCTCTGACATAAAAAGTACCAACAATGAAGCAATCAATGCTCAAACCTACAAGCTGTTGATGAAGTACCTCGTTCTCACACTCCAAGTTATGAACATAGCTTTGTTCCAAATAAGAGACCTATTAGGATCATGCATGTCATACATAACATGCATACACTTGCATACATTTATTATGAAATACTTGCTCTTCATAATAGAGTCTTTAAGCTTAAGTGAGATTATACAAACACGCTACTACTAACATTTTAAATTAGTGTTATGAAAGTACAAGAAAGTAGTAAGAGTATTTATGTGTGAAGCATGTGAAAGAGTAAAATAGGAAGAGCAACATTATCAAGAAACCTCATATTGGAAATCTTAAGAGGCTAGATAGGATGCTCAACCTCCTCAGATTTAACATCCATCTCCATAGTCTCATATGGAGCATCATCTGGAATATCTCTCCATAAAATTTAGATCATGGTAGGGTATGAAATATGGTGATGAGAAGGTCCAACATGTCAGCAATACATTCGTTGACCTTAAAAAAGGAAGAATGCACTCAAAACATGAAATGAATGCACTCTGAAAATTCATTTGAACATAAAATAAGATCTTTAATTCTTGAAATTTTTTGTAGGAGATATCAAGAGGAGGAATGAGGTCCCCTACCATAGCATTAATGGAGTGGCGGAAATACAAATGCAACCCAAAGCCACAACTTCAATGATGGAGTATCATCACCTATGATCAGAGACAAATCTAAAGGAAAGAATGCAAAAAAAGAGTAACATTGCATTTTGAAAAAATTTCTTCACTTGCAAATAAACCATACTAACTTATGGTAGTTTGTGCAGGGAAGAACAAAATAGAATAAAGAAGGTGAAAGGAACCGATACATCAATGAGAATGGGAAAGGTTACAAATGCTAATCATTCATCAGAAGCATCTTGCATGGCAAACACTAATCAAGATAATGGGAAGTAACATAACTCTATGTCCTTAGATTTTGTAATAAAGTACCATCTCAATTATAAAATTCATAAATTGAAAGTAAATTCATCCACTTCATAAGATCATGTACGGAAAGCCTATCTCATGACCTTTAGTTATAGTGGCTTTCTTTTATTAGCCTCAAAAAATTCAGATGAGTAGTTAACATTTTTTTGCTAAGAGTTTATAAACTCTAATCAATCTAATGCTTGCTTTGCATCAAACAAGTGGAAGAAAATGCAAAAATAAAATCTACGGACATGACACATAAATTGCTTGAATTTTAAAGTATCATTTTAGTCTTTTGAATGATAAATGTGCATATAATCTACTCCAATGCTCATAAATGAGTATGAGTACAAAATCCCTTAATGGTATCCATACAGAGCAATATGAGAAAGGCAGGGGAGTACTGAGAGGAGAATAAAAAAAAGAGCAAACATAATTTACTCCAATGCTCCAAAATAAGTAAGAGTATCAACATGAAACCTCTAGCAGTATCCATGTTGAGTAATACAAGAAAGGCAAGGGAATACTAAAAAAGGACCATGCTAAAAAAAATTTCTCTATTTACTCAAATGCTCTATACAAGTATGACTATTCAAAGGACCTTTCCAAGGTATCCATGCTGAGTAATATGAGAAAAATAGGGGAATACTCGAATAAGGAAGGAAAGCATAAAAAATAATTCAAAGGCTATTTTGATACTCAGAATTTGATCTTTTCATGCTCAATTTCCATGAGTTTTTTTTAGCAAATTCTCCCTAAAATTAGGTGTGGAAGTAAGCTCTTCACTTGGTAAAAGACATGCTCTCAACATAAGATGGTTAATGATGCCTCTGACCTCTGTAAATGGAAAATAAATAATAGTCATGACAATTATAAATAGTGAGATTTTCTGAGTGCACGCCATCTTGTGAAAAGTGATGAATTTTCTCATAAATTTTAAATGTCATAATGTACTTTTATACATTCATCAAGATTGAAACTAACTTCAACAAGTTTATAGGAATTGCAAATCCAGAAGAAAGTGCACCCAACTTGTAGAGATGGTTGGCATAGCAAAATTGAAATCAGTCAACAAAGAAATTCTAATAAGTCAATATAGTAAAATTCAAAGTCAATTAGCATAAAGAATTCAAAGCATTCAACTCAAACAACCAAATTTGCAAGTAGTTATGGACTATAGCATTATCATCAGTGAAAAACGAAGGGCTTACAACTAATCATGAGCAATTATTGATTGTAGCATAATCATATAAGAAAATTCAGACTATATGATCGATTGTAGTCGGCATTGTACGATCCAATACAATGTATTTTCAATCAAGATTATACGATCGAGTATAATCGGTATCATACGATTGAGTATGATGTTTCTTTTTAATTCAAACTATATGACCAAGTGTAGTCGGCATTATACGACTGAGTGCAATGTATTTTCAAACAAGATTATACAACCAAGTATAATCAGCATTATACGACCGAGTGTGATGTTTCTTTTCAAATCAGACTATACGATTGAGTGTAGTCAGCATTGCACGATTGAGTGCAATGTATTTTCAAACAAGATTATATGACTAAGTATAATCGACATCATATGATCGAATGTGATCTTTCTTTTCAAATCTGACAATTCGACCTAGTTTAGTTGGCATTGTATGACCGAGTGCAATGTATTTTCAAACAAGATTATATGACCGAGTATAATCAGCATCATACGACTGAGTGCATTATTTCTTTTCAATTCAGACTATATGATAGAGTGTAGTCAGCATTGTATGACTAAGTACAATGTATTTTTAACTAAGATTATACAACTGAGCACAATCGGCATCATACGACCCAATGTGATGTTCCTTTTCAATTCAGACTATACGTCCGAGTAGTCAACATTATACGACCGAGTGCAATGACTCCCTTTCACCCAAGACTGTATGATTGAGTATAGTCAATATCATATGACTAAGTATGATATGCCATTTCAAAACAATGTTGTACATTTGAGTATAACAAATTCATAAGCAAAAGCTTCATGAAGCACAGGTAAGTATCCAAACTTTTAATTAAGAAATTGGGTGCTAGTTCACTTTGTTGCAATTTCTCAAGCAAATAGCAATAAAGGGGGGCAACTGTACACACCCAATTTCGGGATGATGAGTTACAGATGTGACAAAAAACTCCAATGATGAAAATTTCATGAATAGGTCTTGAATATTTGAACTTTGAAACTTAAGGTCTAATTGCATTTTTTAAATAAAGGATTTAATGTTTTCATGGACTAAATTACAATGCTTTTTAGGGATCTAATTGCAGAACTTAAATTCTGTTAAGGACCTTTGTATAATTAAAAGTAAAAAAAGTTGTCAGAATTATACTAATTTCAATCGGAATTGTGTAATTTCGATTAAAATTATACTAACTCCGATTGGAATTATACAATTTCACTCGGAATTAGACTTCCTTCACTCATTCTCAAATTTTCCAGGATAAATTGAGTCCTAATTAGCCTGAAATTCTCCTAAAATTATTTTGATAATATTTTTAAGGAAATAGAAGTCTTTTAGGAATCAAATTATAACTAGGGTTTCAAGACGTATCCCTATATAAGGAGGGTTTTGACTTTAAAAAGAAGGAGGAAAAAATGAAAGGAGGTAGAGGGGAACAAAGGAGGAGAAAAAAGGAGAGGAAGGGAAAAGAAAAAAGAGAGAGAAAAAAAGAAAAAGAAAAAAAAAAGAAAAGAGAGAAGGAGAGAATGAAAAAAGGGAAAAAAGAAAAAAAAATGTATTGCATTCTCTACAAAAATTCTTTTATTTAATTGCTTAAAGAAAGATCTTTGAAGAATTGTTAAAGAATAATATTCGAAGGCCTATCAAGAACGGTGATTTTCCAAAATCTAAGAACTATTTCATTAAAATCATCCATAATCATCATCTTCTCTTTATTCTATTTTATTTTATTTATTTATTTCTTTTATTGATTTTTAATATTATTTTATTATTGATACACTAATCATATTTTTTATTCTTGTTTATGGTGATTATACAGGAAAACACTTGATGATCATAGTAGGAGAATCAAATCTATAAGAGGTTCATGGAATGCCATGAATAAGACCTTATAGAGATATAGTTTCTAGGTTTTTTTATTATTATTTTGTTTTATTTATTTATTTTATTTATTTATTTTTGGGGTTATATTAATTATTTTATTGTTATTTTCAATAGATTATTGTAATAGCCCCAATTGTGGGAATAGTATAATTATGTGTGTGATTGTTTGTTTATTTTAATTGATTGGTTAGTAAAGTTAGGGTTTCAATTGGGTAATCAATTAAAATCAATGGAGGAAGTAGATTAATTTAGGATTGCATGTTGATGAAAATTAGGGTTTTAGAAGGAATTAATTCAATTAGTTGTTTAATCTTTTATTTAATTGTTTTAATATGTTTTCAGTGTTTTTGGGCTTGTTTATTTATTTTTATGTGTTTTGGGCCTTAAGCCCATGTTAGATTTTAATCCACTTAAATAAATTTAGGTTTTTTAGGTTTAATTAATTAAAATGCATTTTAGGCTCATAATTAATTAGATTTAGGGTAGAGATAACTTAGAACCATCTCCTAAATTATACATAGGTCCACTTAATTTAATTTAATTAATTAGACTTAGCCTATTTAAATTAAGGATTTTTTTCATAATTTGCAGTTTTAAGCTCACCTTAGAATTAAAATATGTAGAATTAGGCCCATTAATTTAAATACCTCCATAAATTATAGATTTAGGCTCATTTTTAGAATTAAAATAAATATACTTAGATTCATTTAATTAAAATTAAAAGGAATTAGTCTTTAGCTCACTTGTAAATTAAAACATGTAGATTTAGCTCGTTTAAATAAAATCAATATACATTAGACTAACTTAGGGATTATATGTTTGAATGAATGCATTATTTACTTATATTTTCATGACTGGTTTGCCTTTGAGTTAATTGCTAGAATAAAGGTTTATATGAAATTTCATGTAAATAGAGGATAATTTAGTAATTCATAAAGTAGTTCTAAAAAAAGTGGGTATTCTATACCCAGAATATGCTGGTTATGGTGTTAGCTTTCTTTTAAGGAGTTAAGTACTACCTTTTTGATTTGTCCTAGTTATTACGCTGGGTGGTGACTCCTCATCTCCATGCCATGTCTTTGTGACAATGGTTAGTGTGTTCTCTAGAGCCTTGAGGTCAAATAGTATCATAGTTGCTAAAATCTTGGACGCACGCTAAAGCCCGCCATTTATAATGTCCAAGATAGTAATTTTTATTTCTAATTTGATATCTCCCACTATAACTACTTCATTAAAAGTGTTGATGACTAGCTTCTTTGAATCATCATAGGTCGTATGACCATATTGGACTCTTTCAAGTTTTCAACATTCATCCTAAACTTATGTAGCAACCTCAGGGGGTGTGAGCGACCTTTCTTTTTTTTCTTGCTAGTTTGTGTTAGTTTTTTCTCTTCCAAGGGACATGGCAACTTTACTGAATAGGGATAAGTGATTGGTCTCAGGGGGATGAGAGACTTTTGATTTTATGGAATTGCCACCTGATTTTTAAAAAATCGGGAAAAGAAAGGGACAACATCGGGTCACTCAGTGAGTATTGACCCTAGTAGAGATTTTCAAGTTCAAGAGAACGCATCTACTTTTTGACTAATTTTCATTATATGATATTTGATGTATAGCTACCAAAACACCCTTGTTTCAGTGATGACAGTTTATATTGCATTCACATAGTACATTAGAAAATATAGGATAACAAAGCTGAGAATTTTATTACATTGCTTTCCTGATAAAATACATATGAAAAGAAAAAGATTGTGGAAATGTAAATCCAATATGATTGATCTACAAGGATAACACAATCATTTACACATTTTATTTGATAAATGATAGGATGATCATGCTTGCAATGATTATTTATGCTATAATGATGAATGATGATAATATAAAGGATGCATAAGGTCATCAACGGATTGAGAGCATGATGAATCTATTTCGGGACATGAACTTTTTCAAATTATTGATATTTACAATATGATTTCTTGATTTTAAAAATACAGGATGCAGAGTGATGATGTAAAATGAGCATAATAATGAATAAGTTATTTACGTAACATGCAAGATTGCCAATCTCATCACACAAGCACAATAGTATTCCCAAATGTTGGTGATAGTAAAATAAAATGTAGTGCAATAAAGTAAACATGCTAAAATGACTGTGTGGTCCTTAAACTTGACTCAACTTGTGTGAACTTTGAAGCTCTAGCTTCCTCATCGAGAGGTTCAAAATGAAAGTAGAATGATGTTAGACTATATACCTTTGAAGTGTGCTTTGACAAAGATAAGGCTGTGTTTGGTGGAAAAATGGATCTAATAACCTAAAGGAAAGGCTATGGGAGAGAAAAAACTATATGGGAAAGGCTTTCTCATGCCTTTTATCGGACTGACTCTTTGTGTTTGTGTGTTTTCACTTGCTTCCCCCCTCCAAAATGGGGTATAGAGCGGGTCTATTTATAGGAAAAATATGTAGAATGGGGTGGTGTAGGCATGGTCACATGCATTTGAAGGGATTTTTGCATATGGCCATACTAAGTGTTTATGACCACGCACAGTGTGCGAGTGGTCATATGCGCCTGTGTGTGTTTTCACGTGTTCCTGTGCGTGTTTTCACATGCACTTTAATGCTCTATACACTCTTCCCAAGTTCTACGCATACTATTCTAGGGTTGGGTTTTAGGGTTTTTAGGCCTTTCATATGCATTTCTAAAGTCTGTCTTGCCAAATTTGACTTGAATTTTAGCACATGACACCTAGGGGGTTTACATGCACTTCTAAGCAATACGCGCTCATACTTATGTTGTGTTGGACCATTTCAAGACCACTTTCAGAGGTTTTGGAGCCCTTTTGATGTGTTTTCAAAGTCCATTTTGTCAAAATGGATTTCCATTTTTTTCATAAAGATGGGTCCTAGTCTAACGAAATAGACACCGACCTGATGAGCTGAGTATTCTTAAAGGAGTTTTCTCAAAACAAATCTCTCATTGTTCTAATAATTCATATTTCGCAAGGTCAGAGAATAACTTAATGACTTAGTGATCAATTTTACACACTGGTAGGGTCAGTTGGGTGTTTTAAGGTTGCACACTTCATAGGTGTTATGAACAAGCAGGCTCTAGTCATCTCAAGGATTCATTTCATCATCGGACCATTTTAGGGACAGTCAAATTTGAGGTATGACAATTGCCTCATGCTTCACTTGTGTTATATAGCCACCTAGTGCTAGTGTCAATACACTTTAAGAAAATGTAAAGATGCAAAAATGTTTTGATAAGGAGAGAGGTACTTACCTGTGGGATGTCTTATTAAGATTTAACGGTTGTTGTTATGTTTTGTTTATTGCTATTGTTCTATGACTTAGTCATTACACATGGTGTTATTTAGTGTTAGTGATATGTACTAGGTCAATCATTTGATTATGTATTGACTTTCTTATTTTATTAATAAAGAGGTATTTCATTATCATTTGATTTTATGATAATTATATGAATGGTTAATTCTTACTAAGGCCATCAAGTATGTGACTTGATAGTAAAACCCTTAGATTAAAATAAGAGTTCTATTCTAATTATCTCTAGCCATTTATTAATTATATAAATGTTAAAGTATTAAGGCTAGTATGATGTTGACTGATGGCTATGTTTTATTAATCATGAATATGAGATATTAAGTCAACTCATAGGTACATGATAAGAGATCATGTACTGGATTGACCCACTATGAGAATACTACATAGAATATTGTCATAAGTATTTCTCATCATAGTAATTTTATTTCGGTCCTTTGACCTTGAAATCATCATGGATTTCTATATAACTATTTTATGTTTTGACACATTCTAACATTGTCTTTAACCGGACGATTAGATAGGATGTTATTGGATATGAAATTAGTTATGTGAGGAATGTGAGTGATTTAGAAGGAATTTACCCCTCATTAATATGAGAAAGATATCTATAGGCCCCTTGATGAGATAGACTAAAGGAAAATGCATGATCATGCTAAAATGAATTAATAAAGAGTTATCATTTTCAGTCTACTTGGAATCAAGTCAGAATATTGAACTATATAAGGATGACATTCTATGACTTATGTTCAATTAAGATATCATATGACAAAGGGATGATAAAATTCACTGTAATTAGGTTATGTCAGATTATTGACTTCACATGACTTAGGTAGTCATAATGTCTTGCTAGAAGCCACTTATGACTTGTAGGCCTAAATAGAGATTTAGGCTCACTGCCAATGTTATGTGAACCTACAGGGTCACACATTTAGAACAAGCCCAAAATGATTATGGGTTTAATAAGACCAAAATAAACCCTATGGAAATAAATAATTAAAGTTTTTTATTTATTTAAGATAAATGTTATTTTAAATAAATAAATAAGATATTATTTCTGATTTATTTTTAAAACAAAATTAGAATATAATGGGAAACTATCAAAAAGGTCATTGGTAGGTGAAACCCTAAGTTGGAGTCTATAAATATATTATATTCTCCAGGGTTTAATACACTTGTTTTTCCTTGCCTCCAGAACGGTTTTCTCTCTTCCTAGAAAACAAACATAGAGTTTTTCTTTTGTTCTTGATTGTGAGACAATCAAGAAGGTTTCTAGCACACACTTCAATTTGTTTTGTTAAGGGTTGTTCATGTGGATACCTATAGAGGAAGCATCCTTTTAGAGACGTCTTGATCTGAACAACCAAAGAAAAAAGCTCGAGGTAAGGTGTCATCGGTGTGAACCTCCTCTCATCCTTCCAGAAAATCTTGCCTCTTCTGCATTTTACTGAGATTCTTGAAACTCTAGATTTAATCAAGTAGTTGAATTACATGGATCCAGGTTTGGGAACGTGATAAAATTTTAATTTTCACTGCATTTGTATCACGAAACCCCAACAATGGTATCAAAGCCACTTGTAATTTGATTAATTGATTTTGTGTATATGTGATATATGTTAGGGTTTATGATTCATTTTGAAAAGGGTTTTCAAAATTATCAAAAAAGGTTTTTGATTTATTTTTTGACAATTATTAGTAATCTATTTGAAAATGGATTAAACATTAATTTGATTAATGTTTGTAATGGTTTAATGTGATTAAACTAAAAGCAGTTTTTGATTATATGAATACAGGATGTTGTTTCATGAAAAACGAATTAAGTATAATCTGTGCTAGCAAGTAGCACGGCCGTGCACATTTGGCACATGGCCGTGCGTGATACGACGAAAATCAGGTAGCACGACCATGCGCATTTTGCACACAGTCATGCGACCTGATGCATAAGAAAAGTTAAATTTGTACAAGTATACGAATTGATTTGTTTATTGCCCTTTTTATTGTGATTTTTGATTGTGATCAAAATCAACTACTAGCATAGATGTTTTTATGATAAACTAAAATTATTTTTTATCTGTTCTTAACAAAATTTTTCAGACTATAAGCTATTTACAAAAAGTGATGTTGTTTTAGACAACAGCTAATTCAGTAATTTGATTACGAAAATTGGTTGGTTGCTTCTTTAACACAAATTAGGGTTTGATGGTGGCTGTTTTAATTGAGCATTTTGTCTATTTTTGAACAAGTTGATTTTATAGTAATTTGATTACGAAAATTCATTAATGTTCAGAAATTTAAAAGGCAATTCACTGAAGAACTAAGGTAAAGTGTTTATCGTTAGACCCGTTGACTGGCCAGCGGGACCGCCACCGGGGGCGCTACCCCCGGACCCAGCCAAGGGGCGATGCCCCTTGACCCCGAAAGAATTGTCACATTATTTTATTTTTAACATAATAATTGGATTTGCTAACTAAATAGATTATTATGTTATACATGTTTGTTATTTTATGCATGGTGCATAGCATGGCCCTTAGACCAATGTGATTGGATTTAATTTTTATGGGTTGTAATTTTGAATATGGCCTGCGAGTTGTTTTTATTTTATTGTATTTATTTTATTAAAATAGTGTAGAATAAATTATGACAATTTATGTAATTCAAAACCCATGGTGCAATTCAAGTTGGAGGCCCAGGATGGAGATCCAAGGTGGGAACCAAAAAAGGAGATCCATGGTAGAAGATGGAGATTCAAGTTGGAGGCTCAATTTGTAATTGTAATATTACCTAGGTTTGACCTTTGATCTTCATATTGGCTTATGAAGATCAACTTAGATTTGGGCCATGCTATGTCACATTTATTTTAGTTGTTATGTATGTGATGACATGTATGTGATGCCATATGATGACATGCAATACAACATAACAATAACTAAATAAGATTAAATAAAGATTAACCCTCATCTAATATTAAGTCATTATAATGCCTCCTATAAATTCAACACTTGTCAAGCCTTAGATTATTATATATGGGCCTGCTAAAGCAGGGTGTATAAATTTATCCAAGGAAGGCAAGTTGGATAATGGTTCTATCCAAATGTTTGATATGGTTTAACTTAACTAGGTTATCAAAATGGTTTTGAACCTAGGGCATTAGATGGGATTTTAAGCCATGACATGTGATGTCAAATCCCATACCATCCAAGAGTTACATGAGATGTAATTGATAAGAGTTGTCTACCTAAATAACCATATTTTAGGTGATGAGCCAAAGCTCACTTAGAGTATGGTGAAATATGGATCTTGGCCCACTAAAATTTGTAAAATTAATTTAGAGGGTTATTGATTTAAGTAAATTTAGTGGGTGTTTTTAATTATACCTCATACATATTTAATAAAATATTGAATGGACCTTGCATATATTTGTTGTAGAAAATGACTTCAAACACTACATCTACCATGTCACTACGATCGATCCTTGAGAAGGATAAGCTCAATGGGACTAACTTTCTTAACTGGTATAAAAACCTAAGAATTGTTCTTAGGCATGAGAGAAAGCAATACATCCTTGATCAACCCATCCCTGAGGAACCAGCTACCAATGTTCCTAGAGCACAAAGGGATGCTTATAATAAGCATCTCAATGATTCTACTAATGTCACTTGTGTTATGCTTGGTTGTATGGAATCTGAGCTACAAAAGCAGCTGATGGAAATGGAGGCTTATACTATGATAGGCCATCTCAAGGAAATGTTCTAAGATAAAGCTATAATTGAAAGGTTCAATACCATCAAGGCATTGCTTTCCTGCAAGCTGACTACTAGCTGCTTTGTCAGTCCTCATGTTCTCAAGATGAAGGGTCATCTTGACCACTTGGACAAGCTTGGTCTTAAGATTGAACAAGAACTGGCTGTGGATATTCTTCTCCAATCTTTGCTTGAAGCTTATAATGGCTTCATTATGAATTACAATATGCATAGTATGGAGAAGACTGTTTCAGAGTTGCATGGGATGCTGAAAACTACTGAAAGGAACATCAAGAGTAACACCAAGGATGTTCTCATGGTGAATAAGGGAAAGGGGATGAAAAAGGTTGGAAAGGGTAAGGGCAAGGTCTTTAAAGGCTTTCAAAAGCCAAAGCCTAAGCCTAAGCCCAAATCCAAGGCTGAATGCAAAACAAAGGAAGGAATTTGCTTTTCTATAATGAGCCAGGCCACTAGAAAAGAAATTGTAAGCTCTATTTGGATGATCTGAAGAAGAAAAAGGGTGGTGAGACTACCTCTTTAGGTATTCATGTTATAGAATTAAATCTATCTACGTCTGATTCTGATTCTTGGGTATTAAATACTGGATCAGGATCTCACATTTGTACAAATGTGCAGGGTCTAAAAAGGAGTAGATCATTGGCAAGAGGCCAAGTGTTCCTATGAGTTAGCAATGGAGCAAGAGTTGTTGCCTTAGCTATAGGAACTTATGAGTTACCTTTACCTAATGGACTTGTTTTATCTTTAGAAAATTATTATTATGTACCTACTATGCGTAGGAATATAATTTCTATTTCTTGTTTGGACAAGAAAGGGTTTGAATTTATTACTAAGAATAATAAATGCAATATTTATCAGGATAACATTTTCTATGGATATGCTCCATGTACTAGTGGACTTTATGTTTTAGATGCTGAAGACACTAACAAAATGTCAATCTATAACATAGATACAAAGAAGTCTAAATCTAATGATTTAAACTCGACCTATCTTTGGCATTGTCGTTTAGGCCATATAAATGAGAAATGCATTTTAAAGTTACACCAAAATGGGCTTTTAAATTCATTTGATTATGAATCATTTGATACATGTGAATCTTGTTTACTTGGAAAAATGACTAAAACACCTTTTACTGGACAGAGTAAGAGGGCTAATGACTTATTGGGCCTAATACATTATGATGTATGTGGACCATTAAGCACAACTGCTAGAGGAGGTTTTTAGTACTTCATAATTTTCACAGATGATTTCAATAGATATGGCTATCTTAATCTAATGAAACATAAATCTGAATCTTTTAAAAAGTTCAAAATTTTGAAGAATGAAGTACAAAATCAACTTGGTAAAAATATTAAAATGCTAAGATCTGATCGAGGTGGTGAATATTTAAACCAAGAATTTATAGATCATCTTAGAGATTGTGGGATTGTTTCACAATTGACTCTTCCAGGTACACCACAATGGAATGGTGTGTCTGAACAAAGAAATCAGACTCTATTGGATATGGTTCAATCTATGATGAGCCAATCTGATCTTCCAATCTCTTTTTGGGGATATGCTTTAGAAACTACTGCATTCATTTTGAATAGAGTTCCATCGAAGGCAGTTGAAAAGACACCATTTGAGAAATGGATTGGAAAAACTCCCAGATTGTCTTTTCTTAAGATTTAGGGATGTGATGCTTTTATGAAGCGTCAAATCTCAAATAAAATAGCACCTAAATCTGACAAATGCCTTTTTATAGGATATCCTAAAGAAACTAAAGGATATTACTTCTACAATGCATCTAAGAACAAAGTGTTTGTGTCTCGGAATGGTATATTCTTGGAAAGAGAGTTTATTTCCAAAAGAACCAGTGGGAGCACAGTGCAACTTGAAGAAATTCAAGGCCTACAAAATAGCATTGTACGTTATATGGAACCGCAGCTGAATCAACAAGTAGTTGTTGAGCCTAGACAAGTACCAGAAGGCCTAAGGAGGTCTGGTAGGACACGTCAAATCCCCATGAGATATGGATTTCTCATAACCAGTGATAATGATGTGTTAATTATGGATCATAATGAGCCCACATCCTATCAAGAGGACATAAATAGTCCTGACTCTGAGAAATGGCTTGAAGCCATAAGATCAAAAATGCAATCCATGTATGATAATCAAGTATGGACCTTGATTGACCCAAATGATGGTTTAAAAACTATTGGGTGCAAATGGGTTTTCAAAAAGAAAATTGACATGGATGGCAATGTGCATACCTTTAAGGAAAGACTGGTTGCAAAAGGTTTCAAACAAACACATGGTATAGACTATGATGAAACCTTTTCACTAATGGTTATGCTAAAATCTATTTGAATTCTCCTTGCCATAGCTGCATACTATGATTATGAAATATGGAAAATGGATGTCAAAATAGCATTTCTTAATGGAAATTTACTTGAGGATGTGTACATGACACAACTAGAGGGTTTTGTTAGTCCTGAGAATTCTAGAAAGGTGTGCAAGCTTCAAAGATCTATTTATGGATTGAAGCAAGCATCTCAGAGTTGGAATCTTCATTTTGATGAAGCAATCAAAGAATTTGGCTTCATTAAAAATGATGATGAACCTTGTGTATACAAGAAAGTTAGTGGGAGTGCTATTGTGTTTTTCGTATTGTATGTGGATGACATACTACTCATTGGAAATGATATCCCTATTTTACAAAATGTTAAATTGTGGTTAGGGAATTGTTTCTCAATGAAAGACTTAGGTGAAGCTGCTTATATATTAGGCATCAAGATCTATAGAGATAGATCTAAAAGGCTTATTGGCCTAAGTCAAAGCACTTCTATTGATAAGGTATTAAATAGGTTTAGTATGCAAGATTCCAAGAGAGGATTCTTGCCAATGTCGCATGGCATTAGTCTCAGTAAGACTTAGTTTCCTATGACACAAGATGAGCGAGAGCGCATGAGTAAGATTCCATATGCTTCTACTATTGGATCTATCATGTATGTAATGTTATGTACTCAACCTGATGTTTCATATGCCTTAAGCACAATGAGCAGATATCAGTCAGAACCAAGTGAAACTCATTGGACAGCAGTTAAAAATATGCTTAAGTACTTGAGAAGAACTAAGGATGCATTTTTATTGTATAGTGGTCAGGAAGATGAGCTAGTTGTAAATGGTTAGACAGATGCCAGCTTCCAAACTGACAAGGATGATTTTTTGTCACAATTAGGATATGTGTTTTGTTTGAATGGAGGTGCAGTGAGCTGAAGGAGTTCCAAGTAGGACACTGTTACTGATTCTACAATAGAACCTAAGTACATAGCCACCTCAGAAGCAGCTAAGGCCGCTGTTTGGATCAAGAAGTTCATAACTGGACTAGGTGTTATTCCTAGTATATCAGATCCAGTGAACTTGTATTGTGGCAATAATGGAGCTATAGCCCAAGCTAAGGAGCCCATATCACATCAGAGATCCAAACACATACTCAAGCGTTATCATCTCATTCGAGAAATCATTGAGAGAGGAGACATCAAGATATGCAAAGTACCTACAAATGATAATGTTGATGATCCACTGACTAAGCCTCTTCCATAGCCTAAACATGAGAGTCATACTAGGTCCATGGGTATTCAATACGATGTTGATTGGGCCTAGTGCAAGTGGGAGATTGTTAGTGATATGCACTAGTTCAATCATTTTATTATGTATTGACTTTCTTATTTTATTAATAAAGAGGTATTTCATTATCATTTGATTTTATGATAATTATATGAATGGTTAATTCTTACTAAGGCCATCAAGTATGTGACTTGATAGTAAAACCCTTATATTAAAATAAGAGTTCTATTCTAATTATCCCTAGCCATTTATTAATTATATAAATGTTAAAGTATTAAGCCTAGTATGATGTTGACTGATGTTTATATTTTACTAATCATGAATATAAGATATTAAGTCAACTCATAGGTACATGATGAGAGATCATGTACTAGATTGACCCACTATGAGAATATTGCATAGAATATTGTCATAAGTATCTCTCATCATAGTAATTTTATTTCAGTCCTTTGACCTTGAAATCATCATGGATTTCTACATAACTATTTTATGTTTTAATAAATTCTAACATTGTCTTTAACCGGACGATTAGATAGGATGTTGTTGGATATGAAATTAGTTATGTGACGAATGTGAGTGATTTAGAAGGAATTTATCCCTCATTAATATGAGAAAGATATCTATGGGCCCTTTGATGAGATAGACTGAAGGAAAATGCATGGTCATGCTGAAATGAATTGATAAAGAGTTATCATTTTCAGTCTACTTGGAATCAAGTCAGAATATTGAACTATATAAGGATGACATTCTATGCCTTATGTTCAATTAAGATATCATGTGATAAAGGATGATAAAATTCACTGTAATTAGGTTATGTTGGATGATTGACTTTACATGACTTGGGTAGTCATAATGTCTTTCTAGAGGCCACTTATGACTTGTAGGCCTAAATAGAGATTTAGGCCCACTGCCAATGTTATATGAACGTACAAGGTCACACACTTAGAATAAGCCCAAAACGATTATGGGTTTAATAAGCCCAAAATAAACTCTATAAAAATAAATAATTAAAGTGTTTTATTTATTTATTTATTTATTTTTTTAAGATAAATGTTATTTTAAATAAATAAATAAATAAGATATTATTTCTTATTTGTTTTTAAAACAAAATCAGAATATAATGGGAAACTGCCAAAAAGGTCATTGGTAGGTGAAACCCTAATTTGGAGTCTATAAATATGTTATATTCTCTAGGGTTTAATACAATTGTTTTTCCTTGCCTCCAAAACAATTTTCTCTCATCCTAGAAAACAAACATAGAGTTTTTCTTTTGTTCTTGATTTGTGAGACAATCAAGAAGGTTGCTAGCACACACTCCAATTCATTTTTGTGAAGGGCTATTCGTGTGGATACCTATAGAGGATGCATCCTTTTGGAGACATCTTGATCCGAACAACCAAAGCAGAAAGCTCGAGGTAAGGTGTCATCGGTGTGAACCTCCTCTCATCCTTCCAGAAAATCTTACCTCTTCTGCATTTTGGTGAGATTCTTGAAACTCTAAATTTAATCAAGTAGTCGAATTACATGGATCCAGGTTTGGAAACGTGATAAAATTTTAATTTTTTACTGCGTTTGTATCACAAAACCCCAACATTTAGGACATATGCAAGCTTGTGATTCATGCAAAGTGTAGAGTGCATATGCGACTATAACCTTTCTAGATGTCATGCAAATGAACATGCTACTAAGTAAAATGTGGATGCAACTATAACCTTCTTAGATGTCATGCAAAATGAACATATGACTATAACCTTCTTCAGTGTCACATAAATGAACCTGCGACTATAACCTTCTTAGGTGTCACGCAAATGAACATATGACTATAACCTTCTTAGGTGTCATGCAAAATGAACATGCAACTATAACATGCGACTATAACCTTCTTAAGTGTCACACGAAATGAACATGTAACTATAACCTTTTTAGGTGTCACACGAAATGAACATGCGACTATAATCTTCTTAGGTGTCACATAAATGAACATGCTATTAAGTAAATGAGAATGCTCTTAAGCAATATGGATGCTCCTAAGCAATAAAAGTGCTTCTAAGCAATACGAGAGTACTCTTGAGCATTGTGAATGCTTCTAAGCAATGAATGAGATGTGAGAGTGCTTCTAAGTAATGAACAAGTTCTTCTAAGTGATGTGAGTGCTTCTAAGCAATGTGAGTGCTTCTAAGCGATGAAAGAGTGCTTTTAAGCAATGAATGATA
Source organism: Mallotus nudiflorus (assembly GCA_947683625.1). NCBI lineage: Eukaryota > Viridiplantae > Streptophyta > Magnoliopsida > Malpighiales > Euphorbiaceae > Mallotus > Mallotus nudiflorus. The sequence goes on along the minus strand of CANTUR010000094.1, from coordinate 144,424 downwards.
TAATGGTGATGATGAAGTAGTGGTGCAGTAGTTATGTAGTGATGATGCAGTAATGATGTAGTGATGATATAGTAATGATACAGTGATTTGTCATGTTGAGGATGTTATTTTGAGGGTTTAGAGTAAGATATTCTTATAATGAATTTCCTAACAGTTCTTCTTTTGTAAGATGTTGAGTTCTCTGAAGAAAGTAATGCACGTGCAATGTTGTGTGAGTTTGGTGCATATCTTATGCTCAAATGTAATATTAGGGTTGTAAAAGTGAGTGTGCAAAGTCTCAAAGTGTGTGTAAAACCATAAAAGAGCTCGTGGAAAAGGGAAGTGCTTATGGGGAGCAAATGATCACGTGCTTCCCTCCTCTGTGCTTATTTAAGCAGCCATTTTTAAGGTCTTGGGAGGCTTTATTTGGACTTCTTTAAGTGTTTTTTTACTTTTCTTAACCCTTTTCATGTTTCGGGTGCTTTCTACTCTATTTTTGCTTTTGTACTTCCATTTTCTTCTATATAAAATGGAATTCCCCAACATTCCTAAGGATCTAGAGGATATTTCTATTGATCTTGATCTTAATCTTAAGGGTGACTTTGTAAAGGCTACTAGAACTTAGATGTCCACAGTTGGGACTAGCACATCTAGTGCTCAGAGTTCTCAGCCTTTTAGGCTTTCTCAGGGAGATCCAATTACCATTGTTCATAGCTTAGGTGCATCATTATCATGAGGTAGGTCCCTTTTCACCTTTATTTTTTAAAGCTTGTTTATCGATCGTTTTTGCTATTTATATTATTGTATAAGTTTGTCATAGTTGTAGCTCTATAGCTCTTATTGTAATTATCTGTCTAGCTTTATTGTAAATGTTGGTGGCTGATAGCTCTTATTTTACTTTCTCTTCGTGATTGTCTGCTTGCCATAATGCTTTCCTTTTTGGCCTTTATTATTTTTTTGAACCTGTTAAGTGATAAAGAGAGATGTGTTAGTATTTAGTAGTTATGCAAATGTTTGATAGCATACTTGTTGTTTGTAGCCCCATAGGCATGTCACTATGCTACCTGGTAGTTTCAATAGGGTCAAATGTACTATCAGGGTCTCCCAATGTGCATGAAACAGATACTTATCGGGGGATCCCATATCAATGGAACAGGTTTCTTTTGATGAACTTAGCCACTTGATTGGCTTCTATTCTTGTGAATGATTCTACTTTGACCCATTTTGTAAAGTAATCCACTGCCACTAAGATGAACCTATGTTGGTTTGAGGTTGTCGGGTGGATTTCCCTAATTATGTCTAGTCCCTATACTGAGAAAGGCTATGGAGAGTAGATGTAGTGTAGTTCTGTTGGGGGAAGGTGGATGACATTCCCATGGATCTGACACTTATGGCATTTCTTCACAAATTTGATGTAGTCTTTCATCATTGTCATCCAAAAGAACCCTTGTCTAATTAGCTTCTTAGCCAAGATTGTTCCATTCATGTATGGATCAGAAACACCCTCATGTACTTTTTCTATTGCTCTTGTAGCCTCAATTTCATCTAGACATTGGAGTTGTAAACCATCTAAGGTTCTCTTATATAACACACCTTGGTATAATGTAAATTTTGATGCTAATCGTCAAATGACCACTTTGTCTCTTTCATCTGCTTAATCAGGATAGGCTCATTCCTTCATATATCTTTAAATGTCATAGAACTAGGGCTTTTTAGTTGCTTCTGTCTTTGCTATTTTATAGTCTTTATGACAAGGCTATCCTAATCTTAGTAGAATTAGGGACTTAATGGGCATTTTGGATGGTCCTTCCCATGCTGATGCTAGGGAAGCAAGTGCATCTGCCATCTGATTATGGTTCCTAAGATGAATGAATTTGCATTTTCAGAAGGACATAGTGAGTAGCCTCAAGTGGTCTAAATAAAGCTTTAACTGATGCTCTTTCAATTCCCACTCTTTCATGGCTTGATTGATTACTAGCATGGAATCTCTAAAGATTTTTAATTCTGTGACATCTAGGGTAATCAGTGATTCTATTCTGAGTATGCATGCCTTATATTATCTTCATTATTTGTGACTTTAAACTTAAGCTTTTTAGTAATTGGTACTACTTCCCCTTTTGTGGATTTTAGTATAACACTGACTCCTGCGCCAAACTAATTGACTGGTTCGTCAAAGTACATATGCCATCCTTGGATTTTAATGGCTGAGCTAAGGTTATTTAGGAAGTCATTGGATTTCTTTTGAGTTTGGAATGGGGTTAAAAGCTAGAAATTCGGCTACTGCTCTCCTTTTTACTACCTTTTAGTTAGTTATTGCACGTCGAATTCTATTAGCAGTATGAGCCACTTAGCAAGTTTTTCCACTAAAGAGGGAGCTTCGTAGAGGTACTTCATTGGGTCCATTTTAGACACGACCTGTATTATGTAAGATTTAAAGTAGTGTATGAATTTCTTCATTGCCCATACCATTTTCAGACATATCTATTTGACTTTGTTGTACTTCTCCTTATATAGTAGCATATGCTTGCTCAAGTAGTAGATTGCATGTTATACTTTCATTTCTCCCTCTTGGGCTAACATTGCACCGATTGTGTTCCCTTCGATGGCCAAATACAGGGTTAGAGGCATCCCTAGTTGAAGTGGTCTTAGAACCGGTGGGTTGGCTAGGTAGCTTTTGATCTTGTCAAATGCTAGCTAACACTGTTCATTACATTCAAGCGGTTGACCTTTTCTGAGTAGCTTGAAGATTGATTCACATACTGTTGTCAACTTCACGATGAATCCGTTGATGAACTATAGTTTTCCTAGAAACCCTTTGATTTCTTTCTCTGTTTTTAGCACTAGCATCTCTGTTATGGCTTTTACTTTGTTTAGATTCATTTCAATCACATTCTGATTGACAACATACCCAAGCATCTCTCTTAAAGTAACCCCGAATATGCATTTCTTTAGATTGAGACTGAGATTGTACTTTTTGACCCTTTTAAGGAACTTTTTGAGATCAGAGAGGTGTTCTTATGTGGTTCTTGATTTGACCATCATGTCATCAATGTATACCTCCACTGCTTTGTGTATCATGTCATGGAACATTACAATCACCATTTTCTGGGAGGTTACCCTTGCATTTTTTAGTCCAAAAGGAATTACTCTGTAGTAGTAAGTACCCCACTTTATTATGAAAGTTTTCTTTGCTTTGTTGATAATTACCATTAGGATCTTATTGCACCTAGAGAATTCATCAATAAAGGAGTACATTGCACATATGGTGGCACTATAAACCAATATGTCTATATAAGGTAATGGGAAATCATCCTTCGAGCAAGCCTTATTCAAATCTCTATAGTCGATGTAGTCGTCATTCTTCAATACTGACACCGCATTTACTAACCATTCTGGATAGTCTACTACCTCTAAAAATCTTGCTTTGATCTATTTCTCGATGTCCTCTTTCACTAGTTGGACACATTCTGATCTAAATCTTCTCAATTTTTGCTTTACCAGTTTGCACCCTTCTTTGGTTGGAATGAAGTGTTGAGCAATGAATTTATTAATAGCAGGCATATTGTCATATGTCCAGGCAAATACTTTTGAATATTTTATTAATATGTTTTCAATTTCTCTCCTCTCTTCAAGGGTAACATCTTTCAAAATATACAAAATGTGTGGTTCAGATTCCATGCCAATGTTAAATGATTCGGTGCATATGGAATGAACGTCAAATATGCTAATGTTTTTATTAATGCAATGCATACTACCATTAGGAAAGACATTAAACAAGTAAGAAAAATATGATTTTATTGCATTAACTTTAGAGTTTATTACATCATCATTTTCAAACAAAGAAAAAGTACAAAAATCATCATCAACAATGTCTTTGAACAGGATATCATCGATGCTTGATTTGAGGATGGCAGTATCTTGGGCATGATTGATAGCTTCACTCTTAAATTCTATCTCCAGGTTTTTTATCAACTCACAAAATGTTAGTCTTGGTGATCATGTCTGGTAAGTGCTTCTCCTTAAGGGAGTCATTAAAGATCTCAAACTCTAGTTTTGTAATTTTATTGCTCACCTATTCCTTAGTTTTTCCTTAATAGACTTAGGTTGAGCTTTCAACCATAAAAGAGGTTGACTTCTTAGCCTTAGTATCCTTTTCAAGATCATCAGAGTCGTACCACATGTCTATCCTTATAACTTGCAAGTTTTAAAGTTGATTAGTACTAATCATCTCATTTTCCTTGTCAAATGCTTCTCCTTATCCTGTGGGTACTATGTCTTCTAAGAGTGTGTGGGTAGTATGAGCTACTGTGTACTTGACTTTATACTTGAACTTCCTAGATGGTTGGCCTAGTAGATCCCATACTTCATGGTTATCGCTAAAATTTTTGTATGTGTTTGCTTCTTGTGGGTAAGGGCAATCAATCACTTCACCATTCATGGGGAGAGTTGTATCCCTAGCTCTTTTTTGCATCATTAAGTGGGGAAGGAAATTTTGAGGCATTGGAATGTATTCAAAGGTAGAAGGGCATTGCTCATCTTCACTAGAATCATGAGGCTCAAGAATGGGTTTTGAGGGTTTGTCTATTAGGGGCTTATCTTAGTTTTCTTGTATGGCTTGGATTGATTTTCAATAAAGTCTTCTAGTAGATTAGAGGAAATCATGTTGATGATTAGTGGAGGCATGTTTTGATAATTTGGGAGAGGATTGGTCTCGATACTAGGTTATTTTTCTAGGTCATCAATTTTTCCAGAGTCAATGAGGGATTGCATTTTTTAGGGTTTTACATGAATCAGTGATGTGGCCAGGCATTTGGTGAAAATGCAAAATAAGTTTTGGTCAATTTAAGGTGGTAGTGGGTTTGGAAGGGGCCTAACCTCTTGTGGTTGGAGGAGGCTCTCTTGTTGAAGTCTCTGGAATACTTTGGATAGGGGGAGGTTAAAGTTTGAGAATTTTCTTAGATGGTATTAATTGATGGTGAGTTTTGGGTGTTAGGTTGGATGATGTTTATTTCTGCAGTTCAAGTGAAGGTGTTTTAGGTGTTTGGTTAGGTATTACAACGAAAACCATTTTTGGCTTACTGAGGTTCCTTATCCTCAATTCTGATCCCAGTCTGATGGAGAGCTCTAAAGTTAGGATAATGAGCAAAGATTATCTACTTTTTGAAGTGTGGTAGTGCCCCTTTGATTATCAACTCTATTTATTAATCCTCAAGAGGACGTTTTCTCATTTTGACTACAACATAATCAGAGAAAGCTTCACTAGGTTTCTGCCTTATGGTCTCAAGGTTCCTTTAAGTGATATCTAACTGAGTGTTATATTCATAATGCTTAATAAAAGTATGAGTTAGTAGTAGCTAATCATTTTTTATTACATCTTCAAGTTCAAATCCTCTAGTGATGTGAAGAAGAATCGAATGATCTGTTATTTTGTAAGGTTTATGGCAGCCATAAAGGTAGCATATTGCCTTAAATGGACCCTCGAATCTCCTATTCCATCAAACTTAGCAAATTTTGGTAGCTTAAAATCATATGGAAGCGGCTCATCTTTGAACAGCTCTAGGTTAGTGAAGCTTTTAGATCCATGAGTTCCCTTGTCTTTAAAGGTGAATTCCAACTGAGCCATCCTATTGGCTAATAGTTTGACCTCCCCTATCGATTAAGGCTTGGTCATGTCAGCAAGTTTTTTAACTTTTGGTGCATTCCTGAGATCTTGGTAATAGTTATTATCATCTTTAACTTCAACTGGAGTGTGGGGAATTCCCTTTGCCTTATCTACCCTCAGGTGAACAAATGCATATGCTTTATTCAATGGTGTGCTATTCCCATCTCAAGAATTTTTGGCTTTGATTTGGGCTTAGAGGATTTCAGTTATGGTGCCATCAATAAGCAACTTTTGAATCCCCCCTTTAGCTTTTCTTTAAATTGTTGACAAGAGGTATCTTCTTGGTCACTTATGTTTGAATGTAGTATTCCTATACATATATTAAGGTTAGCTAAATGAATGATTCATAATGTGTGCTTGCAAAAGAAAAGGGAGAGCATGTATGCGTAGAGTGGATGCAAGAAATCCTATAATGGAAAAATGATAATTCATTCAAGAAATAGTGGTTAGTATGTGCTATCTATATGTATATGATGTATGTATGATTAAAGCTAGTTAGTTTTCCTATATAGTAAACAAACCAATCACAAGCAAGCTCTCACATCCAACCTTATTTCTCCATGAGGTCATTTAGTCTCTTTTCTAAGTGGGTTTTGAACCTATAGTCATTAGGGAACTATGGTTTCTCTCTCAAAACTATGTTGCTTTAATTTATGTTGGTCAGAACCAAAGGGTAAACTGAGGAATGATACTCAAATGTGCTTAAGGTATCATATGATGTCAATGTGATGGTTAATTTTTAGGCTTCAAATGATGTCCAAAGCCCGTATGCGCCCATATGCATAGGACCAAGGTCAATCAAAGGAAGTTTGAGTTCTTGTCCCTATATCAATATTCGATATGCTTACCATGAGTCATGAAAATATTGTTTGATAGTTTACAGTTTGATTTTATTGATATAAAGGTCCACAATTTAGTTGGGTTCCTAACCCATTGATTTGATTTGATAAGGAAAAATGGATGATATCTTGTAGGTTCCATCATCGAGGGATGTCATTATTTGTTAATTCGCATAAAATATTCAAGTAGAGGTACATGATTCTCATCATTCTTCATATTTTAGGTTCACATAAAGTATATGAGAATCACATGGTCCTAAGCATAAATTTTCTATAAAAACTGACATTACAATGTCATTCGATGATAGACACTAGAAGGGTCATATCATTTATGAGTATTAGGTTAAACGGACAGAGTTAGGACAAGGATAGCAAGCATAGCTTGGTGGAATCCTAGTGGATCTTGCTACTGGTTTATCTACATGAGCTGAGTTAAGGTGAAAGGCTAAGGGTTCCTTTAACGAGAATGCCCCTATTTGACTAGGTTATGGACTCCAGTCAATGAGTCTAGCATTCTTTTGATAACTCGATCACCCCCTTAAGGACTTGGGTTATAGACTCTAGTTAGATGAGTCCAACGAATGCATGAGTAAAGACTAAAGGTGATAATACCATATCTTCATCACCCTGTGACTCGAGTGGAACCATGGTGGTGATGTCATTTAGTATTATTGAGGCTTTTAGGGACAAGTAGTGCATGTGTGATGTGTAGTGCAAATGTAGTGGTAAGGGGCTCTATATGATTGAGTATTGCATAATTAGAAATAGTCATTTTTGAGTTGATCCCTCTTACTTAGAAGTCCATAGTGGAGTCACCATCCCTCTTACTTAGAAGTCCCTAGTGGATTCACCACTGTGAGTGACCTTCTTTTTTTTTAGAGGAATAGGACTTTTGTGTTGTTGTGATTTTGGCGGGTCTTTCTGTTTCTGAGGGACATGGCAACTTTACCGAATAGGGACAAGTGATTGGTCTCGGGGGGATGAGTCACTTTAGATTTTATGGAGTTACCGCCTAATTTTTAGAAAATTAGAAAAAGAAAGGGACAACATTGAGTCACTTAACGAGTATTATCTTATTAGATATTTTCATGTTTGGGAGATTTTATCTACTTTTTGACTATTTATCATTATACGATATTTGATATATAGCTACCACAACACCCTAATTTCGGTAATGATAGTTTATAAAGCATTCACACAGTACATCAGATAGTATAGAATAATAAAGCTAAAAATTTATTACATCACTTTACTAATAAAATACATGTGAAAAGGGAAAGATAGCAGAAAAGTAAATCTAATATGGTTAATATGCAAGGATAACATGATCATTTACATAGCTTATGATAGGATGATCATGGTTGTAGTGATTTTTTATGTTATGATGATGAATGATGATAATATAAAGGATGCATGAGGTTATCACTGGACCGAGAGCATGATGACTCTATTCTAGGACATGAAATTTTCATATTATTGATATTTACGATGTGATTTCATGATCTTAAAAATAGAGGATGCAGAATGATGATGTAAAATGAGCATAATAAAGCATATATTATTCACATAGCATGCAAGATTGTCACACAATCACAACAGTATTCCTAAATGCTGGCGACAATAAAATAAAATGCAATATGATAAAATAAATGTGCTAAAATAATTGTATGGTCCTTAGACTCGACTTAGCTTATGTGAACTTTGAAGCTTTAGCTTTGAGAGATTATCAAGCTTTCCTCGTCAAGAGGTTCAAATGATAGCAGAATGATGCTAGATTGTATACCTTTAAAGTGTCCTTTGATAATGATGAGGCTGGGTTTGGTGGAAAGGGATCTAACAACCTAAGCAAAAGGCTTTTGGAGAGCAAAAGCTAAATGGAGAGGGATTTCTCATGCCTTTGATTGGACTAACATTTGAGTGTGTGTGTGTCTTCACTTACTCGCCCCCTCCAAAATGGGGTGTAGAGGGGTCTATTTATAGGAAAAAAAGTGTAGAATGGAGTGGTATAGGTGTGGTCACACACGTATAAATGGATTTTTGCACGTGGCCACGCATAGTGTGTGCATGGTTACACACTTGGCGAATGGCCATGCGCGCATGTTTGCATTTTCACATGCACTTCGATGCTCTACGCACTCTTCTCAAGTTCTACAAGTGTTGTTCTCATGTTGGTTCCTAGGGTTTTTGGGCCTTTCGGATGCATTTCCAAAGTCCATTTTGCCAAATTCGGCTTCGATTTTAGCACATGACACCTAGGGGTGTTTATGTGCACTTCTGAGCGATATACGCCTTGATACTTAGGTTGTGTTGGACCATTTTAGGACCACTTTTTAAGGTTTTGAGGTCTTCTATATGTGTTTCTGAAGTCCTTTTTTTTTAAATTGATTTCCATTTTTTCATAAAGTTGGGTCCCAATCTAATAAAATACGTACTGGCCTAACGAGCTAAGTATTCTGAGAGGAGTTTTCTTAAAATAAAACCTCTTGTTGTTCTGATAATTCATATTTTGCAAGGTCAGAGCACAACTTAATGGTTCGATGATTGATTTTGCACACTAGTGGGGTCGGTTGGGTGTTTTAAGGTTGCACACTTTATAGGTGTTATGAACGAGTAGACTATAGTCATCTCGGAGATTCATTTCATCATTGGACCTTTTTAGAGACATTCAAATTTAAGGTATGATAGATTCATTAGGTTTCTGCTTGGTCAATTCTAGATCCCTGATGGACACTTCAAGCTTGGTATTGTAGTCATACTATTTCAAAAAAGTGGTACACAATTCTCTCCAATTCACTTAGATAGACTTCTCTAACCCATGATACCAATTAACAGCCAGAACTCTGAAGAAAGGCTTAAAGCAGAGCTTTCTCACTGACTCAAGAAAGGCTCAATCATCAAAAATGGTTCGAGGAGAGCTACTAGCAGCTAGGCTACATTCCCATACAGTTATACCCTCTAAGGATAGTATAAAAAACTTGGTAACTACAAACAAAGGAGCCTTAGTGGTACTCATAGTAGTTGTATATTAATAAAGGTGAATCCTTGGGTCTCCAGTACCATCAAACTTTTATAATTGTGGCATTTTGAACTTATCAGGAAACTTGTTTTCCTCGAATTGCATCACATCATCAAAGTCAAATGAATATCTAATGTTCTTTCCTCTCATCAATTCTTCCATCTCAGACATTTTATGAGTCAGTGCTTTAATGTGCTTAGATTCTAGCTCTTGAACTTGCTCAAGTGATTCCCTTTTTGCTTTTTCAACCATATAGTTCTCAATATCCTCCAATTTCCTTTTCAAAGTAGGTTCATTTCTAGAATCATTGTCATTATTGGTAGGTGGCGCGCCCATAACAAGTGGATTGGCCGTAATAGGAGGTGCAACAACAAGTAGTGTCATCAATCTAGCCAGAGCTTGTCTTAGTTCATCTTGCATCATCACTCTTATGTCATCCATTAATGCTCCTTTGACACCTCTAGGGTCCAGTTTGCTCCCTCTTGTTGTTCCATTTCTTTTGCTTGTTTATCTGGAGTTTGTGCAGCTTATAGGTAGAGTGGATTAATAGGACTCATTTCCAATCTACTGAGGATCTCTTTTACAATTGACTGTGGGCTTGAATCTGTTCTCACTAGTCTGCCACCTTTCTGACTCTAAACATAGGAAAACCTAGATGAATCTATGGTGGATGAAAAGCAAAGTGTTAATATGATGCATGAAATGCATGATGCACGTGCTATACAACAAGTAGCAAGTAGCAAGTCAAGTGTGCATACATCCTTCCAACCTTATTCCTCCTACACATATATTCAATGGCAAGTCTCTTCTCATAGGATTTTTTGTCTTGGCTTTAATATCAATTGGGGATATTAAGAATGAACGTGGATGCCAAATCTCTCAAAGTAGTAAAGCATAGAAATAGTATTTCTAGCTATAAAAGATTAGCCCAATATTTATTAACCCAAATGGGCTTCTAAAGTATGGGTTTAAGCCTTTATAGATAGAAATATATCATGGCAACATTCACAAGCAATTTAGGTAAAATCTAGGGGAAGTTACTAAGCCATTATATGAGCTGAGTCTAGTGGAAAACTTGAGGTTCACTTAGCAAGATGCCCTCCTTTAAGACTTGAGTTATAGGCCAAGGTTAAAGAGGTCCATCATCCTTTACAAACTCAAGAGAGGACTACCCCCTTTTAGGACTTAGGTTACAGACTCTGATTAGATGAGCCCGATAATCTCTCTTGAATCGATTTAAGGCTAAGAGTGATGGTTAGCTAATTTACAATCCTATAAAGCTAGTGGAATCATGGAACCATAAACCAACGCCAATGATTAATAGGGACATGCAGAATGAATGTAAGAATAAAATAATAATTAATAAAATAATTCTAAAGAACACAAGTAGAATCAATATCTTTTATCCTCAGTGGAGTCGCCACTATAGACGGCGACATTTAGCACGCACCTAAGATTTGAACAACTGTGACACTATCTAAGCTTAGGGCTCTAGAGAACACACTAACCACTATCACAAAGACATGGCGTGGAGATGAGGAGTCTCCACCCAAGGTAATAACTGAGACAAATCAAAAAATGGTAGTACTTGATTCTCTAAAAGAAAGCCAGCACCATAACCAGAAGATTCTAGATACGAAATACCAACTTTTTTCAGTCTTGTGTTCTTTTAGAATTACTTCATGAATAGTACCTTACCCTCTATTTACATGCAATTTCATATAAACCCTTATTTAAACAATTAACTTCAGGCAAACTAGTCATGAAAAATACATGTAAATAATGCATTCATTAAATTCATAATCCCTAAGTTATGAATTCATAATCCCTAAATTCATTAAATTCATAATCCCTAAGTTAGTCTAATCTACATTGATTTTAGTTAAATGGGATAAATCTAGATGTTTTAATTTACAAGTGCGCCTAAATACTAATGAGCCTAATTCCTACTAAATTTTAATTAAGTAAACCTAAGTCTATTCATTTTAATTCTAAAAATGAGCCTAAAACTACAAATTATGACATATTTAAATTAGTAGGCCTAAATCTACAAATTATGACATATTTAAATTAGTGGGCCTAGTTCTATATATTTTATTTCTAAAGTGATCTTAAATCTACAAGTTCTGGAAAAGACTTTAATATAATGGGCTAAGTCTAAATTAATTTTAATTAACCTAAGTGAGCCTACATCCAATTAACTAAATGGGCCTAAACTATCTCTATCCTAATTTCTAATTAATTATGGGCCTAAAACACATTTTTATTAATTAAAATTAAAAAACCTAAATTCATTTAAATGGGTTAGAGCCTAATATGGGCTTAAAGCACAAAACACATAAAAGAAATAAACATACCCGAAACATATAAAAAAATCAAAATAATCAATCAAATTTATTCTAAAAAAACCTTAATTTAATTAAAGTGACTTTAAACAACAAATTAATAAATAAAATAATTAACAAGTAATCCTAATTCTATCCACTTAAATCTAATTCAATTTTAATTAAACATACTCTAATTATCTCTGTAGCCATTAATTTTAATTAATTACCTAATTAAAAACCCTAATTTTAATACCCAATTAATTAACACATAACCACACATATAGAATTTCATTATTCCCACTATTGGGGCTATTACAAAGAGCTATTGAAAACAATAAGAAAATAACAATTAATACAATCCTAAAAAACTAACTGCAAAATAAAACAATCAAAATAATAACAAAAAAATAAATAAATAACCCTAGAAACTATATTTGGCTATAAAATTTAATCCATTGCATTCCATGGATCTTGAAGGATTTTGTTCTCTAAGTGATCTCATCATGTAACCCTCTCTATAATCACCAATACAAACAAAAAAGATAATGATTAGTGAACAAAATAACAATAAAAATTAAATAGTGAAAATTTAGTGGAACCAAAATAATAAAAAAAAAATAGAAGAAAGTAGGAGAGGAGATGGTATGGATGCAGTATTGATTTGCCCCCTCAAACAAGTGAAAATTGTTTTCTTCTCAAAAGTCTCCTACTTCTTACTTAAAAATAAATAATTCACAGGAAGATTTTTTTTTTTTTTGGAACACTGTGTAAGAAAAGCCAAAGCCTCCAAAAGAAGGTCCCAGCATAAAAAGAGAGAGGTCCCCCTTAGGAGAGTTTAAGCTGGTTTTTATAGAAAACCCCTAGCTAATAGACGTATCCTATTGTCTTTCTCTCTATAGAGTTTTGATTTTATAAGGATTTTTTATTTCCTGAAAATTCAAATAAATCCCAAAAAGGAATTTATGATATTATTTGACCAATCAAAATTCAGGAAATAGATTTTTTATTTGCTGTAAAAATAAAAAAAATCAGATGGAAAACGTATAATTATAAACAAAATTATATAGTTTCAATCAGAATTATGTAATTCCAATTGGAATAACAGAATTCCAATCCCTTTTTTAACTTTAAATTATAAAAATACCCCTAAAAGAATTTAAACTTTTCAATTAGGTCTTAAAAAAATATTACAATTAAGTCCTTAAAAAACCAATAAAACTCTTTTGGAAATGCATTTAGACTTTTGAGGTTTTAAACTTCATTGGAGTTTAATGGAAAAAATTCCTTACTCATGTGTTAGTGCAAGTTTAATGTATGTCATGATGTGTATAAGACCTGATATTTGCTTTTTTGTTTGAATGGTAAGCATATATCAATTTAATCCAAGATAAACCCATTGAAAAGTTATCAAAAGGATACTTCAATACCTCAAAGGCACTGCAGATTATTCATTAAAGCTATCATGGAAATGATTTGCATCTTATGGACTATATGTATGTTGATTAGGGAGGAGATGTATATGAGAGAAAATCAACCTCCATATATGTTTTCTTACTAAAAAATGGAGCAATTTCATGTAGTAAGAATAATCATGTATGGCCTTATCCACATATGTCATTTTCAACAGTAGTGCAAAAGGATGTTTGGTTTAAAAGCTTTTTAAGTCATTTAGGAATCAAAGAAGATCCATCAAATTCAGTATTAGTGAATTACAATAGTCAAGTCGCAATCGCATTAATGAAAGATTCCAAATATCACTCAAAGACCAAACACATTGACATCAAATATAATTTTATGAGAGACATGGTTGCACAAAAGGAAGTTAGTGTACAATATATATTTATACACAAGATGGTTGCTGATCCCTTTACTAAACCCATACCTAAAGATACTTTTAGCAGTCATGTTAAATCTTTAAATATGCATAGATTGCAATGTAAATATATTATACTCATTTGGAAGGAAATTGTATTTCTTTCCATTTTATGTTTATTCAATAATGCTAGTTATGTTTTATTGATGACTACTAAGTTCAGTACTTTATTTCATGTAGCATACACATATATTATGTTGAGTACATAATTATAATTGCATGTCCGATATATATAAGACTGGCCTTCTCACATAAGCAATCACCTCTATTGCTTTCTATAAATAAAGATAAGACAAATTTAAACTTAATTATCTAAGTGATAATAGAGAGCTCAAGTTTAAATATGAATGTCACTAATGTATCACTAGATTTGATTAAAAGTGAATATTGAATAATATCACTTTATCTCTCTTATTGCAAGATTGGAGTTCTAATGAGAAATCAGAAAGAGTATGTATGTGAACTCAAGTTAGACATTGGGTATGTCTGAATTATAATTTGTACAGTATTAAAAAAATAAAAGGCAGATACTCCATGAGAAAGGAAGCAATACTATAGCATATGATATAAAAGAGCGCAATACTATAGCATATGATTTATACAATATGTGCAAAACCACTCGACGAATAAGGGTAATAAAAGTATATATCTCAACTTCATTATTGTATGGGACCCTTGAGATTACAAAGAATCTTATTTTGGTACCCTGATGAATCTTATTTATTTCTCAAAATTAGTATTTAATATTTGCTATTTTAGGATGTTACTAAAAGATCATGAGCGATTCAATCTACTAGAACAATTCTAGAAAAGCAAGTTAAATAGATATTGCAAGAATCAAAATAGGAAAAGATCATAGTTTGTGATAATTATTACACTAAGTTGTATTCATAGGTGGACCAATTATAGTCATCTTTATGATAAAGTGAGATCACGAGAGATAAAAATGTCATAAATGATCTAGGGTACAACATACAAAAGATACTCAAACATTTTAACTTTTCAAGCAGATATATACCCCTAATATATATATATATATATATATATATATATATATATATATATATATCAAGTGAACTCTTGAAGTACGCTGATCGTACAACCTATTTATTAAGTATGAAATTGTTCATAAAAAAGAAAATAAGTTGATCCCATTATGTACGAGCGGGAGATGTTAGAATGTGGATCAGGTCACCTATGATGGATCAATCCAAATCCATTTTATATATAATTAAATTTATTTTAATTAATAAAAATAAAAAAAAATGGATAAGAGATAATTACCATTCATTCAATCAATAACTCCTAAAAAAGGAGTGTTAAAAAAACTTAAAAACAAAAGGTAGTTGGCTTTTTAAAAGAGTACGGGAAATAAAAAACAAAGAAAAGTCTCTGTAAAATAAAGTATATCTCAATTTTTTTCTCTTCAAATAAGATATTTAGGTTATGATAAATTGAAAAGTTTCCAAGTTTGTGATTTTTTTCATAGACTAGTCGTACAAGTTTTATTTTAAGATTATCGGGTGGAGAAACCCATAAGTTTCTTTGATTCTTTTTTTGTTATTTTTTCTTAGATACCTTTCGGCTATTTCACCAAACCTATGTAGAACCCAAAGCATTTATATTTTTTGTGTGCGGAAAAAAAAACTTTACTTGAGATTACCATCAATGGGGTTGATGGTTGCTAAATAACACTCAAGCTTCATAATGATTTGGTCCACTATACCCTCAAGGATTTCATTGATGGAAGCTTTTTGTGTTGGTAACATTGATGAATTTGGCCTCAATTGATTTAATGGCCTTAATTTTGCTTAAAGCTTTTGATGGTTTTATTTGATATAGCTACCAAATTGACAATTTTTGACATTTCCATTGTTTGCTTTGCCTTAGCTAGCTTGCACAATTATGATTTTGTGAACCATTTTATTGATTGATTTGGTTTGGCGAAAATTTAAAAAATAAATCAATAAATTAGATGAGATTTGGACAAGTTTTTGGCCTACTTTATTTATTTTATTGCTACAAGGAAACCAGGGTATTAATAACCTTTATTTGATTATCTTGTGAATTAAATTTATTTTGGCAAATAATATGCCAAAACAACTTCTTTCCACTTATTTTGTATAGATCATGAACTTTTCGTTTAATAAACCAAAAGTAATTTTTTATCGTAATTTCGACTTTTATAACTGAAATATTATGCAAACCTCAACCTTTGAATAGAGATCTTGCTAATTTTATGCCTTGGACTTTGTTTAATTTTTTGACAAATCCATGCGAAAATTCTTATTGTTTTTTCTTTGATGTCATGTATAAGGTTTCGTGATGGTTACCAGCTTAGGTTCCTTTCTTTTTGCTCTAATATGCAAAAATTATATTTTTCTTTTGAATGTTAATCCAATAAAATTGCCGTGATATTTGCCAAACATTCTTAGTATTTTTAGCAGAATCTTTGCGAGCTTTAAATTAATGCTCTTGGGACCTTATAAAGAAAAATCATGCACACCTATATTTCTTAATAAACTAAAATAACTATTATTATTGTCTTTTTCTATTGCTTTTAGTTTAGCTAGAATTTTAGCACATATGTTTAGAATGATATTCATCATAAATTTTCGAAGGCCTTTAAAAATTATTTGATTACTTAAATGTAATAATCCAAATTTTTTTCAATTATTTTATATAATTAAATATTGAGGTTTGCAGTGTTATTAATAATTTTTATTGTATGTTGTTATTATTATTACATTAAATTACTATATTTAATTACTAAATTTAAAATTCTATTTAGGAACTATTAATATATTTATTATTTCCATCTCTTTTTTTAGTTACATAGCATTATCATTATTGATTAGTATTATTGTTGAGCTTGTGTGAATTCAGAAGTGTGTTTGCTTGCAAAATTGACTCTACTTCAGTAGAGGGATGCTCTACCGAATTTTTGGTAGATTTCTCATAAAATATGATATCAGATCAATCCTAATTTTTAAATTTTGAGTTGAATCTTCCTTAGAAATTCTAGAAGTTAGGGTTTCTATTTTTTGATTGTCATTTCATTTTCTATCTTTTAGCCGCCCCTCTGGTCGCATCTACCAGTGAAGGTCGAACACGATATATTAGAGGAGCATCTTCATCTTGTAAGTTAATATTTGATTTGAGTGTCGAGTCTTTCAATTTAAATCATACTAATTTTGTTGAATTATATATTTGTGAGATTCTAGCCAGTACTTTTAAATAATGATGCATGATTTAAATTATAGTCGGTTTACCTTATTTTCATTTATTGTAATTTTCTTTTTTTTATTTATCTTTATTTATTTTAAATAAACTACGATAGAATGGGCTACCTGATGGGTTTCATCAAGACCGTGTGCACACCGGTAAAATATTTGATTATATTGATTATATTACTGGAGCCGATGGTCTAGTGATGCTTTGCTCTCAGACACCATCAGTAATCTAATATTTGATTATCTAATAAATATTGGGGTTGAAGGTCTGGTGATGCTTTGCTTTAGGACACCGCCAATATAGTTGGATTAATATTTATTAAATCACTAGGGCCGATGATCTGGTGATGCTTTGCTTTCAAACACTGCCAGTGATAATGGATTAAGTGATGTGACTACGGCTATGCATCCTAGTGATGCTTTGCTATCGGGATATGGCAGTCTAGGATATAAGTAAGTCAAATGACTATTAAAAATTGAGAACTCAGGTTCTACCTAGTTTTTATACTGAAATGTTTTAAAAAGCATTTAAATATTTCTTTCTTTCCTTTTGAAAAATGGGTTTCTTATATATACATCAAATAATTTGAATAAAATTATAAATATATTATAATTTCATAAAAAACTTATTTTAAACGAAATTTTCAAACCGCATTCATTTCTTTTATTAGCTTACTTAGTGAGGTCTGACTCCCCTCAATTTATTTTTTTTTAAGAGTTTGGGAGTCATCTATTAGGCCTACTTCTCTACACCGAGTAGCTTATTCATCGGCTATCTTATGTAGGTCTATATAGTTGTATTTGTATTAGTATATGTGTAACGTAGTAGAGAACTGTATAACTACATATTTTAAATTTGGATATTATGTATTGAGATTTACATACTGAGATACTATTTTATATAATTGATGATGTTTATTTATTTCTTGCACTATGATGTTATGGTTTAATTAAATTGACAAAAATTAGTTTGATAATGTGAATTATGATTTAATTATTTTATTGTAAGGTTTTAAAATGAAATATTTCGTGTTTTTCTTTTAAGGCTTAATATAGGTTTCGATAGCTTTATGCTTTCCCATTCCCTACTGTCAATCATATGCCCCTAGGTTCGGGTCATGACATAGTTGGTATCAGAGCTTTGGCTCATTATTCATGCTTTTGACTGTTAATGTCTGTCTTTTCTCATATTATTGTGGTACTTAGTTTGTTTTTTGTTATTTGTAGATTTTCTTATCTTTAGGATTTTGCGTCTGTGTTTGTGTTTTTGTTTGGTTTTGAATTTGGGTTTTCTTATCTTTTTAAAATGAGGCATGCTCAGAATGCCCCTACTGTTAATGGAGAGCCTGATGACAGTGAACAGTCATTTCAGGATGAGATTCTCCCTCCTACCCCTCGACCTAGAGGTAGGGGTAGAGGTAGAGATAGGGGCAGAGCTAGAGTAGCAGTAGCTCAGAGGTAGGATCAGCCTCAGGTAGAGCCTCAGATACCAACAGAGGATCCTGCAGCTTTTGTAGCTGGTATTGTGAGTATTAATCAGGGCTTGGCAGCTCTTAATCAAGCGATGCCCATAATGCAGCAGATGCTTCAGCGATAGAATCAGGGGATGTCTAATGCAGATGCGGCATTATTGTACTCCATAATGGGATGAGTTTATTTTGATGGTATTAGAGACGCATTAGATTTCTTTAACACCATTGAGTCCAATACTAGATCTGGGTATTCTGATTACTAGAGAATAATGATTATGGAGTTATCCATCTCAGGGGCAGCTCAGGACTGGTTCATACAGTCCATTCAGCATTTCATGACCATAATGACTTGGTTGGGATTTAAAGAGCAGTTTATGAGATTATTTTATCCTTCATCTATGAGAGAGAACTACAAATGGTAGCTGCTTAATATTAACAGGAGAGATCAATCAGTTAAGGACTACACTTAAGAGTTCTACAGATTGATAAGACATGTTGAGGATGTGAGACAGGATGTTGCCAGAGCAACTTAGCTATATGTGACTCAGTTAGGCCTAGCTTATATCGGCATTCAACCAAAGGGTCATAACTTAAAGAGTGTTGTGGAGGAGGCGAGATAGCTAGAGCAGAGGCATATCCAACACAGCACCATACCTTACCCATATGATAGTTTCCTTGTATGACCTATTTAGAGGGTGCAATAGCCAGTGTTTTAGATAGGCAGCATGAGTGCTCAGTCAGCAGGACCTTCTCAGCAGAGTAGATAGTTTAGGGCATATCGGACTGGTAGGCACTATCTTGCTCAGGATCACAAGAGTAGTAGGGCTACTAGATTTGATGGTAGTGCTAGCAGTAATAGTGGACAGAGCTCTAGACATGGCAGTTCTGGGTCTGAAGCTAGTGCATATGCCACATGTGGGCGAGTGCATCGGGATCCTTGTCACTTGATGCCAGGAGCGTGTTTCAGGTGTGGTCAATTTGGACACTTTGCTAAAGGTTGTCCAAACTATGGATTCCAGCCATCCTTTGCTCAGGGATCTTCACCTTCTGATTATTTAGCCTTTGTAGTAGGTACCTCAGTAGTATTAGACACCCATGTACCCTCAGTAGTGACCGATTCAATTTGTAAGTTAGTAGGGCCAAGGCAAAGGATATACTCAGCCATTCACCTTACAACAACCAAGACATGGACAAGCTAGGGTCTTCACTTTGACTCCTCAAGATGCACAGGCATCCAACACTATGGTAGCAGGTATTATTTTTGTTTGTTGCTCTAAGGCTAGAGTCCTATGTAATCTGGATGCTATGTATTCTTTTGTATCTCTTTTATTTGCTTTAAAAGTGGCTTGTCTTCATTCCAAGATGAGTTTTCCCTTGTCTGTTTTGACTCTGCTTAGTGACGAGTTGGAGACAAATATTTTATTTACATCTTATCCTATGTTGGTTGAAGGTAGAGAGTTATTGGCAGACTTAGTTCTTTTGGATGTGATTGAGTTTAATGTGATTCTAGGAATGGATTGGTTGTTCCAGTATTATGCTTTTATGGACTTTCAAGCAAAAGAAGTAATTTTCATAATTCCAAATGAAGAGGAATTCAGATTCAAAGGTAGTGAGAGTTTTATGCCTCATAATCTTATTTTTGCTATTACAGCTAGGAAGATGCTTAGTAGAGGGTGTCAAGGCTATTTAGCTATAGTTAGGGATGTTCAAGCAAAAATGGGATCAATAGAAAGGGTACCAGTGGTATGTGAGTTCTCATATGTTTTTCTAGAGGAGTTACTTGGATTGCCGTCGGATAAAGGGATAGAATTCTGTATTGATGTTATGCCTGGTATAGATCCTATCTCTATACCACCTTATAGGATGGCACCTGCAGAGCTGAAGGAACTAAAAGAGTAATTGTAGGAATTATTGGATAAGGGGTTTATTTAGCCTAGTACATCTCCTTGGGGTGCTCTGGTTCTTTTTGTGAAGAAGAAGGATGGTAGTCTTTGACTTTGTATTGACTACAGACAATTGAATAAGATTACCATTAAGAATAAGTATCCACTCCCCAAGATTGATGATTTGTTTAATTAGTTGCAAGGAGTTCGGTATTTCTCCAAAATTGACTTGAGATCTGGGTATCATCAACTGAGGATTAGAAGTGAGGATGTACCCAAGTTAGCATTTCGAACTAGATATGGTCACTATAAGTTCCTAGTGATGTCCTTTGGGTTGACGAATGCCCCCAGCAGCCTTTATGGACTTGATGAACAGGTTGTTTAGGCTATTCTTGGACCGATTTATGATCATGTTTATTGATGACATTTTGGTTTATTCTAAGAATAAGGCAGAGCATGTGATGCATTTGAGATTGGTGCTGCAAACTTTGAGAGAGCAACAGTTGTATGCCAAGTTTTTAAAATGTGAGTTCTGGTTAGACCAAGTGGCATTCTTAGGCCATATGGTGTCTAAAGATGGCATTCAGGTGGATCCCAAGAAAATAGAGGTGTTCACTGAGTGGTTAAGACCCACAACGGTTACTGAAGTGAGAAGTTTCCTGGGTTTAGTAGGCTACTACATGAGATTTATGAAGGATTTCTCCAAGATTTCCACGTCTTTGACTAGACTGACCTAGAAGAATGTTAGATTCATATAGACTGACAAATTTGAGGATCATTTTTAGTTGCTTAAGGATTTAATAACTTTGACTCCAGTGTTGACTTTGTCTTCTGGTGATAATGGATACACAATGTATTGTGATGCTTCCCGTGTAGGACTGGGTTGTATGCTAATGTAGAATGGTAGAGTTGTTGCTTATGCTTTAAGGCAGTTGAAGAAGCACGAGAAGAATTATCCCACTCATGATATGGAGATGGCAGCAATTATATTCACACTGAAGATTTGGAGGCATTATCTATACAGTGTCACTTGTGAAACATACACCGACCATAAGAGCTTGAAGTATATCTTCGAGCAGAGAAATTTGAACCTAAGGCAAAGAAGATGGATGGAACTTCTGAAGGACTACAATTGTTTGATTCTTTACCACCCTGGCAAGGTGAACGTGGTAGCTGAGGTAGGACACACCAGTTGAGATCGGACACGACATATCAGAGGAGCACCTTCATCTTGTAAGTTAATATTTGATTTAAGTGTCAGGTCTTTCAATTTAAATCATATTAATTTTGACGAATTATATATTTGTGAGATTCTAGTATGTGCTTTTAAATAATGATGCATAATTTAAATTATAGTCGGTTTACCTTATTTTCATTTATTGTAATTTTCTTTGTTTTATTTATTTTAAATAAATTATGGTAGAGCGGACTACCTAATGGGTTTCATCAAGACCATGTACGCACCGGTAAAATATTTGATTATATTGATTATATTACTTGGGCCAATGGTCTGGTAATGTTTTGCTCTTGGACACCGCTAGTAATATAATATTTGATTATTTTATACTGAAATTTTTTAAAAAGCATTTAAATATTTATTTCTTTCCTTTTGAAAAATGGGTTTATATATTATATATATATATATATATATATATATATATATATATATATCAAAGAATTTGAATAAAATTATAAATATATTATAATTTCATAAAAAACTTATTTTAAAGGAGATTTTTAAACTGCATTCATTTCTTTTATTAGCTTACTCAGTGAGGTATGACTCCCCTTAATTTATTTTTTCAGGAGTTTGGGAGTCTTCTGTTAGGCCTACTTCTCTATGCCAAGTAACTTCTTCTCCGATTATCTTATGTATGCCTATATAGTTGTATTTGTATTAGTATCCGTGTACCGCAGTAGAGAACTGCATAATTGCATATTTTAAATTTGGATATTATGTATTAAGATTTATGTACTGAGATACTATTTTATATAACTAATGATGTTTATTTATTTTATGAACTATAATGTTATGGTTTAATTATGAGAAAAATCAGTTTGATAATGTGCATTATGATTTAATTATTTTATTGTAAGGTTTTAAAGTGAAATATTTTGCATTTTTCTTTTAAGGCTTACTACGGGTTTCGGTAGCTTTATGCTTTCCCATTCCCTAGTGTCGATCTTATGCAACTGGGTTCGGGTCATGACATTAAAGTACAATTTTACATGGTAAAACTTATTCTTGTACTCATTGATAAATAAATGTGCTATCGTAAAATGATTCCTATACACTTGTATTTCTATGTTTTTATAAACTCTCAGCCATTTGATGCTCTCACCAATTTTCTTGAGATTTTGCCTACAAATTTGAACCATTTACACAATTTTACTAGCTTAAAACTCTACTTTACAAAGTCTTTTCTTTCAGATGCATGTTTCACCTTTGTAACTTGAATTCCCCAAGTGAAAATCAAACTCTTTTGTTGATTATGATGCCAAATATCTTGTTTAGACCTCTCTCGTAACCTGCATTTATTTCTTAAGGAAGTTTGCAATATTTTCCCTCATAAAGTGAATTAAATCAGCTTATTTTTCCATTTTTAAACATCCCACCATAATTTATTTTAGCAGTATATTGCCAAAATTTTTCTAATCATATCCTTATGAAATTTCATCATTTATTTCGACTAACTAAGTTGAATTATTAAAAGTTAATGCCTTAGATGGTTATTTTTTTCCATCATTCAATTTGCACCAACAAATTAATTATCATGTAGGCTAAGAACTTTGGTGAAATATTTCTTGTCCATTTTTGTCATATTACCTCTATATTTGTTTTACATTTTTCAAGTCTAGTGAGGCCAAATATCCTTGTTTTAGCTTAAGCAAAAATCTTTAAGCAAGACACTTTATTTTTTTTAGAAATGGTATATGGCTTAAAAAAAACCACAAGCACCTTATTCAGGCATCCTTTGCCTCAACTTATGTTATTCAAAATATCTTTTGCACTTTCCCTATGTCCCAACAATGCTTGATATTAAAGTATTAAATATCTCTAGACCATTACTACTAGAAAAATTATTTATTTATTTATTTATTTTAATAATAGATTGCCAAAATTGTTTGCTCTCATAACTCTGCGAAACAATTTGCAACACAAATTTTTGGCTTTAGAAAATAATAAACTATCATTCTTAGGAAATCATCATGTTTGCAACTTCTAACCATATTAAATGTTGGAGAATTTATTTTTGCCTATTTTGTCTTGATTCTTTTCTTGTTTGAAAATTTGAGGAATTATTCAAATTTATTTTGTCTTATGAAAGCATGCCACAACTTTTTTTTGTTTTCCATGTGCTATTTATTTCATTAATTCACACTTTCTATGTTCACCATTCCCTTTTGTTTTAAGTTGTGCTTCTTGGTGCCATTATGTTTTCTGAAAAAAAATTTAATTTCACCTAATCATTTGTATCTTATCTTGAATTATTTCAATAGTCCCTTATTCTCTATCTACAGCAAAGACGAATCCACATGCTTATGGGGTTCTTAGACTTTCTTCTTTAATAAACAAGCTGCAATTAGATAAGACTGAGGTAAAAATACTATAACTTTTGCATTAAATTAACTTCTCAACCAAAAATTCCACAACTTTACTTTTTTTTTAAGAATTTATGATTGAAATCCTTAAGGAATTTTTATGGATAAGTTGTTGGATTTGTTTATGGTATTCACTAAACACTCCACACATGCACCACATCCATACATAACTCATAATACAAAAATTTCCAATTTTCAATCATTATGCTATTGAAATTTTGTCAACACATCACCTTCACATCACTTATTCACACACCAAAGAGACATAGAAAAAAACTTCATCACACCAAACTTGCAAAATTCAAACTTCATTTATTTAAGATAATGGCTATCAAGTCAATTTTTAAAATTCAAAAAGTAAAATATTGCCACTAAGTGGCAAATTCCTAGTCAAAGGCTAGTAACTTATTTTATTTATTCAGCCTTCATTTTCCCACACAGTGGGAAATATTTTTAATTCCAATGCAAAACAATCCCTCCCCAAACTTAATATTGTAGGTAAATCCAATATAAAGAATGCATTGAGAAACTTTTTTCCATCAATAGTAATTTCAATTAGTAAAACCAATTTTACATTAGTTACACCTTTATTACGATGAGTCTTAATTAACTTAGTATTGTGCTTTGTAATCTCAGTAGATGGTTTTTGCTTTTAGTTTGATTCAGTCTAGTGGTCTAAATTATTATGCCACTTAAGAATGTTGCCACCCAAGTTTTTTGAATCATATATTTCTCAAACTCTTTTTTGTTTGAATTTAAATCACATGTAGCTTTAGGCCTAAATTTGGCCTTAGCATGAGGTTAGACCTCTTGTTCCTCCTACCTCCTTTCAACTGCTCTGTCTTTCCAATCTCCATTTTTGTGTACATGTTAAAAGCTTATAAAACTTCCCGTGTACCATCCAATACTGATGCTTGTTTAGTGGAACAGGTTATGGTAGCACAAATTCATTATTAAATTTTGATGTAAGCCTTTCATCCTTCCTTGGTATGAATATATGCCAGTATTTGAAGAAATTTGGAGCATGTGGCCATTTATTTGGTGCTAAAAATTTTTAGTAAGGAACTAGCCTCAAATAACTTCTAAACTTTTTCACAATCATGTTAGAAGGCTGAATTGCTTTTGGTTTCTCTCTTATTTTCTTTTTCAAATCCATGTTAATAGAATTGTTTGAGGAAAGTGGAATTTCCTCTATCAATACTACCGCCTTTTCTACATTTAGGTATTCTCTCCCTTGGGGGCTGAGGAAAATATAAATAGGCCTTATCAATTAGCATCTAACCCTAGGAAACTAGGGTTTAACCTTGAGAAATTGATTGTTCCTTAGGTAGGATGCTACTACCCATGCTTCACTCTTGTCCTTGGAAAATTAATTATTAGTCCTAGGGCACTGTTGTTTGATATTGAGGAATTTCTTTTATTTCATGAGAAATATTGCCCCATAGGCTTTTTCCATGCTAAATAATCTCATTATTATAAATCTCAAGTTGCAAGTCTAGATTTATCTTGTTGTCATTATTATGAATCTAGGCTCCTTTAGAATTTAGTTTAGTAATAAATGAATGTCCAGAATTCTCTTGGACTATTGCTTTTGGGCTAGAATTATAACTTCCTTGTTTGGAAAATTGTTCATTCATTTTATCGATCGAACTCATGATCTCTTGTAATATTCCGTGTTTTTAAAATATTTTTTACACTGTACCGGGATATGCAGTGTTAATAAATTTTGAATGTATATATATGATATTTTACGAGTTGATATGTATTTAAAACCTATTTTACTTATTGTGTATTATTTACAGTGTTTTACGTAAAATTTTCCCGGGATTTGCATTTTCGAGGAAATTTTCACGTAAATAATTTATTATTAATTATTTTAAATATATTTTCGGACTTGCATGAACTCATACGTATTTTTAAAACTACTAAACACCGTGTATGTGTGCAATATTTATTTAATTAGGGTTTAATATATATTACCCTAGTATTTTATTATTTATTTATTAATTTATTGTTATTTAATTATTTTATTTATTATTAAATTATTAAAATTATTTTATTATTATTTTATTATTTTATTATTATTTTTCTTTTTCTTTTTTTCTTTTTCTTTTCTTTTTCTTTTCTTTCTTTTTCTTTTTCTTCTTCTTCTTCTTCTTCTTCTTCCTTTCCCTCCTGAGCGCCCGACCACCCCTCACCACCGTCTGTCACGCCGATCACCTACCATCGGTGTGCCTCCCGGCTTGCCACCGTCGTTCCCAGCCGTCCCCCGTCGCCAGCAGCTTCCTTCCCCGGCGCCGGTGAGCTATTTTTCCATTTTTGGCCGAAATTCTTCTCCTCGCCGTCGACGTCGATTCCGGCCACCATTTTCGACACCGCCGGTCTCTTTCTTCTCCTTGAGCTCCGGTGAGTGTGATTCTAGCTTTGGTTTGAGCTTAAATTGTCTAGAATTGCTTAGGTCTCGAATTTTCAATTTCAGCCTATTAGGGTTTTTGATTTTTTTGAGCTTCGAATTGATTGATTCATGAAAACTCCCTTCACAAATGTTGATCCCAGTAGCTTAATCTACATGTATGAATTTTTGTGGAATTTTTGGAGATTTTTTGGATTTTTGGGTATTTTTGAATATTTTAATATTATTTTCTAATTTTCGGAAATTAATTATTTAAATTATGAAATTGTGTTTTATGGTTAAATTAGGTGTTTAAATGAATTATAGGAATTTATTTGGAATTTTTATGAATTTCTAAGTATTTATTTTGAATTATTTGAGTTTATGTAATTTTGGGAAAATTAGGTTAAATGTGTTTTTAATTGAAATTAATTGGATAATTGAGTTTAATTATTGATATTATTGATAAATATGTTGAGAAAATTAATTTTGGATAATTTTATAATTTTTGGTGAATTTTTGAAGTAATTTTAGTATATTTATATATATAGGGGTATTTTGGTAATTTTACCCAAAATTAGCTAAAAATGTAATTTAATTGGTTTTAATAGTTATTTAAGGTATAAAAATGATTTCTACAAATTATTTAGTATTTTTAACTAATTAAAACTATTTTTCGTAAATTATTTTCAATTATATATATAATATACGATTTTTCAAATAAAATGAGTTTTATTGGTTTCTACAGTGTTTTAAGGTTAATTATGTAATTTCTACCTATAAAATGAATTTCTATGTTATAAGGATATTTTTGGTATTTCTGAAATTGTTCTGTGTTTGTGGACCCCGGTCGGTAGATTGTAGTCTGGAGTCTGACCGAGGGGTTGTGGATTTGTGTTGAGCTTATTTTTCGAAGTGTGTTTCTTTGCAGGGTCGGCTCTACTCTTTTGAGTAGAGAGATGTCTGTTTTATAGGGGAGGTTCTGCAGGATTTTCGATAGAATTCTCGTAAAACGTGATATCCGGTCGAACCCTAATTCTGATTCTGTGTTTAATACTCTAGATCGAATTCTAAGATTTTTGTTAGGTTTATTCTGATGTCGGTTATTTATTGCTTGTTTAGTTGCACCGAGACCGAGGGCTAGTGGACCAGGCCCGTCAGACCCGTCTCGTGGAGCGCACTAGGTGAGTTACTATACTATATATATATGCTTTAGGATGCATGATTTAGAAATATATGTTTTATTTTGATTAAAATGCATAAATAATATGATTTGTATTTAAGTATATTTTTGGTTTATTTTTGGTATTTGTTAAATTATATGCATGTTTTGTAAATAAAATATTTTTAAAATATTTTTAAATATATTTCCAACTTAATTTATAATTTGATTGAATTCATTTGACATATATATACTCGAAATATACCTGGTTTACTTTTGGTATATTTCTAGTATATATATGGTTTATGTTGATATTTTATTGAACTTCATGCATCATTTATTTTTGTGAATGAATGATTTATATTATTAATGAAGGATATCGATAGAACGTGCTACCTAGTGGGCAGCACTAGGAACGAGTACGTACCGGTACGCCTATAGTATTTAGGCTATATTACTAACCATTTGTGGATATTGATTGATTGTGATTATTGATATGTGTGATGTGATTTGGGTGTGATTGCTGGAGCTCAGTTGACCAAGTGTCTCGGGGCCAATCACACTGGCAGTCAGACTGCTGGAGCTCGGTTGACTTAGTGTCTCGGGGCCAGTCTACTGTCCAAATGGATTAAGTGGATATATTTGGAATAAGTGAGCCTGTGTGGCTAGAGTGTTGTCTAACACTATCTGAGGTTTTCGATATCATAGGGTTCTATTTGATCCTTCATAAAAGATGATTTTCAGATAAAATATATAAATGATTTTTATTGCATCTGTGTGTAATTTCCTGTATATATATATATTAGATATATATTGTTGACTGCATGCATTATCATTTAGTGTGTATGTATATATATTATAGTAATTCACTCAGTGAGGTTTGACTCCCCTCCGTTGATTATTTTTCAGGAGAGTCAACATCTTCAGACCTCAGTAGCAGGTCGATACGCCGGATTTCTTCCGCCCCGGCTTCTTTGTGTAAATTACTTACTTGAGTCTTATTTTTATAATCTAGACACTGCAGTAGTTGTGAATTAAATGTGGGATTTCATGTATTTTATTTTAAGAGATGTATTATATTGAAACTGGATTTGTACTGAAAGATTTTATATATATGTGATGAGATGAGATTTGATTTAAATCCAGTTGGTGAAATAATATTGTAATATTTATGATTTTTTATTTCCGCTGCATATTATATTGTTATTGTTATTATTGCATGTTTTATTTTATTTTTAGGCTTGTTACGGGTTCCGGATTCGAAAGAATTCCCGTTCCCTAGCGCCGATCATGACCCCTGTTTTGGGTCGTGACATCTCTTGTAAAGTTTTTTGAACAATACTATTGAGAGAATTATTGACTTTCATAAAGCTTTGAAAAGTATTGTTCATATACGATATTAAGTCTTCTATTTGTTTCCTCTCTTTTACAAAAATAATCTAGGCATTAGAGCCTTTACAAGTAGTAGTAATATTAACAGTATCTAAATTTTAGCATGTAAAGCCAAGAGGTGCCTCAAACCAAGAGTGATATTAAAGAACTAAGTCTTCATTAATTTTTCTCCAGAGACTACCTATTTCTACAGGCTAATTGTTGATCCAGTAACCAACTTTAAAAATTTCTTTTTATCCTCTTAATATGTTCATCTTGTTAGAATTAGTCCCATCGAGCGTGCTAAAAGATTGTTGGTGAATTTTTTAAATGGAATGGATCGAGCGTGTTAGAGTAGATTTTTCTTAAATGATTTTTTACTTCTTTCAGATAATTTTGTAGGTTCCCAAACTCCCTTATCATAATTTGTTTGGATTCCAACAATATTTTGTGAATTTAGATAGTGTATTGTAGAGACAATGGAAAAGAACATTTTATATTTATGAAAAGCTATTACAAACTAAATAGAATAACAAAGAAATAAAGCAGAGCTCTATGAAAAGAAATAGTGATTGCTAATTTGGTTGATGACGATTGATAATTGTTGAATTGGATGATTATTTGATGATTGGTGATGATGATTGGTTGTGTTGAGTTCTTTTTTGCTTTTTATATTCAATGTTGCTCGCAATCTTCTTCTCCAAGAAATTCCAAAGATTTCCACTTCATCAATGCTCCATTTTTTTAGTTTGTAACATGTATTCCAAAGTCTTTTACTTTCTCCATGCACCAAAAAATTCTAGAAACTTCAGTGTCTTCCTTCCCTAAGACATTGTTATGGGTTGGATTTTTTTTATTAATTATAGGTTTGTGAGATATTGGACTTTAAATCCAAAATAATTTATTTTGGACTCAAACAACTATATTAGTTAGATTTTATCATTTTGGCACGTACTCAACTTTAATGATTGTTACTATAGTAATACGACTTATATAATTGATACTATATTGATTATAAGTTATCATACTCGTATTTATGCAGTATGCTTATGTGGCTTATGTAATTGATACTTATCAATTAAGGTTTACTATACTAATATAAACTCGTTATGTATATGGCACCTTGAATAATGGATTTTTCTAATGAGATATGAACTCAATTTGTATATGGCATTGCACCTCAAATGATGAATTTTTCTAATGAGATTTGATAATTGTAATTTTTTAAGGATTTGTATATATGGGTATATACACATGTATATGGGTAAATTCCATAGATGGTCACTGAACTTTGTGTTTGATTACAATTTAGTTACAAAACTTTAATTTGTATCTTTTTAGTTATCAAATTTCTATTTAGGCTTCACGAGTAATCTTTATAATATTTTTTGCTCCATAAACAATCTAGCATTACCATTATAGTTCAAGATTTGAAAATAGCATACAAATAAGTGCATATTTTTTATATTCATATAGAATTTAATGGAAAAACTAAAAATTGTTTTAAAGTACAAATACTTTTTCCTAAAATAATGTAAAAATATTACTTGATTAGAGAACTAAGCAAATATCAATAATTTTTTTGTATAATAAATTATAAATTAATAAAATATTTGTATAATATTATTATATTTAAATATTGAATTATTATTTTAATTTTTACATAAATAAACTACACTTTAATAATAAATTATTTGTATAATATTGATATATTTAATAATTTATTGCTACAATTTAAGAATGACATATGGACTTATTTGTATATTATTTTTTAATTTTAGACTAAAATGATAATGCTGAATTGTTTATGTACCAAACAATTTTATATGGTATGTACACCAAATCTAAATTGAACTTTGGTAATT
This sequence comes from Mallotus nudiflorus, assembly GCA_947683625.1. Classification (NCBI taxonomy): domain Eukaryota; kingdom Viridiplantae; phylum Streptophyta; class Magnoliopsida; order Malpighiales; family Euphorbiaceae; genus Mallotus; species Mallotus nudiflorus. The sequence continues at coordinate 113,747 of CANTUR010000094.1, read as the reverse complement.
AAAAAGATACAAATTCAAATTTTGTAACCAAATTGTAATTAAGTACAAAGTTTAGTGGCTATCCATATACTTTACCCACATATAGACACACTAATATATATATATATATATATATATATATATATATATTGAGATTGTCAATTGAATTCATGTCAATATGATAAAACTCTAGTATGGTACCAAAGCTATCCATATACTTTACCCACATATAGACACACTAGTATATATATATATATATATATATATATATTGAGATTGTCAATTGAATTCATGTCAATATGATAAAACTCTAGTATGGTACCAACTACATATTGGAGTAGAGCCGATTCCAAATAAATGTTTAAAAATTTATTTTTTATTCTAAAAATAAAAATTATTAGATATTATAGTAATTATTATTACAATAAAAACATAAATAATATATATATATATATATATTATTGAAGACACAAAAACATGATAGTATAATAGGTCAAACATCAAAAATGTTACAGTAATTAATCTTAAATAGGAAGACAATAAAATTGAGAATATTTGTATTATCCATGCTCCAAATTGATTAAGCATATAATCAAAGATAATAATATCATTGTGGAGTGTAAGAATATCCACCCTTAATTGATTAAGCAAATGATCAAAGACAAATAATTTAACTCCAAAACTGCTCTGTGACCATTCAGAAAAATTAGACACTAATTAAAGAAAAATATATAACTGAACTAGTTAGTCATAAAGAGCGTGCTTAAAAATCACCCCAAAAAAATTTCTATAAATATATTATGCAATATGTTCCACAAATACCATCTATGTAATGTGATTGCTGCTTCATCATCTTTTTTAATAAATATTATAAGATATAAAAAAAAAAATCCTTTATTACGAGACAATTTACATCTTGCACTGAAAAATTTCATCAATCTTCATCTTTATTTATAGAATAATTTACATCTTCCAACTTAATTATGTTTTTAATTCCAGTATATATCTTTGGATGTAATTTATCTTTTATCAAAGAAATAAATCTTAGTTAACAACCTTTATCTTCTATTTTGCTTCAAAATAATCATTACAGCAAAGTACTGTGTTATGTAGAATAAAATAAAATAATTGGCAATGAGGCGTATGTGCAGCCTATATAATAATTCTCTCAACAAAAAGGATGATCTATAAAACAAATAATAATTCATATCCTGTGGAGAAAATAATAATAATAATTTTGGCTTGTAGCCATATGATATGTTTCCCCAGACATGAAGGAATGTAGATTAAAAAAGCAATATTTCTGGGGCTTTCCTTCTTGTTTCTTCTCTTCCACCTTCTAAATCATTCTTTACAAAACATAGGGTGGATCAATAAATGCCCATTCAAAAACTTGCTCATATTGAATGGCAGCATTTTCCCATGTGTAGTCTCTTTCCATACCTCTTTTCATTATTTGTTCCCATGATGCTTTATGATCTCTGTATGTCTTGACAGCAAACCTTAAGGCCTAACCAAAAAAAAAAAAAAGCCAATAACGGTTAGACATGAAGCAGGAGACAAAAAAAAAAAGAGATAACAAGCACCAACAAAAGCAAAAACCTCTGGTTTCATTGCCATAAAAAAAAAAGTCAAGGGATTAGCACTATTTTAATTTTTGGGAAAAAAATGCTAGAATGAGGTTCACGAAACCAGAGTGCTGACCAAAATATTTTAAGAGGTCTTCTAAGCATCTAAAATGAAAATTATATTATGAAAGGTCATCCGACTACTTCTCTTCGGAAATTGTAGAGTAAAGCTTCTGCAAAATTATATTAGAACCTCATAATCATGTAAGCAATTGACTATGCACCATTCATCATCTGAATATCCATGACCTACAAACTATTTTGACCTTTGCATAAAAAAAATATATTTTTAAATTTAGATTTTTTAACTAAATGAATGAACACTGATATCATTCCATCACAGACCATGATACGTCTATTAAATAACAAAAGTAGTCGCACGAAAAATGAATGCAAATACAAAATTAAACAAACAATTTGAAACATGGTTTTGCATTCAAGCAGAATAACAATTCTGGAGGACAACCAGCACAGAGATTTGCCAGAATAGAAAAAAAAAAAAAAAAAAAAAAAAAAACAGCATTTTGCATTTAAGTAGAATCAAAATTTTAAAGGAAACTTAAACAGAGATGGAGTGCAGATGAATGATGCAATTAGTTTACCATAAGCATGCTTTCTTTTGATAGCGGAGAAAAAGTCCACCTGCCAATACAGTTCAGAACATCACCAAAATAAGAATTTGAATGCAAGTTCATATTCGAAGGAAAAAAGTTACCTTCTACTGAAAAAAACAAAAATAAAATCAGCATGTATAAAACCAGAACTTTCTTGTAGCAACATAAACATTCATTTGTTTACATCATATTATTACCTTGAAAATTCAGCTTCATTATGCAATTTCTAGAATAAAATAAAACCTTTCTGATCACCCAAAAACTTTAGAAGTTATGATAGGAATAATTTTTGTTACTTCTGTCATAAGAGTCTAAATTTAAGGGATTCTTTTAGAATCCTAGTGTCCTACAGTTTGTCTATTTAAATAAACTAGCTGCAGGCTCACATTTCTAGTTCTATTCTGCAATATTTTAGTAAACTTTAACTTTTGCTGGGACTGAGCTGATTACAATCTTTTGGCTCTTAAAATTTTACTTATTGATGTTTTGTTGTTTTATTAGACCTTATGTACTCCACTGAAATATAAGGTATCTTTAAATTTACTTAGGAAACCTGGCAGTTGAAATTTCCTTATTATTTTAATTATACTATTTTTCTTTTTTTTAAATCAGAATGATGGCATTTGTTTCTATAATTGGTACAAATGTTGTGCAAAACAAGAAGGATGTGAATACTGTGTAAAACTGCATAGGTTTAAGTAAAAAGAAACTGTCAAATAAACAGAATTGTAAATGCCATTGACATGAGTGACAACCTCACAAGAAATCACTTAAATAATCAGTGAAAGAAGTGATTGTTCTGAAGCAGCACAACTATACTTCAATAAATTATGTTGAAAAATTAGCTTTTTGCTCACAATATCAGATGCACAACTAAATTTTAGCCTAATTATATTCGATCCACATGAGCTGAAGGCACTGATTCAAGCTATGAAATTTTAAAAATAACAATGAACTTTAATATATTATGTTGAGCAATGGGCAACAATTAAAGCTATGAAATTTTGAAACTAACAACGAACTTTAATAAAATATGTTGCTGAATTAGTTGACATCAATGGTACTATGGATGATATCAGCTGCGTAACTAAATTTTAGCCTAATTTTATTCAATCCAAGGGGAACAAAAGGCACTGATTAAAGCTATAAAGTTATGAAACTAAGAAGGAACTTTCAAGGAAATGTAATTCAAGAGCTCAAGAAAAATCATATACCCTGTGCCTTCACCAATACCTCCTTGAGCGTATGGATTAAAATTCTCCACTGTATCCTGATATAAACAGAGCAAGAGTCATTTATGCACACAATAAGCAAAAGAAGACGATTGCTTTTAACTTCTCTTGAACAATTTCACTCACCCTGAGTCCTCCAGTGGCATGAACAACAGGTACAGTTCCATATTTCATAGCATATAATTGATTTAGCCCACATGGTTCAAATCTTGAGGGCATTAATAATATGTCACATCTGTTCATTCAACAGCTTCAATAAGTGTTGCTGAATTAACTGCAAACAATGTCATTTAAGTATCTAGCAGTGCAAAAACATAAATGGAAATTTTGAATTACCCTGCAGTTATCCTATGAGAAATTGGGACATTAAATCCTACCCAACCTCTAAATTTATCCCTGTAAGTTGACTCTGCTCCTCTCATCCAATCTTCATACAGTGGGGTCCCCAGATCCCAGCATAACCTGAAACATGATGTATATACACTGTTAGTTCTCTAAGGTAAATGCAACCATAAGTCCTGATGAAACGTGCAAAGACCATAGAAAAGCAGCACCTGGACGTGTAAAGGCTAAACATCATCTGATGCATATGTGCATGTAAATCACAAACCTTCAAGTGAGGCTTCACTACAGTATTGAAGGCTTAATCAAACTCAATATATATATATTATATATATATATATATATATATATATATATTTCAAACCTAATTATCTACTTAGACTACATATAGGTGATTTCAACCTCAAAATTGAAGTGAATGAAATGAACAGTATAACTCACTTACGAATTGAATATCTTCTTCCATTAGGTCAGGAACTGCCCATCGAATCAGGTCAATGCCTTTTTGATAGTCCAGTCTCCCAATGAATCCAATCTACAAATTTCAAGTTAAATAAACAGAAAATATTTTTTTACTGCAGGCCACATGCATGGAAAGAATCAATGCCTTACCAATGGACAATCAGGCCTAACAGGAAGACCTAATTCTCTCTGCAAAGCCATCTTACACTGAGCCTGAGATATGCAATAAAATGGGATAAGACACGATGCCTCAGGAAAAAAAAAATTGTTAGAGAAAAAAAAATTGACTTAACCACCTTTCCAGATAGATCATCAACAGAGTAATGGAAAGCAATATGCTCGTCTGATGAGGGGTCCCATTCAGTAACATCAATGCCATTTGTGATTCCTAATAAAAAATTGACCAATATTACTAACTCAAGCACCACAATGTATGCCATCCAGTACAGAAACAAGAATTATCATCTGACGGGCCTTCATAATTCAGAAACAGTTGTCATAGATATGCACTGCAAACACATACCATTCAAAACACTCCTCCTACTGCTTAACAACTCATGCAGGCCATATCCACCTTCAACAGTTGTTATTTCCCAAGAATACCCCTGCAATAAAATAAAAAACTAGTTTATGATAAAATTTTGAAAACTTGGTCAACTTATATCTACAGATGACAACCAATCTAAGCGAATGACCTCAAAGGTATCTAATTTTCATTATTAACCTACATAATTTCAAAATAAAGTTCATCAGGTTTCTGATTCTAAATTACTTGTGTTTGAAAATAGTCATCATCACAAAGCATTGAAATCATGTTTCACCAAATAAAACACCTGAAAGTGGGAGCATGATATATAACATCAATGACCTTGCTAACTGTGATTATTCGATCAGCTGTCACAATTGCACCCTTCAATATATTTACAGCTTCACCTGTGTCAAGAGCATGGGTCCTTGCCCATGTGGGGAACACCCATTCCAATGCTCCATACCACTCTGAAGGCAGGCCCAAATTTTTATATGTCACTGCAGGCTCCACTCCCTTGCACAAACAAGCGAAAAGTGTCAGGGAGGAATGCAAATTGTGCACCTTAAAACATACGAATTCATTTTATATGTTTTTGAGAGTTTAAAGCCTAAGGAAGAATGAGGTAGCATGCCATATGTTAATGTTAAATATAAAACAAGCATGTACCTGATGTGCGAGGTTATGTATCACAAGAATACTTCGGGCATCCTTATAAACTCCATATGGACGATATTTGGCAGCCAAAAGTCTGAACAACAGGACATTGTGATATCAACACACAGCTGAAATTTATGAATTTACCAGGCAATACCTTAACACATCACTATCAGTACTAGGGAGAATGGTAGAAATCCCCACCAAAATTAATACAATCTGCAACAAAGATGGGGCAGAAGAGAGGTGTCTATCCAAAGATGACAAAATGGATGGAGATTGTTGGTGATGGATGGTTGAACAAGCACAAGTAAACAAATGCAGAGATAACCAAATAACTACTTACACAGGGACAAGTCCAGCATGCCAGTCATTAGCAAGGAATAGACATTTCTCTCCATAGGTATAACCTCCAAGTGGAAGCACTAATGGAGCTTCACATGCTGCATAGCAAAGAATTGCGAACCTAAACTGTAAAACCAAATGATAAAAAAGCATGTCATTGTTTAAAACCAAAAATAAGCTATACATTATGAATATGAGCCCTGCAGCTAGAAATTACCAAATTACCTGATTATCACCAAAAGCACCACCGCTATCACCATATGGGTTTCCAGGTCGATGGAATGAAGGATGGTCTACAAAAACCTAGAATGAGAACACATCAAATTCTCTTTATCATAAAGATTATACTGCTCTGATAATGTTCATCGAACAAAGTTGGAGAGAAAAAGTTAGAAGTTAAATAATTTTCATGAGAAGGAAATTCAGATTTTATATAGAATAGAAAGCCAGAAATCTTACCCAATCAACACCTTCTCTATACTCATGGAAAAAGGAGACCTCTTGTACCCCTCCAAAGCAATATATCTTGATCCCACAATCTGACTCAACAGCATTAGCAAAAATCTTATCTTGAGGACTGCCATGCAGGTATCTGGGTGAAACAACCATTACACGATGTCCACGGTTGGCTAAGGCTATAGGCAAAGAACCACAAACATCTCCTAGGCCCCCAGTTTTTGAATATGGTTCTGCTTCAGCAGTTACAAAAACAATATTGTGCTTAGTTCGGGTTCGGACTTTCTCTCTGACTTCAGTGTCCACAAATTCTTCCAATTTATCAGTTACATCTTCATAAGATTCCACTCGGCTGTCACCTACAGGTCAAAGTTTATAAGCTTTTGCAATGAGCTTTTACACAAAGCTTTCAGCATCCATGCCAATGCACAAATTTACCCTCACAAGGCCTAGAGAATTGAACAGCTGAGTGAACAAGATTTAACCTCATAACCAATACAATTACGGTCTTCCAACGCGCTTGGAGGTTATTTTGGTGTTAAAGTTTAGCAAATTCTTTTTACAAGTACAATTTGACTCTAAATCACAGAAGCCAACAACATCTGGCATAAAATGAGTGGCAAGCTCCCAAGAAGTCAGCCATAGCATGTGATTACTGATAGCAACTGAGCTATCACATTCACATTAAAAGTCTGATAAAGGAAGTCTCTACAAAAAACATGGCATTCGTAGCTGTACCTAATGTCAGCTTTCAGTTACAACTTAAGGGTTACATTCTTATAACTCATGTCCCATGATTCCAATTACAAATATATTAAATGACACAGCAACTGATTGAACACCAAAAAGTTACTTGATCATGCCAACTATCATTTCTGCTGGGAAGAGCTGTGAAAACAATTTCTAATCACTACTACAGAGATACAAACCGACAGAATCCTATATATAAAAGGAAAAGCGAAAAATAAAAAATCAATAGCAATCATTTAAAGATCATAATGTATCAGTTTTCTCCAAAAAAAAAAAAATCATTCTGTATCAGCAAACTAAAGTGACCAACAGCGAACAGTAAAACAGAATAAACAAATAATCAAACGCTAGAAAAGAGCAGAAACAAAAAAAAAAAAAAAAAAAAAGGGCAAAGCCCAACGTTCAAAAAGCCAAAAAGAATCATGGTGAGTGAAAGATACCAGGCCGAGAAATCAAGCTGAACCCAACAACAGAACCAGACTCATCTTTCTCAGCATCCAATATAAGACCCTTTTTCTCTTCCTCTTCATCTTTCAACAACAGATGATCCTCCTTGTGAATTGGAAACGCCACGTCTATCTGATCTTACAACAGTCAAGGAAACATTTTTTACACCTTTCTGTAAGCAAATAAGGCAAACCCAGTTGAGTAACGTGGCTAAAACCACGATGGTTATTTACTAATTTTGGAAGTGATCGACACAAGCGTTGATGGGTGACGCGTAGAGACTCCATTGGAGAAACTGAGAGAGAGAGTGAGCCAGATAGAGAAAAGCAGAAGCTTTAACTTTTTAAGTACGGTGAATAACGAAAGATATCACTTATCATTAAGAGTAATCTGACAAAAAGACAAAAAGAACCGCTTCGTACCAGTAACCAGCTGTTAGAGTTTTAGATTTGCTCGATCGTTTCACTGATAAAGTTTTGGTTTTATGAGAAAAGAGTAAGATCCAGAAAAAGCGCGAAAGCCAAAAATAGATCCTTGTTCAAGTCATTTAAAGCAAGGGAACTACAAAATCATATTTTGCACGTAAGCATCTTTAGCTTTTGAATTTGAGAGTCCTCCATATAAACGACGTGCCAACAGCCGATGAATTATGGGCTTTGCACGTGAACGACAGAGATAAGGTGACTTAGATTGAGAAACTTACCAATACCCCTCTATATTAATTGACCAAAACACTATAACCCCATAATATTTACTTATATAACACTTACAACCCATTATGTTTTTAAAATCAATTAAATGGTGCACATGTTCCAAATTTTAAATATGAATAATTAAAATTACTTCTATGCTAAATTTACGTGCAAGTGATTTGATTCATAGTTTAGATTTGCCCTTTTTTTTTTATTTGGGATCAATATATATTGACCAATTTAGATTTTACTTTAATAACTTAGTAAATTAGGATTTTAAATAACATCTACACATGATAAAACATTCTCAAATTGCTTTTTTTTCACTCAAACAAGTTTTCAGATCTAGCTAAAAGTATCTTAAGAAATTCATTTCCAAAATATAGTGATCATGAAAGAGGGATTTTATGATAAAAAACTTAAAAGGCAGCTTTCAAACTATTTCAAAAAAATTGATATTATAAATATTGGGGCAAATCAAAACCCCTATCTTTTTTATCAAGCTGCTTTACAAAATAAATAAATAAATAAATAAATATATATATATATATATATATATATAATAAATAATGTATATAATTAAATTAAATATATTAACATAAAGATTAAAAGTGATAAATTTCTTTAGATTTTCATGGGTTTTTTCCATTATTCATATGGTTCCATATTTTAAAAAACATAAAAATTATTTAAGCACAATAACTGTGCCAAGTGTGTGTATATATATACAACACACTTGGCACAATTATTGTGCTTAAATAACTGCTGTCAAAAAAATGTTTTGACAATAATTATTCACAAAATAATTGTAAGTATGAAAAATTAGACAGACAAATATGTTAGCGATATTAATTCATATAAGCATACAAGCTATGTCAAATATAGGTTGAGACGGCCCAGGCCCCTGGCATCCCCCTAAGGATGCCACCCATAGGGGTTCGAATCCCATAGGCTCCCCCCTCCCCCAAGTCAATATAAATATATAGGTTGAGAAGAAATAAAAAAACTTATGAATAAAAATACTATGAGTTTTTATAATATTTGTGAATAGAAACCTATCTTTTTGTAAGTTTTCTCACTCTTTCTATATTTATTTTAAGTATACAGTTATTTTTATTTTAGTTATAAAAGCAAGTGTTGACATTGATCCATGGTTTGTAGAGACTATGAAATTATTTATTATTATTATTAAACTATTGGATTATCATGAGTTCTACAAACTTATTAATACCTTTGACTTTTAGATATAAGGAAATCAATTAATTAAATGGTCTTAGAAGAGTCTTTTGTTTATAAAACAGCACTAGAAAATGTTAAGACTTATGATGAAGAATCTGCAGAAGTAGCTGACTATGAAGAAGCCTATTTCATCAGTCTACAGTATTATCTACGTGTATTGCCTATTATTTGGAAATTATTTATATTCTAGTCTATAGGCAAGAAGTAGAGTATAAAAAAGAACTACAAAGTAAACTTAGAAGTTTAATATCTAAAGGAAATGGAAAAAATATGCCAAACATCTAGTTATAATTATTAAAATAAAAATAATAAGTTTTGATATAGAAGGATACCATACCAGAGATATTTTGTGTCACAACTCGAACTCAGGAGCACATGACCAGTACTAAGGAATGGGAAAACATAAAGCTACCAAAACTCATAATAAGCCTTAAAAGAAAAATGCAGAATATTTCACTTTAAAACTTTATAATAAAATAATTAAATCATAATGCACAATATCAAACTAATTATTCTCAGTTTAATTAAATCATAACATCATAGTGCATAAAATAAATAAACATCATCAGTTATATAAAATAGTATCTCAGTACATAAATCTCACTATATAATATTCAACTTAAAATATACAGTTATACAGTTCTCTACTGCGATACACGGATACTAATACAAACATAACTATATAGACCTACATAAGATAGCTGGTGAAGAAGCTACTTGGCGTAGAGAAGTAGGCCTAACAAAAGACTCCCAAACTTCTGAAAAAAATAAAGAAATTGAGGGGAGTTAGACCTCACTGAGTAAGCTAATAAAAGAAATGAATGCAGTTTGAAAATCTCCTTTAACATAAGTTTTTATGAAAACATAATATATTTATAATTTTATTCATATAATTTGATACACATATAAGAAATCCATTTTTTTAAAAGAAAATAAATAAATATTTAAATGCTTTTTAAAATATTTCAGTATAAAAACTAGGTAGAACCCAAGTCCTCAATTTTTAATAGTCATTCGACTTACTTATATACAAGACTACCAGATCCTAAAAGCAAAGCATCACTAGAATGCACAGTCGCAGTCATATCACTTAATCCAATATCATTAGTGGTGTTTAAAAGCAAAGCATTACTAGACCATCGGCCCCAATGATTTAACATATATTAATCCAACTATACTGGCGATGTCCGAGAGTAAAGCATCACCAAACTTTTGGCCCCAGTATTTATTAAATAATCAAATATTATATTACTGGCGGTGTCCAAGAGCAAAGCAACACCAGACCATCGGGCCCAGTAGTATAATTAAATATTTTACCAGTGTGCATATGGTCCTGATGAAACTGATTAGGTAGCTCATTCTACCGTAGTTTATTTAAAATAAATAAAGATAAATAAAACAAGGAAAATTACAATTGATGGAAATAAAGTAAACCGACTATAATTTAAATCATGCATCATTATTTAAAAGTACCGACTAGAATCTCACAAATATATAATTCATCAAAATTTAATATGATTTAAATTGAAAGACCCGACACTCAAACTAAATATTAATTTACAATATGAAGGCGCTCCTCTGATACATCGTGTTTGACCTCGACTAATAGACGCAATCGAAGGGGCGACTAATACAGAAAATGAAATGACAATTAGAAAATAGAAAACCTAATTTCTAAGGAAGACTCGACTCAAAATTCAAAAATTAGGATTGACCCAATGTCACATTTTATGCGAAATCGACCGAAATTTTGGTAAAGTCTCTTCTGTAAAATAGACATTCCTCTACCAAAGTAGAGTCAATCCTACAAGTAAACACACTTCTAAATTCACACAAGCTCAACACCTCGGATTGGAACCCCGAATTACACAAATCCCCAACTGAGATTCACAATCCAACAAAAAATAAATAATTTAATAATAAATATTTAAAATCATTAAAAATCCATAAAATACCCAAAATGCCACAATTTAATTTGTTTAAATAATAAAACATTAAAAATAATTATTTTTCTAAATTAGATAATAAAATCCCAATAATTTGTATAATATTAATAAAATCCAATTTTATAATTATTCATCACAAAATAGTTAAATTCACATTTAATTATTTAAATATCTTAAATATATTATAAAATTAATTAAAAACCCATTTAATCACAAAATAATAAATAATTTAATATTGAATATAATTTAAAAAAATTAAATTAATTAGTTAAAAATAGTAATTAATTTATAAAAAATTATTCTAATAATCTATAAAATTCTAAAACTATCTAAAATATAATTTAACTTTATTTTCAACAAAACTACATAATCACCCCAAAATTCCAATATTCACATAAACATAATAATTCCCCAAAAATAATATTAATTTACTAAAAATAATTTTATTAACACGAAAATTACTAACTTAATATACTAACACTACTTGCTCAAATTTCCAACCAAAAATAATTAATTAACATAATTAACAAAAATTACAATTTATATTATTAAAATATTCAAAAATATCCATATTTAAAATTAACTAAAATAATTTAAAATCAACTAAGTACATATGTAGATCAACTCAAAAAATTAACCAAATATTAAAAATAAATTTTGATAAATTAAGCAAAAAGTATACTAATTAACTAAAATTAAAATAAACACAATAACTAACAAACAACAAAGAAACAACACAGAATCAACCTAACAAACTCAACTAAACTAACCTAGAACTCACCTAATGTAGAATTCTAGGACAAGGGAGGGTTGTTGCTTGGACCGAAGCTGCTGCTGCTGTCATTGTTGTTGTTGAAACAACAATAAGGAAGAAGAAACAGGTGGTGGTGTTTCTGGAATATGAAGAAGGCAGCGAGAGAGGGGCAGGAAAGAAATGGGATAGCAGGAAAAAAAAAAAGGAAAGGGAATGGCATGAGATGGGAAGAAAAGGGGAAGTGGTGGGGTTAGTATGTTTATATATATATATATATATATATATATATATATATATATATATATATATATACCAACTCAACACACATACTTAAACATATAACACAATAATAATAATAACTCTAGTAAAAAAATAATGCTATGTAAGTAAATAAAAAAAAATGAGATGGAAATAACAAATATATTAATAGCTTCCAAATAGAATTTTAAATTTAGTAATTAAATATAACAATTTTTTTAATGTAATAATAATAACAACATATGATAAAAATTATTAATAACGTTGCAAACCTCGATATTTAATTATATAAAACAATTTTAAAAAAAATTCAGGTTATTACATTCTACATTTTAAAGCTATCACACTAGAGATATTATAATAATATCTACATACAAATTATTATGAATACATAAAAATACTATGAGCTTGTAAAATTGTATAATAGAAGACTATATTCTTTGATACTGGAGATATTATATATTCTTACAATATATAAGAAAGTTGTGAAATTTATATTTTATATTGGCTGTGAATAATTATTTAGATATCATAAAACTCTACATTATTACTAAGAGATGAAATAAATAAAACTATAGATGCAGAAAGAGAAACTCAAGAATTTTTAGAAAGTCAAAATATAATAGAAAAAAAAAATAATTGTTGGAAAAACAATAAATGCACTGCAACTATGTGAAATTTTGATATGTTCTTACTAAAATATGATATTATAAAAACACAATACAAAACCATTCATTTAGCTTATTATCTACTTTCTATAAAAAAAATAAAAAAGGGTTTAGGCAAATTCTATATTAATTTGAACATAGTTAGAATTGTATTATATATTATACTATTTACCATATTATCTTTTAGTTATAAAAATTCTTATTGGTATAATTATTCTTTGCAAAATTTTCTTTTCATTATGGTATCAAAGCATATAGTATTCTCAGTTCAATTCCTTAAGTCATAGCAACTATGTAAAAAAGAAAATTTTGCAAAGATCAGAATACTAATAGAATGCATCATTTATAACTTAATAAAAAAAATTATATTATAATTTTTTTAAAGGCAATAATATTATAATATTATTCTACATAATATACAAATGGACCATTATCTTTTATTATTTTTTAAGTTATAATGGTGTTCTTTTAATAATGGAATTATTAAAAGAAAAACTAAAACATGTATTCATAATATACATATAAGCAAAAGAATGAATTTGTCCCCATTATTTATTCATTAGATAAATGTTATAAGAAAAATATTATAATATTTTTTATTATTTTCCATAATAAAAAATATTATAATATTTTACTTATAACATTTACATTCTCTTAGTATGGGCAACTATTTTAGCTCAAACCAATTAGCTAAAGCATTAGGGGTTATGACAAGGTTTTACTTTATTAAATTGTGGGACTACATTAATTACATTCTCACTACAATTTTTATTGGTGCTAAGTATGGATTATTATTACATTCTCTATTTGTGAGAATGTAATATAAAGCATTAGTGTTTTATATTTTACTAGTTACAATACCTTCTATATATAGGTAATTGTGCTTATTATACTAAAACATGAATGAAGAATCATGTCTTTCATTTCCTAATTCTTTCTTTACTTGATTACAGAAACTCACAAATATTATAAAAACTCATAGTATTTTTATTCATAAGTTTTTTCTTTCTTATATGAATTAATGAATAAAATACTATAAAAGACAGAGTGTTTGTTTACTATAAAGGCAGTGCAACTGTGTTAACTAGTAGAGGGACTACAAAATTAAGTTATAACAATTATCTATTGTTTGTTTTTAACTAAGGAGAAAACCTCAATGAGTTTTTATAATAAATTTACAAAAATACTATTCTTGTGAATATAAACATGTAAGAATGTAAAATATAGACAAGTGTTAAAGGTGTAGTGTCAAGTATTGGACTAAAAACAAAAGAAAAAAAATAGTAGTCAAAAAGACAATTATTTATTATACCAGAATTTGGAAAGGATCTATGGTTTTCTAAAAAACTATCAAAATGTAGAAGGAAAAGTCAGAATACCATATATTATTGTATGGTATTCTTACACAAAATAATAAGGATGGTAAAAGTCTATATTTTTACATTTTGATTGTTTGATAATTGTATTTTTTTCATATTATTATTTTTGAAGTAGGAAGATAAGAAATAATACAGACCATAAAAAAATAATCATTTCTCATGTATATATTGATTTGGTCTATCTATATTGTATCATGATCCTTGTAGCTATACCAAGTAGTTTTGAAATTATTTAATTTCACAACTTTTTCCTGAAATTATAATTAATTAAGTCTAAGAAAGATACCATTATCTAATAAAAATACTAATAATTTGTTGTCAAAATAGTACTCCCAATAGCTAGACTCTATGGTCATCTTTAGTTCTTCATAGATCACTTTCATGCTAATAGCTTTGATAAAAGGTATACTGTTCCAAAGTTTGTCCTTTGTGATTTCTTTAGTTTGTTCCTCCATCACCAATGGTTCTTGAGTTGTTCCAAATTAGTAACTATTATATATTTTTATTAGGAACTATAATAATTTACATAGATGCAAGATCCTTGGTTAAAATTAATAAGCTATCTCTCTATAAGACTAGTTCTCTCATCCGTTCCAAAAGCATTCAAATCATGGATAAGGGTGGATTGGTATGCTTATATACCGCAATTTAATTCTAAAGTTGTGTTTTCTATAATATTATTTTTATTTTACAATTTTTGTTATCAAAGCCTAAATTTTAATTATTTATTCTTACTTGTTAGTTCTTTGTTGGAAAACTATGTAGTTCATCTAGTATTTTCTCATTATTTTATGCATAAGTTTTTTTTTTCCTGAAATTATTACTTTTTATATGTAAAATGTTTTAATAATAATTTTTCATATTCTCTTATTAATTCTATCTTATAAATTAATAAATAATTTGCCTAAAAACTATAGACAATTATTTATTTTACCTAAACTGAAAAATGAAAGACAAACAAACTATCAAAATTTCACAATATAAATTAAAAGTTTATAGAACACAATTAATATAACTTTGAATAATTAATTCATACAAGCATATAAACCATGAATCAAAAAATATAGAAAGAGTGAGACAACTTACATAAAGATAGCTTTCTACTCATAAATATTATAAAAACTCATAGTATTTTTATTCATAAGTTTTTTCTTTCTTACAATCTCTACGTTACAAACTCATATATATAGAAGACTATATCTAAAATATCCAAGTTTCTATATGATTCTACATTCAAACCTTTAGACACATGGCTTTACTACTAACTTAATTTTTATACACCTAAAATAGGCTTTTTTACTACTAATTTTCTTTCTTTTGTTTTTAGTCCAACACTTGACACTACACCTTTAACACTTGTCCATATTTTACATTCTTACTTGTCTATATTCTTACAATACTTTTTTTAATCAGAACACAATTGTGTTTAATTTGAGAATTAGACTCAAATTTATGTTATAATAAAGCTATTACAAACATATTTCCAAACTTTAGCTTTAGTCTTAGAGATGAAATATATATCAATAATTAAGAATATATTATAAACTTTTTGGAGTAAAAGCACCTATAAGAAGTAAGATTTTCTAGAACCAATCTATATATAAAAGACTACATATAAAATATCTAAGTTTTTACATGATTCTACATTCAAACCTTTGGACACATGGCTTTAATCTGAATATATTATAGAAATTGATAATAGAACGGCAACATCTTAGTTAAAAAGAATACCCACTAATAATCTTAATAAAAGGATTTTAAAATGGCAATTTTATTTATCCAATTATGCTTATAGTACCAAATATATAGAAGGTAAAAAGATTTTCTTACTGATTTCTTATCTAAAACTAACAAAAATATTATTTCAAATGGACAAGCTTTTTGATAAGTATCTAGAATTAGAACAAAAGTTGAACCAATTATTGTCAGAGAATGAAAAACTGAAGCAGCTTGTATCAAAACTAACTTATAGGAAATCTAATTCTGAAGAAGATTTCACCATAATAGTAGAAAGCAATACTAAGTAGGAGAAGGAAGAAAACATATCCAAAGAAGAAGAAAGAGGTAAATCCAAATTAGAAGAAAATATTAAATCCAAAGAAGAAGAATTAGAAAAAAGAATTTCTCAGTATAGTATTAGACCAAGTTACTTAGAAAAAGTTAAAGATTAACCAAATGGTGATTCATTTATAATAATCACTCTCCATGTGAATAATTATTTCAAAAATTTCTATACTTCGATCAAATATATTTTAGGACAAAAATACAATATTCCTTGGATGAATTTAGTATGCTGCAAAAATTTTAACAAAGTCACTATTTACAAAATTGTAAGTCCAAACAAAGTACAAAGTTTTTATGATTATGGTTCCTTCATTTTATTTATCCAAGCCTTAATCATGAAGAACTTAGTTAATTACGAACATGTATTCAACAATCAGTAAAAAGGTTCTATAATTTAGTAAAAAATAAGCAAATATTTTATTAGACAATTCTAGAATTTGGAAAAGATAAGTCTTGGTGTCAGCCAAAGATAGTACTAAAATTCAAAACAACTCAAGAACCATTGATAATGGAGGAACAAACTGAAGAAATTATAAAGGACAAACTTTGAAACAATATACCTTTTATTAAAGTTATTAGCATGAAAGTGATTTATGAAGAACTAAAGATGGTCATAGAATCTAGCCATTAGGAGTATTACTTCGATAGCAGAAATCCTATCTACTCCAAAAGCAACCAAGAATATATTAATAGATCAAAGAAGATAGAAGCATGGTACATATCGTTTGTAGAAGGAAAAGTTATGGCCTTAGATGAAACACATAGATAGTACTGTACATTTATGATATCAGAAGAAAAATATTATTATACTTTTTGTAAGAAGAACATATCAGTAGCAGACACAACTGTCAAGAAATTAATATTGCCTATGTAAAAATAAAGGTTTTGTAAGAATGTAGAATATAGAAAAGTGTTGTACTAAAAAGGGTGTAGTGCCAAGTGTTGAACTAAAAAGAAAAGAAAGAAAATTAGTAGTCAAAAAGTCTACTTTAGGTGTAGAAAAATTAAGTTAACAACAAAGCCATGTGTCCAAAAGTTTGAATATGCGTAAATAAAGAATCATGTAGAAACTTAGATATTTTATATATAGTCTTCTATATATATGTGAGTTTGTAACATAGAAAATGCAAAAAAAAATTTCTATATGAATAAAATTATTATGATTTTTTATATTAAAAAATAGAATGTAGAATATAAACAAGTGTTGTACTAAAAAGGTTGTAGTCCCAAGTGTTGAACTAAAAAGAAAAGAAAGAAAATTAGTAGTCAAAAAGCTTAGTTTAGGTGTAGAAAAATTAAGTTAGAAGCAAAGTCATGTGTCCAAAAGTTTGAATATGAGTAAATGAAGAATCATGTAGAAACTTAGATATTTTAGATATAGTCTTCTATATAAATATGAGTTTGTAACATAGAAAATGCAAGAAAAAATTTCCATATGAATAAAATTACTATGAGTTTTTATATTTGTGAATAAAAAGCTATTTCTCTATAAGTTCTCTTATTCTTTCTATATTTTTTGGCTCACGGTTTGAATGCTTGTATGAATTAATTATTTACAGTTATATTAATTGTGTTCTGTAAAATTTTAATTTATACTGTGAATTTTTTATAGTTTGTCTATCATTTGGCAGTGTGTCTATCTTTCATACATGTATCCTTATTATGTATTAGAGTATGCATAATAAGGATTTATCCAAGATATGAACAAGGATTTATCAGAGCATCCTCTATGTTCTACATTCCCAATGTCTTAGTAATACTATAAACACTATTATTAGTGAAAGAAATTTAGACCCATAAAATGAATAATCGAGATATAGAGAAATATTCATTTAATTTATAAGAATGTTTGAAATTAACAAAAATATATGCTAAAATAAGTAAGGAAAGTAAAATTTGGCTTATTAAGCATGATAGTACACATCATAGTTATGAATATATGAATAAAGAACATTGGGAAATTATACAAAAATTTATTAGACTTAATAAATTAACTAGAACAATAAAATAATGGAAAATTTAACACAAAATTTTGACATCTTAGTAAAAAAAAATTATATACTAAAGAAGAAATAGAAGAAAGACAGATACTTAATAAGTTTAATAAATGTACATATCTTGTAATGTATAAAATGTATATATGAAGAAATTTATAGTAATTAAACTAAAAACTCCTAAAATGTGTATATATATTATTTATTTATTTATTTATTTATCAAGCCAAATTTTACTTTCTTATAAGCCTACAACATATATACTTTGACAAGCTTAAAGTAATTATACATTTAAATATGTCCAAAGATATATGTATTATGTATAAAAATACATATGTATTAATACATTCTATATCAAATAACGAAAATTTGATAATTGAAATAATTATATTATATTATGGTACTAATTATATAATAATTTAAATATAATTTTACTTTCTTATAAGCCAAATTTGGTTTATTAAAGTTCTTCTATATATATTATAGGTATATTATATTTTGTCTTATATATATATATATATAACTCACATAATTGTCTAATATATATATTTAGAAAGCTATCTCTATGTAAGTTCTCTTACTCTTTCTATATTTTTTTTATACATGGTTTGAATGCTTGTATTAATTAATTATTCATAGTTATATTAATTGTGTTATGTGAAATTTTAATTTATACTGTGAATTTTTTATAGTTTGTCTATCGTTTGACAGTTTGTCTATCTATCTTTCATGTATACATCCTTATTATAGTATAAGAGCATATAGGTTGAGAAGAAAATTTACAGAGAATCCAGAAAATTTGAAAAGAAAATTTGAACATTTGTTAATAGGAATTAGTAGTAATAATGAACAAATAAATCAAGATTTTGATAGTAATACAATATTTTGTAACTATAAAAAATCACATAATAATCATAGTATATAAGGTAATGCTGTAGAAAATTTGATAATTGACATGATAACAAATTTAGGAAATTGTTTATATAATAAATTATTAGGATTGCAAGAAAATAAAGAAAAGTCTAGAAAAAATTACTATAATTCTTGAAAATATATTAGATCAACAATATAGGATAAAATTATTAGTAAAAGAAATCGTAACTATTAGTTTATCATGAGTTCTACAATAGATAAATTTTTAGATAATATGTGTATATTATATTGGAGTCGGTTATCAGTTATGATATCATTAAGAGATCAAATAGATAAAACCATAGATGCAGAAAGAGAAACTCAAAAATTTTTAAAAAGTCAAAATATGCCAGAAATTTAAAATATAATAGAATACAATAATAAAATAATGGTATTAACAATTTTTAGAGGTACTATAAATGCTATATTAGTGAAGAAAATTTAGACCCATAAAATGAATAATCAAGATATAGAGGAATATTCATTTAATTCATAAGAATGTTTGAAATTAGCAAAAATATATGCTAAAATAAGTAAAGAAAGTAAAATTTGGCTTATTAAGCATGGTAGTACACATCTTAGTTATGAATATGTGAATAAAGAACATTGGAAAAATATACAAAAATGTATTAGACCTAATAAATTAGCTAGAACAAGAAAATAATGGAAAATTTAATATAAAATTTTGACATCTTAGTAAAAAAATTATATACTAAAGAAGAAATTTTATCATTAGCAAATAAACATACAAATATGTGTAGAGAAGATAAAAAATGAATTTGGGAACATGATAATAATCATGATATGTATAAAATCATAAAAAATAGACTAAATTTTAATAGAATAATGACTTTTAGATATGAAAAAATTTATAAGCAAATTAATTAATTAAATGGCCTTAAAAGAATCTTCTGTTTATAAAATAACACTAAAAAATGCTAGGACTTATGATGAAGAATCTATAGGAGTAGCAATCCCTATAGAATTATAAAAAACACAACAATTATTAGTAAGAGAAAATAATACTAATTTTCATATAAATTATTTATATCATAATAATATTAAAGAACAAATAGAAGAACTTAAATAGGAAGTTATAAAAATTAAAAATATAGTAACTAGAAATCCTAAAATATTACAAGTAATTAATCCAAAAAGAGAAAAATATTCTGAAATTGAATATAATAATGAAGAATGGAATAAAATTGAAATTTTTAGTACAGAAACTAATTCTGAAGAAATATTAAATTTAATTAATGAATTAGAAACAAATGCTATAGAAGAACAAATAAATACAACAGAAATAACTGAATTTTCATCAGAGAAAGATTTACATACAAAAGAAGATTTAGATATATAGGAAGAAATTTTAATGAATGAAACAAAATTTTAACCTACAGCACCCGTAATACCAATAAATTATCCAATCATAAGAGAAGATGTTGAATCTTCAAATAGACCTAAAGAAAGAATAATAGAAAATCAAAATTATAAAGAAGTATATCGGCTAAAAAGGACATGTGAGATATGTGATAGAAGAAATAAAAAATTGGGCAAGAATGAATTCAACTCTAATAATAGGAAAAGATTTAGAAGTTTCAAAGGCAAAATTATTATTACAATAAACATTATTAGGGATTTTAGCTAATTAGTTTAAGCAATTACCACAAACTGAAAAAAAAAAAAGAATAGAAAATGTAATTATAAACATAGAATTAGTAAGAGAATATGAAAAATTATTATTAAAACATTTTACATATAAGGAAGTAATAATTTCAGAAAATACTTATAGAGAATATTTAGCTAAATTACAAATATGTGATATAAATTATTTTAAATAATACACATGTAAATTCGAAGAATATTATATAAAAGCAAAAATAGACCTAACAGATAAATTATATTTAAACTTATTATTTCATAAATTACCAGCACCATGGGGAAATAGAATATCACAAAAATATGTTGAATTAAATATAGTTGAAAATTTTTTGGGAACAAGAATTGCTTTTGCACAATGGTATTTAGAGACAAAATGTATGTTATTGAATGAATATAGATTAACGTATAAATAAACAAAATCTAAATTGTAAAATTTTTTTATTAATACCCAATTATGGATATGAACCCTATAGACATAAAAAAACATAAATATAAAAAGAAATAAAAAAAATATTTTAGGAAATATAGAAAACCTTATTATAGTAAGAAAAGAAAATATAAAAAGAAATACAATAGAAAGTTAAATAAGTTAGAATGTAAGGCAAAAAGGACATTTTGCAAATGAATGTCCAAATAAGAAAAATAAAAAAGTAGAACGATATATGGTAATTCCAAAACTCTCAGAAATAAGTGAGGATGAAACTATTTATAAAATAACTTCTAATGAATCATCAGAATCTGATTAAGTAAGAAAATAGTAATATAGGAAAAAAACTACATAGAACAAGAATTTAATAGAAAAAAATATTTAAAATTAATAAATTATGAACCTAATATTAGTATAAAAGAAATTTTTGAAAAACAACAACTAAGTAATAATTTTAAAACAATATTTAAAAATCCAATTTTTAAAAGAGAAAGAAAACAATATTATGTAGGAAAAATAGTTGAAGAAGCAATTGATGTGGTTGATATAAAAGGAAATACTAGGATATTTATTCTTAATAAAGATATGATAAAGAATGAATTAATGAAAATACTAGAAAAAAAATATACCAACATAAAAATTTACAAATAGGATGAATAAGTGTAGTAGTAAAATCTTACTTTCAACCTCATATTAATTCACCTTTCAGTTTAGTTATAATAGATGATATAATGAGACATAGTTTAGGAGACAGTATAATAGGAGAATTAGACACAAATTTATGTTATAATAAAGTTGTTATAAACATATTTCCAAACTTTAGCCTTAGTTTTAGAAATGAAAATATAAATCAAGCATTAAGAATATATTATAAACTTTTTAGAGTAAAAGCACCCCCATGAAGTAAATTGATTAGTATAAAGATAAAAACTTTATATGCATTTACCACTAAACATGAAATTTATAATAATAAGATATTAACAAGTTATGAAGTACCACCAATATTTAAAAGAATTAATAGAATATAGAACTAGAGAGATAATTAATATTTATAATTATCCTGAAAATTATACTATATAATTTGATAATACTGAAGAATTAGAAAAACCTAAGAAAAATAAAAAAAATATATATTATAATGAACTATAAAGATCATTGACAATAGGAAGGAAAATCTATCTGGAGAACCTAGTACTAGTAACACTAAATAATAAAAAAAAAAATTTTATAGACACCACATTAGAAAGACAAGACCACCAAAAGTGCATAAAAGCAAAAATAAAAAATAAACAGATACCAATACTAATAAATACAGGATCATGTGCTTCTCATATACATGAATCATTATTATACTCAAAAGATGAAATATATATATATATATATATATATATATATATATATATATATATATATATTATGAATTAGTAATTATAATCTTAGATTTAGATCAAGTAAAAATACCTTTAAAACTACACAAATACAACATAATGAGATAGCAAAAGTATTATTAGGAATAGATTTTGTAGAATCGGTAAAACCTTTTATAATAACATCTACACATATAAATATAACATATGAAGGGAAGAAAATTTCAATATCAATATTATAAAAGAAACCTTACAACTAACTTTACAAGTTTTGGATTAGTCAAATTAAATAATAAAACAACTCTAACATTAGTAGATACAGGATTTTAAATTACTTTAGGAAAAACAGAATTAGTAAAAAATTGGACAAATTTAAAAATTCCTTTTAAATTGACTGAAATAGGAAAAACTACTTATATTATTAATAGAGTAGCAACAAGCACACCTATTGAAATAACAATAAAAATATTAAAAATACCCTTAATATTTGAATTCAATTATAAATATCCCTTAATGTTAGGAAAATCATTTTTTGATATTCATAATCCTTGATGTATTTACTCTCAATATTATGAATTTCGTACATTATGTGGCCATAAGATAAAAATACAACTAGTTCTCAACTGTGCATTTGGATGTATGGTGGGGTCCATACAATGCAAAAAGAAAATAAAAATAATATTATAGAAAACAAAACTTTAGAATTAAACTACAGTATAAAAGTATACCAAACAAATATAGAATAATAGAATAATAGAAAAAATAAATAATTTAGAATGAGAAAACCCCTTAGAAAAATGGAAAAAATATAGAATAATTATACTAATAAGAATTCAGGAAGAAAATAAAAATAAAATTATAAAAGGAAAACAAATAAAAGCAACACTAACAACATTAAAAGAATATGAAATTCATATTCAAAAAATGTTGGAAAAAGGATTTTGTAGTCCCTCTACTAGTCAACATAGTTACAATGCCTTTATAGTAAACAAACACTTTGAACAAAAAAGAGGAAAACTTGATTGGCCATAAATTATAAACTACTTAATAATATATGTAACATATATTCTTATCCAATACCAAATAAACATGTATTATTTCGAAAATTAGAAAATAAAAATTATTTTTCCACTTTTGATTTAAAATCAAGATTTTATCATTGTAGGTTAGAAGAAAAAGGTAAACATTAGACAACATTTATCACACCCCAAGGATTATATGAAATGAATGTTTTACCATTTGGATATTTAAATAGTCTTGCTGAATTTCATAAATTTACTAATGAAATGATAGAACCATTAAAAGAATTTACCTTAGTATATGTTAATGATATTTTTATTTTTTCTAGTACATTAGAAGAACATTTTAGACACATATTATTATTCACAGAAAGATGTGAAGAAAAAGGATTAGGTTTAGGAAAGGGAAAAATTAAAATTGCTAAAACAGAGATAGAATTTTTAGGTTCAATAATTAATAATAAAGGAATTAAATTACAACCCTATATAGCCCAAAAATTATTAGAATTTCCTGAAAAAATAATAGAAAAGAGACAACTACAATCATTATTAGGATTATTAAATGTGTGTAGAGAATATATACCAAATCTATTTGATATTTTGACTAGTTTTAATAAAAAAAATTAAAAAAGAATGAAAAATTAGATTGGATAGAAAAAGATGAATTATTAGTAAAAAAGATAAAAGAAATCTGTAAAAAATTTCACCCTTATCACTACCAACAAGACTATGTGAATGGATAATAACAATAGATGCAAGTGACATAGGATGGAGAGTAACTTTAGCTTTTAAAGAAACAGACAAAAATCCAAAAATTTGTAAATATAATAGAGGAACTTTTAATAAAGCTGAAAAAAATTATTCTTCAAATAAAAAAGAAACGTTAGCAATAATAAAGACAATAAAGAACTTTGAATTAATGATTTGTGAATTTGAATTTATTATAGAAACTAATAATAGAACAGTAATATCTTGGTTAAAAAGAATATCAATTAATAATCTTAATAAAAGGATTTTAAAATGACAATCTTGTTTATCCGATTATGCTTATAGTACCAAATATATAGAAGGTAAAAAGAATTTTCTTGTTGATTTCTTATCTAGAACTAATAATAATATTATTTTAGATGGACTAGTTTCTTAATAAACATCTAGCATTAGAACAAAAGTTGAACCAATTATTGTCAGAGAACGAAAAACTAAAGCAGCTTGTATCAGAACTAACTTATGAGAAATATGATTTTGAAGAAGATTTCACCATAATAGCATAAAGCAGTACTAAACAGGAGAAGGAAGAAAACATATCCATAGAAGAAGAAAGAGATAAATCCAAATTGAAAGAAAATATTACATCCAAAGAAGAAGAATTAGAAAAAAGAATTTCTCAGTATAGTATTGGACTAAGTTCCTCGAAAAAAGTTAAAGAAGAACCAAATGGTGATTCATTTATAACAGTCACTCGCCATAAGAATAATTATTTCAAAAATTTCTATCCTTTGATCCAATATATTTTAGGACCAAAATCCAATAGTCATTGGATGAATTTAGTATGCTGGAAAAACTTTAACAAAGTCATTATTTACCAAACTACAAATCCAAACATAGTACAAAATTTTTATGATTACGGGCTCCTTCATTATATTTACCCAAGCCTTAGTCTTGAAGAACTTAGTCAATTACCAATATGTATCAATAGTCAGCAAAAAGGTTCTAGAATTTAGCAAAAAATAAGTAGATATATATGAGATTTTATCAAACAATTCTAGAATTTAGAAAAGATTAGTCTTGGTGCCAGCCAATGACAATATTAAAATTCGGAACAACTCAAAAACCATTGATGATGGAGGAACAAACTAAAGAAATCATAGAGGACGAACTTTGGAACAATATATTATTTATTAAAGCTATTAGCATGAAAGTGATTTATAAAAAACTAAAGATGACTATAGAATCTAGCCATTGGGAGTATTACTTTGATAGCAGAAATCTTATATACTCCAAAAGCAGGCAATAACATATGAATAGACCAAAGAAGATAGAAGCATGGTACAGATCTTTTGTTAAAGGAAAAATTATGGTTTTGAACGAAGCATGTAGACAGTACGGCACACTGATGATATTAAAACAAAAACATTATTATACTTTTTGTAAGAAGAACTTGCTAGTAGCAGACACATATGTTAAGAAATTAGTATTACCTACGTAAAAAAAAAGGTGTTGTAAAAATGTAGAATATAGACAAGTGTTGTAATAAAAAAGGTATAGTGCCAAGTGTTAAACTCAAAAGAAAAGAAAGAAAATTAGTAGTCAAAAAGTCTAGTTTAAGTGTAGAAAAATTAAGTTAGTAGCAAAGCCATGTGTCCAAAAGTTTGAATATGAGTAAATGAAGAATCATGTAGAAACTTAGATATTTTAGATATAGTCTTCTACATATATATGAGTTTGTAACATAGAGAATGCAAGAAAAAATTTCTATATGAATAAAATTACTATGAGTTTTTATATTAAAAACAAAGGTTTTGCAAGAATGTAGAATATAGACAAGTGTTGTACTAAAAAGGGTGTAGTGCCAAGTGTTGAACTAAAAAGAAAAGAAAGAAAATTAGTAGTCAAAAAGCCTAGTTTAGGTGTAGAAAAATTAAATTAGTAGCAAAGCCATGTGTCCAAAAGTTTGAATATAAGTAATTGAAGAATCATATAGAAACTTAGATATTTTAGATATAGTCTTCTATACATATGTGAGTTTGTAACGTGGAGAATGAAAGAAAAAATAAAACTAGTTAATTTATGTATTTTTATTTTATGGCCACATAATGTAAGCATAGTAGTACACATCCTCTTTATGAATATATGAACAAAGAACATTGGAAAAATATATAAAAATATATTAAATTTAATAAATTAGCTAGAACAAGAAAATAATGGAAAATTTAACACAAAATTTTGACATATTAATAAAAAAAAATTATATACTAAAGAAGAAATTTTATCCTTAGCAAACAAACATGCAGATATGTGTAGAGAAGATATAAAATGGATTTGGGAACATGATAATAATCATGATATGTATAAAATCATAAAAAATAGACTATATTTTAATAGAAAAATGACTTTTAAATATG
Organism: Mallotus nudiflorus; assembly: GCA_947683625.1. Classification (NCBI taxonomy): domain Eukaryota; kingdom Viridiplantae; phylum Streptophyta; class Magnoliopsida; order Malpighiales; family Euphorbiaceae; genus Mallotus; species Mallotus nudiflorus. The sequence goes on along the minus strand of CANTUR010000094.1, from coordinate 86,806 downwards.
AAGAAATCTACAAGCAAATTAATTAAATAAATGGCCTTAGAAGAATCTTCTGTTTATAAAACAGCATTAGAAAATGTTAAGACTTATGATGAAGAATCTATAGGAGTAGCAATCCCTATAGGATTATAAAAAACACAATAATTATTAGTATGACAAAATATTGTTAATATTATATTTATATATAGATTATTATATTAATCTATATTATATTTATATTTATATTAGTAATCTACTATATATATATATATATATATATATATATATATATATATATATATATATATATATATATTATTAATATATATTTATATATTATTTATCTTAATACGAATAATAATTTTCTAAAAGATTTACTATAAATATAAATATGTAGAGGAATAATAAATATTATACAAATAAAATAAAATTATTACATTTAAGCTACTTAGATTAGATAATATTTAAAATTTTTAAGCTCAATATAATTATTTTATCTAAATTTATTTTAATATATTTTTTATTTAAATTTTAGAAATTTCAATTTTTTTTATAATTAGTTATCAAAATTAACAAATATAATATCACTAAATTTTACATTTAAAAAATATTAAAGTTTGATTTGTTGAATAATTAAACTTGTTTTGTTTATGTGGTCTTAATCAAAAGAAGAAAAGTTTTAGCTAAGAGTAAAAGAGAGGAATGATGATTAAGATAATGTGAAGTTGTCTTTCCACTTGTATGTTTTAGTGGAGTGTTAGGTGTTGGATATAATGTGTGTGACTTTAGACATTTTGTATTAATTTTTTTATGAGCATATTAAGTGGTTTGTATTAGTTTGGGGTTAGTATAAATATCCCCTCTTCCCTGCATTGTAAGTATCAAGAAAAAAAATATAAAAGCTTGAGTTATAAGAGTTGCAAAAACATTTTTATGTTTTTGAGAGTTGGAGAGAGTTTAATAAAGATAGTTTGAGTGTTTATTTTTCAACAAAGTGGTATCATAGCCAAATATTGGCATATAGTAAACCAAATCGAAGCTTTTAGAAATAAGAATCCAATGTTGCTGGAATCACCATGATTGGAGATCAAGCGCTCCACTAATCACTACTGAAAGTTTGCTACCACAAACGTAGTCAACTCACTAAGTTGAAGTCGAGTCAAGTTAAGTCGTTGACCGAGCCATTGAACCATTTGATCGAGCCGCTAAAGTTATTGGTCGAGCCTTTTGACTTAGCCATCAAGCTATTTAACTGAGCCATTGACTAAAGGTGACTTTTTGATTAATGTCTCTTTTAACATTTTTTCAGCATTCTAAATCCATCAGTGCAATTGGATTTTGTAAATTCTTTCCAAATTAAGCAATATGACAAATAGTATGGCATCTTTCTAAATTCCAACACTCGACAACAATAATTATGACAATTAGAGTATCAAAATGAAGGCTCTCCTTGGTGCGCATGATGTTTAGGATATCATAGAGAAAGGCTATAATGAACCATAAAATGAGGCATCGCTATCCTAGTATGAGAGGGATAGTTTAAAAGATTCCAGAAAGAAAGGTACAAAGGATCTCTTTGTGATCTATCAAGTCCCAGATGATGATAGATTTGAGAAAATTTTAGATACAACCTTTGTTAAACAAGCATGGGAGAAGCTACAAACATCATATAACGGAGAAGAAAAAGTGAAGAAAGTGCATCTTCAAACTTTAGGAGGGGAGTTTGAATCTCTACACATAAAAAGTGGTGAGTTTATTTTTTATTATTTTTCCAAATTTTTGGTTATTTCTAATCAACTAAAAAGAAATGGTGAAAAGTTAGAAGATGTGAGAATAATTGAAAAGATACTTCGCTTATTAAACCCGAAGTTTAAGCATATTATTATAACTATAAAAGAGACTAAATACTTAGAGGAAATAAAGATTGAGCAGCTCCTAGGCTCATTACAAGCCTATGAAGAGAAGCATAAAAAGCAGTATGGAATCACTGAACAACTCCTCAAACTGCAACTCAAGGATATGCATGAAAGCTAAAGCAATGAAAGAAATCAACGTGGCTGAGGTAGAGGTAGAAGTCATGAATGATGTTATGGATCAGTTTACACAGCACGATGATGAGCATCATGAAGATGACAAGGATCAAATTCATGAAGTGTTTAATTCGATTAGCATGCCTCAAGGGCCTATAACAAGTTCTCAATCTAAGAAGCTTCAAAAAGCCTTAATCCATAATCTACAATGCTTGGTGAATTCAACCATTGAAGGTTTACATGGACATCAAAGCTTTAGGCCTAAGGGAGATAAAGTCCAATACAACTTAATAAAAGTCCAAGTTACTAATGGGCTTAATTAAGTATGTAATGGGCTACTTTTGTGTAGGCTTGGTCCAATTTACACATGTTAGAGATTTGGTAAAATTTAGCTTAGTTGTCATTAGTTATCATGTTGTTAAGGGAATTCTTCTTAATTAAGAATTTTCCTTTATAAGAGTCTTTTTCTTTATAGGAGTCTTAGTTGTCATATTTTGAAGGAATCCTATTTAGTTATGGATTTTTCTTTATAGTTATCTTTAGGAATAAGTAAAGAAACTCTTTCGTTCAAGGATTAGGTTATTTACTTATCTATATAAAGGCCAACAATATGTAAAATAAAGGACAATTCAAATTTGATATTTTTATTAAAACTTAAGGCTATTTGCTTTATTCTTTGTGTTCTTGAGTAGAATACATGCTTATAGGAACATTCAAGTAGGTTGATCACCTTTCTTGTGGAGTGTTTTGAAATTGGATTTTAGAAAAAAGTTTTCTTTATTCTAATTCTTTGATCATTGTCTAAGTAATCTGAAATCTAACCTATTCTTAGAGGATTGTGCCGATTTGTTCTTAGGGTTTTCATGTTAATGTTTTATGGGTCTGTATATCCAAAGGGTTCTCAAGCTTGACTGTGGAGGTTCCATATAAGATGAGGTGGAAGCTGTGATCATAGATGAGGTTGGAGTTCTTACAATAGCAACTTCAACAACTATGAGAAAGGTGAAAGTTCTACAAGAAGTCATATGAGAGGCAATTCAAACCCAAGGTATAATAAATCCTTAGTTCAATGTTATAATTGTCAGAATTATAGGCATTATACATTAGAATGCAGAGCTCCCAGTAATAAGGTTGAAGAAAAGACCAACTATATAGAAGCAAAATTGTAGAGGGATAGTGTTGTTAGCCTATAGAGACAATGTTGGAGATCAAGGAAATACTTGATACCTTAATATTGGTGTAAGTAACCATATGTGTGGAAAAAGAAGTATGTTCATAGAACTCAATGAATCAGTGGCTAGTAATGTTCCTTTTGGTGGTGATTCAGAAATATCAATAAAAGGAAGAGGTAACATCCTTATCCCTGCTAAAGATGGTAGTCCTCCATTAATTTCTAATGTCTATCATATGCCTGATATGACATGCAAAATTTTAGTCATGGGTTAACTCTTAGAAACATGTTATGATTTTTACATAAAAGATTATTCTCTTTTTATAAAAAATGGCAAAGGAGATTTAATAGCCAAAGTAAAAATGTCAAAAACTAGACTATTTCTTTGAATATTCAAAATGGTGTTGCAAAGTGTTTGAAAACTTATTACAAAGATGCATCTTGGTTATGGCATCTTCAATTTGGGCACCTCAACTTTAAAAGCTTGGAACTATGATTGAATAAGAGAATGGTGAGAGGAATACCTTGCATTAAACATCTATATAAGTTTTTTGAAGGGTCTTTACTTGGAAAGTAGTTTAGAAATAGCTTTCTCAATGAATCATACTCAAGAGCCAAGAAGCATTTAGAGTTTATTCATACTAATGTGTGTGGGCCAATCACTCTAAGCTCTCTTGGTAAAAATTACTCTTTCCTTCTTTTTATTAATGATTTTTCAAGAAAACCTTGGGTATATTTCTTGAAGCAGAAATTATAAGTCTTTGAAGTGTTCAAGACATTTAAAGCTACTTTGGAGAATAAGAGTGGTCGAAAGATTAAAGAATTGAGATCAAATTGAGGAGGAGAATTCACTTCAAAGGAATTCTAAGAGTTTTGAGCAATAAATGGAATTCAGTATTTTCTCACAGTTTTGAGATCTCCACAATAAAATGGTGTTACAAAAAGAAAAATAGAACCATCCTTGATATGGCATAAAGTATACTCAAAAGCAAACATTTATCGAAAGAATTTTAGGCTAAAGCAATGGCTATAACAGTCTACCTATCCAACTAATCTCCAACAAAAAGTGTTTGGACAAAGACATTATAAGATGTTTGGAATGGAAGAAAGCCCAAAATTTCTAACCTTAGAGTATTTGGAAGTGTAGCATATGTTCATATACCAAATGAAATAAGAACCAAACTTGATAATAAAAGTGAAAAATACATTTTCATTGGCTATTCTACTCATTCAAAAGGGAATAAACTATACAATCCAAATAGCAAGAAGTTTGTGATCAACTAAGATGTGATGTTTAATGAAGAAGGTGAATGGGAGTTCAACTCTTCCATAGATGAATTCAACTTCTTTCCTTAGTTTGATGAAATAGAGTAAATACCAATAAAGAAACTAGGTGAACATCAACAAGAGCACACAACACCACCTGCTTCACCAATATAAAGTGATAAAGAAAATTCACTGCCATCTTTCTTAACTAAAAGAAATGAAGAACTCACAAGAACTCTTAAAGATCTCTATGAGGTGACTAATTGACTTGCAAATCTCACTCTTTTTTACCTTTTTACTGATTATGAACTAGTGCACTTCCAAGAAGTTGTGCAAGATGAAAAATGGAGAAATGCAATGGATGATAAAATCAAAGCCATTGAAAAGAATAACACATAGGAACTCACTACTCTTCCAAAAGGACACAAGCCTATTAGTGTTAAATGGGTTTACAAAATAAAGAAGAATGCCGAAGGAGAGGTTAAAAAGCATAAAGCAAGGCTAGTTGACAAAGGGTACAATCAAAAAGCTAAAATTAACTATGATGAGGTATTTTCTCCTGTTGTATGCTTAAAGACTATGAGACTTATTATTTCTTTAAGAGCTCAAAATAGGTGGAAGATTCATAAGATGGATGTAAAATCTGCTTTTCTAAATGGAGTTCTTGAAGAGGAAGTCCATATTTAGCAACCTCCAGGCTATGAAGTCAAACGACAAGAATCTAAGGTTCTGAGGTTGAAGAAGGCTCTCTACGAGTTAAAGAAAGCTCCAAGAGCATGGAATAGTCAAATTAATAAGTACTTCCAAGAGAATGGTTTCACTAAATGTACCTATGGACATTCTCTCTATTTCAAAATCAAAGATGGAGATGCTTTGATCGTTTGCTTCTACATGGATGACTTAATCTTCACTAGAAATAATCTAAACATGTTTGAAGATTTTAAGAAGGCAATGGTAAAGAGTTCAAGATGACTGATATTAGGTTGATGGCATACTACCTCATCAATGAAGTTAAGCAAAAGGAAGATAGGATCTTTAGCTTGTAAGAAAGTTACATAAATAAGAATCTTGAAAAATTCAAGATGGATGATTGCAACCCAATAAGCACACTGATGGAGTGTGGAATTAAGTTGTTCAAAGACGATGAAGCAGAAAAGGTTAATCAAACACTTTTTAAAAGTCTAGTTGGATGTTTGCGATATCTAACTTGTACAAGGCCTGACATTCTCTATGCAATAGGATTTATGAGTCATTATATGAAGACTCCAACAACCACTCATTTCAAGGCTATAAAGAAAATTATTCACTACCTTAAAGGTATAATAGATTTTGGCTTATATTATTCCATTTTTTATGACTATAAGCTCATTGGATATAGTGAAAATGATTGGGCCAGAGATAACGATGATAAAAAAAAAGCACTAGTTTTGTGTTTTTCTTATGAGACACCATTTTCACTTGGATGCCAAAGAAACAACCAATTATCACTCTCTCAACATGTGAAGCTGAGTATGTTACTGTTACAATGTGTGTTAGTCATGCAATTTAGCTCCAAAATTTGTTGAAGGAATTGAACATGTCATAAGTGGAACCAATAGAGATTCGTGTCATCAACAAGTCAGTAATAACATTAGCTAAGAATCCAATGTATCATGATTAGAGCAAACACATCAATACTCAATATCATTACATAATAGAATGCACTACGAAGCAAGATGTGAAACTAGAATATGTAAAGCCTCAAGATCAAATTACAGACATCTACCAAGCCATTGAAGAAGGAAGACTTTGTCCGATTAAGAAACACACTTGGCATTATTAAAAAATTTTAAGGGGGAGTGTTGAATAATTAAACTTGTTTTGTTTATGTGGTTTTAATCAAAAGAAGAAAAGTTATGGCTAAGACTAAAATAAAGAAAGGATGATTAAGACCATGTGAAGTTGTCTTTCCACTTATATGTTTTAGTGGAGGATTAGGTGTTGGATATAATGTGTGTGACTTTAAACATTTTGTATTAATCTATTTATGAGCATATTAAGTGGTTTGTATTAGTTTAGGGTTAATATAAATACCCTATACCCTACATTGTAAGTATCAAGAAAAAAATAATTCAAATATAAAAAGTTTGAGTTATAAGAGTTACAAAAACATTTTTATGTTTTTGGGAGTTTAAAAGAGTTTAATAAAGATTATTTGAGTGTTTAGTGTTTAACATGATTATAGTAGTCTTTTATTTAAAAAATTAAGAAAGAAAGTATTGAAAAATTTAGAATTAATATTAAAAAAAAAGCTTTTATTATCATAGTATATGCAATTCTCTTTAAAATAAAAATAATTTCATAAAATAAATAAGATGATAATTTTAATTATTACATTCAATGCAAATGACAAGTTTAACATAAGCATGATAGTTTCTGTCAAAAAAAAAAAATTATAATTTTTAAACTCATACAACTTATCTAATTTCATAGATATTGCTAAAATTATATATTGATAATATAATTTTATTATCATGATATAAATACATAGTTCAACCATAATTGATATAAACAAAAATATTGAGAAAATTTAAATTGTTATTGGGATTGTTTATTAATTTTTTATAAAGTGTATCTTTTAATATTTCATAAGTTGAATTCATCAAAATAAAAAAAAATTTACAATTTTGAATTTAAAATTTGAACTTTTCATATTTTCTATAAAATCTATCTTTTTTAAATTTAAAGTTTCTAAAATTTTTACATCATTTAAGGTTGTCTTGAATCAATTGAGAAAAGCTAAATACTCTATTGTCCAAAAATATTTTTTTCTTAGCCATATAATATGGGTGGGAAATTCTATGCTATCATGATGACACTATGTTATCAAATATAATAGTCATTGGATTTATAGAATCTACTTGGATCGTTGATTAAAAATGTACAATCTAAAGAATCTATTTTTGTTTTTACATGTTAAAGAGAAAATAGGTTTTTTTTTTTTCAAATTCAAAGTTATAAGAAAAAACACTAAGTCTGAAATGCTCTAAAAAAATGGAATTTCAATAAATTAGTTTTGAGGTTTTTCATAGACATATGAAGATGGATATTCATGTAACTCACCTTGTTTAGGTCTCATGTCATTTGGCTCCTCCATAAATCATCTCTGGCATGTCTTTAATTTTTTATTTTAGCAAATGTATCCTACTCCATTTTGTCCTTTGTCATGAGTAATTTATTGAGTTTTTTTTTTGCATTTTGTGTTATGGTTAATTCTCTGCCCCACATACCTCCTTTGACCTGCAAGAATCTTGGCCATGTTGTTAATGAAGGTTGCTAATGATGCAAAGAAGCCTAATAGAGAGGCTACTTATTTTAAGCTTTTGGCTTTTATGTTGGCTTCAATGCAAGGATGGGCATAGAGAAGATTACTTCAATACCATGACTATTTCTAGAGGGAAATGTTCTTTTGATTGAGAATTTTTTACCTTTAGCTTTATCAACATTTAAAATTTTAGGAGATGATGTTATTATCATTGAAGGATCAGGAAAAGACACACACAAATAGTTGATTATTCAGTGATTATGTCAATTACTATATTCAAGCTTCCATAAAGAGTGCATTTACTAAGGTTAGTGATTTTGTAAAAATTGATTATTGGATTCAAAATTGGTGCTTTTGTAAAGGTTAATTACTAGGTTCAACATTTTTCTCTAATCTTTATTAGTTATTTTTGGATTACAAATAATAAAAACTAGAAGCTATAAGAGCACTAGTGTGGAAGTGAAGGATGAGGTGAGTGTCATACATCAAATTTGACTGTCCCCAAAAAGGTCCAATGATGAAATAAATCCCTGAGATGACTAGAGTTTGCTCATTCTTAACACATATGAAGTGTGCAGCTTGAAAACACCTAACCGACCTCACTAATGTGCAAAATTGATCACTGAGCCATTAAGTTGCTCTCCAACCTTGCGAAATACGAATTATCAAAATAATGAGAGGTTTATTTTGAGAAAACTCCTTTTAGAATACTCAACTCGTTGGACTAGTGTGCATTTCGTTAGACCGGAACCCAGCTTTGTGAAAAATGGAAATCTATTTTGACAAAAGAGACTTTGAAAACATGTCTGGAAGGCTCTAAAACCTTAAAAAGTGGTCCCATAATGGTCCAACATAACTCGGGTATTAGCGCGTATTGCTTAGAAGTGCGTATAAACACCCCTAGGTGTCATGTGCTAAAATCAAAGCCGAATTTGGCAAAATGGACTCTAGAAACGTGTTCGAAAGGCCCAAAAACCTTAGGAACCAACCTTAAAATAGCGTGTGCAGAACCTAAGAAGAGTGCATGAAAACGTACACGTGCACACTGTGCGTGGCCACGTGCACTTAGCATGGTCACATGCAAAAACACACTTATATGCATGTGACCACACCTATACCACCCCATTATACACATTTTTTTTCCTATAAATAGACCTCTCTACACCCAATTTTGGTATGGGGTGAGCAAGTGTAGACGCACACACACACTTAAAAATTAGTTTGGTCGAAGGTGCGGGAAACCCTTTCCATACAATTTTTGATCTCCTACAACCTTTCCTTTAGGTTGTTAGATCCTTTTTTCCACCAAGCCCAGCCTCATCTTTGTTAAACCACATCACCATCCTTCTATCATTTTGAACCTCTCGATGAGGAAATCTTAATAATCTCATAAAGCTAGAGCTTCAAAGTTCACACAAGCTGAGTTGAATATGAGGACCACATAATTATTTTAGCACATTTATTTTATCGCATTGTATTTTATTTTACTATCGCTAGCATTTAGGAATACTATTGTGCTTGTGTGATGAGACTGACAATCTTGCATGCTTTATGAATAATATATGTTTTATTATGATCATTTCATGTCATCAGTCTGCATCCTATATTTTTGAAATCATGAAATCACATCATAAATGCTAATAATGTGAAAAGTTTATATCCCATAATAGAGTCATCATGCTCATGGTCCAGTGATGACCTCATGTTATCATCATATATCATTATAGCATAAATAATCACTGTAAGCATGATCATCCTATCATTCATAGAATAAACTATGTAAATGGTCATGATATTCTTGCAGATCTATCATATTAGATTTACTTTTTTGTAATCTTTCCTTTTCATATGTATTTTATTAGGAAAGTGATATAATAAATAAATTTTTAGCTTTATTATTATATACTATTTGATGTACTGTGTGAATGTTATATAAACTATTATTAGTAAAACTAGGGTGTTATGGTAGCTATACATCGAATATCGTATAATGAGAAATAGTTAAAAAGTATATGCAATCTCCCAAACCTGGAAATCTCTACTGGGGATAATACTTGATGAGTGACCTAATGTTGCCCCTTTCGTTTCCCAATTTTCTAAAAATCGAGTGGCAACTCTATAAAATCAAAAGTGTCTTATCCCTCCAAGACCAATCACTTGTCCTTATTTGATAAAGTTGCCATGTCCCTTAGAAACGAAAAGACCTACTACAGAAAGAACAAAATGGAAAACCCCAAACAAAAAAGATATGCAAAAACCCATCTCTCATAGTGGCAACTCCACTGAGAACTTCTAAGTAAGAGGGATCAACTAAAAAATGACTATTTCTCATTATGCAATACTCAATCGTGTAGAGCCCCTCACCATTGCATTTGCACTACATATGACACGTGCACCACTTGTCCCTAAAAGCCTCGATAATACTAAATGACATCACCACCATAATTCTAGTCAAGTCACAGGGTTATGAAGATACGGTATTATCACCTTTAGTCTTTACTCGTGCATTCGCCAGACTCATCTTACCACAGTTTATAACCCACGTCCTTAATGAGGGCAACTGAGTTATCAAAAGAATACTAAACTCACTGATTGGAGTCCATAACCCTAGTTATATGGGGGCATTCTCACTAAAGGAACCCTTAGCCTTTTACCCTGACTCAGATAATGTAGATAAACTAGTAGCAACATCCACTAGGATTCCACTAAGCTATGTAAGCTATCCTTGTTGTAACGCTATCCATTTGACTTGATATTCATAAATGACATGACCCTCCTAGTGTCAACCATCGAATGATGTCATAATGTCAATTTTTATAAAAAAATTTATGCTTAGGACCATATGATTATCATCTACTTCATGTGAGCCTGAAGCATAAAAAATGATGAGAATCATATACCTCAGATTGAATAGTCTATACGAATTAACAAACAATGACATCCCTCGATGATAGAACCTATGATATGTCATCCATTTATCCTTATCACACTAAATGAATGGTTTAGGAACCCCAACTAGATTATGGACCTTTATGTCAGCAAAATCAAATTGTACACTATCAAACAATACTTTCATACTCTCGGTAAGCACATCGAATATCGATACGGGGCAAGAACTCGTACTCCCTTTGATTAACCTTGGTCCTATACATATGGGCGCATACAGGCTTTGGACATCATTTGAAGCTCAACAAGTGACCCTCACATTGACATCATATGATTACCTCAAGCACATTTGAGTATCATTCCTTAGTTTACCCTTTGGTTCTGACTAACATAAATCAAAACAGCCTAGTTCCAAGAGTGGAACCATAGTCCCCTGATAACTATAGGTTCAAAACCCACATAGGAGAGAGACTGAATGGCCTCGTGGAGAAATAAGGTTGGAAGTGAGAGCTTGCTTATGATTGGTTTGTTCATTATGCAGGAAAACTAACCAACTTTAATCCTGTATACATCATATACATGTAGATAGCACATACTAACCATTGTTCCTTTGCAGGAATAATCATTTTTCCATTATAGGATTTTTGCATCCATTTAATGCATACACACTCACCCTTTTCTTTTGTAGGAACACTTCATGCATCATTCATTTAGCTAACCCTAATAAATGAATAGGAATACTACATTCAAATATGAGTGATCATGAAGCTGAGTGTTCTCGCCAAAGTAATGGAAAATTGAAAGCCAGGATCCAAGAACTACTTAACAATGGCATCATGGTCAAGAACTCCTAAGCCTAAACCAACATCACTGACATTTCCTCCATAACCTTGACAAGGCCAACTGGAAAAGCCTGCAACCATAAAGAATGCTATGCATCAAGACATTCCAACATGTGCACCTCGATCGTGAACTCTTGAGCTGTAACATTCTAGGACCCTTAGGAGCACATATTCTAATTCAACACCATAGAATTGTGCTTGTTATATAAAGAATTCACTGCCATAGTAGGGTGAATCCCCACCATGACTGAAGAGGCAATTTTCACTAACCAAGACATCAAATAACAAGGCCTTGGGGGTACTTTCCTTATCTAGAATGGTTAGCAAATGTGGTGCTAGTACCAAAGAAAGATGGAAGGGTTAGAATCTGCATCGACTATAGAGATCTGAACAAGCCCTGCCCAAAGGATGATTTCCCACTACCTTACATAGACATATTGGTTGATAATGCTGCCATATGTGCAATGTACTACTTCATGGATGGATTCTCTAGGTATAATTAGATCCTAAAGGCCATTATCGACAAAGCAAAGACATCTTTCATAACATAATGGGGTACTTACTGCTATAGAGTAAAGTCTTTTGGCCTAAAGAATGCGGGGCAACCTACCAAAGAATGACGACTGCAATGTTCCATGACATGATACATAAAGAAGTAGAGGTATACGTTGATGACATGATGGTAAAGTCAAGAACCAGGGAAGAACCTTTGATCTTGAAAAGTTCCTTAGAAGGGTTGAAAAATACAGTCTCAAGCTAATTCTAAAGAAATGCATATTTGGGGTTACTTCAGGAGAGATGTTGGGGTATGTTGTCAGTTAGAATTGGATTGAAATGAATCCATACAAAGCAAAAGCCATCAGAGAGATGCCAATGCTAGAAATAAAGAAAGAAATCAAAGGGTTTCTAGGGAAACTATAGTCATCAACAGATTCATCAGTAAGTTAATAGCAGTGTGTGAATCGATCTTTAAGCTACTCAGAAAAGATCAGTCAGTTGAATGGAATGAACAGTGTCAGCTAGCATTTGATAAGATCAGAAGCTACCTAGTCAACCTATCGATTCTAAGACCACCTAAACCAGGGATGCCTTTAACCCTATATATGGCCATCGAAGGGAATGCAATCGATGCAATATTAGCCTAAAAGGGAGAAATAAAAGTAGAACATATAGTCTACTACTTAAATAAGAAAATGCTAACATATGAGAAGTACAACCAAGTTGAATAGATATGCCTGGCAATGGTATGGGCAATGAAAAAACTCAGACACTACTTTCAATCCTACAAAATTTAGGCCATGTCTAAAATGGACCCAATGAAGCACCTCTACGAAACTCCCTCTCAAGTGGGGAAACATGCGAATTGGCTTCTACTACTAATAGAATTTAACGTGCAATACATGACTAAGAAATCAGTAAAAAGGAGAGCAGTTGCTAAATTTCTAGCCCTCAACCCCATTCTAGACTTAGAAGAAATCCAGTTGGACTTCCCAGATGACTTTAGCTTGGCCATTGAGATCCAAGGATGGGGCATGTACTTTGATGGAGCAGTCAATCAGTTCAGTGCAGGAGTCGGTGTCATACTACAATCTTAAGAAGGTGAAGTAGTACCAACTACTAAAAAGCTCGAGTTTAGAGTCACAAATAATAAAGCAGAATATAAGCCATGCACACTTAGAATAGAAGCACCGATAACCCTGGATGTCACAGAAGTCGAGGTCTTCAAAGATTTCATGCTAGTAATCAATTATGCCACAGAAGAGTAGGAACTGAAAGAATAGCACTTAAAGCCTTATGTGGACTACTTGAGGCTACTCACCATGTCCTTTTGAAAATGCAGATTCATTCTCCCCAGGAATCACAATCAAATAGTAGATGCATTTGCTTCCCTAGAATCAGTATGCAAGGAGCCATCCAAAATGCCTATGAAGCCTCTGATTCTACTCAAATCAGGACAACCTTGTCATAAAAACTATAGAATAGCGAAGACATAAGTAGTTAAAAAGCCCTGTTTCTATGACATCCAGAGATATATGAAGGAATGAGCCTATCTTAATCAAGTAGATGAAAGAGACAAAGCAGTCATTTGACGATTAGCATCAAAATTCACATCGCACCAGGGTGTGTTATATAATAGAACCTCATATGGTTTATAACTCCAATGTCTAGATGAAATTGAAGTTGCAAGGGTAGTAGAAGAGTACACGAGGGTGTTTACAGTCCACACATGAATGGAGCAATCCTTGATAAGAAGCTAATCAGATAGGGGTTCTTTTGGATGATGATAATAGAAGACTGCATCAAATTTATGAGGAAATGCCATAAGTATAAGATCCACAAGAATGTCAACCACCTTCCCCTAATAGAACTACACTACATCTGCTCTTTATGGCCCTTCTCAATATGGAGACTAGACATAATTGGGGAAATCCACTCGACAACCTCAAATGGACATAGATTTATCCTAGTGGCAGTGGACTACTTTACAAAATGGGTCAAAGTAGAATCATTTGCAAGAATAAGAGCCAAGAAAGTGTCTAAGTTCATTAAAATAAACTTGTTATGCCAATATAGGATCCCCCATCATATCATCTTTGACAACGGTGTCTAATTCCAAGGGGAAGTTAAAGAGCTACTAAGGAGTTATAAGGTGGAACATCATAAATATTCTTCTTAACCGACCACAAGAAAATGGGTTGTTGAAGCCGCAAATAAGAACATAAAAAAGATCTTGTCAAAGATGACTCACACTTACTAAGATTGGGCAGACATATTGCCACATGCCTTTTAGGGGTACCGAACGACAATCAGGACTTTAACAGGAGCAACTCCTTTCTCATTAGTGTATGGATCAGAAGTAGTTCTTCCAATCAAAATAAAAATTAAGTCTCTTTGGGTAGTAATTCAATCTGAATTGTTGGAAGTATAGTGGGCTCAATAAAGGAATGATAATCTCACTCTTTTAGATAACCACAAGCTTAAGGCTCTATACCACACACAGTTGTATCAGGCTTGACTAGCCAAGTCCTTCAACAGAAAAGTAAAACATAAGAGTGTGAAAGCAGGAGAGTAGGTGCTAAAGTAAATAAGATAAAATGTTTCGGACCCTAAAAGGAAATTCAGACTGAATTGGGAAGGCTTATACCTGATCAAGCATGTCCTATTAAAAAGAGCAGTCAAGTTGATGGATTTTAAAGGCAATGAATTCTCTGAACCTGACATACAGACCGCCTGAAGAAGTACTACGTCGAAAAAAAATCATCCCACTAAGTTGAAAACCTAAAAATGGCAACTTAGGCAAAAGTTAGGGACTTCCTACTAAGTTAAAAACCTAAAAAGGGTAGATGAGGCACAAATTAGGGAATGAGAGTAAATACTTAACTAGAAAACCTAAGAAAGCTAATTAAGGATAGGGGTAACCTAAAATTTGAAATTTATATGAATGCACTTGTGCTTTTCTTAAATGATTACAGTGAAATGAGAATGATTGCCAATATCAACATGAATTGCATCAAGCATGCTTTGCATTTTATTTCATTACATGACTATGGTTCTTACCATCTTCTCTAAGCTCACTCCTTGAGGACAACCATTATCATAAGAAAAAATCCCAGCAAGGTGTGAAAAGCTCTAAAAGAAGACACCCTAGGCAAAAAAGGGAAGAAAAAGAAGACCCAGCTAAGTGTGAAGAGCTCCAAAAGGAGATGCCTTATGCAAAAAAGGGAAATGGCAAATGATAGTAATGGTAAACATCATCATCAATGATACATAGCATAAAGCATATACAGTCATCATTATACAGCATGTGGGAAAAATGCCTAGATACAACACATAGAGTCCATAACCTCCGAAAAATGATATAATAAAGCAAACCAAAGGCTAAAAAATCCTACACCTAGCTCATAAAACAACTACATCGATTGTGGTTGCCATCAAAAGCAAGCACTGATCCTACTCAATCATCCCCCTCATCTGATCCCGGCTCATCATTGTTCATCGCAAAGGATGCTAGCCATGATTCCAGTTCATTAATGCGATCACAATAAGCTGTATGCTCCTGCTCCCACTCCCATTCCTGACTAGCAAAATGGTGCTCAACTTCCATTATATATTGCATATCAAACACTGATACATAAAATACGTGCATAGAATAAATAGGTACAATAAAGAAGGCATACGCTCTGAGTAGCGGCAAACTCTAAAAAGCACTACTATGTACTTCCTGCAATAGTATACCAGTACTGATTTAAGGATACAAGAATCTATAAAAGTAAGAAAATAAATCAACCTCCACTCACTAAATAAATGAAGCACATGTAAGAATAAATGAAGAACATGAACATGGGTAGCATTAATAGGAGCAACACCTAACTGAGGAAAACTAGGTCTAAGCAAATTGAAGCCCACTACTCTACCTAGAATATCTGTCCCAAGCAAAGACAAAGATTGCTGAACCTTCAAATCCCCAAGGATAGTGCTGCTAGCAGCCATGCCACTGGCATGAGCAGTCGCCTCAATATGAAGTGTGCCTTGATCCTCCTCTAAGCAAGATCCAGATCTCCTTCAATGTTATTACAAATAAGTTCTCATAACTTGTGTCAACTGTTGTTCCTTACTAATAAAGTTTGCTACATGCTTGCACTAAAATAGGAATAAAAGCTTACTGGATTAGAAGAAGCAACTCTTTATGACCTGCATGATAGTCTAACCCTCAAGCCTGAGGGACGAGATGCATCTGCCTAAGAAGGTGGAGGTGAAGGAAAGGTCCCACTAGCTATAACATCGATCGATTGAGGGATCAATATATGGGCATAAGGCAAACCCTTACTCTCCAAGAGGGTCTCAAAGGGGAATCCCATTATAGCAGTCACATGATCATCACCGTGAAGCCCATGGCCCTAAAACATGTTCTTAAAGGGAGGGACGGGAACTCTCCTCATGTATGGGCTATCCCACTAGTGGTGGACTCTCTTACCCAAATACCACATCCTATCGATGAGGCCAGAAAGAAGCACTCGTCTCTCTATCAACTGCCATGCAGCTAGCGAAGGAAGATTTGCTCAATGGGCAATAATAAACAAACCATCCCTAAGAAAGGGACAGCTAACACAATAGGAATTAAACATACCTAATCAGGGAACATCCTGCTCATATGGTCCCGGGCTACTGTGCAATCCTTGATTAAATATGTTATCTTTCAGATTTAGTAAGAATAACGAGGGAAGCCATCCTCCTGAAAATGCTCAATGGACGGTTGAGGGAGAATCCTGAACTCATATGCCCAAATCTATCAAAATTAGAGGGTTGGAAACAACAAACTAAAAATAAGGGAATAGATAACATGATTCCTACACACATCTAGCATGAATAAACATCCACAGATCCTCAAACCACTTTGGCATGCTGCATTAAGTCCAGAATACATATGAGCAAAGGTAGCACCACCTGAGCAATAGCCCAACAGACCATCTAGATCTCTCAAAATGGACAATAACCACATATGACCCATACCTGAAGGGTTCAGGAAAATAACAGCACTCAATAAATAAAATAAAAAATAGCGAGCCAGCTGCTTTGCTAAAATGAAGCCATCATTATACAAAGCCTGTATAGAAGAAACAATCTTCGTGTATCAAGAGAAGTATGGATAACCAAACTTCATAGTGAGATGCCTCTTCACCACAACAGTGAACACTCCTCATCATTAAAAGGAATGGGCTCTCCAAAAAAGCTCAAGCCCATAATGGTAGCAAAGTCTAAGGGGGTAATAGTCATCTCCCTGATAGGCAAATGAAAAGTATGCATCGTGTCCATCCATTGCTCTATCAATGTATACATAGCAATCTGACTTGACGCATACGAGTCATAAGATAGTGCGACAATCACTCCATCGAAGCCCTTCCCGGAAGCCATCTACTTCACGCACATTGGGAGACCCTAATAGTACATACTGAACCTATTAACACTACCAAGTAGCACGATGACATACCTACAGGGCTATAAATAATAGGTACACTATCAAACATTTGCACAACTACTAAATACTAACACATCTCTCTCTATCACTTAACTGGATTAAAACAATAATAAAGGCCAAAAAGGAAAGCATTGCGACAAGTAGACAATCACAAAAGGAAAATAAAGCAAGAGCTATCAGCCACTAACATTTACAATAAAGCTAGACAAATAATTACAGCAAGAGCTACAGAGCTATAGCTACAATAACCTCATACAGTAAGGTAAATAACAAGACAACTAACAAATAAGCTTAAGAAAATAAGGGCAAAAAAGGACCCACCTCACGATGATGATGCACCCAAGCGTAAGTTTCCAAGCTATAAATAATAGGGATCAGATCTCCCTGAGAAAGCCTGGATGGCTAAGAACTTTGAGCACCATATGTGCTAGTCCCTACTGCAGATGTTCCAACTCTAATAGCCTCTACAAATTCACCCTTAAGATCAACATCAACATCAATAAAAATGTCATCCAAACCCTTAGGAATGTTAGGGAACTCCATTTTATGTAGAAGAAAAATGGAAGTATAGAAACAAAAATAGAGCAAATAACACCTGAAATACAAAAAGGGTTAAGAAAAGTTAGAAAACACTCAAAAAAGTCCATACAAAACCTCCTAAGACCTCTAAAATGACCGCTTAAATAAGCAACAGAGGGGGGAAGCACGTGACCACATGCCCCCCACGCGTAGTCATGCACACTTCCCCCTTCCATGAGCTCTTCTATGGTTATACGTGTACTTCATGGCTTTACACACTCACTTCTATAGTCCTAAACTTCCATTTGAGCATAAGATATGCACCAAACTCACATAAAAGTACACTGATAAGGACTTCATATGTCTAAAGACACTATGTATACACCACTTTCTTTAGAGAACTCAGCATCATACAAAAGAAAAAGAGTAAGGAAACTATAAGGATATCTTACTCCAAATCATCAAAATAACATCCTTAACATGAAAAATCATTGCATCATTACTGCATCATCACTACATCATTACTGCACCATCATTGCAGCATCATTAAATCCTTACTGCACCATCACTGCATCATCATTACTACCTCATTCATCATTTAGAAGCATTTTTACATTGCTTAGGAGCACCTTCACATTACTTAGAAGCACTTTCATTGCTCAGAAGTATTCACACATTGCTTAGAAGCACTTTCATTGCTTAAAAGCATTCACATATTGCTTAAAAGCACTTTCATTGCTTAAAAGCATTCACACATCATTTAGAAGCACTCTCACATTGCTTAGAAGGATTCACATATTGCTTAGAAGCATCCATATCATTTAAAAGCACATTCATTGCTTGTAAGCATCTTCTCACATTGCTTAAAAACACTCTCACATTGCTTAGAAGCACCTTCACTATTAGAAAGCACTCTCATATTACTTAAAAGTAATTTCATTGCTTAAAAGCATTCTTATTTGCCTAGTAGCATGTTCAGTCACGTGATACCTAAAAAGGTTATAGTCGCATGTTCATTTCATATGACACCTAATAAGGTTATAGATGCATGTTCATTCGTGTGACACCAAAGAAGGTTATAGTTGCATGCCCATTTGTGTGACACCTAAGAAGGTTATAGTCATATATTCATTCATGTGACAACTAAGAAGTTTATAGTCGCATGTTCATTTCATGTGACACCTAAAAAGGTTATAGTCGCATCTGCATTTTTCTTAGTAGTATCTTCATTTGCGTGACACCTAATACAGTTATAGTCGTATCCGTATTTTGCTTAATAGCATATTCATTTGTATGACACCTAAAAAGGTTACAGTCACATATGCACTTCACACTTTGCATCAATCACAGGCTTGCATTTGTCCTAAAATAGCACCTTGTATGACGACCAAGTCACAGAACAACAACAACAAATAAAACATAATAACAACAGTCAAATCTTAATGAGATGTCTAAAGACAACCCATAGGTAAGTACCTCTCTCCTTACTAAAATTTTTATTGCATCTTTGCATTTTGCTTCATATGTATTGACACTAGCGCTAGATGGCTATGCAACACACATGAAGCAAGGGGACAACTGCCATACCTTAAATTTGATTATCCCCAAAAAGGTCCAATGAATGAAACGAATGACTAGAGTCTGCTTGTTCATAACACCATAGAAGTGTGCAACCTTAAAACACATAATTGACCCTACCAGTGTGCAAAATCGATCACTGAGCCATTAAGTTGCACTCCAACCTTACGAAGTATGAATTATCAGAACAACAAGAGGTTTATTTTGAGAAAACTCCTTTTAGAATACTCAGCTCCTTGGACCGGTGCACATTGTTTCAAACTGGGACATGGCTTTATGAAAAAATGGAAATCAATTTTGACAAAACAAACTTTGAAAACACGTTCGAAAGTGGTCCCAAAATGGTCTAACACAACTTGGATATTAGCGCGTATCACTCAGAAGTGCACACAAACACCCTTAGGTGTCATGTGCTAAAATCAAAGCCAAATTTGGCAAAACAGACCCCAAAAATGAGTATAAAAGGCCCTAAAACCCTACATACCAACCTTGAAATAGCGCACATAGAACCTAAGAAGAGTGCTTAAAGTGTTGAAGTGTGCATGAAAATGCACATGTGCATGTGTGGCCACGCTCCAAGTGCATGACCACAGACACTTAGTGTGGCCACAAGCAAAAATACACTCTTACACGTGTGACCATACTTATACCACCCCATTCTACACATTTGTTTCTATAAATAGACCCCTCTACACCCCATTTTGGGAGGGGGGAGCAAGTGTAAACACACACACACTTAAAAATCAGTTCAGTTAAAGGCGCGGGAACCATTTCCCATATAGTTTTTGCTCTTCCACAACCTTTCCTTTAGGTCGTTAGATCCTTTTTTCCACCAAGCCCAGCCTTATCTTTGTCAAAGCACGCTTTAAAGGTATACAATCTAGCATCATTCTGCTATCATTTTGAACTTCTCAACGAGGAAAGCTTGATAATCTCTTGAAGGTAGATCTTCAAAGTTCACATGAGCCAAGTCGAGTCTGAGGACCACACAATTATTTTAGCACATTTATTTTATTTTATTGCATTTTATTTTATTGTCACCAGCATTTGAGAATACTGTTGTGCTTATGTGATGAGACTAGTAATCTTGCATGCTATATGAATAATATATGATTTTTTATGCTCAGTTCATGTCATCATTATGCATCCTCTATTTTTGAAATCATGAAATCACCTTGTAAATACCAATAATGTAAAAAGTTTATATCTCGAAATAGAGTCATCATGCTCATGGTCCAATGGTTACTTCATGTTATCGTCATACATCATTATAGCATAAATAATCACTACAAGTATGATCATCCTATCATTCATCGAATAAACTGTGTAAATGGTTCTGATATTCTTATAGATCTATCATATTAGATTTATTTTTCCGTAATTTTTTCCTTTTCATATGTATCTTATTAGGAAAGCTATGTAATAAATAAAATTTCAGCTTTATTATCATATGCTATCCAATGTGCTTGTGAATGTTATATAAACTGTCATTATTGAAACTAGGGTGTTGCGATAACTATACATCAAATATCGTATAATGAGAAATAGTCAAAAAGTATATACGATCTCCTGAACCTGAAAATCTCTATTAGGGACAATACTCATTGAGTGACTCGATGTTGTCCCTTTCTTTTTTCGATTTTCTAAAAATTAAATGGCGACTCCACAAAATCAAAAGCATCTCATTCCCCGAGACCAATCACTTGTCATTATTCAGTAAAATTGTCATATCCCTTGGAAATGGAAAGACCTACTACAGAAAGAACAAAATAGAAAACCCTAAACAAAAAAGAAACACAAAAACCGGTCGCTCACAGCGAGCGAAGCTTTTCTTCAATTAGCTAAAGAAATTGAGGATTTGGCCTAGAGAGAGAGGGAAAACTTTACTCCATTACTAAAAAAATGGCATTCAGTTGTAGTTGTAACACTACATCACGGTTATGGCGCAGTTTTCAAGCAGTATCTTTTCCTAATGTCCACACTCAATCACTAGTCAGTTGAAGTGTTGCAAAGGGCAGCGCAATTTCAAAAGTTTTTTTTATGCAAAGGGTAGTTGAAGATTCTGTAGAATGTGAGGATGTAGACAAATCAATCGTACGGGAGATGTTTCCATTTGAAGTTGATGCAGTCATACAAAGAGTTATAAAGCAATGGATTAATAATAGGATAAAACAAAGGAAGATAATGTTTTCTTTGAGCAAAAGACTCAAGTAAATTCTATATTAATAACTGATCTCTTGTTACCATACAGACTCTAATAGTGTCATCATGACGGCCGAAAATAAGTGTAACTTAAAGCATCTCATAGCTATTACAGGGGGGGATCTTTAGGGCTGGTAGAGAGGGAAAGTCTCTCATTTACTGAGACGTCAGCCTTGTTAGCAACCAATATATAGAAGGCGTTCGAAACTATATTGACAGAGATTTTCCGTATCATAAGCAATAGGCATCAGCAGCACAAGGAGATGTTGACAATTCTACACTATTAATGTTGCTAATACTGAGGCAAATATGAAAAGAGGTTGCTGCTCTACCTAAGAACATGTTTGAGAAAGGACAAGTATTGATATCACAAGTAGTGTGCGTGTCTATATATATCATTTTGTTAAAGAGATTTAAATTATTTTATCATAAAATATATAAATTATCTTAACAAAATATAGTAAATATTATCTAATTTTTAATCTAAGATATAGATATATATATTACATTATCTTTTTTTTAAAGAAATATAACTTCCATAACATATAATCATCATTATAAATTACATTTGTTTTCATTTAAAATATTCATACTTTCTTGTTCAAAAATGGAAAAAAAAAATTTAAGAACATTTGTACAATTCTCAAGCATTGAATCCCTTTCCCTTTTTGTACTTTCCTACATTGATGAAATTATTTTTGGTTCATCTAAAAATAATTTAGTCAATTTTGGATTACCTTAAACTAAATTTAGAAAAGCTAGTGTGAATCCAAACATTTTGAAAGTTCTTAACCTGGAGAATTTACTTTATTATATGAAAATTCTTGCAAAATATTGTATATAAATAAAATAAACTCAAACTCAAGTGAATTTACTGTAATAATGCTATGCTGCTGAAAATCCATGGGCAATGTGTTATTTTGGGTGCATTTCTTTCTTTGTTAAGAAAGAAAGAAATTTGGAATTATTGGAAGATTAGTCTATAATTGTTTTACAAAAGGTTTTTATGCGTATGAAGTGGCATTGATTCTTGAAAATAAAATTGAGAAAGGAAAATAATGGTTGACAAAAGTATGACAAATGGAGGAAAATCTCCAATTAATTCAACAAAATTATTACGGGTCATTACACATGAGTGTGAATTTTTAAATTTTCCCATTGGAATATTTTGTAAAGAAAAGAAAAAAAAGGCTTTATGCACTGCATGAATGAAAATTGGGATTGGAGTAGTTGCATAATTGGTATTAATTATGTTTACAATCGTAAGGATTGTGAAATTTATTTAGAAGTTAGACTAGAAATCCAATTGAATAAAGATTTATTAGGTAATGTTTATGGCGTTAATTATATTCTATGTAATGAATTAATTTAATATTGTAGTATTCAATTTAATAAAATTGTTTGATTAGGTTAGTATTCAACAATAATGTTAGTGTCATTATTATTCTTAATAGTATGATTTTCGTTTTCAATTGATAATGATACACTCTAGTCCAATTGAAATTGTGGTGCATTTCAGTTGGAGTTAGCTCCTTACATTGGATATCCTGATTTTACTAGAACACGTAATTACTTATTGTAAATCAGTCACCAAATCCTCAGTTGCTGATGCATCCACTTCTGTATTTCGTGTAAACGTTAAAAAATAATAATTTTATTATTATTTTGGCTGACATTGTTACGTAAATCAAATATTGTTTTATTATTTTTGTAAATTAAGGTAAGAGGCTAAATATACAAAATATAAGTCCTACAATTGAAAAAAGTAAAATTTGGGCTATTTAATCTTTATCACTTTCCATTAATATATAATTTTATGTCCATTGATGATGTAGCAATATAAAATATTAATTATATTCAACAACTGGCTTCTTCCTTAGCTCAATAATCTCAAGTAATTAAAATCTGAACAAATCATTTGAACCAATTTTCTATATTTATCATTGAAGGAAAATCATATATAATTTAAACTAATTTAATTTAGAATGTATTTTGAAATTGCTTAGCTACAATATATATAGCATTAAAGTGGGGTTTGGGAAAGGAATACAATCTGTAAATCAGGTTACCGAAATAAAGCCAAAACTAAAAAATTCTAAATTTACATAAGGATTGGTTAATCAAAATTTGACTTTTTCAATATATAGTTTTGTCATTGTAGTTATGGCACCCATGCATATGAAGAAAACTAATAACAAAACTAAATCCTATAAGGATTTGGACACCCATATTCTTAAACTGAATCCTATAAAGATTTGAACACCCAACCAAAAATAAATAAGAATGACGCACTATAAATGTTTAGTCACTCGTTCAAGAAAAAAAAAAAGGATAGATTTAAACCTTCCTTCAAAAAATGAGCAAAAAAACCACTAGTTTAGAAGAAGATGGAATTAATTTTAATCTATTTTAGCTTCTATCAAAGCTTACAATGAATTATGGAATTGAAGACAAAGTTGACATCCAATATGAATGAATTGAGAACATTACAAATGAGAATGACAAGGTCTTTTCAAATGAAGAAAATCTGGTGTGATGAAGAATAAAATGATAACAAGACAATAAACGTAAGGGACGAGAATAAACAAGAATAAGATATTATTATAGAAAACACTGGCAAGTATAATTTATCTGCAAAGACAGCTAAAGATTGGAAAGAAGATTTAATGGAACTAATATTTGAATTAGTTGAAGAAGCTCACCAATTCTATAAGGCTTATTCGATGAAGGCGAGCTTTAGCATTCGATTTCATAATAAAAAGGAAGATCATAGAACTGCTAAAATACGAATGAGACGATGGGTTCTAGCCAAGGAACTAGAGATATAAAGCGTATACAAAAAACCAAAATATAATTAGAGAGCCAAAGCCTATCACACGATTCAATTGCAAAGCTGCATTTAAGGTGAACTTTGTAGATGCAGATTATAATCCTAAGGTAACTGGATTTTCTATTCCCCATAGCCATGACCTTGCACCTACAAATTTTGTATAATTCATAGTAGTCATAGGGATGTCAATGAAGCGCAAGCTGCAGGGATATTAAACCTTAGGTTAGTTGGAGTAAAAAGAAGTCAAATTATGGATTGCTTAGTAGAAAATAATGGATGTTATGAGAATGTAGACATGATTTGTATAATTTTACAATTTTCTAAGTCAAGAAAAGTTTTACTGGAAACTAATGCAGAAACTGCTATTAATTTTCTAGTAGCAATGGCCAATAGCGATCCAGGATTTCAATTTTTTTAAATATATTAGTTTATTATAATATGATTATTAAAAAAATTGAAATAAATATAAATAATTTATATTTTTAATATTAGGAGTATACAACTTTATTGATTTAAAAAAATTTTAGGTATGCGGTCGATCAAGATAACATATTGTGTAGATTATCTTGGGTTGATTTATGCTCTAGGATAAATTATAATAAATTTGGGGATAATCTAATTTTTTATGTAACATATAAGAAAAATCATTTGAAAATGCCTTTGGTTATATTTGTAGGAGTAAACCACTATCGATCAATTGTTGTTTTTGGTTGTGCTTTGATAATTGATAAGTGAATCAGGCATATATATAGGTCTTTAGAATTTCTCTTCATGCAATGTGCATGAAGAAATCTCAATTAATTCTAACATATGGGGATAAAGCAATAAAGGGTGCCATTAAACATGTAATGCTAGAAACTAGAATTGATTATACTCTTGGCATTTTGAAAGAAAGGAAAAAGGAATATGCCATTGGAATTGGTTCATAAAGCAGTTCATGATAAGGAATAACTATGTATCTTATTTAATTTGAATTTTATATTTTGCATATCTCTATAACTACTTATCTCACAACTTTTATTTTTGTATTATATATTTATTATGTATATCAATGATAATCAGAAGTATTATTCTTCCTCTCATTCTAGCCTTAACATGGTATGAAAGCTTTTTGATGTTTAACAACCCAGTTCTATATCAATGGCCAATAATTAGTAAATCGTTTCTTCTTCTTCCTCTTCCATTACAACTCTACCAAATATCACCCATCACCTACCAATCAAACTTAATTCTAAAAATTATTTACTGTGGCAAGCACAACTTATGCCACTTCTCTATAGCTATGATTTAATAAATCACATTACTAAAGATGTTCAAGTGCCTCCTAAGCTTAAAGATGATCAACTAAATCCAGAATACCATTCATGGTTCAAAAAGGATTAGATTGTTTTGAGTTGGATCATTGGTTCTATTTTCAAGAATTTTATTCCTCAAGTTATGGGTTTTGTTAGTTCAAATGAGGCTTAGATGAGGTTATTAGCTTCCTATGTAGCAGGATTAAAGGCGCATGTTGAAAACATAAAATCTAATCTCCATCAACTTCAAAAGTAATCAACTAAATCTATTGCCCATATAGATAGCGTGCAGAAGTAATGTATGATTGACTTATGCCTTTACGAAGTCCAATTAGTGAAGATGACCTTATTTAGGTCATTACTAATGGTTTAGGTTCCACTTATTAACCATTTATTCGGTCTCTTGAAAATCAACCCATAAATGTTAGTTTTGATGAGTTATATAGTTTGTTTTTAAGCGAAGAACAAAATATTGTTGTTGAGTCTATGAAAAAGCATGCACTTGCTTTTTTTTATGTTGTGCAATCTCTATCTTATCATGCCAATAATTAGTACAGAGGCTGAGGAGGTTGCTATGGCTCACGAGGACATGGTTGTTCCTCTCCATCTCCTTTTTAGAGATCTTACTCTTATTTGAGTTCTTCTCCCACTTCTTTCAAATACATTACTTGTCATAATTTTAATGGCTTTGGTCATGTCTTCAAGCAATGTCTGACCCCAAGAATTAATCGGATCCTTTCCAACCCACAATCTCATCTTGCTACTACCTCAATCACAGTCTTGGTTCTTGGATTTCAGCACTACCCACCGTCTTACTCCTAAGCTTGATAATTTAACCACTAATTCAAAATGTCATGGTTTTGATTCAATGAAAATTGGGAATGGTAATGCTCTCTCTATTGATCATGATGGGTCAACTACTTGCTTTTTTAATCATCATTCTTTTCGATTGTAGGAAATATTTCATGTACTTTCTGCTTATAATAATTTATTATCTATTTTTTCCTTTACTCATACTAATAATTTTTTTATGGAATTTTTCCTTTCTCATTATAAAATAAAGGATATCCCCACGAGGATACTACTCACTATAGGCCCGAATGACAATGGACTTTACCTATTGTATCTTATTTCTCATCATTCCTCTTTAAAGATGGCATTCAAATGCTCACTTTCTACTTGGCATCATTATCTCGGTAATTCTTCTCATTGCACAGTTGTCACTACTCTTCATCAATCATAAATTCTAGTGTCTTCCAATAAAATTGACACCTTATGTCATGTGTGCTCTATTAGCAAGAGTCATAAACTTCCTTTCTTAGTTCATAGTTTTAGGCTATTACTCCTTTACATTTAATTTGTTATGATTTATAAGGTCTTGCACCCATTTCTTTTATTGATGGATTCAAATATTATGTTTTGTTTTATGAGAATTATAATAAATATTCTTGGATTTATTTTTTACATTATAAATCTAAAGTTCTTGATACTTTTATTAAGTTTAGACATCTTGTGGAAAAATATTTTGATACCTCCATTAAAATTTTCCAATTGGATTAGGGTAGTAAATATCAAGCAGTGAAATCTTATTTATCTAAACATGGTATTAATCAAAGAAGTGCCTATCCTAAAACTCCTAAACATAATGATTGTACTATAAGAAAATATCATCACATTATTAAGACAGGTCTTTCCATGTTATATCATTTTCAAATTCTTAAAATTTATTAGACATATGCTTTTGATACTGTTGTATATGTTATTAATAAATTACCAACCTCTTTGTTAAATAAGAAGCTATTTAATTTTGCTCCTAATTATCAATAAATATGAGTTTTTGGTTGTTTGTGCTACATATGGTTGAAACCATATGCCAAAAATAAATTTTCATCACATTCTAAAAAATGTGTCTTTCTTAGTTATAGCAAACTTCACAAAGGTTTTATATGTCTTCATATTGTTACTTCCAAAATTTTCCACTCACGCCATATAATTTTTTATGACTAGGTTCTTCCTTATCAAGCTTAGGACGTCCTTCCCCAAAATAGTGCCACATCTACAACTACTACAATTTGTTACCTAAGTTTATCTCTCACTCCAACATAGACTCCTATTACCCCTTAACTTCTTCCTTAATTTCCCTTCATAATTCCACTCTAACTCTAATTCCTCCAATAACCTTAACCTCACCTGAACTCTCTTCAACCACTCAAACTCCTATCTTATCCCCAACTCACATACCGTTCTCGCCTTACCCAATTTACTTGCAACTCACCAGATCCAATTTGCTTCACCCAAACCTTTATCCTTTTCTATTCCTCCACAGGAAATACATCCTATGGTAACTTAGATGCAGATTGGTTCTTTGAAACTAAAGACTTATACTGCTACTCTTTCATTACCTATTGAGCCTAGAACTTTTAAACAAGCTTAAAAATCTGAGCATTGGCACACTACCATTAAAGCTAAGATGGATGCTCTTCTTGCAAATCACAACTAGGATATCGTTCCTTTTTCTCCTCTCAGAATGTCATTTATTGTAAGTGGGTGTATCTGCTCAAACAAATAGCTGATGGCTATCTTGATCTTTATAAGGCTCGTCTTATAGCCAAAGGCTTCAATCAATGTCTAAGAGTTGCTTTTCATGAAACTTATAGTCTTGTTATCAAGCCAACTATGGTACATCTTATTTTATCCATTAATTTATCTTATAATTGGCAAGTTAAACAACTTGATGTATTTAATTCCTTCCTTCATAGCACCCTCGATAAAGATGTTTTCATGTCTCAACCACCTAGTTTTGTTAACTCTCATTATCCTTACCATATGTGTAAATTAAAGAAGTCTTTGTATGGTTTATGCCAAGCTCCTCGCTAATGGTTTCACTACTTACAAAATACTTTTTGACACTGAGTTTTATTGGATCCAAAACTAATTCATCTTTTTTCTTCTATAATCATAGTAAAAATACTATCTATTATCTTATTTATGTGGATGGCATCATCTTGACTGGAAGTGATTTTTAACATGTTTAGTCTATTATTCATTTACTTCAACAGTAATTTATTTTAAAGGATATTAGTTGCTTGCATTATTTTCTCGATATAGAAGCATCTTGGACTAGTACTAGTTTGCACTTAACTTAATGCAAACACATTCAAGATCTTCTCACCAAAGCACATATGGATTCAGCTAATGGGATTACTACCCCTATATGTCCTCAAACTTGACTCTCCTTACATCAAGGAAATTTATTTTTGAATCCTTTCCTATATCAAAGCATTATAGGTGGCTTGAAATATTTATCTTTTACTCATAATGATATTACATTTTTTGTCAATAAAGTGGCTCAATTTATACACAACCCACTGAAGATCACTGGACTACTATTAAACAAATCCTTAGGTTTCTTTGCCATACTATTTCTTATGGTCTTCACCTTCGTCATCTTCCCATTTTGCTATTAGTGCTTATGCCGATGCTGATTGGGGTGGGTGGGTTAGTTGATGTTCGTAAGTCAACTTTGGGCTTCTGTATTTATGTGGGTAATAATCTTATCGCTTGGGGCTCCAAGAAGTAATGCACTATACCTTGATCTTCTACAAAGACTAAATATCGAGTCCTTACTTCCACCTCTACTGAAATTTAATGGGTCACTTTATTACTTACTAAAATCAGTATCTCGGCTTCTTCTACTCCTATCACTTATTGTGACAACTTAAGTGGTGCTACCTATCTTACCTCTACACCCATCTTCAATTCTTGTTCGATTTTCATTTTGTTCATGATTAAGTGTTTAAAAAGCTCCTTCATGTTTGATATATTTCTTCATAAGATCAGTTGGCATAATCTCACAAAACCTTTATCCAAAAGTCATTTTCAGCTTTTGTGTTCCAAGTTGACAGTTATTGAACCTCCTACTCAAATTGAAGGAAAGTGATAAGGGATAACTATGTATCTCATTTAATTTGAATTTTATATTTTGTATATCTATATAACTACTTATCTCATAATTGTTATTTTTGTATTATATATTTGTTATGTACATCAATGATAATCAGAAGTATTATTCTTCCTCTCATTCTAGCCTTAATAGTTCAACAATTGTATGCTAAGTTCTTGTAAATGAATTTGAAAATAAGTGGGCAAAATTAATTTCAAAATATAATTTGAATATAGATAAAAAAAGATTGGGCAAAGTAAATGAATAGGATGAAATATAACTATGCAAAGGCATTTCTTATAGGAATTTTTTTTTTTTGCAAGCATGACTATTACTTAAACATGTGAAAGCTATCATTATTGTATAAAAATATATGTTTATATACAACAAAGGCTTGTTGATTTTATATGTCATTTTGGTAATTGTCTTTAAAGGGCTCAAAATAATAAGGATTATAATGATTTTATTGCATCACATTTAGAAGCACAAATGTAAATACATATGAACTCACCAGAGAAAGAAATAGAAAATAATTACACAAGAACAATGCATATGGAGGAATGTGAAATACAATTTAAGTTTCTAATTTATTTTTATAACTATAATATTACCCTTTAACTTCTATATGTCAATGTATAAAAGAAAATAAGTTCATATTGAAATTCAAAAAGAGTGTTTATTAAGAAAAACACTTGTGGAAAACAGTGAAAATATGATGATAAATGTAGTCAACATGTATGTGAATAAAGTTGAGGGTGAAGTTGATAGAAGCGTTACAATTCAAACTCAAGACATGACTTTTTATTGCTTATGTAAGACGATGGAATGAAAAGGTTCGCCTTGTAGGTAAGTTTTTTATATTCTCAAATAAGAAAAATTCCCAAAAAATATTTATACAAAAAAATGGATGAACGATGTGAAGTGTGATGATATAACACTATCTAGAGCTTTTAAATTTTCAATAGAGGATATGAAGTTATAACGATTTGCTTCTCTATATTCCTATTGTTCAAGATTGTATTAGTTGTCATAAGAAAATGATGAAATTTTTGCCATAGTAAAAATGGAGATAAAAATAATTACAAATCGAATGTGATAAATAACAGCTAAAGTTGAAAATAAAAATGTTCCATCAAGAAAAAGGAGATTCCCAGAACAAGTTATAAAAGATCCATAATTAGTTCAAACTAAAGGAGAAAAAGAAGGGGCTGCAACTAAACATGATATAAGAAAATGTAGAATGTGTAATAAATCTAGCCACACAAAAATTATTTGTCCTATGCATAATATTGGGAAACAAATACCTGGTAAGGACAAAATTGTATAGTTTTTTTTAATCTTAATGTAGCTGTTATCATTGTTCAAAATCTTTAGTTTTAAAATAGATATTATTTATTCATATAGGATTTAAAAAAATATTCACAAAGATTGATGTGTTTCTAAAATGTTTATATAAAAAAATTTCTTATTGAAAATTGAATTTTTTTTGTTCTTTAATTTTATTGTAGCTATATTACTTCTAGCACATGACATTTTAATTCCTAACAAAGAATTAAGAAATTGATGATTCAAATCATATGAGAAAATATAAAAAAGAAGTGATAACTATATCATTTTTCTAGCGAGCATCTTAATAAGTTAAAATAAACAAAATCTGATGCCCAGGCCCAACCCGCAGCGTAGGGTTTTAAAACGCATATGATGGGAGAAGGTATCCACACCCTTATAAGGTGTGTTTCGTTCTCCTTCCCAACCGATGTGGGATATAACAATCCACCCCCTTAGGGCCCAGCGTCCACGCTGGCACACCGGTCTAGGCTCTAGCTCTGATACCATTGCAACAACCTAGACCAACCCGCATCAGATATTATCCATTTTGCCCAGGCCTAACCCGCAATGCACGATTTTAAAATGTGTCTGATGGGAGAAGGTATCCACACCCTTATAAGGTGTGTTTCATAATAATGACAATTATTACCCTACTAACTTGAATTATTGATAGATATTTTAACAAAGATTGTCACTAAGGATTAACTACTTACAACCCCCTTGAAAATAATCAAAGAATGTGGCTTGTCGATGGTCGCACACACACAGAAAAGGAAAAATAAATCTACAGCGTAGCTCTAGAAAATAATCACAAGTTCTAAACCTAAATATATCCCAATTGTTTGTCCATTTGCCATAAGTGTAAATATATAATCCTAATTCTAAAATACTTGTGTGCAAATAAATTTGCTAGAAAAGATCAAACATAAGTGGCAATAATCAAACTTAGTTCTCTAAACTCTTTCAAAATCATTTTATTATTGTATACTTTTGTGAGAGTTGGTGAATGTTAGAATAGATATTATTGTTCTTTTATTTTTTGAGATTAGAAAATGGGAAGTGAGATTATATTCTAAAGGAATTGGTTTATGTTTTTAGCCATTAAGACACTTGGGAATTTGATTTTAGTGTGAGCCTTGAAAACACTTATGAATTGATTTTTGAGTGAGCCTTGAAAAATCAAGTTGTAAGGTTTAAGTTGAGCCTAAAACTCAAGTTGTAAAAATCAATCTATGGAAATAAATTGTAATGATTCAAAATCCTAACTTGGGGAGAAGTTACGTGGAGATCCGAACTCCTTAAATTCTTGTGTTCAATATTCTTCCTCCTTAATATTTCCTTTAATTCTTGTTCAAATCTTTTAATTTCTTATTATTGTTCAATAGTCTTATTCACCCCCCTCTAGGACTCTTTCACATACTTTAGTGAGAAGCTAAGTGGTGCTAGTCTAACCTACCTTAAATATGACAAAGAGTTATATGCATTAATAAGAGTCCTTAAAATAGGGAAACATTACCTTAGCTATAAGGAGTTCATAAACCACACCGACCATAAGTCCTTGATGCA
The DNA here is from genome assembly GCA_947683625.1 of Mallotus nudiflorus. Taxonomy (NCBI): domain Eukaryota; kingdom Viridiplantae; phylum Streptophyta; class Magnoliopsida; order Malpighiales; family Euphorbiaceae; genus Mallotus; species Mallotus nudiflorus. The sequence goes on along the minus strand of CANTUR010000094.1, from coordinate 54,092 downwards.
AAATGGGTCAAAGGTAGGTTAAGGCAAAGGTCAAGGCAAGTTGAGCAAGAGACATGCCAAATGGGTAAAGTTCATTGAATCCTTGTCATACATCATCAAGTAGAAGCAAGGTAAAGAGAATGTGGTAGTCAATGCTTTGTCTAAAAGGAATGCCTTAATCTCTAAACTTGATGCAAAATTATTTTTATTGAATGTCTTAATTTTCTTCCTACAAGTGTGTGTATGTGTGCACATAGGCTCTTATGCTTGTATGTGCATATGCGCTATGGTGGTGTGAGTCCATATGCATTTTATACATTTTATTAATTTATTTTAGATTATATGTTCACTAATTTAGTCTTGAAATGCTATTATAAGTTTTAAAAATGTTTACCTTTATCATTCATGTATAAAACTTAAAGTTAAGTTGTTCTAGCCGATAAAATCTATACCTAAAAAAAAGAAAATAATTTGCATATTATTTATTTACTAGATAGTTTTTAGATAATTTTTTTTGCAAAAGTTAATGGCTATTAACTTTTAGGAAATAAAGAGTTGTTTATAGTGAGATTTTTGTAAGAGCATATCATTGTCTTCAATAAGTTATTATTTTAATAACTTCAATTTTCCTTTAATGTTGATTCAAGCTCTCTTCTCTCTTTTACTTAGGACTTAGCTCTCATCTATTTACTATGGTTAGTGCTATGTTTGATTAATTTCAGTTCTATTTAAGGCTAAGTGGTCTCATAGTTGCTATCTAGTTTTCTTCTTTATGTTTTTGCTAGTCTAGGGAAGTTGGTAGTTAACTTCTTTTGCTATTTGGTTTTGGTAGAAAATTATTTTTTTAGCTAATCCATTATATTTACATATATTTCCTTTAGTTTATATGCTAGAAATATACTTATTCTACATTTTTTTATTAATTTGTGTTCTCATTATTATTGTTGTTATTATTATTTCTCCATATGAAGAGGGATTGCATGTGTTTGTACTATAATGACAAATGTCATCCTTTCAATAACTTAAAAATGGTAAGGAAGCATATAACAGCAAAAGGCCATTTTACAATACATAATGGTGATGGTGATGATGATAAAAAAGCAAAGTTGGAAGAATTCTTTTATTATTATAATATGTTTATTTCATTTTTGTGCCCTTTTTCTTTAGAATGATATTTACTTTTGTGCTATACTTTTTTTTCAATGATTCTTATAAGAGCATTGTAATTTTTTTATAGAGTATAAGAGCATCATTTGTAATTAGAAATTAAGGTTTTCTTATCCATTGATTTGCTTCCTATGATTAATTACTGGGTCATTTTCATTTTGATTTATAAAGGAACACTGTTTATATGTTGTTAGAATATTTGTTTTCATTCTCATAGTTATGTTGATTAGAATGGGAAATAACTAATTTCCTTAAGTGATATGGCCAACATAATAGAACTTAAAGGTGGTGGTTTAAAGCTTATCTTAACGATAAGATCTGATAGTAAAATATCTTCCAAAACCAGTGGTTCTTGGGAATTTTATGCTATTATTGTCAAAAACCACATCCTTCACTTGCCAATGGTGTGGCCATTATAGCTATACTAGCCTTAAGCTTAGTTTGTACTATCCCATATAAATATTTTTATCTTAAATAGTTTTTCACACTTTTTAATTCAGTTGAACCTACACCACTCATTCATATTCATTATATGAAATCTAAACTGAATTATACTTCAGGTATAGGAGCATGGAGCTGGCAACTGTATAGTCAAGACACTAGATAGGGATAAAAGTGATAAAGGAAATGAATAAATTAATAGAGGCCATGCACACCAAAATTAGCATCAAAAGTAACATTATTAGGAACTTTTCCCAAGAATCTTCCATACTAATTTTAAAACTGAAATGTTTTGTCAAAAGTTCCATATCAATGTCGGTGCTAAAATTTTGTCATAATAATTAATGTGGACTGCATTTACTTGTTAGCATATTGTTAGAGTGGTTTTATGCATTTCAGTTTGTAATTAACCAAATTAATTGCATAAAAATATAAGGGCTTTATTATTGGATTTTATAAACTATTTCCTCAAGAGATTATTTAATCAGGTTCATGTCATTGAACATTTGAAAACATTATAGTCCCTAATGAGGCTATCATACATCCAAGATGTTTTTTTTGGTTTGCTATACATGTTAATGCATGGGAAGAGGTGAACATTTTTGATTACCAACTCTTTTTAGGTATAATGAAAGGTAGAGTTTGGACCAATCTAAGAATAATTATCCATTATATTGTCCAAAATTGCTAATTGAATTTGCATCTTATATGCAGTGAAGCAAGCTAGCATGCTTGCTACTAATTGATGCTCAGTTGAGTTTGAATTTGCTAAAGAAATTCCAAATTAGGTGGAATCTCCTATCCTTAAATTGTTGATAGAATAAGCAAAGCTATCCTCACACACATCGCTAAAAAAAAGAAAACAAGATTAATGAGTTCTTTACTTTGATTGACATTATTACATTCTCATTTTTAACAAAATAAAATTTACTTTGCAAATCACAATTCTACCTAAAACAAATGTTACAACAGAAGGTGCCTATACATGTAAAGTTTAAAACAAAATAACATTTTGTGCATATACATCACCTAAAAACCTATTATGCAAATTTATATTCAATTTCAAATTAAAAAAAATGTAATAACCAATTTAGTAATGTAACTAGTTAAGTCCAAAATTTAGGTCTATAAAGCATATCTAATCACATGTTTAAAATCTTATCCACATGTCACTTTTAAATGTTAGAAGACTATTAAAATTCCCATAATATATGTCACCTTCCTTCAAGTTTTTTTCATTCACTTCTCATAAAAGAATTGCCAACACATTGAGACAAAGAATGAATATCACTAAAAATTAAAAGGGCATGAGATAAAAGGATATGATAGAATTAAGATTAATAAAAATTTTAGAGTTTTCTATTATAAAGAAAAAAAATAGACAAAACCATGTAACATATACCTAATTGTCATGGAAGCGATAGCATGCCATCAGGAACTGCACAAAACTAGGACATCTAAGAATATTTATAACTGAAACCAAACTGGTAAATGAAAAGAGTAGTAAAATAAGCATGATTAACTACATAATTACTAAAATTTCACATGCAAATAACTTAATAAAGATAAATAAATCCAATAAAAAGCCCAGTCATGTCAAATTTCACTAGTTAGTTATTTTAAAAAGGGTTAAACGGTGCACCTCATTTGATCCTATTTTTTTTATTCCAGTTTAGTTAAAATACCATTTGATATATGCAGATGTACACAAATATGCAAAATTTTAGAAAATGTATTTCTTTTAACCATAAGAGATTAGAAAGAAAAACACAATTACTAAAAAAAGAAAGAAAAAACACTACTCTATAACACAATAAATTCCAAATAAAAGAACCATTTAACTCAAATAATAGTGGCATTAAATTAGGTCCCTCGAGGCTAAAAAGTTTTTAACTCTTAGCACCACCTAAGTAAATGTAAAAAGAAAGACACAACAAAAGTTGCATTAAAATATTAGCTATAATCAAAAGCTCATATTGATTAAATTTCCCCTAAATATCAATCCTATGATAAAAATATGAATATGAATATGAATATATGTATACATCTTTAAAGTAATTTTAAAATTTTTAAAATAGATAAATAACCAAAATAAAATAAATTTAGTATACAGGTCATGCAATCTTACCTAACAAAACCCATAAATAATATACTTAAATCCAACATAAATCAAAACAAACAAATAAAAAAGAGCATATTATGAACCCTAACAAATATGATACAACATGTTAAAAGCAACATAGAAGACCATAAAAAAGTAAATGATTATAATTGATTAGTAGAATAGGAAATGAATAGAATAAGAGAGAGGAAATTGCTTACAAAGTTCTAGTTGCCATATGTGTATCAGCATTCTTATCAACAATAAGTTGTGTGATTAGAATCTGCTGCGTTAGGCTAATGATTTCCTCTTGAAATTCAATCAGAATTAAGAGAACAAGAAAACCAACACCTTTAGAATTAGTCCAAAACATTCCAAGAATTACATATACAGAATTGCCAAAAGCCACTATAGGATTTGGTGGTAACAAATTAGTGGGCACAAGTAGTTTCCAGCATGTGTACAAGGAAATTCTTTCATATGGGACTCCCATTGCTATAAAGGATTGTAATTTCAGTGTAAGGGAGAGTAAAAGGTATGAATTTTATACGAGCTCCACCCATTAGCCATTACACTCACATTTCTCCATTTATTTTAATAAATAAAAACCCAAAAACATAGTTTAATCACCTCTTAATGTAAAATACCAATAATAATTCATCATAAAAAGAAAACTAATGTTAATTCTTAATATATAAAAAAGAAAAGTTGCTAACCTTAAGAGGGATAGGGGAGCATGAGTTGTAAAAATGGCAGTCATAAATATCAAATTTTTATAGTAAGGCTAGTAAAGTAAATATCAAGGTGGGGAGTGAATGACTATGAGGCTATGATTAAAGCAGCAACATAAGTGAGCAAAAAGAGAATCAAGGCAATGGGGGATTAGAAGTTGAAAAAGCTGGGAATAATAATAATTTTTTTTACAACCTTAGAATTCAATCGGTCAACATTTTAAAGTATTTCTAGGTATACATTTTGCACATGGATTTAATGTATTTTGACAATAATTAATAAATTCTACTTTCTCACCAAACTTATAGGATAAAGTTCCATAAAAATCATTTTAGCTAATTCAACTTTATTAGTTTCATCCAAATATTTAAATAATTGAGATGGATTATAAGAAGAACCTATGTACCTAGAAATTTGCATTTGTTGTTTTGCCAGTCCAATTTGGATTGGATGCTTGGCAATTAAATGTTGTTGTAGTGTTCCATACCCACCTCCAGCTTTGAATGGCATTTTTTTAGGCAATAGGTACAAGTTACTTTGTAAATGCTATTTGCATTTGGTTGTTGAGGTTTCTTGAAATGCACTTGAAAAATATCAGATCCTCATCATCCTCAAACTCCACTATTAATTTATGAGGGTTGCACTTGTTCTTGTTCTTATGAATTAATATCGGTGGTGATATCTTCCACCAAATTTTCTTCAGTGTTCACAAAATCTTCTTCTAAATGATCTATCATATTGTATAAATCAACAATAAATGGTTGATTGTCAAATTCACTTCTTCTTCTTATACTTGAACTTGCCATTTGATTTATAGAGTAAATACAAAATTTTTAATAAAAAATTGAAGAAATAATAGAGAGGAGGAGGAGTAGTAGTAGTATTATTATTATTATTATTATTAGTAATATTAATTAGAGAGTAGTAGTAGTAGCAATAACAATAATAATAATTATAGAGGAGTAGTAGTAGTAATAATAACAATAATAATAATTAGAGCGGAGAAGGAGGAGGAGTAATAATAATAATAATTAGAGAGTAATAATAATAATAATAATAATAAGATTGTAAGAGAAGATTGAGAATGAAAATTGAGAGAAAATGAATGAGAAAGTATGTATATGAATAATTGTAAAAAAAATTATGAGTAGGGGAAAGGTATTTATAGAAAAAAAAATCTTAAAATGCCCATATTATCCTCAAAATATAAATGTTATTAGGGTCAATTTATTGTGAGTGGGGGAAAGGTATTTATAGAAAAAAATTATCTTAAAATGACCATATTACCCTAAAAATATAAATGTTATTGGGGTCAATTTAGCCATCTTGTATTATTTATTTATATATAATTTAAGTAAAAAAAAAAGAGTAAGTGACAAATAGATTGCTATAAAACTATTCATAGTTTGTGATAAATTAATATTTAGGTAATATTAATTTGGCTATCACCTCTATCTATTTTCCTTGATTAGTATGTGATACTAATAGTGGGAGGTAGTGAGTCTCATACTACTTTATATGAGATATTAGAATAGACATGTGGATACTCATGTGATGGGTGGATTGAACATAATGTTAGATTTATGATTGTGTGGATATTCACTTATAGTCAACAATCACAATCTGTGTCATAATTGTGCATATAGTCCTTTGACATGTGGCAACATGGTCATCCACATTAAGTGGTTAGGGTTTGTTATCGCTTACATACTTATGTTAATCAGATATGGGTATATGGCATGTGGTGGCTCTAGTCAGTTAAATGTAGGGATGAGTGTTCGACCAGGATGGGATTCATTGCTTAGAGTAAATCAGGATAAAATCCTATGCTATCTAAGTTTATTCTTGACAAATAAGTTCTTGGCCATGACAAACATAATAGTTTGAAAGAGCTTCAATGCTAGAAAGGTGTTTCTAGTATTTGTTATGTTTTATCAAGAATATAACTTAAGATGAGGTCATATGATATAGCTACTAGAGTTTGATTATACCTTGACTCTAAACTATATTAAGGTCTTTTAATGAAGGGATTTTAGTGCACGGTAATTATGACCAAAGGGTCCATGTGAATTAATGTATGCATTCATTTCTAATTGGGTAGTTGTGATATCAATGCTAGGGGTCACTCACAACTTATGAGAACTAAATATGTATAATTTGGATTTTCACATTTAGATTTGAAAAGAGTTTCAAATAATATCAAGTGTTGATATAATATCTTCTCATTATCAATTAGCCATGAACCTAGTAAGTCACACCTAAAAGAGTTTTACCAAATCATTATTAACATTAATCTAATTATTGATTAAAGTGTTTAATCAATTAATTAATATAAATAGAATTGGATTTATGCTTTAAGTAATAATTCTAGCATATCATGAAATCTAATTCAAGTAAGGGTTTAATTATTAATTTATACTTAATTAATATGAGATATTAATTAAGGTATTAAATTAATAATATATATTGTTTCTTTTTAGACTTGGATTAATGGCATAAGTTGTTTAGGCCTAGGCCTAAAAGGGTTTTGGACCAAAGATTAGTCCAAGATATTGAGAAGGCCCATGAACCTTATATAGGCACATTTTGCTTAATGAATTAGGCTTAGGCTAAGTGTTGGCCCAATTACCAAGTCCATACAAATTGATGTGGTCAAATTTTTCATGTTAGGCACATTATCTTTTATATGTAAATTGTTGACTGTGGCATATTAGGCACATTATCTCTTATATGTATAATGTTGACCTTGGCTCAATTAAAGATTAAGGTTCACTTATTTGTGTAGAGAATGTATATAGACATATACATGAGATGTATTCAATTCTTTACATACTTATCTCTTATACAAGTTGTATACCTATCATGATAAGTTGTATACATGTAATGTAAGCAATTATGTCATTAGGGTTTTCTTTCTCTACATATAAATACATAACCTAAGATATGTTTCTAAGGTTAGATGAGTTAGAGAATTTTGTGTAGAGACACATAAAAGAGAGAAACAACATATACCCAAAATAAACCCTAAGTATTCTTACTAATGGATTGAATTAGTGTAAGTTTATGAGGGTCTATTGAGATGGCATCTTGCATCTAACTAAATTTGCACAATAAGGTGATTAGTGAAGCTTTAGTATCTCAAGCTAGAGGCCTAACACTTGGGAGGCTAAGCATTTCATTCAAGAGTTGAACCAAAGAATCTAAAACTTGTAGATTAACTATTATGGTCTATATCAAACTTAGGAGTTAGTAAGTTTTTTTAAACTTAGAATGCCTAGGATGGTTTACATGTTGATGTGTAGTTCAGCTATGTGTAAAATGCAAATTGGATCTATGGGAATGGAATTCTTCATATGATGAAGGGTTATGTAAGTAAAATTTTTTGAAATTTTACCCTATCTAAGGCATGTGTTCACTATACTTGATTATTGCATAACCAATTCCTTCAACAATAATGTGTTGGCCTAGGACCTACCATGCCTTAAAAGAAGCCAATGTTGGTGGTTTTTTAGCCTAGGATCCACCATGCATTGCAAGAAGCCAATGTTGGTAGTTTTAGGGTATGGATGGGCCAATTGACGTCTCATGAAAGGCATCGGTACCCGTTTGTATGATGTGGTCTGCATCTCCCCTAGGATTCACATGGTCTTCATTCCTCTACTCACTTATACATGTATTGAATTCTTTTTACTTATAACTTAGGAATAATACCTTGAACTATAATACTATTATATGGGTTTCCATGTCATTATTGCTAGTTTTAGCTTAAGGTGTTAGTATCGTCATATTGCTATGTTTTCTCATTAAAAGATATATATTTAGAAAAAAAATTTATTCATGCAAACTATATGTTACACCCAATTAAATTGCCTATAAGGTGCATACTTATACATTTTTAAGTTTATAAAGTGTGTCTTTATATGTTTCTATGCCCCCGTCTTGGTGTATTGAATTCTTTTTGCTTATAATATAGAGTTTTCTTTATATCATAAGCTCATTTCACACGTTAACATTGAACAACTTCTACTCCATTCTTCTTCTTGTTGTTGTTCTTATTTTTCTTATTCTTCTTCTACATCCCCTGAACTTTGATTTCTGTAAAATAACTATTTTTCTCTCCTATTGATTTCTTCCAATTTGCAAAACTAGAGTATTAGATAGACATCTCTGAATTTTCATGAAATAAAAAGTTAATAAGTAGTATTAACATTATCACTATAAACTTATACTTGCATGCACATATATGAATTTTTATGAACAATTATGTTAATACTATAGTGCATTATTTTTGGAGTATGAATAGTGTTGATATATATTTTGCTGATTTCAGGGAGCTTTGGGTGGTGTCTTAGACATACCTTACAGTGATAAGATGTTTGTTGGCTTTTCAAAGGATAACAAACAACTTGATGTTGAAGTTCACCACAAGTATATGTATGGTGGTCATGTTGCATATATGAATGTAATTTTCTCATCAAGTACTACTTTTAATTTCACTAGTCATTTGTATCTTAAGTTTATTGGTATCAATAGCAAAAAAAAAATTTATGGTTATAAAATCATGTTGCATTGGATTACTTTGTGTATTTTCTGTAGACTTTGATGGAGTATGGGCTAAAGAAATATTAGGCTTATTTTAGTGAATACATCAAGAGGGGAATTAAGCTAGTTGCCATTATAGAGTTATATAATAAGGTTTGTGCTACAATTCATGCTGATGCCACTACCAAGAAAATAGAGAAGCAGCCACTAAGGAGCACAAGAGGTTTATTACTATTTAATTTGCATAATTGACATTTGTCTTATAAGATTATCAATTAAATTGTTAGGGTTTCTATTGCCTGGTTATATTAACCATTAAGTGCCTAAATTTAACTTTACTTTATAGGCCTTTTATTGATTTTTATTATGGCATAATTTTAGTTTGACCGATTAGAATGATGTTGGCTATAAATAGAGTCAAAGTAGTTTCATTGTGTTTTTATTTTACCACTCACTACAATAATTGTTATATACAGTTGATGACTTTTTGAAATGATTTTTCTTTGATAGTTCATCATTATTTTGACTTTCAAATTACTCCTAACTTATACACACTTGAAATAAACACATTAGTTACTCAAAATTAGATTTGTTAAGGTCAAAATGAAAATTGATAACTTGCTAAGATCAATAGTATACAATAGGCTTTCCTTCTTGCATCAAGACTCCACCAGTACCTATGTCGCTTGCATCATAGTCAAGTTTAAAAGGTTTAGTGAAATTGGGTAAAGATAATAAAGGTGCACTACTTAGTTTGTCTTTCAATAAGTTAAAAGCCTCATTTTTCTCCTTTCCCCACTTAAAACCAACATTATTCTTTATGCATTTAGTTAACAGTGTGCAGTTATAATAGAAAAATTCTTAATGATTCTCTTATAAAAACTTACTAAACCGTGAAAACTCCTAACATCATGAATACTAGTGGGTGTTGGTTATTCCTTAATTACTCTTTCCTTTTCTTGGTCTACATGAATCTCATTGTCATTGATAATATACTGAAGAAATGTAATTTCATTAATGCAAAATGTGCATTTCTTTAGATTTGCATATAACTTATCTTTTCTCAAAACAAACTTGAAATATTGTACATGCTCTTCTAAAGTCTTGCTATAAACTAAGATATCATCAAAATAAATAGCAACAAATTTTCCAATGAATGGTCTTAAAACATGATTCATTAACATCATAAAAATGCTGGGTGCATTAGTTAAACTCAAAGGCATTACTAACCATTCATATAAACCATGTTTAGTTTTAAAGGCTATTTTCCATTTATCACCCTCTCTAATTCTTATTTGATGATAACCATATTTTAAATCAATTTTTGAAAACAAACATGAACCATGAAATTCATCCAACATATCATTTAGCCTAGGAATAGGATGTCTATACTTCACCATGATTTTATTGATGGTAAGACAATCAGCACACATCCTTCAAGTTCTATCCTTTTTAAGCACAAGTAAGACGTGCATGGCACATGGACTCATGCTTTCATGAACCTAACCCTTCTTCATAAGCTCAATTATTTACTTTTGCATTTCTTTGGTCTCCTCCATGTTGTTTCTATAGGATGGTATGGAATGCTAGCTTTGAGTATGAAGTCTATTTAGTGTTCAATGCCTCTTTTGGGTGGCAAACCATTTGGAATTTCATTTGGAAATAAATCTTCATATACTTACAATAATTCAACAACAACACTAGGCAAACTATTGGTTATTTCATTATAAATGATAAAAACATCCTTGCAAAAAAGTATAAGTAAAGGTTGGCCTAAAGACATGGCTTCCCCCACATCTCTCATAGTGGCAAAAGCACTCATTTTCTTTTCTTTAAAATATTTATTATTTTCTCTCCCCTCAAATTTTCCATTTTGCTTAAGTTCAAAAGATTGTTATTTAGGCTTACTCACATCACCTTTTTCTTTTCTCTTCTTATGAAAAGTTCTTTATATTATTGTTTTATATGCTTTCGGTCCTCAAAAATCTCCTTTGTGTCAATGGTCCAAGAGTAAATATTTTCCCATCCATAGTCATGGAATATCTAATTTTGAAACCTTCATTATTTGCTTTCTTATTATATTACCAAGGTCTTCCCAAAAATGTATGGGCAACTTACAACATTAGTACAACTTCCCCCATTAATAATCATATTACATAGATTGTTAGAAATTAAATAATTAGTGTAAAATAAATTTTCCCTTTGTTCCCTATGGTCTTCTAATTTATTTTTCAAACTCAATATTCTTTATACAACTAGATTATCACCCTTGGCATACTCAATATCACTACAATCTTCTAAAGGTGGTATTTCATCATCACTCTCCTTTTCACTTTTTGATTCAAAATTACCATTTTTTAGGATCATAGTCCTTTTATTAGGACACTCTTTAGCAATATGTCCACTCCCCAAACATTTAAAACATTGATTCTCCTTATTTTCAGTTGGTTTTAGCTCATTTTTTCCTTTATTATCTAAGTCATTTTTATTTTTTTCATTCCCTTTTGACTTAGTAATATTTTTCTCATCCTTTTTCCCCAAGAAGAAGAAGTAGAACCTAAAGTTGGTTTGGAATTATACCTCTTTCCTTTAAGCTCTTTTTTAACCATTATAGCTAAATTCACCAAGTCTTATATGTCCACATAATGTTACATATCAATATGATTAGCTATGTTTTTGTTTCAGCCATTTAAAAACCTTGCCATGGTGGCTTTTTTATCTTCCTCCACATTAGCTTTAATCATGGGCATCTCCATCTCTTTATGGTACTCCTCCACACTCATGCTTCCTTTAGTCAAGGTTTAAAGCCTTTGACGAAGCTCTCTATAGTAGTGGCTAGGAATGAATCTCCTCCTCATAATTTGCTTCGACTCCCAAGAATCTCTAGGTCTTTCCTCATATATTAACCTTTATTTATAAAATTGATCCTACTAAACAATAGCATGGTCAGAAAATTCAACGGTTGAAAGTTTTACCTTTTTCTCCTTCAAATAGTTGTGACATTCAAAAATGAGATCAACCTTCCTCTCCCTTTCAAGGTAGACATCTGAATCATTTCTTCCTTGGAATAAATGAATTTTCATTTTTATGCTTCCAAGGTTATAATCTACATCTTCCATATGGTGTCTCCTAGCTTTCCTTCTAGGATGTCTAAGCAAAGTGATTTGGTCATCCTTTAAGTCATCTTCATTATCATAGTTATCTTACTCTAATGGTGGTGGTCTTCTTTGTCTAAGTTCTATACCCATTTGATTAAAGAGATCATCTGTCTTTCTAATCTCTTATTGAACCCTCTCCCATCATAAACATTCTTTTAAATTGTTATTGCATGATTTGTAACATTTAATCATTTGTTGATGACGTCCTTATATCCTTTGACATGTTTAAAAACCTAAAATGTTATGACATTAAATAGAAATAAAACCTCACAACACTCCCTCACATTTTTCACTTAAAATTTTTCTACACTCACTCTTATGTTTGCACTTAATTTTTGGATTTTATCCTCTTTAATGGTCTCATACAATCTTTCTTTCTACTACTCTTAATTTGCTTTAATGACTAAGATACTTAAATAAACCAAAGTTAAGAATATGGCAATCAATGGAATGAAAATTTTGGGTGGGCCATAAGAAAATAAAAAGGTAGGCTAAAGAAACAAATAAGGACAAATAACAATTAGACACTTCATAATTTTTTAAAATGTAAGCAAATAAAGAGGAAATACAAGAACATAAAAAATTCATAATTTTTTATGTTTGATTTATTATTTGCTTTTAATAATAATTAGCTCAAACAAAGAAAAAGAGTAATAAAGAACACTTGAATAACAACACAAGAACAATGGTAGATAGAAACTTAAAATAAGAGGAAATAAAATAATAATAATTAAATCACAAATAAAAGGGATAAATAAACCTAAATCTTGAGCCAAAGCTCTGATACCAAAAATGATGGAAATCAATAAATTCATAATATAAGCGCCCTAATAGTCTCAATACTATGATAACTTGACAATAAAATTTATCAGCTTCCAAGATTATGTTATATGATAATTTAAGAAAGAGATAAGAGAACTATTTTAGTTCTTACCAAATTAGAATAAGATTATTAACCTTTTATTCAAGTTCCCCAATAGCTAAAAAACTATAATAAACTTGTAATGGAAAAGAATTAACACCCTTAAACAATTGATAAAGACTTCAATAGACTTTGAGGTCTTTAACACCAAACAAAATAAAACAAGTTTGAGAAATGAAGAAGAAGACAAAGATTTTGGGTTTTTGATGACACAAACCTAACTAGGCTTGATAAGTCACAAAGTTCATGCAAGAACTTTAAACAAATTTCTCACCAAAGAAATTTAGTATATTATAACTCAATTCAACTTAGAATCCTTACAAAGGAAATGAGGTCATATTTATATAGATATAAGACTAAGCTCATACTACTATATATCTCTTTTTTAAAATAATTTTTATACTATGTAATAATCTTATCTTAGTAACAAGTTTTGGCTTTATCTTTTCTTAGAGATAAGTTTTCTCATTCCCTCTATAAGGATCTTATTTATATGAGTTCTGTATCGCATCTCATATCTATGTTATTTTACATAATGGACAATAATGGGACTGAAGGTTCACTCAAGGACTAGTATGCTAGTCTATCCATTGAAGAAGAGGAAAAATGAGTTCTAGTAATGGAAAAAGAGAATAAGCCAAAGATTATTTAAAATCTTAGATGGTGTATGGTTGGTTGATTTTTGATAAAAAAAAGTCAATTAATTTTATGGCTATGAAAAATATGATAGAACACTATGTAAAGTTGGCAAAGGAATTTATGTTTAGGAATTAAGGGCATTGACATACCTATTTTAATTCTTTCATGAAATTGATATAAGGAAGGTGCTTGATAATGGCCCATGGTTTTTCAAAAACCAAATACTTTTAGTTCATAAATTGGCTCCAAATGAATAACCAATTAGGGTTCCCTTCTTTTATGCTAAGTTTTAGGTTAAAATTCATAACCTACTAATAGGATTCATATCTGAAAAAAATCCTAACGAGTGTAGGTAACTATATTGGTTCTTTTATGGAATCGAATGGGAATAATCTGACAAGAATGTGAAGGAACTATATAAGGATTCCAGAGAAGGTAGATATTCGTTATGCACTCAAACATCATATGAAAATTAAGAAGTAAGGTGGAGAGTGGGTGTGGATTAATTTTTAATATGAGCAGTTAAAGTTCTTCTACTTTGCATGTGGCATGTTAGGTCATGGTGAAACTTCCTGCCTTGAAGTATATAAGAGTCCAATTGGTGTAGTGGTTAAGTTGTATGGTAGCTGGATGTGTAATATGAAATGAAAACCTCAAAATAAAATTAGGTAGAAGTGGTTCCAGTATGCTCCGCTGAGCAAGGATGAGTAAAAGGCGGAAGAGATTAAAGAGCAAGGGGAAATAATGAGAGTTGACAAGGAAAGTCCTCTAGTCTTGGACCTAAAAGGGAAAGGTATAAGAAGTTAGGGAAAGAATATTATGCATAAGAGAGTGGTTAAAGGAGATAATAGAGGAGTGACTATAGGAGATAATGGAGGCATAAATAGCCAAGATATGTGGATTGATTATTTAGAGAAAAATAAGGAAGGTGATCAACTAGGAGAGTTAACTGTGGTGGACACAAAGCATAGACGGAGGGAAGATGAAAGTATCTTTTTTATCAAACAAAATGAGCCTGATGAGATGAGTGAGGCTTTAGTTATTCCAATGGAAGAGGTTTCAAAAAATGGATTAAAGGTGGGCTATAGTACCCAGGACTACTAAGCCCAATGATGTGTTTAACTTGGAACTATCATGGGCTTAGCAACCCGCACACAGTTTAGGTTCTAATGGACTTAGTCCATGATAAAAAGCAGCATTTTATTTTTTTTAATGGAGACTTTGTTGACTAGTGATAAAATGGAGTCCATTAGATTAAATTTAGGCTATGATGGGCTTTTTGTTATAGATTGTGAAGGATATAGTAAAGGGTTAGCCTTACTATGGAAGGAGAAGGATTAGGGAGGTTATTAGGTTATTAAAGGAATTTTATTAATGTAGTTCTTAATATAAAATCTTTTAGGAGGTGGAGGCTTTCTAGGTTTTATGGGTACCCAAAAAGGACAAAAAGACGATATTCATGGAACCTTATATGTAAATTGTCTTATGTTCTTTTTAAGCTTTGGTGTTGCTTAGGATACTTTAATGATATTATGGTTAGCTATGAAAAGGGAGGCTAGAATAGTCATCCAAATTGGTTGATTAATGGCTTTAGATTAATTATTTCTTACTGTGGTTTAAGGGATTTAGGTTTGGTTGGGCACCAATTCATATGGGAAAAATCTAGAGGTTTCCTGAATTGGGTGGAGGAGAAGTTGGATAAGGAGTTGGTGTTACATAGTTGGGATTTAAAATTCAAGCATGCAAGGGTCTTGTGTTTGGAAGTTACTTACTATGAACATCTTCCATTATTTCTCAATCCAAAGGGTATGAGAAATCAGAGACCCACTAATAGATTTCACTTCAAAAATATATAGCTATATGATGAGAATTATTGTTATATAGTGGCAAAATAGTTGGAATATTTCTCATGGAGCTTCAATTCAATATCGAATTAATGCATGTGGTATTGATTTGTAGGATTAGGGTGGTGGACTCACTAGCAATTTCAAGAAGAAACTTTATGTTTGTAAGACTTGGATGCAACTTCTTTGTAGAAAAGGGATGCATATAGTGTTGCTAAATTTATAAGGACACAATAGCAATATTCTAAAATTTTAAATCAATAGGAAGTATTTTGGTACTATAGGGCTAAGTGAATCTATCTACAAGATGGTGATTTGAATTCTCGATACTTTTATATTCCAGCTTCTAGTAAAAAAAAAAAGAAAAATTGAACTAGAAGGTTAAAGGATGAGAATGAGGTGTGGCATGATTTGAAAAATTGTCTTAGAATGTGATGGTTACTTATTTCAAGGAGCTTTTTACTTTAAAATTTGGACAGATTAATGATTGTGTAGAGTGTGTCTGTCTAGTGGCCTCTAATGATCAAAATGCCATGCTGCATACTTCGGTGATAGAGAAAGAAGTTAAAAAGGCTCAATTTAGTATGTATAGAGATAAATCTTTAGGGAATGATGGAATGAACCTAACTTTTTTCCAGAGGTTTTGGAACATCCTAGGGAAAGATATTATAGATTTTTCCTTAAATGTTTTTTCTTTTTATTCATTGCCAGTAGGCATAAATGATATATCTATCGTGTTGATTCTGAAAAAATTGTGCAAAAAATGGCAGACTTAAGACAATATCTTTATGTAATATGATCTATAAGATTTTCTCTAAAATTCTTGCTAATTAGTTAAAGCTCATTCTTTTGAGATTTACGGTAGAGAATTAAAGTGCCTTTGTCCCATTGTTTACTATGATATATAATATAATGATGTCTTTTGAGGTTATGCATTTTTTAAAGTGGAAAACTCAAGGGAAGAAAGGAGTTTTTGCTCTTAAGCTTGACATAAGCAAAGCGTATGGTCAAATTGAGCAGTATTTTTCTAAATAAGATGATGAGTCAATTGGGTTTTAAGGAGCAATGGATTCATTTGGTGATGATGTGTGTATCGTTGGTTAGTTACACTATCTCTTATGATGGCAAAAATTTATGTCATGTTGTCCTTTTATGAGGGTTAAAACAAAGAGACCCTTTGTCTCTATATCTCTTTATCCTTTGTGTTGAAGCTTTAATTATCTTGATGTTTGATAAGAAGAGGTTAGGGTTGTTGCATAGGTGTAAAATTGCTAGAGGAACTTATGCCATATCTCACTTATTTTTATTAATGACTATTCCTTAATATTTAAGGCTTACTCTATTAAGGCAAATCTCATTAAAAATGTGTTATCTTTATATGGGCTGAGGAGTGGGCAGTAAGTGAATTATAAAAAGTCTTTGACTTTCTTTAGCTGTAATGTTAAAGGAGAGTAAAGAGATCAAGTATGTTCAATTTTAGGAGTTAATAAGGTTTCTAATCATGGTAACTAGGATTGCCATAAATTATTGGAAGTAGGAACAGAGATTTGTTTGCTTATATTCATGATAAGGTATGGCAAAGAGTAATAAGCTAGAATAGGAAGAAGTTATCTTGAGGTGGTAAGGAAATTCTCTTAAAAATAGTGGCTCAAGTGTTGCCTAATTATGCCATGAATTTTTTTTATTCCTTTGGAGCTTTGTAAGGAGCTTAAGCAGATGTTAAACTCATTTGGTAGAGAAGTAAAGGGAACGGTAATAAAGGGATTAAGTGGATATGGCAGGATGCTCTGTGTTTGCTAAAAAAGTTTGGTGGTTTAGGCTTTAAAAATCTACATAATTTTAATATAGCAATGTTAGGTAAGTAGTGTTGGAAACTTATGACATATGACAAGTCTCTTGTGTTTAAAGTGTTTAAAGCTCAGTATTTTCCTTCATATTCTTTTCTTTATCCCAAAATTAGGATCAATCTGAGCTTCATTTCAAAAAGTCTCCTGGCTATCTAGTCTTTGATGAAAATTGGGTGTAGGAGGTGTATTGGTAATGGAGATTCGACGAAAATTACAAGTGATCCTTGGTTACCAGATGCTAGCAATAGGTTTATAACTTCTCTCTTATATAAAGAAATGATAAATGCTATTATGAATAATTCATTTGTGCCATATAGGAGAGAATGGGATAAAGATGTTCTCTTTAAATTATTTAATGAGAGAGATTGTAATCTTATCCTTAAGATTCCTTTGAGTCATCAAAATATTAAGGACTCTTGGTTTTGGCTAGCTGAGTTTAAAAGAAGGTACACGGTCAAGAATGCTTACAAGATTCTACAAGGTTATATTGAAGCACCTGGATTTTTTTATAAAGGCTACAAAAGGATGTCTACCTATGGTGGATTCTTTGCAATTGTGCTAAGTAGAAGTTGCTGTAACTTTTGTAGTGTGTTTAAATGATTGTGGATCTATTTTACACTCTTTAGTGCAATGTAGTTTTACAAAAAGATGTTAGGATCTTGTTTTACCTAGTATGCCCACTTCTTTTGATAATTTTCAAGGATTGCTCAATTTTCTATTTGACCATTATAGTCTTAATGAAGTTTTTTATGCTATGATGGTTTGTTAGAGCCTTTGGAGGCATAGGAATTTGTTAGTTTAGAAAGGTGTGGCAAGTTTATCTCAATCAGTGGTGCTCCTTGCGTCAAATTTTCTTTTGAATTGGAAAGAAGCTCAGAAGATTATGTCATTGGTGACTACTACAGTTGTACAAGTTGTCAAGGCTATTGAAAAATGGTCTAAACAAAATGTGGGGTAGGTTAAAGTTAATGTTGATGGGGCTACTTTTGTTAATAGTTGTTGGGTTCAGGATAGTAGTTAGGAACAACAATGGAAATATGCTGGCAGTAAAATAAGTGTGTTATAAAGGCTTCATGGAGGATAAAGAGACTGAAGCGTTTAGGATTAGAGAGGCTTTACATTGGATAAAGGACCAATAATGGTCAAATGTGATCCATGAGAGGGGCTCTTCACTAGTGTTTGAAGCTTTTCAAAAGCATTATCAGGTTTTAACATTATAGTTAATTATTGTTATTTGTTAGTTCAAAGTATTTCTAGCTAAAATAATTATTGATTCATCAATCTATGAGTATGGCTACTCATTATTATTAACCTTAGCAATAATCAATCTTAATTTCATCATCAAAAAATTAAATATGAGCATTTAATTTGTTTGTTTAAGTGTGTATAAGTTAGAACTCTATTGGAAGTTAAAATGAAGTATGAATATTTTGGGCTAATTCAACCTCTGAGATTCAAAAAGGCTTTTGACATCATTAGACCTTTATAATAAGAAATTTATATTCTTCAAATTTAAAGTAGACATATTGATTATTCTAAATTAAGCTTACTTGTCAAAATCCAAGTTCATTTGGGTATGTAAATATTGAGTCAAAATTAACGTATGCAGCTGCCATTTTAGATTATACAACTCTTAGTATTTTGGATATATCTTGAGCTAAAGAAGTCAAATTCAGGTGATTTAAAATGATATGAAAATATAAGTCAAATATCTATAACTTTTATGAAGAAAGTATAGGCAAATTAGAATTTCTATAATAGAAATCATAGTTTCAACTTGTGCATAACTATTTGAAAGTAGTCTGCCATTTTAGATTGTACAACTCTTAGTATTTTGGACATATATTGATCTAAAGAAGTGAAATTGAGGTGATTAAAAATGATATGGAAATATTATTCAAATATCTATAACTTTTATGAAGAAATTATAGGCAAATTTTAACATCTCCAACATAAAATCACGGTTTCAACTCATTCACAGTTGTCTAATAATAGTCTACATTTTAGTTTGCATAACTCATAGTATTTTGGACATATCTTAAGCTACAAAATTCCAATTAAGGTGATTCAAAATGATATAGAAATCAAAGTCAAATTCCTATAATTTTTATGGAAAAAGTGTGGGAAAATTCAAATGTCTCTAGTAACTAATCATGGTTTCAATCCATGCACAACAATTTGACAGCATTACTTTTAACAATTCAATATTATAAATGTTGGATTCAAAATATAGATGTTGGACACATTATTTGCACCTCCAATAGCTATAATTTTGATTATTTATCTATATAAATACCTTTAGAGCTGAATGAAAGTGAAGACATTTTTGCTTATTATCATTCTCTATCTTAATATTCATTAAAGCTCTCAAATTCTCAAATATTCACTCTTTGTTTATAACTCTTGTGAGAGTTGATTGTGTGTTAGAAATATAATTTATTTTATCTCAAATCTTGGGATAGATTAGAAAGGAAGTGAGATTTATTTCTAAAGGAATTATTTTAAGTGTTGTCCATTGAAACACTTGGGATTTGGTTTTTTGAGTAAGTCTTGAAAACTTATGTTGTAAGGTTGTAAGAGTGAGCCATAAAACTCTTGTATAATCTCAATATTATGAATAAGTTGTGGGTGATTAAAAATCCTAACTTGGAAAAATGTTAGGTGGAGACATAAGATTGTTGTTGAATATGAACTTTTTAAATCATTTTATTCTTCATTCTTCCTTCTCAACATTCTTTCAATTCTTGCAAAGAATTATTTGCAATTCCAATTTTATTTAATAGCCCTATTGACCCCCCTCCAGGGATTTTTCAATTAGTTTCAAAGCTTGAATTCTAGGAACTTCATTTCTAGAATACAAGATCTTGAGGATTGAATTATAAAATATTTTTTCACTTAAACCATTCTTCGATGGTAGTAACTATCCACATTGGAAGTTCAAAATGGAGCTATACCTTGATTATGATTCCATGAAACTTTGGGATATTGTCCTAAAAGGTTAGGAACCACCTACAACTACCATTGATAGTGTGGTAACTACTTTAGCAAGGATTCAATGGAATAATGAGCAAAAGAAAAAAAATTATAAAAATAGAAAGGTAATTATCAATCTAGTCTCTTTTATGAAAAGGGAAGAAGGAGGTAAACTTCAACATTGCATGTTAGCCAAGGAAATGTGGAAGACCTTAGAAAATCATTATGAAGGCAATGTACAAGTTAAAAGCAAAAAAGTTCAACTTCATATGTATGAATACAAACTTTTCAAAATGAAGCCTTATGAGTTAATCACAAAGATGACAAATTGACTTAATGCTCTTATCACAACCCTAAAGAAACTTAGAAAGCATTTCTCTAAGGAAGAAGTAAACAACAAGATTTTAAGAATCCTACCTAAAAAGGATTAGGAATCTGGAGTTATTTCAATTAAGGAAGCTTAAGACCTCTCAACTCTCTCATTGATGTGCTTATCAAAAAGCTCTTAACATATGAGCTAATAATTAAGTAAAGAGGTAAAGAGCAAGAAGAAAAGGAAGAGAAGAAGAAGAGCATTGCCTTGAAAGCTTCATAAAATGATAGTGAAGAAGAAAATGTTGAAGGTTCTAGTGATAAATATAATGAAATTATCCTGCTCACTAGAAACTTCAAGAAGTTCTTGAAAAAGAAACATTCATAAAAAAAAGGAGACTTCAACAAAAAGTATGAAGGAGAAGGTAAAAAAAGCCAAAGACATTACTTGCTATGAATGTAAGAAACTAGGTCACATCCGAAGTGAGTGTCCCAAACTCAAAAATAAGAGCAAAGGAACAAAAGAGAAAATGAGGGCTTATAAGGCAACTTGGGAAGACTCATCTGAATAAAAAATGGAAAAGGAACAATAAGAAGTAGCCAACCTTTGTTTAATGGCTCTTGAAAGAAAAAAAAAGGTACCATCTATGTCCAATTCTTCCTGTCATGATGATTATTGCGATCATGATGATGATGATGATATTGAAAGCTCTATGGTAAGGAAACTTTTAAATGCAAAAACTTATTATCTAAGAAGAAGCATTATAAGCATGAGTTATCTAACCTATCCAAGAAATTCAAAAATTGAAAAATGAATTTTCTAATCTAGTTAAATCAAATGATAAATTGTCTAATGATTTAAAAACTTCAAATTCCTTGGAAGATCAACGTAAGAAAGCAAATAATGAAAATCAAAAGCTTTCTAAGGAAGTCTTAAATTTGAAAAATTCCATTGAGAAACTTATAAAGGGAAAAAAATCTTTGACTAATATTCTCGACTCTCAAAAATTCTACGGAGATATACATTGAATTGGATATACTAATGGAATAGCTTCCTCATCATCATCATATATTAATTTTGTTAAAGCCTCAAATAATTCTACTGCTTTTACCTTAAAACAAAATGAGAGTCAAGCCTTCAAAGCTAAAAGATCTCATATGTTGAACACTCAAGGAAAGTCTTATAAGACTCAACCTTATATAACACAAGGAGGTAAGCATCAAGCTAGGAAAATATAACTTAAACATGCTTACATATTCACTAGACATAATACTTATAAGCATGTTGCACAATATAATGCACCTACACATATTGGACAAACTTATCAAAATACACATTGTCATTGCCGATGCATGTCTCACACTATGACTTAAAAGAACTTTAGGAGACACCCACCACAACATGAATAAAGGCATCCTTCATAAATTAGGAATGCATATCCTCCTAGAAGAAATAAGTTTGCAAATTTTGAATGCTTAAATTGCATTATCATGGAATATACCAATAATATATGCTTTTATAAAAGACTGCACATGAACTTGCTTCCTACAGACTATCTTAAAACTAACCAACCTAGACTAAAAAAGGTTTGGGTTTAAAAAAATGCTTAAATTATCTTGTATAGGTGTGCTTGAAGTCCATAAGATCAAAAAGCAAATGGTATCTTAATAGTGGATGCTCAAGGCATATGACAAGAGACAAGGAGCAATTCAACAAGCTTGGTGCTAAGGATGGAGTACATGTTGCTTTCGGGGACAATGCAAAAGGAAGGATTATTGGCATTAGAGAAATTGGTAATCCTCAATCCTTAACTACACACTATGTGTTGCTTGTTGATGGTCTTAAACATAACTTGCTTAGCATAAGTCAATTATATGATATAGGAAATAAGGTCACTTTCTATCCTAAGAATTGATTTGTTAGTAGTC
This sequence comes from Mallotus nudiflorus, assembly GCA_947683625.1. NCBI lineage: Eukaryota > Viridiplantae > Streptophyta > Magnoliopsida > Malpighiales > Euphorbiaceae > Mallotus > Mallotus nudiflorus. Next base: position 31,506 of record CANTUR010000094.1, on the reverse strand, counting down.
TTGATGAAGACAAAGCAATTTTTAGTGGTGAAAGAGTTGATTATATTTATGTTATTGATTTGAATAAGATTGATAACAAAGATATTAAATGATTGATGTTAATTTCCCATGACACATGGACATGGAATAAAAGGTTAGGACATGCAAATTTTGAGCTATTGAATGATCTTTGTAAACATGAACTTATGATTGGTTTACCTAATCTTGAATTCACTAAGAATAAACCTTGTGATGCTTGCCAAAAGGGAACATAATCCAAGTCCTCATTTAAGATAAAAAAAATGTAGTGTCCACTTCTAGGCCACTTAAACTTGTACATATGGATTTGTTTAGACCAACTAGAGTTGCTAGTCTTAATATATATGCACTATGCATATATATTGGTTGATGATTACTCTAGATTTACTTGGGTATGTTTCCTTGCTCATAAGAATGGTACAATTAAAGCTTTTGAAAAGTTTGCAAAGAGAGTTAAAAAAGAAAAAGGTTTTTGAATTTCTTCTATTAGAAGTGATCATGGAATTGAGTTTGAAAATGAATTTTTTAAAACCTTTTGTGATGAAAATGGTATTTCATATACATTCTCTTCTCCTAAAACTCCTCAACAAAATGGGGTAGTTGAAAGGAAAAATAGAAATCTTATGAAAATGGCTAGAATAGTACTTCATAAGTATAATTTTCCTCTATACTTTTGGGCGGAAGCCATTAACACATCTTACTACATTTTAAATAGAGTTTTTAAAAGACCAATTTTGAATAAAACTTCTTATGACCTATGGAATAATAGAAAATCAAAAATCTCATATCTAAGAGTATTTGGACGTAAGTGCTTTCTATTAAACACCAAGGATAATCTTGAAAAATTAAATTCCAAAGCCAATGAAAGAATTTTCCTAGGCTATTTTATTTCTAGTAAAGCATATAGAGTTTTTAATAAGAGAACTCTAGTAGTTGAAGAGTCAATGCATGTTGTATTTAATGAATCATATTCACTTGATTCTAGAAAGGATATTTGTAGTGTTGATGATCTTATAGGTAATGATGAGATTATGGAAACTTAAGAAGAAAGTGCTAGTAAGCCTTTAGAACTTAAAGGTCCAAGTAAGGAGGATAATGAGGAAACATCTCAACCTACCTTGAAGGATGAACTTCCAAAGGATTGGAAATTCAAAAAATCTCATCCTCAAGACCTCATTATAGGAGACACTATAAAAGGGGTACCTACTAGATCTTAATTAAAGTCTATTGTTAATTTAGCCTTCATTTCTCAAATTGAACCTAAAAATATTGATGATGCCTTGTGTGATAAATTTTGGGTCCTTGTTATGCAAGAAGAGTTAAATCAATTAGAGAGAAACAAGGTTTGGACCTTTGTTCCTAAATTGAAACATCATCCTATTATAGGTACCAAATGAGTGTTTAGAAATAAGATGAATGAACAAGGTGTCATAACTAGGAATAAAGCTAGACTAGTAGTTAAAGGTTATAATCAAGAGGAAGGCATTGATTATGATGAAACCTATGCCCCCGTTACAAGGATAGAAGCTTTTAGAATGCTACTTGTATTTACATCATTCATGAATTTTAAAATTTATCAAATGGATGTTAAAAGTGCATTTTTAAATGGTTTTATTGAAGAAGAGCTTTATGTTGAACAACCTCCAGGTTTTGAAAGCTATGATTTTCCAAATCATGTATTTAAACTTTCTAAAGCATTATATGGATTAAAACAAGCTCCTAGAGCTTGGTATGAAATATTGAGCAACTTCTTAATAGAGAAAGATTTCTTTCAAGGAAAAGTTGATACAACTCTTTTCATAAAGAAATCTAAGCATGATTTATTAATTGTTCAAATATATTTTGATGACATTATATTCGGTGCTACTAACCATTGCTTGTGTGAGGAATTCTCTAATTTAATGCCAGGAGAATTTGAGATGAGTATGATGAGTAAACTCAAATTCTTTCTTGGACTATAAATCAAGCAATGCAAAAATGAGATTTTCATCAATTACACCAAGTATACAAGAGATGTTCTTAAGAAGTTTGGCATGGATGGAGCTAAGATAAGTAAGACTCTAATAAGACTCCAATCAGCACCACAACCAAACTTAACAAAGATGAAAATGGAAAACTAGTTGATGAAAAGCAATTTAGAGGTACGATAAGATCCCTTCTTTATTTAACTGCTAGTAGACTCAATATTATGTTTGCTACTTGCTTGTGTGCTAGATTTCAATCAAGTTCTAGAGAGTCTCATTTGAATGCTATCAAAAGAATTTTCAAACATCTTTGTGGTACAATGCATTTAGGACTTAGTATCCTAGAAGTTCATCCTTTGACTTGATTAGTTATTCTAATGCATACTTTGCTGGTAGTTTACTAGATAGAAAAAGCACTTCTAGAACTTGTTAATTTTTAGGACAATATTTAGTTTCTTAGTTTAGTAAGAAATAAGTTTCAGTTGCCTTGTCTATTGCTAAAGCTGAATATATTATAGCAAGTCTTTGTTATTTACAAATGTTATGGAAAAAAAAAATTGTTAGACTATGATGTAAAACTTGATCACATTCTAATCAAATGTGACAATACAAGTGCTATCAACCTTAGCAAAAATCTCATTCAACATTCTAGAACTAAGCATATAAATATTAGACATCATTTCTTGCGTGATCATGTTCAAATTGGTGATATCTCACTTGAATTTATTAACATAAATAATCAACTTGTAGATATCTTCACCAAACCTCTCAATGAAGAGAGATTGAATTTCATTAAGCATGAACTTGGCATGATTGATGGTTCTAGTTTATCTTGATTTTATGTTTAATTGATGGTTGAACTAATTTCATGTGAAATCATGTTGTGCGTATTGATTATTTTGATTGATAAATGTTTTTTTTTATCTTAAAATTTTTTTGGTCATTAGTTCACATTTCCTTTTACATTTTGTCAAAGGAGGAGAAATAATTTGAGTTTGCTTGTGTACCTAGTTAATTTTTTTAACATGTGTACTTAGGTTTTTTTTTTATTTTAAAACTCCCTTAAAAATGTGTTTATGTTAGTGACATATTATATTTTTATTTGATATAGGGGAGAAATTTTATTTAAATTTTTACATGCATATTAACATTGTAAGTACGGCTAATTTTGTTGTATATTATAGGTGACAAAAGGCCTTATTTTGCTTACTTTGTTTATGCATGACATAGATTTTATAAAGATTTCGTATATCTTTGTTTTTATTTCCCTTTTTTATTTTTTTTTTGAAAAAAGGGGAGAAATATATTTAAGCTTGTTATTTATTACTATACATGTGTATAATATTTTATTATTATGTTTTTACATGCATAATTCATGTATAATTTCTTCTTAGGAATTGTTTTGATCTTTGATAAAGCATGAATATTTTTACTAAGATTTGTATTATTGTGTTTATATACATGCATAATTCATGTATAATTTATTCTTAGGAATTTTTTTTATCTTTAATAAAGCATGAATATTTTTACAAATATTTGGTGTATCTTTGCTTTATTCCTATTGGAATTTTGGTCCCTTTAGGTTCATTTCCCCTTACATCTCTCTCTTTTCCTTTTGCCTTTGTACAAAGAGAGGAAAATATGTTATGGATAATTTGTGTTTATTTTTTTATATGCTAAGTACTGCATAATTGATTAGCTAGCTAAGCTCTATATGATCATGTGATAGTTAAGCTCATCTAGCATCAACATTATTATTATATGTACTATTTTTGTGACGTATTTTAGTGGCACAATATATATATATATATATATATATATATATATATATATATATATATATATATATATATATATATATATATGTTTGAAATTATTTCCTCACATTGCCTAACATTTATTTAAATGATCATGTTATCATATTTTATGTTTTTAATACATTTGTCATAAGAATGCCATGTTTTTATCCCTCTTGCTATATTTTATGTTGTTTTTATTTTTTATTTTTTTTGTCAAGGGGAATAATCTATAAATTTATATTTCTTATCTTGTCCATATTCATAAGGGGAGAAATAAAGAAATATATTTTATTTCATTTAGTATCATTATTATTACACACTTTACTTTGTATTATTTTTTTATCAAACTCAAAATAAGTTTGTCAAAATCAAAAAGGGGGAGATTGTTGACCTTAGCAATAATCAATCATAATTTAGATCTTAAAAAACTTAATTTTGAGCATTAATTTGTTTGTTTAAGTGTGTAGAAGTTAGGACTCTATTGGAAGTTAAAATGAAGTATGAATATCTTGGGCTGATTCGACCTCTGAGATTCGAGGCTTTTGACATTCTTAGAGCTTTATAATAAAAAAGTTACCTTCTTAAAATTTTAAGTAGATATCTTGAGCTTTCTGAATTAAGATTACTCATCAAAATCTAAGTTCATTTGGGTATGCAAATATTGAGTCAAAATCAACATATGTAGCTGCCATTTTAGATTGCATAGCTCTTAGTATTTTGGATATATCATGAGCTAAAAAAGTCCAATTGGGGTGATTAAAAATGATATAGAAAGATAAGTCAAATATCTATAAATTTAATGAGAAATTATAGACAAATTCAAATGTCTCTAATATAAAATCATGGTTTCAAGTCCTACACAACCGTCTAACAGTAGCCTATCATTTTAGATTGCATAACTCTTAGTATTTTGGACATATATTCAGCTACAGAAGTCCAATTGAGGTGATTCAAAATAATATGAAAATATAAGTTAAATATATAAAACTTTTTCAAGGAAATTATAGGCCAATTCTAATTTCTCCAATATAAAATCATTGTTTTAACTCATGTGCAACTATTTGATAGTAGTCTACATTTTAAATTGCATAACTCATAGTATTTTGGACATATCTTGAGCTACAAAAGTCTAATTGAGGTGATTCAAAATGATGGAGAAATATAAGTCAAATATCTATAACTTTTTTTGAAGAAAGTGTAAATAAATTCAAACATACACATTATCCAATAAGGGTTTCAATCCGTGCATAGCATTGTGACATCATTACTTTCAATAATTCAAAATTATAAATGTTGAATTCAAAATATAGATGTTGGACACATTATTTTCACCTCTAATAGCTATATTTTTTAGTGTTTATATATGTAAACACCTCTAGAGCTAAATGGAAGTGAAGAAATTTTTGCTTATTATCATTCTCTATCTTAACATACATTAAAGCCCTTAACTTCTCAAATATTCACTCTTTGTTTATAACTCTTACAAGATTTGGTTGTGTGTTAAAAATATAATTTCTCTTCATATTAAATCTTGGGATAGATTAGTAAGGAAGTAAGATTTATTTCTAAAGGAATTGGTTTAAGTGTTATCCATTGAAACACTTGGGATTTGGTTTTTTGAGTGAGCCTTGAAAACTCATGTTGTAAGGTTGTAAGAGTGAGCCATAAAACTCTTGTGTAATCTCAATCTTGTGAATAAGATTGTGGGTGATTCAAAAGCCTAACTTGGGGATAAGTTAGGTGGAGACACATGATTTTTATTGAATCCAAACTCCTTAAATCATTGTGTTCTTCATTCTTCCTTCTCAACATTATCTCAATTCTTGTAAAGAATTATTTTTGATTTTTATTTTTATTTAATAGCCCTATTCACCCACCTCTAGGGCTTTTTTATTGATATTGCTAGAGAGTCAAATTCTATGTTAGGTCCTAGGATATGGATGGATAATCCCCTTTCCTTTCTTGTTAATGTCTTAATGGCTAATTATGCTTAATAAAATTGAAAGAATTTAAAAAAAAGTTAACACACTTAATTATAACAAATAAAAGTTGGGACACTTAATTGTAAAATTTTAAAAATTTTAGACACCAAAATAATCATTATCCCAAAAATAATTACACAACCCAACCTTAGTTATTATTGAACTTAACTTGTTCACTCTTTCAACCATTTTTTTCTTATAGTTTCAACAATAACTTTTTTCCACATAGTTTCCACCATTTTACACTACCATCATCACTTTTTTTTCTTTTCCTCTTATTTTGAATATTTCTTTTATTACTACCACACTTTAATTACCAGTTATACATCATCACCTCAATCTCTACTAAATCTTTAACTTGTTCACTCTTTCCCCCATTTTTTCTCATAGTTTCAATTGCAACTTTTTTCTCATAGTTTCCACCATTTTACACTACCATCATCACTTTATTTTTCTTTCCTATCATTTTGAATATTGCTTTAATTGCCACCACACTTTAATTACTAGATATACATCATCACCTCAATCCTTACTAAATTTTTTTCTTATTTTTTTCAAAAAAAAAAATTGAATTGCACAAATGGTGTGCAAACTTTTCAATGTTTGTTATTTTAGCGGTTTAACTTTTTTTTGTAATCAAGTGCTTAAACTCACTAATTTGATATCATTTAGTGGTTATGACTAGTATAAGTGCTTTCAATACATAGTCAGCACAAGTGGGATCCACTTTTAGCCATGCAAAAAGCCATGTCATTAATCTCTCTAAGGATTATAAAATAAATATCTAAAATACCCTTATTACCATAGTGTGAGCGACCAAATCTTTTTCAAGGCAACTTTACCAAAAGGGATATCCTTTCCATTTTTGGGATAGGGACAAATTATTGGTCTTAGAGGATGTGAGATGCTTTGTGTTTATGAAGTCGCCATATAATTTTTAGAAAGGGACAACATAGGGTAACACAATGAGTATTGTCCCTAGTAGAGATTCTGGGTTCGGGAGATCGTATATAATTTTTGGTTATTTCTCATTATATAATACTCAATATATGGCTACCGTAGCATCCTAATTTTAATAATCACAAATGATATATGCACATTCACATTCACACAAGCATATGAAAATAATGAAAAGAAAAGGAAATTAAGTACAATTATTTACAAGGCTTTCCAAGTAAATACATATGAAAAGAGAAAAGAAAGTATGAATAAAAGTCTAGTCCTAATCTAGTGATATATCTACAAAATAGAGGTTAGCAAAACTAAGTGTGATCCCATCCATTCATCCACACAGACAGCAAATGGATAAGAGATGTTGGATCAATGAATTGCGAATAAGTAGATAGATATATATAGTTATGTGTGCTTGCAAGATTATTAAAATGAAAATGTAATGATTGCTAAAATGATAAATCATCCCTAAATGATGAGAAAAATAAGAAAAGATACATGATTGTATCATTAGACCATGAAATGGAGGCTCTAACTTAGGAATGTGAACTTTCACATTATAAATACATTTTGATGTGAAAATGTGGGAAAATATTTATTTCCATGTTTAGAAAGTGTAAAAGATGCAATTTCAATGCAAAGATGCAGTTTTGATGTGATAATATGGAAAAGGCAAGTATGTATAAGTCGAGTGATAGATTTATTTAAATATGATAGAAAATGCAATCATTATGCAAAATTCATGGTTTTTATTAAAAATAATATTTTTATTGTTTACTAGATGCAAAATGTGAACCTTGTGTGAAAAATAATAATTTTTCACATAACGCTACAAAAATGATATAAGAATGCTAATTTTAATGTCATAATATGATTTTTATTCAGAAAATATATTGAGAGTGCAAAAGATGCATGAAAATGATAAATTTTGTATGTTTTGGAAGTGAAGATGCAAGCTTAATGCAAAAGAAGAAATTTAGTCATGAAATACATAATTCACATAAAAATGTTAACTTTATGATAAAAATGTGATTTTTATAGCAAAAATGATGTAAAGACAATGTAAAAGTGCAGAATTAGCATAAAAAGAGATATTTTTGTGTTTTTCATATTCCATAAGCTAGAAAATGCAAAATGACAACTTAGTATAATTAAAATAAAGAAAAAATTATTCAAGCAGCATGCAAAATTGCTAGTCTCACCACACAAATCACAATAATTTCTCAATTGCTAACTGCAATAGAAAATGAAATAAAATGCAAAAATAGAGAAAATAAAAGTGCAAAAATGATTGTTTAGTCCTTAGATTCAACAGAGCTTGTTTTTGGGTTTTTTGAATCTTTAGCTTCATATGATTTTCAAGTTGTCCTCATTGAGAGGTTGAAAATGACATGTAGAATGCAAGTTGATATACCTTTAAAGCGTGCTTTCACAAAGATGTGGTAGGGTTGGGTTTAAGTCTGTCTAACAATCCTAATAAAAAAGTAGTGAATAAGCTAAAAGTGTGTAAAATGAGAGTCCTGAGTCTTCAATTCAATAGAGTTTCAATATGTGTGTGATCAACCCCCCTAAATCAGAGGTAAAGAACAATATTTATAGAGAAAAGTGGATTTTTGCACGTGTTTACACACCTGGGAGTGCATGATTATGTGTATATATGTTTGTTTAAGTGTCCAGGATTGTGCATCTACGCACAAGGCTGTATGACCATGTAGCTTAATGCAAGGCCATAACCTTGATTGCTTGGTCACATGCCATGCTACATGTGGCCATGCAATCGGGTGCGTGGTCAGGCGCTCGACCGCGTGTTTATACATACTGACACGAGTTATGCAGGCTTTTTAGGGCCACTTTTTTAGGTTTTGTATAGTGTTTTTCATGGTTTTTAGACCCTCCAAATGTGGTTTTGATTTCTATTTTTTTCAAATTAGGTTTTATTTTTACATGTAAGCAATATGTGTTTGGATATGGTTTTAGGCTACAAATTTGCTTATGCATTATTTCTTGGGTTTATATGACCTTTTTTAGGATCATTTTCAAGGATTTTAGGGCTTATGGATGCATTTTTAGGTCCATTTTATTAAAATTAGCTTCCATTTTTTCATAAAGTTGAACTCCAATCTTATGAAACAAACATCGGTCTGATGACTTGCATGTTTTCAATAATGATTGTTGAAATTAAGTGACTTATCACTTTGATAATTCATAATTCATAAAATCAAAGTATGACTTAGTGACTTGGTGACTGATTTCATATTTTAGAGACTCTTTTTGGATTTTTTTAGACTATAGCTTGCTTCAAAGGTGGTATAAACAAATTTTCATCATCTGACCTTTTGGGGACAATTAAAATTTGATGTATGGCATTTGCTCCTTACTTCGTGTATGTTGTATAGCCTCCTAGTGCTGATGTTAATACACATGAAGTAATGCAAAGTTGCAAAATTAGTTTTATTAGGAAGAAAGGTACGTACCTAGTGTAGTGCTATATTAACTTCTAATGTCTTGTCTTACTGTTATTGTTTGTGATTCAGTTGTCTCACAAGATGCAGTTTGGAACTTATGTAAGAATGTAAGACATATGCGAATGCAAAAATGCATAATGTAGTTTTAGACATGTGTGAAATGCAAGATGCATGATGCAATATTTAGATTTATATAAAAATGAATGCAATTTTCACATGAACATTGTTGTGATGCTTTATTTATTTATTTATTTATTGTCTTTTTCCACACAAAATGACGTAATTTAGTATACATGCAAAATGATGTAATTTGGGATGCACGTAAAAATGAATTTCTTACACAAGATGATTCAAGTGAATGAGACAAGCACATGTTGACTACCCCTTTAAGCATTGTAGTTAACACTCTCTAGTCGTGTTAAAGGATTTCACTCTCTAGTCTTATTAAAGGATTACTAGAAATTCTACCCTCACCCATTTAGGGTTTCATGTAGTACTATGATCACGTAATTGGTCTTAATGCTACCTTTACCAATTTAGGGTTTTAGGTACGATCACCAAATTGGTGTCGTGCAAAGTAGCAACATAACCCTCACTATTCAGGGTTTTAGGTAGTGTTGCGATCACCTCATTAGGTGTCATGCAAAGTAGCAATGCTACCCCGACCTATTCAAGGTTTTAGGTAGTGCTATAATTACCTCTTTAGGTATCATGTAAAGTAGTAATGATACTCTCACCTATTCAAGGTTTTAGGTAGTGCTACAATCACCTAATTAGTGTGAATTATGACTATAATTGTGTACATGATTATGATTTATATGTTAATGACTGAAATTAATGCATAGTGTTGTCATGATTTATGACCAAAATTATGATTAATGTGTAGTGGTTGGTGCATGAGACTGATACATAGTGCTATTAGTGTATGTTGTGTAAAGTGAAATGTGTATTTTTTACCTTTTTTATTTGGTCATTGGTGCTTCTCAATCTTGATTGATGCTAACTTTAGTTGATTGTAGCTTAAAGTCCTTCTCTTATTTTCTTAGAGATGCTTTCTCAATCTTGATCAGCAATGATGAATTTTATATTTTATTGGCTGGATGTAGCTTGAGGTCCTAAGAAGGCACATATGATCATGTGAAGAGTATGTATTTCAAGATTATTTCTGAAGTATATTCAAAGAATTAATGCATTGAATTAGTCATAGTTAATTGAGTGCTTCTATTATTGAATTCTTATAATTAATTCATTGATGTCAAGAGTCATATGTATTAGAGCATTTTAGTTGTCTTAACTATGACAATCTTGAGTTAATGTTAATCTCAGAAATTCAAAAACATGATCTATAACTCATGGTCAATACTATTTATGTCACTAAGCAGAGAGCAAGCTTCCTAAGTGAATTTCTGAAGAATGTAGCGAGATGAAACTTATAAAGAATGTAGATGAGCAGAATAAATTTTGATTATCAAGAGACTTTTAAGCAGGGAAGTGATGTTTAACCATACATCATTTATTTTTTTCCTACTTGGATTTCCTTTCTTTAGTATCCCTTACCTTTCCCATATTACTCAGCTTGGATACTGCTGAAAGGTCCTTTAGGATACTTATACTCTACTTTTTAGAGCATTGGAGTGTGCAAAGATTTTGATTGACCTTTTTTATTTTTTTTACTTTGCTTTTCCTACTTTTTTAATAAATGTTTCCCTTTTTAGTATTCCCCATCTTTCTAGCATTATTTAGTGTGAATATAGCAAAAGGGTTCCTTTTGGATACTCTTAGTCATTTTTTAGCATTAAAGTAGGTAAGTATGGTTATGATATCATAAGTCTATTAGAAAGATATCTTAATAATTATAATTTATTTTATTCATTGATGTCCTTTATAGGTTGTGTTTTGTGTGTTCTTCATCCATCCAAGTGGTAGGCAAGCATTAAATTGATTAAAGTTCAGAAAGTCCTAACTTGGAGCTGTCAATCGTACTTGAGAAATTATGTAATAAGCATTAAAGGAAGATTATGACAATTAAAATTATCTCACTTGGCTCTGATATATGCAATTCATGGCACAGATAAAGTTTGCATGTCATTATTATTATTTTATCATTTTTATTTTATTATTTGTGTATGAATATGAATGCAGATGCATGTATTAAAGAAAGAAGGAATATAGCACTCCTTGTGCATAGGAGGTTGCAATGGTGGCACTTATTGATTTATTATGTTTGTTGTCTTCTATTCTTTCCTTGTTGTTGTCATTTTTGTTGACTATTTATGTTACTATTGTTGCATATTGTATGCTTTGAAAGTATAGCCCTTGCTATATTCTTATGGTTACAGCCCTTACTGTGTTGAGTAACCCTTGTTGTGTTGCTTTATGAGCAGTTTTTCACCTTTACTTGCTTGGAATTACTTTAACTTTCGCAGTTGCATTAGCCTATAAAATAAAACAAAAGAGTTATAGTTAGTATTGGCTATGTCTTTAGACTGTGATTCTGAGTCAGGGAAAATTTTGACTTCCCCTTTTTTGCATTATTTATGTCAATTTAATGCTCCTTGCTCTTGCTTAATAGTGTAGTCACTCTACCTTTTTAGTGGTCTAGTTCTTGTTACAGTGTCTCTAATTCTTATTGTAGCCCTTGTTATAGTGTTTATGGCTTTTGTTGCACTAATTATGGCTCCCACTGTAAATGTAAAACTAATTGTGTGTGTACATGCATATGTGTGTACGTGTGCCTTAAAGTGTGCATGTGTCTCAAAATGCATGCACATTTCTCTAAGTGCAAACATGTATATATCTCAAAGTGTTTATATGCCTCATGTCTCTTAAATTATGTGTACGACATGCTTGTGTGTGCATTAGATGAAATTTTACTATATAGTGATGAAGCAGTAATGATGTCATCATTTGTTATGCTATGGATATTATTCCAGTGATGTGATGATTCAACAATCATAGATATGTCACTTATGTACCATTTTATTTTTTTTTTCCTTGAATGATAATGTGATTTTCTAAGACAGTGATGTTGAAGGCAGTGTCCTATAATATGTAATGCTCGTGTTTATGAATTTTAAGCAATGTTTTTTCATTTTTTATACTAAAATGCAAGTGTAGTTACCTATAATTGCATGTGTAGGGTCCTCAAAATGTGCGTGCAAGTGTCCGAGAATGTGCATGAGGTGAAAGAGTGGGTGATCATGTAGTTGACCGTGTGGTCATGTGCAAGTTGCATGGTTACATAGCCAACTCACGTGCTCTTGCTTATAAATGTGTGTTTGCAACTTATGGGAGATGTCCTCACCTCTTCTCTGACCTCCTATGGACTATTTTGAAGTGCTCTTCTCTTTCTATTATTTTTCTATTGCATTTTTTTATGTTTTAAAAGCTGTGGACTTCCCTTATGATATTCTTGACCCCATCTTTGGTGCCATTCCTCTTAATGTTGATAATATGTCTTTCACTTTTGATGATTTAGGGTTCGATGGATGTGATTTAGAGCTTGCAAATACCACTAGTACAAGGATTGATTTATAGACTTTTAGGACTGATGTGGGGACTAATGATGGAGCTTTTGCTTGTCAATCTATTTCTCTGAGTTATCATGGGCTCACTCAAGGAGGTGCAATTCCTGTCGTCTATAGTTTGGGGACCTATGCTTCGACTACACATCTGCGTGAGGTTGGTACTCCTTATTGTAATTTGTGTTGTTGGCTCTTTCTTTCTTATTTTTTGCATCTTTTTTTCTTTAGCTCTAACTACAGCTTTTACTGTCTCCTTTGGCTTTTTGTTATTTTCTTTGGTTCTTGTATTCTATTTGCTTAGCTCTTTATTTTCTATATCTTTAGCTCTCTAGCTATCTATAAAGCTCTTGCCCCATGTATTGGCTCTTGCTCCACCTTAGCCCTAGTTATCCTTGTATGTTTTGTTGTCTTTATTTTTAGCACTAGCTATTGGTATAGCTCTTGCTATCTTTGCATTATTTTGCTGTTGATGTTGATCATTCATTTATTCCTACAAACATGAAGAAAATAAAATTTTAGATTTGAGTGATTAATAAGTGTATAAAAATGACTTTTAGCCTGGTAGGTCTGTTACGGTGTTGCTTGGTAGTTTCAATAAGGTTAGCTTGTACTATCAAGGTCTCCCTCTTTGTGTGAATCAATTAATGGACGGTTAAGGCTTCGATGGTATCATTTCCAACCTCAATTGTAGTTCTTATACGTCGAGTCATATTATAATGTATGCCCTCATTAAGCAATGGATGGACACTACTAATACTTTTCATTTCCCTTTTGGAGAGATCACTATTACCCCATTGGACTTTACTATTACCACTAGACTGAGTTTCTCTAGGGAGCCTATCCCTTTTAGTAGTGATGCATGAATTTCTGTAGAGGTGAGGGATAGTTGTACTATAAAGTTATTTGGGGTTGTTGCTCAAGTGAAGAAGGGTAGTTCTACCCTTATTCATTATATAGATTTAGTTGTTGATGTCACGTCCAAGTATGATGTCGGTGTAGCCAGTTCAAAGCAGTTAGCTAGATGGTTCTTTTTCAATCTACTTAATGCCATCATCTTCTTGAAAACTTTAGGCATTGGTTCCTTGTGGGTACTACATGTGTTAAGGAATTTGAATGATCTGTCGAAGTATAGTTGGGCACTACTGCCTTTTCTCATATGTACTCTAGCTTAGATGTGGCCTGTAGAGGTGTTGTGAGGATATGCAGCTGCTTATTCATGTTAGATATGAGTATAACTCCTTTTCCTTTAGGTGTTTAATTGATGCTAAATGTTTTGACTCAAATTTTTTATATAGATTTAGGCTTATGATTTTAAGATTCTCCCTAATCCTTCTATTGAGCTTTTTTTTTAAGAGTGGCTTTCCATGCTACCCACGGTGGATTCAAAAGATTATTTATCTAATTGAGGTTCTTATAGAGGCTAGGGATTACATGGGTGCTTTGACTTTTGACTAAGTATGATGCATTTTCTTAGCTTTTATAATCTTTTTTTCAATCATCTTTGTTCATCTCATCTTTGGGTAGATTTACTTCTTTTGGTGATTGGTGAGAATTAATTGGTCATCAAATATGGTGGTGGCCTAGCGCCTGACTCAGTAGAGAGTGTTGTTGAGTGGTCTTATTGATCGAGTGGGGTACTTAGGTGAGTGAGTTCACTATTAGTGGGATGGACCTCATATAAGGAGAGTTCCTATTGCACCCCTAGTTATATGTTTTCGGGTCAAGAGTTTGTTAGGGATGAGCTTGTTATAGCCGAGAGAGGGTATCCCTTTGAGTGCTTTCTAGAGGAAAAGACTTTCCCTTATATGAATGTCTTGATTCCTTAACTAATTGATGCCATGACTGATGGCTTCATTCAATAGCCCCCAACTCCTCAGGTGGATCCTATACAGCCTTTAAGTTTGAGAGATAAGACCTCAAGGACATCTCAGGGTCATTCTACTTCTAAGGTAGCATCTTCTGATATGGTATATTTTTCAGCCTTTTTTCCTTTTTATGTACAATCATGTAGCAAACTTCTATTAGTGGAAAGAATTGAAAATCATAAGAGTTTTAAGACTTTATCTGTAGCGACGTAGATCCCGTCGAAAGAGATCACATTTTTATATTGATAAGGAGGATGACACTTTAAGGAGTAAGATAACAATTCATTCCAGTGGTGTGGCTTTTGGTAATTGGGTCTATAGGGACTTGGTGAACACATAGTTCTAGAACTATCTAAATGATGATATTTGGAGCTAGGGCATATTTTCCTTTACCTAAGCATGGCTATCCGTGGTAGAATGTTGCACCTTAAGACACTACTCATGTTAGTTTCTCACCTTAATTTCTAGATTCTTCTTTTTCTATTTTACTTATTTTCATGACTCTTTGCATTATTCATTCTTGCTTCACAAGTGCCTATCTCCACTTGGTATACTCTCGTAAGGAGTTCATAGCAACAGTTTATGGAGTTCAACAGCGAGCAGAAAAGTATGTTTTTCTTTATTGACTTTATTGTACTTATTTTATACATATGTTTTCATGTATGCATGAATGCATGATGTGCAATGTTTATTTAATTACACACTAAGCACATTCTTACTAGTCAAGAGTGGGAGAGGGAGCGAGCATCTTATTGCTAGGAGATTAGTCAACTGTGCATGTGGCTAGTGGCTTTCAAGATGAATACAAACGATGAGGCACCTAGACTGGATGGTGGGAATGCTTGAGCGGGTTCAGCTTTTTCTTTTAATGGTGATTATGGCCAATATGTTTATTTTTAAAGCTGTGTATAGGCCTTTGTTTATGGTTGCTCCATGTTGTATCATCTTCTCAAGAGCACAGACTCTGGCTATTATGTCTAGGCTTTCGTTCCATATGTTATACTCTGTACCACCTATTTACATTGTCTATTGTTAATGTATCTTAACAGCTTATTGTACCTCCAAATGATAACCATGTGCTTATATTCAATTGATGAATGTGCTATGTGAATGCATGTATGATGATTATGCTATATGAATGAATGTATGCATGGTGATTGTGTTATATGAAATGAGCCAATTTCTTATTTTAAGCTTATGTATCATTTAATGGTCTTAATGCAGGATGACACTAGGACCTAATTTTTATTGGATGTAGATGTACTACACGTATATGCATGGAATGATGATAGTATTGCTATATAGAAAGAGTAACTTTTATTTGTGCTTTCTAAGGTATGATCATGAGATGCATATAAATGAGCATGTTATACAATAAAGGTGAGTGTTAGGCTTTAAATGATCTCTTTTTTTTTTGCTAAGGTAAAAGGGCTTTATTTCAAATGTTAGGTCAAGGTCCTTCTAGAGGGTTTAGAAGATTAGTAGCTCTTAGCCAAAGTAACTCAGATCATTATTAATAGCACTAGGATCAACATATATATAAGAGAAACTATGGATTTTAATGATACTACTATGAGATAGCGGCCATGTAGGGGTTTTTAAGTGTTAGGTAGAATGCAAGCCTAGCAGCTTGTCTATTTGTACTCTTTATAATCTAGTGGCTAATAGCAAGTATTCATTCAAGCACATACCTTATATTATTATTCCTCATCTACCTCTTTTGCGTAGGTAGTTCCACACACTTAGTTGTTCTTTATCTTTTATTCTTTCTTTTCATTTTTTGATTTTTTTTAGCATGTGATAAAAATTGAATGTTTTAATAAAGTGAAAGAGTGAATAAAGACAATCAATAGATTATAGGATAATGACGAATGAAGACCATAGCATTCCATCAAGATGTTTGATAAGCCCCATAAGCATTCAACACTAGCAAAATGACAAAAGCAAGGGGTCATTGTTTTAATCTATTTATTACATTAAAAGGAGTTCATTGGTCTTCATTCTAGCTGCTCTGATACTACTTGTTCATGACTTTCACTAAGGATAAGTTTCCATGGTTCTATTTCCTTTCTCCCTTTCATAATGACCAAATACAGGGTTCTAAATAGTAAGTGGGATTTGTGAAGCAAGTGTCCCATTGCTTTCATAAGATTCATATGGCCTAGGGGAAGTGATGTCCATTTTCAAGGGTGGTTGTAATGTGGTTGGATAGCTAGGCAATGATTTAATTTTGATGTGGGGTACATTTTGACAGTTGGATAAAAGGTTGGTTTTGACATTAGGACTTTTCTCATGATCATCAATTATTCTAGAGTCAATGAGGTCATCGACTACATTTCTAAGGGT
Organism: Mallotus nudiflorus; assembly: GCA_947683625.1. NCBI lineage: Eukaryota > Viridiplantae > Streptophyta > Magnoliopsida > Malpighiales > Euphorbiaceae > Mallotus > Mallotus nudiflorus. Next base: position 14,592 of record CANTUR010000094.1, on the reverse strand, counting down.
TCTATAAGCATTAATAGAGTGGCCAAGAATTTAATGATAATCATAGTATACGTTAGGGTTAATGTGAGAGGGTAGCAGGTTTGGCATTCATTTTGGTTCTTGAGGGTGTAGGAGGCTTTATTGTTGAAGTCTTTAGAAGACTTTGGAAAGTGGGAGGTTAAGACTTAAATATTACCTATGGGTTGAATAGAGATCAACTGTAGGCAGTTCTAGGACCTCTAGATGTAATAGATCATAACCTACCATACTCTGGTGACTGACTTTTGGACTTTTAGCTTCAATAAGATCAAACCAATAGGGCTGCTTGGAGTGCTCTTGCAATAGCTCATTCATGAGTATAAAGAGTTGGTTGAAGCCTTTGGTCAATGTACTAATTTTTTCTTTCATTAAAGCCTCAAGCTGAGCGGTTTTGCACTTCATTTAATCCACAAACTGAGCAATCTTATAGACTAATTCTTAGATTTCCATTGCCAATTCATATTCGATTGCACTTACTATCTTGGGAGAGGATTATAGACATCCTCTTTAGCAAAATTTGCAATCTTCTTTAATATCTTTAAGGATGCTTAAGACCTCTTTTCCTTTGTTCAACTTAGAACTAAGAATGTCCAGTTCCTTCTTATTATTAGGAATGAGACTTAAGAGGATTATCTCATCCTCAGAGTCTAGGGTTTAGTTGAAGATGTTCTTGATTTTAGCTTAAACGATGGCTTTGATTTTGGCTCTAAGGACATTAATTAAGCCACTATTAATTAAAGATTCCTTCTTATGCTCTTTGAGGCTTTGATTCTTAAATTGCTCAACCATTTCAAATTCTAACCATTCTTGACTCTCCTTTTGGTGTTGCTTTAAAGTTTATGACTGTAGAAATGATGGGGTTAGTGTGAATGTCATGAAATGCATATATGAGTATAATTGTAATGTATGCTGGATGCATAATGTTATTCAAAAGGATGAGATTAGCATAAGGAACAAGGATAACATGAATGCATGCTATGTGATGTGATGTGCTATAAGAGATTTATTAGTGCATGGAACCTTATTAGAAATGCATATGATGTATTCACTCTATGTGCATGAGAAGAAAAACACTACAAATGAGACAAGGTTAGTAAATAAAAATAAGATGAGCTAAAAGAAAGAATCATGAATGCTTGTCATGTTATAAGCTTGGAAAAGTTATCATGTGTGCATGATGGATTCATGCAAGGTGATAAAATGAGAGTTTATATATATGGTGTGTTTATGCAAAAATGCACATGTGTGCATAATGTGTTCATGCAAGGTGATAAAATGAGAGTATATATGTATGGTGTGTTTATACAAAAATGTAGGATGACTATAAGAAGAATATAGGTTAGTGTATGCATGTTATGTATATATGATAAAAAGGAACTTAAGAAAACTAGTTAGTATTTCTTACATAGGGAGCAAACTAATCACAAGCAAGCTCTCACTTCCAACCTTAGCACTCCATGTGGTTATTTAGGTTCTTTCCTAGGTTAGTTTTGACCTAATAGTCAACAAGAGACTATGGTTCTGCTCTCAAACAAGGCTATTTTGATTTGTATTGATCAAAATTAAAAAGTAAGTTAAGGAATAGTACATAAATGCACTCAAAGTAAGCATATAATGTTAATATAGGGGCTAGTTATTGGGTCTCAAATGGCATCTATAGTCCATATGTGCCTGCATGCGCAAGGGCTATAGCCAATAAAAGGGGTATAATTTTGTGTCCCCACATCAATATTTGATATGTTTACTAAGAGGTATCAAGGTATTATTTGACAATTAACAATTTAATTCTTTCAATATAAATGTTTACAATCTAATCAAATTCCTAATCCATTCATTTGATATGATAAGGACAAATGGATGATGTCTCATAGGTTCTATCATTAAAAGATGTCCGTATTCACTAGTTCTCACATGCAATTTAAACTAAGATGTATGAGTTTTATCATTCCTCGTGCATCAGACTTGCATAAGGTAAACAAGGATCACACTGATGTAAGTGTGAAAAATTAATGAGAATAGGCGTAATGACGTCAATCATAAATAAAAACTAGGGATGTTATAACATTATAAATGTCAGGTCAAATGGATAGCATCAGGGCTTAACATGCAAAGCTCGATGGGATCCTAGGGGAAATTTCTATTACTTTATTTACAGGGGCTAAGTCGAGGGTAAAAGGCTAAGGGCTCATTTAATAAGAATGCCCTTCATGACTAGGGTTACGGACTCTGGTCAATGAGTCTAGCAATCTTTTAATAACTCAGGTTGCCCACCTTTAAGACTTGGATCATAAACTCCAATCAGATGAGTATGACAAAACCACAAGTAAAGGCTAAAGGTGACAAATTTGAATCAGTCACCCTATGACCCGTGTGGAATCATAGTGGATCAATTTCCATCATTATTGGCTGATAGGGACCAGTGTTACATGTGTGATGTGTAGTGCAAATGTAATGGTGAAGGGCTCTAAATGATTAAGTATTATGTAATGAAAAATAGCCATTTTTGAATTGATCTCTTGAATTAGCATCCCTATTAGAGTAACCACTGTAAGTGATCGAATCTTTTTTTAAGCAACTTTATCAAAAGAACATTCTTTTTATTTTTGGGAAAAGGAGAAATTATTGGTCTTGAGGGATGTGAGAGATTTTATGTTTATGGAGTGACCACCTAATTAAGAGCTTTTATGTTTACGGAGTGACCACCTGATTCTTAGAAAATCATGAAAAGATGAAAGGGATGGCATCGGGTAACTAAATGAGTATCATCCCCAGCAAAGATTCTACGTTTGGGAGATCACATCTACTTTTTGGCTATTTCTCATTATACAATACTTGAAATATGGCTACTGTAGCACCCTAGTTTTAGTAATGATAGTTTATATATGCACATTCATTTAAGCACATGATAATAATGAAAAGTTAAGGAAATTAAGTACAATTATTTTCAAGGCTTTCCTAGTAAATACATATGAAAAGAGAAAAGAAAGCAGCAATATGAGTCTAGTCCTAATCTAGTAATATACGTGCAAAATAGAGCTTAGCACAACTATGTGTGATTCCATCCATTCATTCACACATACAGCAAATGGACAATAGATGATTGATAAATGAATTGTGAATAAGTAGATACATACATATAGTTGTGTTCGCTTGCATGATTATTGAAATGAAAATGTAATGATTGCTAAAATGATAAAACATTCCTGAATGATAAGAAAAATAAGAAAATATGCATGATTGCATTATCAGACCAGAAAATGGAGGCTCTAGCATGGGAATGTGAACTTTCACATTATAAATGAATTTTGATGCAATAATGTGGGAAAATACTTATTTTCATGTTTAAAGAGTGTAAAAGATGTAATTTTAATGCAAAGATGCAGTTTTGATGAAATGACGTGAAAAAGGTGAGTTTGTGTATGTCGATTAATAGATTTATTTAAATATGATAGAAAATGCAATTATTATGTAAAATTGATGATTTTTATTGAAAATTATATTTTTATTATTTATTGGATACAAAATGTGAACTTTATGTGAAAAATGATAATTTTTTGCATAAAGTTGAAAAAATGATATGAGAATGCTAATTTTAATGTCAAAATATGATATTTACCAAGAAAATATGTCGAGAATGTAAAAGATGCATGAAAATGATAAATTTTATATTTTTGAAAGTGAAGATGCAAGATTGATGCAAAAGAGGATATTCTATTCATTAAATATAGAACTCACATAAAATGTTATTTTATTGCAAAAATGATGTAAAAACAATGTAAGAGTGCATAATTAGCATAAAAAGAGATATTTTTTCAATTTCACATTTCGAGAGCTAAAAAATGCAAAATGACAACTTAGTATGATTAAAACAAAGAATAAATTATTCAAATAGCATGCAAAATTGCCAGTCTCACCACCAAAATCACAATAATTTCTCAACTGCTGGCGGTAATAGAAAATAAAACAAAATGCAAAAATGCAGAAAATAAACATGCAAAAATGATTGTTTGGTCCTCAAATTCTTCTGAGCTTGTTTTTGGGTTTTTAAAAGCTTAGCTTCATATGATTTTCATGTTGTCTTGATCAAGAGGTTGAAAATGACATGTAGAATGCAAGTTCATATACCTTTGAAGTGTGCTTTGATAGAGATACGGTTGGTTTAATTCAAGTCGGTCTAAAAATTCTAAGAAAAATGTAGTGAATGAGCTAAAAGTATGTAAAACGTGAGTCTTAAGTCTTCAATTTGATAGAGTTTCAGTATGTGTGTGATTAGGCCCCCCTAAATGGGAGGTAGAGACTAGCATTTATAGAGAAAAATGGATTTTTACATGTGTTTACGCACCTAAAGGGTGTGACTATATGTATATACGTGCGCTTAACATCTAGGAATGCATGTCTATGTATAAGGTTGCAAGGGGGTCAGCCACGACCTAACTGTGTGGTCACGTGCCATGGGGCGTGTGGCCGTGCGGTTGGATGCATTGTTGCATGCTTCACTGAATGTTTACACACACTTGCATACAATATGTGGGCTTCCCAAGGCCACTTTTTTAGATTTGAGTAGTGTTTTTTATTGTTTTTGGACCTTCCAAATGTGTTGTTGATGCTTCTTTTGTCTGAATCAGCTTCTATATTTATGTATAAGCATTATGTGTTCAGATGTGGTTACGCACTACAAATTTGCTTAAGCGTTGTTTCTCAAGTTTATACAGTCTTTTCCATGATTATTTTTGAAGCTTTTTGGGGCTTATGGATGGATTTTTAACATCCATTTTGTCAAAATCAACTTCCATTTTTTCATCAAGTTGAACTCTAGTCTTACGAAATGAACACCAGTCTTATGAGTTGCACGTTTTGAGCAATGATTGCTCGAAATGAGCAACTTATCATTCTAATAATTCATAATTCACAAAATCAAAGTATGACTTAGTGTAGGTGACTGATTTTGCACTTTGAAGACTTAGTTTGGGGTCTTTTAAACATTAGCATGCTTCAGAGGCAGTACAATCAAATAGACACTTGTCATATTCAAGGAGTTATTTTCATCATCGGACCCTTTTTCGGGATAGTCAAAATTTGATGTATGACACACAACCACCTCAAGAATTATCCTAAAGCTAATTAAGTTAAAAAAATAATTACATAACCCAACCTTAGTTATTATTGAACTTAATAAATAATGAAAAAGAGATTGATTTTGTTAGATAACCACCATTACTACTTCCATATCTCTATTTTTGAAAAAAAATACCTATAAATAACCCAACAAATGATTATCAAGAAAACATTACTATTAAAGATATAATAACTGACACAGGTAAATACCTAATCATTAATTAACTCTAAAAATTGTTGCAAATTTAAATTTTAAAGCTGAAATAACCTAATTTGGAAGATCCTAGAAAGAGAAATGGCTTGGGAAGGGTTGGCAATCAACAACATGCATGAGGGATTTTAATTGGATCTAATAACTCTTTACGTATTAGTAAAAGGAAGAAAATATGTATCAAACAAGATCAAAGCAAGGTGATAATTAGGTCCAAATCTATGATCCAAAAATATATAGTGTTACTTTTATGATCATGTACATCATCTTCCTCTTCTTCGTGTTTTGCTTTTAGGTGTTGATTTAAACTATGAATTAAGTTTTTTTCTCTCTTTTTTAGAAAAATAAGAAGAAAAAAAGAGTTTAGTAGGGATTGAGGTGATGATGTATAACTGGTGATTAAAGTGTGGTGGCAATCAATGCATTATTCAAAATGAAAGGAAAGAAAAAGGTGATGATGATAGTGTAAAATGGTTGAAACATTGAGAAAAAATGGTGGAAAGAGTGAACAAGTTAAGTTTAATAATAACTAGGGTTAGGTTGTGTAATTACTTTTTTAAACTTAATTGGGTTTAGGGTAATTCTTGAGTTGGTTGTGGTAATAAAGGTATTTTAGATATTTATTTTTCCATCCTGAATGAGACTGATGGCATGGCTCTCTACTTGGCTAAAAGTGGAACCCACTAGTGTTAACAATGTATGTAGGCCACCTTATACCAGTCGAAATCACTTAAATGATATAAAGTTAGTGAGTTTAAGCACTCGATTACCAAAAAAAATGAACCTTCAAAATAGCCAAAATTGAAAAGTTCGCACATAATTTGTGTAATTTTTCAAAAAAAAAAGAAAAAACTCAATTCATATTTTAGAGCAACACCTATTAGCAAAAAAATGAAGAAGAAGATGATGATGTACATGATCATAAATGTAACACTTTATAATCTTGGATTATTTATTTGGACCTAATTATCACCTTGCTTTGATCTCGTTTGCTACCTCTTTTCTTCCTTTTACTAATACATAAAGAGTTATTGCATCCAATTCAAATCCCTTTTTACTACTGATGCCAAGCCTTCCCAAGCCATTTCCCTTTTGGGGATTTTCCAAATTGGGTTGTCTTAACTTTAAAATTTACTTCTGCTACCATTTTTCAAGTTCATTAGCAATCAGGTATTTACTTGTGTCAATTATTATGTCTTTAATAGTGATGTTTTATTGATAATCACTATTGGGTTAGTTATAGGGTATTTTGTTTTTCAAAAATGGAAATATGGAAGTTGTAGTGGTAAATTATCTAACAACATCAGTCTCTTTTTTTTTCTTCGTTAAGTTCAATAATAACTAGGGTTGGGTTATGTAATTGTTTTTTAACTTAATTGGGTTTAGGGAAATTCTTAAGGTGGTTAATGTAATAAGGGTATTTTAGATATTTAATTTATGATCCTTAAAGAGTTGATGACATGGCTCTCTGCATGGCTAAAAGTGGGACCCATTTGTGCTGACTATGTATTTATACCACCTTATACCTGCCATAACCACTTAAATGATGCAAAATTAGTGATTTTAAGCACTCAATTGCAAAAATAAAAAAAAAAAGTTGAACCACCAAAATAGTAAATATTGAAAAGTTCACACACCCTTTGTACAATTCTTTCGAAGTTAAATGTAATACAATTAACATGTAAATTGGCATATACTTTCAAAGTTTCATCATATTTAGTTGAAAAATATATTTTATTATATATGTTGCTGCAAATCATAATTATTTTCTAATAATAATAATAAGCTTAAATAATATTTACTTTTTTATATATTATTGTGAATCTAATAATTTTTATTTACGTGCCTGGTTAAATAGTAAAAGTAATTTTATTTTTTATTTAAGTCAAATTAGAGACATTATAATGCACACAAAAATCTTCCTAAGTTTAGAAATTTATTTATTTTTGCATATGATGCATTAATATCGAGTAAGGATTTCGACTAATATGAACTAAGAGCTAGGTAGACCTATAAGAAGCAAAGCTCTCCCATCGCATGTTTTCTCTCTATATAAAATTTGAATCTAAAATTTTAATTAAGGGAGTCCAAACTCCTTGCCACCTGATCGATAAAATCCATTTTATCATCCACATAAAAACCAAAATCTAGTAACTAATGTTGTCCTTCTCATTAACGATAATGCTAGTATCAAAAATGAGATATTGTTAGAGAGTTAAAATTTACAAATTCCAAACTCACTTTTAAATGTAAAAGAAAAATATACAACTAAATGGGTTATAACCCAAAAATGTAAAAGAATGAGAGTTTCTTCTTCTTTTTTTTTTATATTTCTTTTTTCCATACATTTTACAAACAACAAATATAAGATTTATAATGCCCTAATTACTAAAGTTTCAATGGCTATAATTTATCATAAATATAAACCATTATTTTATGTAGTAAATGATATTTAAAGAAAATTAAAAATATCAAGTTTGTTATTCGAACATGCCCCTCAAACTTGAACCATTTTCATTCCAAGCTTTGCTCCATTGGTAATGACTTAGTTAAAATATCAAGAACTTACTCCATTTTATTACTATAATTTATGATGATTTTTCTTTATTTCATATGATCTATGAGGAAATAAGAACTTTTGTTAATACACTTGCTTCTCCCATGTTAAATTAGATTCTTAACATGTTTTATTACTGATATGTTAACTACAAATATTGTTATAAAGCTTTCTTATGATAACCTATTTCTTTCAAGAGATTTCTCATCCAAATTGCTTCACAAGCAATAAAGGAAGTTGCTACATATTCTTCTTTAAATGATGATAATGCTATCACTACTTTTTTTTTAAGGTCCATGTAAATTTTATTGAACTAAGAAAGAAAATGCATCACGTTGTACTTTTTCTCTTGTCTTAGTCACCTCCCTAATCACTATTAGAGTAACCAATCAATTTTGCATTATCACCATAATCATTTAACATTTTATAATCTAATGTACCTTTAATATACCTTAGAATTCTCTTAACAACATCCTAATGAGACATTCTTACTATTTCCATGTATTTACTCACAAGCCCAACTTCATAGATAATATTTGGCCTTATGATATATATCTTAAGCTCCCAACAAAACTTTTATACAATATTGAATTAACTGTCACATCTTGTCCAGTTTTTTTTGGCTTAATTTTTGTTGCTACAAGAGTACTTAATAGATTACATTAATTGACTTTAAAATTTTAAAGAATCTCCTTTGCGTATTTCTTTTGAGATACATAAATCCTATCATGTTGTTACTTAACTTCTAAACTAAGAAAGTATGTCATGAGTCCATAATTTGTCATCTCAAACTCATTGAACATATTAGTTTTGAAATCTTTAAACATTTTTTAACTGTTTCCAGTAAAGAACAACTCATCAACAAATAAACTAATTATAAGAATGTCTCCTTGGTCACATTTATTTATATAAATTGTATGCCCATTAGTACATTTAATAAAACCATTATTATCCATTAATCCATGAATTCCATGCTTATGGTGCTTATTTTAATCCATAAAGTGCTTTTCTTAAATGAAAAACTTTGTTTTCATTCCCTTTTTGTACCGAGCCTTATGGTTGTTCATAAATACTTCTTTTTTAAGAACACCATTAAAGAATGCAGATTTTACATCGAGTTGATAGATCTTCTAATTATGATGTGTTACTAGTGATATCAACATTCTCATTGTATCAATACGAGCTATTAGTTCAAAAACTTCTTCACTGTTAACTTTTATACTTATGTTTGTAACCTTTTTGCTATAAGTCTATCCTTGTATCTCTCCATTTCACCATTGGCTCCTCTTTAAATTTTATACACTTATTTAAATTATGACCCTTTGGTAATGTTGTCAACTCTCAGATGTTATTTTTCTTAATTATAGATATGTCTTCCTTCTTTGTAGAACTCCATACCTCTTCTTCAACAGCCATTTGAAAGTTTAAAGATTCACTATCTCCATATAAAAAAAGGAAGTTTGTATTATCAACTTCTTTAGTTACTTAATATATTTCTTATAGACTTTGCATATTAATAGGTTTTTATGGTAATGTAGGTGGTTTGTTTGATGATGAAATACTACTTATTTATGGTGAAGCGAGTGAGTTTTGACTTTTCATTGCTAGTTCTATGTATATTAATATTCTATATGGAAACTTATATTAAGTGTTAGGTTCCTTAAACAAAATGCTTTCTCTTTTCTCATTTTTTTCATCATTCCATTTCCTCACTTTCACTAAAGATTACATATCTACTTTCAATAATTTTTTAGTAGTTGGATTAAAGAGCTTATATGTTTTAAAATGTGTACTATATCCATTGAGGATACATTTCTCCCATTGATCATCTATCTTCTTCCATGTTACCTCTAGTACTTAGGCATATGCAATGCACCTAAACACTTATAAATGCTCCACATTCGATTTCTCACCACTCTATACTTCACATGGAGTCATATTCTTTACACTTTTATTTAGGCATCGATTGAGAATGTATGTTGTCCATGTTATAGCTTCTACCATAATTACTTTGCCAATCCTTGCTCTTTTGATATTCTCCTTGTCATGTCCAAGATTGTGTGATTCTTTACTTCTGCAATGTCATTTTATTATGGAGTGTAATTGATAATCATTTTCAAACACCTTTTTTATTAAAGAAGTTCTTGAACATATTTAAGGTGTACTTCCTAACTCAAGTAGATCAAGTATCTTTAAATGACATCTACTTTCCACCTGTACTTGAGCTTTTAAATGTGTAAAGGTAGCAAAAGTAGTAGATTTCTCCTTCAAGAGATATACTTATAGTTTTCTACTATAATAATCAATAAAGGTAATGAAGTAATAATTATGTCTAAGTTATATTGGTTCTAATGGTCTGCATATATCAATGTGCACTAACTCTAGCAGTTCTTTTGCTCTCTATAGAAATCCTTTAGGAAATAGAACTCTATGTTGCTTACTAAGTGTACGTACTTTATAAATTTTGTTTGCATTTATGATTATAGGTATGGATAAAGACAAATTTTGTGTCTATACTTATTTAAATTTAACAATTAAGTGTTTGAACTTGTAAAAGTTACAATCAAGTGTTGTAACTTGTTTTAACATTACAAAATAGTTTATTTTACAAGTAATTTACAAGTTGCCATTGCTTTTGGCTAACCGAACATATAGAGTTAGTGACATGGAATTGCATATGAATGTCATGAAACAATAAACATGAAAATGAAAATATTAGCCATGCCCCTTAAGAATTTAAAAGAACTAATTAATGAGCATCCCTATACTTGAAAAAAAAATAAGAAACGTTCTTCTTCTCTACTATTTCTTCTTCTTCTCTACTCATTCTTCTTCTCTACTTCTTTCAAGTTTCCTAAAGAACTACTAGATCTAGAAGAAGTCTATTATTTGTCTCTTGATAAATCCCTTCTAGCTTCTATGTGTGTTACCGAAGTGGAAATACAAACTGATTTTGTCTATAACCTTGTTCATCTTATAAAAATCAAGAACCTAACATTAAAAAAACAACAATAACAATCATAACCCAGATAAGAAAAGTATTAATATATTGACATTAATAGAAAAATTATCGAATCTAATTGAAAAAAAAGGTAAAAAAATCCAGGGAGAAGGGTATAAGATGAGAGAGCAATAGAGATAAGGGCTAATAAGTAGAAGAGAAACAAGGTCCATTTGTGGAACTCTTGTAGCCACTATCTTCATTACTTTTGGGATTATTTTTCTAATCCAGGTTAGCTTTATATGTTAGGTTTCGTGATCTATAACGTAGTGAGAAACAAAAATTTTAATCACTAAAACCCATAACCCATATCCATGTAATTCGACTTAGATGGATCGAGAAGGTTTTCCAAAACTTACCAAGATGATTTCTAGGCAAGAATGTTGAAAGGAAGAGAGGGGGTTCACACTGGTAAAACCCTACCTTGAGCCTTATGTATTCCTTTATTAGATTGAGATGTCACTAAAAGGTCATGTACTCTATGATATCCACACAAACAAGGTGATCTAAAGTGATGTTAGTGTGTTAGAACCTTTATTGTCTCATAACACGATTTTCTCTTTATGTGTTTTTCTTTTCACAAAAGAAGTAGTAGATGAAGGAGGAGAATGATTGGCATAGCTAACCCTAAAGAAAGAGATGTTTATATATACATCCTATCTAGGGTTTTTCTAACCAAAACAGTTATGGTAAGATTAGACTTCCTTTTCTACTTTGATTCTAATTCTAAATAAAAATCATTTCCTATTTATTTAGATAACTCTTACATTACATAAATTAGGAAATAAATAAATAAATACTAATATATATATATATATATATTGCATAGAGATAATTATTGGACTTATTAACCCAAGACTACTTTAGGCTTGTTCTAAGTTTGTAACCCTGTAAGTTCATATAAATTTAGCAATGGGCCTAAAATTCTCATTTTAGCCCACAAGTCATAATTGTTCTCTAGTAAGACATTATGACTACCCAAGTTATATGAAGGCCAATAATCCAACATAACCTAATACATAACTTGTATTATAGTCCTTTTGTCACATGATATCCTGATTGAATATAAGGTATGGATTATGTCATCCTTATATTGTTCAATCATATTGTTTCTCAATCCCAAGTAGACTGATACTGATAACTCTTTATCATTCTAGCATGGCCATGCATTTATCTTCAGCCTAACTCATCGAGGGGCCCAATAGATTTCTTCTCATTATAACTAGGGGACAAATTCCATCTTAATCACTCACATTTCTCACAGAACTCATTCTATATCCAATCATAACATGTTTTACCATCCAATTAAAGTATGGTGTAAGGATGTGTTAAAATGCAGAAATTATAATTTAGGAAACTATGGTGATTTCACATCAGGTGACTTAAATAATACTACTATAATGAGGAATTACCTATGAAAATAATCCATGTGGTATTCTCATAGTGGGTTAATCTAGTACATCATTTCTTTAAATATTTACCTATGAGTTTAACTTAATATCTCATATACATTATTAGTAAAACTAAATCATCAGTCAACCTCATACTAGTCTTTATTCATTCTTATTCCCATAACAATAATTGACTAGAGCTATTTAGATTAGAATTCAAGTATCATCTAAGAGTTTACTATCAAGTCACATACTTGATAATCTTAATAGAATTAACTAATCAAGGATAATACTAGAATTAGCTAGTAATAATGAAAATGCCTCACTATTAAAATAGAAATATGATAATGTCAAAGTATGTGCATTACATAATTGGCCTATGGCATAACACTAACACTGCAGCCATATTCTTGACACTAACTAGAGCAAGCGAGAGTGTCAAGTATCAATATATTTATACATTTCTATGGATGACCTGTCGTTTGTTATATATAACGAGACCAAAAAAAGGAAAAAAATTAATGCTAGTTTTTAAACCAGGTTTTTAACTTCAATTCTTAAGGTTTAAAGCACTAATAAGCTAAAATAATGAAAAGATGAAATCTTTGATTAATATAAAGAAGTTATTGCTACCCAAAATTATAATTGAATGCAACACCATCAAAAGCAATGATTTTTTACCATTTTCTTTAATATTGATCATGTCACTACTATGTTTCAATTATTTCATTGATTGTCTCTATTATGAAGAGTCTTCTATTGTTGAACCTAAAAAAAAGCCCAACTAGGATGAAAAGATCCGAAGGGAGACACACTAGGCAAAAAAGGAAAGAAAAAGAAAACCCAGCTAAGTGCGAAAGGCTCTAAAAAGGAGACATCTTATGCAAAAAAGGGAAAAAAGCTAGACAATAGTAATGGCAAACATCATTATCAATGATACACAACAAGAAAACATATACAATCATAATCATACAAGCATCATACAACATACGAGAAAAATGCCCAGATACAACATCCAAAGTCCATAACCTTAGGAAAATGATATAACAAAGCAAACCACAAGCCAAAGCCCTACACCTAGCTCCTAAAACAACTACATTGGTTGCAGTAGCCATCAAAAGCAAGCACTAATCCTACTCAAGCATCCCCCTTGTTTGATCATGACTCATCATCATTCATTGCAAAGGATGCTAGCCGTAACTCCAACTCACTGATATTGTCACAATAAGTTGCATGCTCTTATTCTTATTCACGACTAGTGAGATGGTGCTCAACCTGCATTACATATTGTATATCATACACTCATACATAAAATATATGCATAAAATAACTAGGTACAATAAAGAAGGCATACCCTCTGAGTAGTAGAAAACTCTAAAAAGCACTATTGTCCACTCCTTAAAACAGTATACCAACTGAACAAAGGAGATAAGAATCTACAAAAGCAAGCAAATAAGTCAACCACCACTCACCAAAAAAATGAAACACATGCAAGAATAAGTGGAGAACATGACCATGGGTAGCATTAGCAAGTGCAACACCCGATTGAGGAAAGCCAAGTCTAGGAAAATTGAAACTCACTACTCTACCAAGGATATCCATCCCAAGTAAAGACAAAGATGGGTGAATCATCAAGTCCTTAAGAGTAGTACTACCAGAAGCCACACAGCTAGCATAGGCAGTCACCTCGATACGAAACGTGCCCTCATCCTCCTATGAGATCTAGATCTTCTCCGATATTACTGCAAATAAGTTCTCATAACTCACATCGATTACAGTTTATTACTAATAAATTTTGCTATATGTTTGCACCAAAATAAGAATAAAGGCTTACTGAGTCAGAAGAAGTAACTCTTGATGACCTATGTGATGGCCTAATCATCAAACCTGAAGGATAAGAATCATCTGCTTAAGAAGGTAAAGGTTGAGGAAAGGTCCCACTAGCTACAACGTCAATTAGTTGAGGGATCAAAACATCAACATAAGGCAAACCCACACTCTTTAAAAGGCTCTCAAAGGGGAACCCCATCATAACAGCCACAAGATCATCACCACAAAGTTCATGACCCTAGAACATGTCACTAGCAGGAGGGACTAGAACTCTCCTCATATATGGGCCATCCTACCAATAATGGACTCACTCGCCCAAATACCACACTTTACCGATAAGGGCAAAGAGCAACACTCATCGCTCCGTCAGTTTCCATGCCATCACTATCTCTGTCATCCAATGAAACCTTGCTACCCACTAATGAAAAAAAAAACCTAATCAAAGGGCAAGAATGAACAAAAGATCCTT